>JADNRY010000003.1:0-600000 GCA_015501585.1 Rhodocollybia butyracea
GGAAAAGACCGCAGCTTCGCCATATAATCTAAGCACAAAACTTACCGGTGCAGGGGCGGTGGGTGTGCCGTGACACTTATTCCAGACAGTGAGTAGAACACACTTTGGACGATTTTATATACTCGACGTTTTTCCCTTCCACCGACATTCGTTTATGTCCCCAGTGTTGGGGCCTCGCCGTTTCTTTTCTCGGCAATCCGTTGTTTAACCGGGTTGAGGCCAATCTAACTGTCTGTTTTTGATTTAGATTTCAGCGAAGCCTCCATGAAGAATCTACTTGTGGAACTCTCACAGTGCAGGTTCGATCCCTATCTGACGTCGGTTGGGGGGAGTGGGCTTGGGGTTCTGTCGCCCTATGCAGAGCATCGAAGTTTGGGTGCGGGCGTTTCTCGAGGGCAGGTCACGCCGCCTGAGACTCCAGATGAAGCCGAAGACGTTCCGCCAAATTATGATTCGATTCGGGCATCTTTTGAGACCAAGTCTACGTCGGAGCTCCCAGGCTGGGCGCATGATTTAGGCAAATGGCTTTACGTCTAGCTGTAGAAAATAGTAACTGCTCGTCAAAATATCCTGTATCTCACTTCATAGTCATCTTGTAAAATTATGCTTGCAAAGCGATTGTGAGGAGAGGACCACACCATATTTGGCAAGCAAGTACGAGATATATAAAAGGAACAACTAAGGAAAACGTGCTTTGCGTACTTAACTAGTATAGATCCAGCAAGATCAGGACTTCCTTGATGCGGTATCCTTTATCCTCGGGCCACAGCACGAAAGCTAATTTCTTCTCTAAGGATCGTGCTTTGAAAGGTAATGAGCGAAGCCTATCTCCAAAATCAAGCTTCAGGTGAACAAGCCATGGAGTAATTCGTTCAATGAAAAGGTAAAAAGGACCACTAAAACTACAAGAGTAGAAATTAAAGCACAAGATATAAACTTTCGAGGAGAGTCAAAACGAAAGTAGTAAGAAAAGCGGAAGTAAGGAAATAATTTATAAAATCTATCCGTATACATATAGCAAATAAGGCCATTTATCCACTCTCTGAACCAGAGTCAATGTTCGTCTCCTGTGGTGCTTTCCATGTAAGCTGAAAAATGCGAGTCTCCTTGACTTTGAGAGTTCGAGAGCCAAAGTATCGTTGACTCTCGAAACTCCAGCTAAGTTACCTTGTCAGCAATTATATTCAAATGTACTTCAGCAAGGAATGTACTCACTCAATGTTGCATCGCACCCAGTGAGTACTTGCATCCTCTTTGAATACTTACAAAGGCATCGTCACAGAAATCTGATTTCAACGCGCCATTTCCATGAGCGGAGCGTATCGGGGCTGGTAATGGAGACGTGGTTGGGGGCAATACGCACAACTCGGCCATAATGTTGGTGAAGAGCATGGATAGTTTCGCTCCGATGGCCTTTAGTGGCAGAGCCAGATCTGAAAATACCGCGAGCCGGGGACCGGGAATGTTCAAACGACGAAGAGAATAGGGATCAAGCAAGTACGTGCCCAATACCTCGGCGGATTGTAGTAGAACTGAGAATGGAGTATAGCTAGAGATGGAGCCTTGTCGGTTTGGATAGGTAGTCAATCCAAAGCAACGTCACAGCCATGTGTCAAGTGACAATCCACTACACACAGATCTCGAGCAATATGAGGAGGAATACGGTCAGATACGGCCGTCGTTTTTTCACTAAATGTTCGCACCCAAAAACACTCCTGGCACATACCATCGCTGTTGGAAGCTTCTTGTAGTGGTTCGCGAAAATATCACGGGAGGCGAACTCGAACCAAACACCAACATATGACCAACTGTTCTTCAACTGAAGTGGAGAGCCGGACAGTGTGATTGAGGGAAGAGGGTCAGGTATTGGGTCGAACATCATAATGACTGACTTTTTAGTATCAAGTTGTCATCGCACCAGTGTCTTTGGAGTCCCTGCGCGTTGCGCGAGATAACGGTGAAATCATCTGCATGTTCCAGAGGGAGTATTGGGACTCCACAAAGGGGGGCATCATCTGGGTCAAGATCAAGCTGCAGGGATGAAAGAAACAGGTTCCAAAGTGTAGGCGAAGCGGCCCATTAGTACACCACATCGAGCCTGGAAACTTTCCAAAATGCCACCATCTTGTAAAACGACATAAGACATGCGGTGATAGAGAAACTTGAGCCAGTCGAAGTAGCGTCAAGTCATATGATAGTCATACAGCTTGTTCCATAGTCGGTGTTGGTTCGTGGTAGGGAAGGCTTTAGATATATCCACAAAAGCCACATACAGAGTTTCACCTCGGGATCTGGTCTCTATCAACGTACGCAGAATGAAGGCATTGTTATTTGTGCGATAGTATTCTCGAAATCAATTCTGCGAAGGTTGGAATGATGCCTGTTATAAAATTATGAATAAAAGTACAAAAATAGATGATATCATAAAATTATGGAACAATAAAAGTACAAAATCCTCCGCTTACCGTAGATGGAGCCTTGTTGGTATAGATAAGTAGTCAATGGCTAATAGTTAGTGAAGGTTTCCTATATGATAAAACTCCACCAAGGAACATATTCGACACACATCCAAGAACCCTAGTCCCCGAAAGCGATCTATTGACAGCAACCGAGATCTCACTTCCTTCTCCAAATGGCCTACTAACTGGTCTGCGTTACCACCACTGATGGTGGAATAAAGAGTCGGAGACATCAAAATAGGAATTCCGTACTCTATTCCGTTCTCAAAAGCGTAATATCTGCATACCAAAGTAAATCCAGCTGTGAATATCTCCTGAAACTGGGGCAATTTATATGTGCTGTTGTGCTAATTGAATAGATATAAGTATATGCTACTAGTAACTGAGGTGTAAAATTCGGTCCCCATACCTGAAATCGTGTCCATATTTGCATTATGTTCATAAGGTCTTTGGAAAGCATGTGCAATGGATAAGACCCAGTATGATCGACATGACAGCCAATGGTATCAGAGTACACATCAAGTTGAGAAAGCTTTGATAGGAGTTTGTCGCTTCCACTTGCATTGCTACTATGATATGCCCAGTGTCTTTGAGCATAGTAAGCAACTGGTAATGATACCCCACGCTTATCTTTGGATAGAATGACATCCAAACAGCATTGAGCAAGATAATCATGACCAGAGGCGCTGTCATTGTAGAAATGCAAGGAGCGACAAGGGTCAAGCAGAAAGTCTGTGAAGGATGCATGAGAGAACTGAAAGTCTGATTCAAGCGGCGACGGCTCTTGAAAAAGAGAATGAAGCTCAGATAAGGTGGCGCGGATTCGCCCTAGGTCTGTAGTAGGAAGAAGGTTCACTAGCTGCATTGACCCATAGATCCTTGAGTCATCTGCCAGCGATGCCAGTGTTAGACGTTGACCTTACGCCTTAGGCCAAAGCGATCCTTAGTTTCCTAAACGGACTATATTAACTTATTGATTTATCATCCTGGTCCGAAGAGAAGCCCCTATCGGTTCTCTCTTCGTACCAGGTGAGTTACAAAGACTTGTACATCATTCTATTCGCTTATCGGTTCTCTCTTCGTACCAGAATCTATCTGTTTAAACCTTACCGCTCTTAAGAGGTTATGGGCCCCGTTGCTCTTTAATTCACTGCACAATAATAACAACTCTTAACACCGCTTAACACAATGAGCAACGAGATGGACAAAACGAATGACGAGAAGAATTTCTATCGTCTTAAACTCACACCTATCAAAATCAATAACGACGGCACTAATAATTACAACGAGTTCAGACAAAAGTCCAAGTTTGAACTCATTGCCGCAGATTTCTGGTGCCACATTGAAGGCCCGGAATATGATCCACCAATCATTCCTGCCCTGGTACAAACTCAGGTTCTCCAAGCTGTTGACGACTATGGCAATCCAATTCGAGCAACCATCCCAGGGAACGAGGACAATGTCGCACAAGCCAAAATCGATGCTCATCCCTGGCTTACCACTGACAAGAAAGTACTTGCTATCATTGCAAAGGCAGTTCCTCACGGCAGAGGACATATTGTCCGAGACTGCGAATCCGCTTGTGATACCTGGTTAGCCCTTGAACAAGAGTTCGAACCATCCAACAACACTACTGGTATTGCAATCAAACACGAAATCATCGGTAATAAATGCAGTATCGACGACGATCCCGTAAACTGGAGAGAAACTATGGTCAATCTCTACAATAAGCTTTGAGATGTTAGCCCAACCACGATGCCAGATACCAAATTCGCCAGTCACCTTGTCACCCTCATGACGCCGGACAAGGATTGGGCCTTCTGCCGTAACCGTCTCCTGAAGAAACTGAGGAAAGGCGCTATTAGTGGCAACCCAATCTCTTCTACCTTCGTGATTCAAGAGCTCAAGGAAGAAGAGGTAAACAGAAAAATCGCACCTTCCATAGTCCAAGTTAATGCCATCGTAAATCAAAAGAAATCGAAGGGCAAAACTTAACTCCAGCGACAGATTCAGTCCCCAGTGCCTATTCCACGGTTCCTCTTCAGCAACGCATCAGCGATGCTCCCTCTACTAGTAACCGCAGACAGGCCTGTGCGGACCGCCGTCCAACTCCATATAATCCTAACCAGTCCAGAAATTTTTGCACCCACCTGTTCTGCGAAAATCCCTACTGTGAAACGCCAGTTGGCCATACTTCAGCTGAATGCTTCGCCTATAAAGGAGGTAAGCAAGGAAAGTACCCACCTCGCTACTCTGGCAAGAAGGACATCCATCTTTCTCTTGAAGCTCGACTTTCTGGTCGACGAAGGCAACTAAAAGACACCCAGATTGAAGAACCGGAAAGCAGATTCGCTGGAACAGCCCAAACTTCCAACGACGGCGAGAAATAAGTTAACGAGGTACTCAATCCTTTCGTGTACATGATGGAGATCCCAGCCGCTATAGACGACGACAACGACATAGACATCAACGAGGAAATCATTGTCAATGTCATTGCTCTCAATGGCAACACCGTCAAAGATGACAGCGTCAACCATGACACTGGAGCATCTCGTCACATCTTTCATGACAGATCCCTTTTCCACGACTATGTTGCCTTTGAATTTCCTCTGAATGTCTTCGGTTTCAGATCTACCCTGTCCGCTGCAGCTATGGGAAAAGGAAAGATTGTACTCCATGCTCAACTCAACGGAAAAATCCAACCTTTCTCAATTTCGAATGTTCTTCATATTCCTTCAGCCAGATGTAACCTTATATCCGGTTCAAGACTAGACAAGAAAGGAGTCAAAACTTCAACCGGCGAAGGCATCATTACTTACCTAACTTCAACCAACGAGCCTTTTGCTACCAGAGGCATCGTCAACGATCTCTACAAAATGAACGTTGTACCCGTTCAACCTACGGATCACACATTAACATCTTCGCAATCAATCTTGATTGCATCTATGGTGCCTTCGATCACAGCGATGTTCGGTCCTGATGGAGAAACTGAGGCGAACAAACGCCTGGGTTTTACCACCGTCTAATGGGCCATATAGACGTTAAAGGGCTACGGGACTCCACAACAGGACTCCCTACAAATATTGACAGTGTGCAAGTCGAAAACTGTCAAATTTGCGCCCTTGCCAACATCAAACGACTCAAATTCCCCCGTGCGGCAACCAACCGTGCAACACGTCCCTTATTCCGCGTCCACTCTGACATCTGTGGTCCACTTCCTATAGGATATGGAAATTTCAGATATTTCATCACCTTCGTCAATGACTTTTCGCGATTCATTGTTGTTTTCTTCTTAAAATCAAAATCTGACGCCTTAAAATGCTTCATTCAATTCCGCTCAGCTGCTGAAAAGCAACTGGGCTATCAAATTACATTTCTTCGTGTTGACAACGCCGGCGAGCTTACCGAGGGAGCTTTCCATAACTACTGCGCAGAAAATGGCATCACCTACAAAAAGACCGTACCAGATGCCTCTCAACAAAACGGCGTCGCCGAGAGGGTGAACCAAATTCTCGAGTGAATGTCCCGCGCAATGCTAGTCGACTGTGGAATGTCTGCCTGGTTTTGGCCCTTAAGCACTCAAGCCAGCGCACACATCAAGAATCGTGTCCCTCACGCTTTCCTATCTCACAAATTAACCCCATTCTATGGCTGGTTTCAAAAGAAACCAGACCTTTCTCATCTTCACCCTTTCGGTGCTCTTGTCACTTCTTGAAAATCAAACTCAGACCATTTAAACAAAACCACACCCAGAGGAGAACGTGGTAGATTTGTTGGTTATTCTCCTGATTCTAAGGGATACCTAGTTTGGTTCCCTGACTCCAAAACAATCAGAGCACGTCGGGACGTCAAATTTCATGGATTTCCACACCACCTACCGTCTCCTCCCTTATCCGAAATTCTATGGGATGACCTTCCTCTCGATACGACACCTGCTTTTAATGACGACGCTCGTTTATTAGAAGAGCGCAAGAGCCTTCCACAAACTGAAAGTCATGATGAATCTCACTCAGATACAACGGTGTCTCCTGAGTCCGATCTTTACAAAGATGAGCAAGGGTACGTTCTTTGTCCCTTCCTAAAACCCTATTAAAACCCTATCTTATATTACTCTACAGTCCTTCCTCTAAGGCTACTGAAAGCCTTACAGAACAAACTCGTATTGAGCATAAAGAGTACGCACAGATGGACTCTACAAAACCCTATCTAACACTACTCTGCAGTGTTCCTTCTCAGACTATTCAGAGCTCTAGAGAAAGACAATGCATTGAGGACAAAGAGTACGCGCTGATGGACTCTCTAAACCAAAACCCTAATAAATCTTATAGCACTGATGGTGACTTCCCCATGCTTGATGTTGACAATCCTCGTCCACGACGCTCCGAACGTGCAAGACAACTACCTGCTCACTATTGCGCCAACATGATCACCACTTGTCCGGGAAAGGGAGGCCAAAATACAGTTCTTCTAAACCTACTTAACTCCTCTAATGACCGAGAGATAGAAGTTGAGTGCGATACAAACGACCTCCAGCCCCTAGCCCAATCATTCATTGATGTTGAATGCTTCGTTGGTGCAGCCCTTCACGATCCCATCAACGACTCCTCCGAAAAAGACCCTCTTTCTATTCAACATGCGAAATCCTCGATCTACTGGTCTTACTGGCTCGCTGCCATATACGAGGAACTCGAATTGCTAAAGGCGAAAGGAGTCTATGAGGACGTTGATGATTTGCCATTAAACCGCAAACCTGTTGGGTGCAAATGGGTCCTCCAAATAAAGAGAGACCATGATGGACTCATCTCCAGATTCAAAGCCCGACTTGTTGCAAAGGGCTTCACCCAGATCCCCGGCCAAGACTACAACTATACCTTCGCACCTGTAGCCAGGTGGGAGTCTATACGAACTGTCCTTGCAATCGTAGCGGAGCAAGATATGGAGCTTCGTCAGATCGACGTAAAATATCTCAATGGCCCGCTCGACGAGGAAATCTACATGAACAAACCGTCCGGTACTGGCTCTGGTTTTTGGCGACTACGGAAAGGGCTATATGGTCTCAAACAGTCGGGAAGGCAGTGGTACCTCGAACTTAACTCGAAACTTGAATCCATTGGATTCAAGAGGACAGAATCAGATTGGAGTGTCTACGTTCGCTATGAAGGAGACAACAGATCAATTATAACAACAAGTGTCAACAATATGCTCATTGGCTCCAAACCCAAGGCGGAATCCAATAAAGTTGTTGAGCAACTTAAATCCCTCTTTGACATCACCGACAACGGCGAACCTGCTTTTCATCTTGGCTGTGGAATCACCCGTGATAGAGCCAATAGAACCATCAGACTGGACCAACGCGCGTACATTGATTCCATTCTTCGTGAATTCGGATTTGAAAACTCCAAGCCAGTTTCAACTCTGATGGACCCTGGTACACACCTCTTCCCTACTGAACAACTCACACCAGTGAAAGTCAAAGCCTTTCCTTATATGGCCATTGTCGGTAAAGCCATGTACCTTTGCACTTGCTCCAGACCCGACATCGCCTACACTGTCCAGGAGCTTGCAAGGTTTATGTCCAGCTACGGACCCGCACACATCACTGCAGCCAAACACTTACTTCGCTACCTCAAAGGAACTATTTCCTACTCCCTGTGGCTCGGAAGAAACAGACCATGGTATCCCCTATTCCGCGCTCTATCCGACTCTGATTGGGGGATGGGTGAAAGCTGAAAATCAGTTTCCGGATTCATTATTCTCATGAACGGTTCTCCACTCTCCTGGAGTTCCAAACAGCAGTCGGTGGTTGCTCTCTCCTCATGCAAGGCCAAATATCTCGCTACTACCCACTGCGCCAAAGACATTCTCTGGTTCAGAAACTTCTTTGCCGAATTAGGTTTCCCTCAACAAGCTCCCACTTCTTTATTTTGCGACAACCAAGGAACTGTCGCGTGCACACATGATCCTCATGCCCACAGCAGGATGAAGCATATCTCTATCCGTGAACACTTCATTCGTGACTGCATAGTCAAACATCTCGTGGACGTCATCTATGTTTCGAACAAGGAGAACATCGTGGACATCTTCACAAAACCCCTCCACAGAACGATGCACAACCAATGGGTCAAAATGCTTGCCCTAGACGCCAGTCAAGGGGGGGTGTTAGACGTTGACCTTACGCCTTAGGCCAAAGCGATCCTTAGTTTCCTAAACGGACTATATTAACTTATTGATTTATCATCCTGGTCCAAAGAGAAGCCCCTATCGGTTCTCTCTTCGTACCAGGTGAGTTACAAAGACTTGTACATCATTCTATTTGCTTATCGGTTCTCTCTTCGTACCAGAATCTATCTGTTTAAACCTTACCGCTCTTAAGAGCCAGTCGAGTTGTTTCACGGAATAGAACGATAGCGGCTAGAATTCGATTGAGTATAGTGAGATTCTTGGACGTTGACAAAATTTGATGATAGAGCACGTCAAGTGAAGCAAATGGTGAATCCTTCCCATCGTAGTCCTCTGTCAGCAGCCCAAGGACGATACTGAGGCGATCCACAGGCATAGCACCACTATCATCAATATATTTCAGCACTGTCGATGGATATATGAACTGCCCAGATGCCTTTTCAACGAGATGTTCAATCTGCTGAGATGTAGGCCAAGGACAAGGAACATGTATCATTAAGTCTGAATGACGTCTCCAGATTTCATCAAAACACTCCTGCAAATATTTGCGAATTTCCAAAGATGCCTGATATGTATCATTAAGAGGCATCCAACGGCAGATATTTTCGAATTTTGGACTGCAAAAGGACTCCTTTATGCTTCGTTCTGGTCTGCTTGCAATGAGAATTCGAAGTGGGAGATTATACTTCTGCATTGCGTCTCCGATTATGGACAGAATGCGCTGTTGGTTCCCACTATCAGAACACTCATCCAGACCATCTATAACCAGAACACGGGGACTGTCCGGTGATAAGGAATTTAGGTTATAGGTGTTCTTGGAGAGTTTTTGCTGTTTCTGTAAGGGAATAGGGATGTTTGTGGATGGGGTACTTTTCTTCCGACGTCCTTGTCGCAACTGCGCTGTTGTCAACTTCAGCTCTTGGAGGAGCCGTGCCTTCAGCATTGGCTGTAGAATAAGAACATTGAATTGATTCTCAATGAATGAGGTAGGTACAAGAAAGTCATTAATGACCATTGCGTTTATCTTTGGCCGTAGTTCTGGAATTGACATGGCCATCTGGTAAGCAATGGTGGTGAAGAGCATTTGGGGGTTGTTCCTAGAAGTGTCTGTGCGCCAGAAGAAGAAGGACCCGACCAGCTGTTGGAGTAAAATGATTAAGTTGCCGAAAGATCACTTCACTCCGGTCTATAGCAGAGAAGCCCTAGCAAACATGCAGGGAAAAATAATATTGAACGGTGGTTTAAATAAGCTGCAGCTACGGAGAAATATATGGAGAAATATACGGAGAAATATAAGATAAAACATAAGGTAAAACAGATAAGCTCCACACCGGCGTGCACTCTGGGGCAGAATAAACATCTAAAACTACTGGAGAAATATCGGCGAGCAAATCAATTGCACAGCTGATAATATTTCCAACACCAGCGTCCCATTTCTTGCACAGGCTTCTGCGAACGTTTGAGCAATGGCTGACTTTCCAGCTCCTGCGGGCCCATAGAGCCAAATAATTGCATCATTGGATCGTTTGACTTGGCCCAGCTCTTCAAGTCGCCTAAGATTGCTTTGCAAGTATCTGGGTGACAAAGGGGAGGGGGGAAGCGTGCTTCTGCGTTATATGTAGCTGAAGTGGATGTATTCTGCAGTAATACACGAAGACCTTTGATTGTATTTTTTTGAGTGCAAGTCCGTTTAATAGTAAGGCAGTTGTACTCACCTCTTTCCTTTTCTTCGGATGATATGTAATTTAGATCACCCACATTATAATTCCCTCCACTAATGGTGAAGCTGTGAGATCCACTGAACATCTCGCGACCGGGGGGCGTACAAGATGTAGTCGAAGTATAGATCGCAGAGCAAGTTCTGCTGAGAAAGAGGAAGGAAGGGATAAATCTATCATATGAACAAACAAGATCATATATGTAACTATTCTACAAGAGGTAAGAGCGCACGAGCCTCGAGGCTTGCATGAGGCGCGTGTGCATGTTTGGGAGAGTCACCCGCATCTCTGATGCGATCCACTGCGGGAAGGAAAGACAGTAATATAACAGCCTGAAAGACATGAAATATAACTGTACAAGACATTAGATAGTACTGACTAGACATGCAGTATTACTGTCCAGGACAGTTAAGATTACTGCCAAAGACAGTAAGGATTCCTGGCTGCATTCTCAATAACTGTCTTTTGACAGTAGTCCTTACTGTCTAGACAGTAGCCATTACTGTCCGAGGGCAGTAATCTCAACTGTGTCAGGACAGTCATATCTAATGTACAAGGCAGTTATATCAACTGTCTATCTAGACATCTAATGAAAATCTAGGTATATTGAATGTATTGAGTACTATACATGGGACTACAGTATCTAAACTCGTATGCGGAGACCTTGACCGACCAAATGCTCTCATCCAAGTATCCCACTGTATAAGAGAAGAAACGACTCACCTATTCTTTCGATTGACTATCGCATGAAGCTGCTGTCAACCAAAACACCCTGGCCGTGCTATTGCAACCACAGAAAATCTCTAAAGAGTAGTGTCACCGATCCCGTGCAGAGCGAATTTGCGGCAAACTAGTACCATTGGCGGTATTGAGGTCAGAAGATCGACTAACAACAAGATAAAAGTAAATTTACCTGGGCGGTCTCAAAGAGAGATTTCCTGGGTAGGTGACATACCTGTCTTCACATTCATCAGGACAACCTTCATCACCTTTGATGAATTCTTTCGCTACGGTGGGGTCATCTCCAGGTGGCAAATATATCTGTCAACACTCCTGTATACTGAAAACCGAATTTGAATTGCTGAGCGCAACGGGTTCTAAGGTCAAAGTGGCCTTAAAGAAAGGCAGACTCAACCATCGAGAAAGTGACTTACCCAAAGTTCTGAGTTTAACCTGGAGAAACCCTGTCTGAAGTTACGTTCGCTATTCGAGATAGCCAAGATGTTGGCAGTGAGGTAGGGTCAGGGATTAATTTCACAGAAACAGGCGAAGGACGGCCAGGGCACTAGCCAAGTGCAGTCGTATAGCCAACTTTCGAGCTGTTCTGGAAGGTAAAAATGGACAAAGAACTCACCAAGGGCTCTCATATCCTCCGATTAGACTTGGCCGTTCAGTATTAAGAAGAAACGAGAGAGATAGAAGCGGAAAATGAAAAACTTGGAGATAACTGACAGATCTAAACATGGAATTGGCAGGAAAAGTCGCTTACACGAGGTCCAGAACCTCTTAACATTCATATCACTTGGTTTCAGCATCTTCGCTCGACTCCAGTTACTGAAAAGATCCTTCAAAGCCAATTTTGCCGATTTCGCCAAGAAGGGTCCGAGTAGAAGCCAGATCGCGTCCGATGAGTGAAAATATTGTCAACACGCAGGTAATAGGTGGCCAGGATGAGATAGACATAGTTTTTACTAAAAGAAGAAGGCGGAACATGGTGGTAGTAGTCAGAGAGACGCGACGCGACGGTCAACGGGTTAATGACGTCATAAAAATGTGGCTGTGCCACCTTCGAAAATCGCCAAGTCCGACCTCGGCTGGTGTGCCTTTCATGTTGTACCTATTCTTTGTAGTACTACTAGTAGTACTAGATGTAACTCAAGCATGTTCGCAGTAATGATATTCCACAACCTCTCGGTGCTTCGGTTGTTTGAAACCTCGAGTTCGAGTTGTCAACAATCACTGCTTTCAAGCCATCCTTTGGGCCAGGCAGCAATCTACTGTATGTTTTGTCTGGAGTGCAAACTCATCGAGCACACGGGTCTTGTAAATGTTGCTGTTACTCGTATATACAGCTTGGACATTGCCTATATTAGTAAATTTGGGTTTATTTCGTACTTTGCTCAGTAGTTAGTACCTGCATTCTGACAGGTCAGGTAATTGGCTGTTTGCAACATCTCTGGTGATGTCCAAAACTTGAGTTAGGAAGCCAGAAGCCAATGAGTTCCAGATGTGAGTCACGGACAACATTTACCTTCGAATCCTTGAAGAGAAAGGAAGCTCAGAAAGATCAATCGCGAATAATTACCATTGATATAAAAAATACAAATAATCGAAATACAGTACTAGTAGATAAATAGTCAAGTGGTGTAACTGTACATAAGGTGGCTAGAAAATACAAAGAAAGACGCATATAAAAGCTATCGGTACAGATGTAAAACGAAGAAATCATCAAAGTCATGAAAGGTCGTAAATCATTCAAGTGTATACAGCAGAGGATGCCCAACGTGCAGTCTCTTCACCCTACGCGCTCCGCAATTTCAACTCCAGGTCCACAACTCTCCATCCAGGCTCATCCAACTCATACCCACTCCCATAACCCTGTCCATAACAAACTTCAAGTCCCCCAAAGACCGACCACAGCGCCAACACATCTACTCTCTTGGGCGGACGATCCCACTCCGTGTTGTCAACCCCAGCGCCCTCAAACACGACCCTTTGCGCCCGGGCTTGCGCGATCCGCTGCCTCGACTCCACCGGCATCTCAATCGTCGCCTGGCTCGAGAGGCGAATCTGAAAGTAGGAATAGAGCGCTTGCAGGACTTCGAGAACGCTAATCTCATTCTCGAATACCGGCGCAGACGATGAGTACGGGTATATTTCCAGCGGACCCCACTGGTTCATCCACAACCCCAAAGCCGAGGCATTGTTTCCCGGTCGGATGATGATCTTGGCTGCACCAGGACACGCTGGTGCATGTAAAAAATCTTGAGAGGCAGAGTCATCACCAGGGTACATCACGGACGATGGGTCGCTGAAACCGCTAACCGCATTCTGCTTTGGCGGTAACATCATGTTCCATTGTAATGTATGTCCAGAACTGGATAGCAGTTCAGTGTGAACGTGAACGCGTTCTGGTTTCGGGGGACTCGAGAAAGATATGGATTGCGTCCAAGGGTAATGTACTTCAGGACTGGGACTTGGTTGGCCTCCCGGAAGACTGGGGATACAATGATGAAAGTCTATGAAGCTGTTGTGAGGCGGAGACGGAGTCATATGCCCAGGATTACGAGAGGCATATGGGGGTGGTGGCAGTGCGTATCCCAAGTTTTGAAGGTCGAACGGCGAGATAGAGCTCCCAGCAGCCATAAAGCCTCGATTCGCAGAATCACTACTCGCAAGTGGACCAAGTTGGTTGTGGTTGCGCGAAGAGGATAAAGAAAAGCTTGAGTGTGTCGGTGTTACCATCCCAACCGACTTGTCGGTGCTCGACCTCTTCGAATGTCCCAACTTATGGGGACCGGAAACACTTGAATGATGCGTATGCGAGCCCGAGTTAAGGATAGCCTTGAAAGCATGTGAAAGGGTGGGGCGCGGCCATTTATGATGATTTCCAGAAACAGAATGGCTTCGACGATGGCTCCCGCCTGAGCTGCTAGCAGATGAGTGTCGTTTGTGGCGCGAGGACGACCGAGGCGAGGGCGTTAATAATGGAGAGTAGGAGAAGACATTGGAATGACCTATCAACATCAGCCTCTATATCAGATATTGACCCTTCAGAACAAGCAATCTCTTACTCACCATGCTTCACATATTGTAAATTCGGCGCAGGACTATTCGATCTCACTTTTATTACAGAGGGCCGGTAAGATGTACTACGCCACACATCTGCAACAAATAACAATGAATAGGTATACTCGACGAGAACCATAGAAGCTCACTTGGGGATCTGGCGGGTGGATCGTGAACGAAGAATTCATATGGCCTGAAAGATTAGTTTTTTATTAGTTGTAGATTAAGAAACCAATGAATGATTCACCAAGTGAATGACGTGCGTATGCTTTCGGCCTTCTCATAATAGACCGAGAAGGCATTGTACTACGATGTTGGGGGCCAAAGCGTCTTGAAGGGCCGTCAGGAAGAGCTCCAAATGTAACGCGAGTTTCAGATAATGACGCCATCTCGACAATCCCAGTCCAGTTCGATGTGGCGAATTATAAACGGAATAGTAAAAGTCGAACTGAGGACTTGTGTGCGGTATAAGGCAGTATAAAGATAACCAGGCTATAGCTAAGTGGTTCGGCGAAAGCTTTCAAGTTGAAGATGAGAGAATAAAAGAGAAAGAAGAATCAAACAGATGTTCTTCTTTTATGATGAAAAACATGAGGCAGAGAATGACCGCTTGTTTAGACAATGAAATTAACTTGATGAAGCGATGAAAAGACAAAACCCAAACAAAGCCATTGATGTCATAATCCAACCTGGAGCGAAAAGTCACAACACGTGCGAGAAACATAACAGAGCCCGTGACTAAATGAATTAAGAAAAACACGTTGAGGAGGCACGGTGGCGAGACCAGTGCGACCCAGTGCTAGGCCTGCTTGCAATGCACAGGCATCGACACGATGTGATATATTTGTGATATTCGTCCCCAAATCCAAAAACAGTCTCATAGGAAAACGGTAGGTAATAGACAACAGAGAACAACAGGGAACAAGAAGCTCGGCAAGATATTGGGGCTTAAGGGAATGATAGGCGAAACACATAATACTTGGAAGATGGGATCTTGAGACTCTACCCCTCACTGGTAGATACAGGGTGCGCAAACTAACAACCAAAAGACTTACATTACCAACGAAATAGGAGAAAAGACTCGCCATTGTTTCACGTATCCGCACTAGAATAATACCATATTCTCCGCACCCATGGTCTCCTTCACGTCACAGCTCCAGAATATGCATGGTCTGCCAGGAACGAGCCGCGCATCAATCGAATATAGCCAGGGGCCATCTGAAAAAAAATAAGATGGCATCAGCACCCAAAACTGAACGCACAATCCCTGCTCCTCCTCTTCCTTCTCTTCATCCCCGCTCTCCAACCCTCCGTCGGTATAAATTTCTAGTGCGGGCCAAGAAAACATCAAATTACTGCTGTTCGTAACTTAGTTAGCAAGCAGCGGATTAAAAGAAGAATTGGAATCTGGGCGAACCTTACAGTGCCGTCTGTATCACTCCCTCAACCCAGATCCAGCGATACCGCTCCAGCCTTCCCAACCTCTCCTCCAAGCTGCTCAATCATTTGACTGTAGATATGATTTACTCCAAGAGCGTTTGTTGTTGTTGCGGTAACGGTGATCTGGCTGGAGTTCCACTCTCGGGGGATTCCTTAGGTTGAGTAGGGAGGAGGCGAGAGAATTCTCGCTAGAGTTGGCGACGCGTTAACGCCAGCAGAGGGCGATAGCAGCATAGTTCCGGGATCCAACTTTTCGTTCTCCCACAGCTTTCGCTAGTTTACTTTTTTGATATCGGCGGTTTAGCCTGTTCGATTTAGATTACATAATCTAGTGCGGCAACGTCTTCGGCAATTGCTCTGGGGGAATTCTTACCTCTGTTCTATGCTTAACCCGCCTCGAATACATGTTAGTAGCGTTGTACATTAAGCCAATGTATTCATTGTAAGGAAAGATGAAAAAAACTGCTAAATCTTCGCACTACAAGCTAAAATTACCTAAGCTAAATGGCTTGGGACAATGGGCGCTTAATTGGCCAGACTAAACGGGCCGACCTTATTGATCGTGTTCGTCTGCTTATAGGAGACTAAGCTTTCGCTGAGATTATTGTCGTCGATAAAGCTCTGTATTCGCATTTTAAGACATTTTCAAAACAGATCAACTGAATGCGAACCACATCAGCAAAAGGGTAGGTCAACCGTACTATGACCCGTCAAGAAGTGCTCACCGTCAGGAAGTGCAACTTGCTTAAAAACCTTGGTTCCTGTCACTCTACAGATTTGAGGATTTTTTGTAACAATATCTAGATACTTTATAATGATTTTATCTACTCAGATTGATTCTTTTGCGAACAGGGCTCGAATACTGAGCAGAATGTTCAGAATCGTGAGTATGATTTTTACATCAATCGCCAGGAACATATAGAATATCTATTGAGACCGCTGAGATGACTTCAGAGGGTTATTTACTATTCTAATAACAGGCCAAGTTTTAATTCCTACAAGAATCCGTACAGTATTCGTGAAACAAGAAGCAAAATAACGAGCGAGAGCCTGCGAAAACCGGCAAGAGTTTTAGCTGCTAAGTGCCCAGTTGCACTTCTTAACTTTTGCTTGGACATTGCCCGACGCAGGCAATAGAAGCTTTAAAAATACAGGAAATCCAAGGTAAGAGTTTTTATCTACTACAATTCGATCTATCCATTCAGAACTTTGAGATATTGAGCCGCCGCAAAGTTATAAGCGATTTATCAAAAAGTTGCACTTCTTGGCGACCCATAGTATGTGGTGACAGGGGAAAACGAGGTCATACAAGCTGTGCACAGCTTGCAAGGTCGGCATACCTTGTATGCGCTTGTTTTTACTGAATGGTCACAAGCACTTACAAGGTAATACAAGCCCTAACAAGCCCTACAGCCATTACAAGGCATAACGAGGCCTATTTATCATACTTATCCCGAGCAATTTATGGGCACTGGCAGTAGTTTTCGAGACACCAATATATTTGAAATAATGATTACAACCATGAGCGAGTAACAAGCAAAAATTACAACAGTAAGCAACGAGCAAAGAATACAACAAAAGTCCAATGGATCCATGAGAGCAAAAAATGCGAGTATGATGAGAGCAAGAAGTCCGATGCAATACAATACAAAGGTGGGATACGACATGTATGTGGTAGAGAGAAATGTGAGCATGAGGCCGAAAGGAGCTAAGTTGGGGGATCAGAGGCAGCGTCATCTGTGGGTGCTAAATGTTGGATCTGCCGTGCTTTATGTGCTGTGCAAACAATTGATATAGTTGAAGGAGGAGCGTTGGAGCTGTTCCAAGTGATGAGTGCTTTAACAACAGTGCTATCTTGCTGCCCGTGAAGATGTCCGAATACCTTCCTAAAAGTACTAGTGTAAGAGAGAGTAAGACGATAGAAAACGAGGACATACTTGTTCCAGCCCTCATCGAATGGACGACTCTTTCATTGTTGGGTCATCTTCAAAATAATCCATCATTTCCAACTAGAATTCCGCGTTGTCGAAGTCGCCGTTGTTGAAACGCCGTGCTGGCACCAAAGAAAATAGAGTTGAAAACCTGTTGAAGATTAGTTGAGTGAAATGATGAGTGAAAAGACGAATCACCCGGTATGGTATGTAGCCTCAGAAAAGACTACGCTCTGTGTTCTTGGGGTCATACATATGTACGTATCGGTGTTGTAGAGGAATGTTTGGCCCTATAGTGGCGGAATTTCATTGTTTTTGGAGAGATTCTATAACAAAAAACTCAGCATATATGCGATGAGATTTCCTAGAAAATGAGAAAACTCCGGTCAACAGTTTGTTAGCCTTGTCTTTCTTCCAATCCAACTCTTCTTTGGAGACTTGACGGCGCTTTCAAAGTTTCATGGAGGCAAAGATTGAGCGTTGGGGCCAGAAGACTTTGAAGGAGGTTTTTTTGCCCATGATGGAGGAAATAATGAAAGAGAGAAGAGAGACTAGTCCTGACTAGTCGCGTCGCATCATAGATCAGGTGACCTTGACTTTGATCCAATTTCAATTTCGATTTCGATCGAAAGTTAGAGTGCTTATCACTCAGCTTTATCCCAGTTCTCATTGTTTCACATTCAAAATTTTGAAGCTCTCACTACCCTCTGGACAAGTTGGTCTTGTACCACTTGATCAAGTCGCTCTTGCACTGCTTTATTTGTAGCTCGTCTTTGCACGACTACACTTGGACTTTGAAGTTTGGATACTTAACTCGATAAAATTATGACCAACAAAACACCATGCAAGCTTAAAAGCGGCATGGAAATAAATGAAAGTAGGGCAAATCGCACAAGTATTGCCCACCGCCCAATACTCACATGCTTGTACTGTCTTATTTACAATGTAAGACAATTTGTTGCCCGTTTCCGCTTGTACAGTCTTATTTATGCATGTAAGAATATTTGTTGCCTGCTTCCGCTTGTACAGTCTTGTTTATGCATGTAAGAATATTTGTTGCCTGTTTCTGCTTGTACGGTCCTGTTTAAGCATGTAAGAATCCTGCAGCTTGTAAGGCCTTGTTTACCCCTGTAATAATACCTTAGCTTGTTATGGCTTGTAATCCCTTCGCACCTTGTATGACCTTGTTTGAGCCTGTAAGAATCCCACCTGGGCTTGTAATGCCTTGTAGTATTCTTACTTCTTACATGGCCACAAAAGTTTCTGACATTTTTGCTGATGCAATTAGGAGCTGGGATGGAATTGACAGACCAAAAAAGCGAGAGGAAAGTGATCGGATTGTTAGGGGAATGGGAGAGACGATGGAGGAATGAAGATATGTACATGATTTGTAAACTTCAGAACACCACCAAAGTACTTGGGGATTTGGCTACGCTACATTCTAATACAAGTTTTGTACAACCGTTACTCGTTTCTGAATCAATATAGGAAAGACTCATATTGTGCTACAATGTATTTTAATAATTGATAAGATCCAGGCAATAGTCGATGTACTGATGTGGAATCCGGTGTGGGGGGTTCCAAATACTGTCCATAATTGCAGAGTCGTCCTCGCCTAAATTCAAGCCACCTTTGGGTTCCAAGCTGTTAGCCTGTATGGTGTCGTCAATCTGCATGGTTATTGGCAGATCAACACTCCCACCAGAACTGAATGAAGTCAATGATCGAGTTCACCTCAATCTTGCTTTGATTTTCAGAGATTTCTGCAGAGCTTTGCAATCAGTGTTATGATTGTGGGATCTGCAGCACCGATAATCGTGATGCAGCCCCAAAAAGGCTCAATAATTCATGTCTGCCTTAGTCTGTTCCAGAGCAACATTAGTAGTACATCCGTTCTCTTCTGATTGAAAAATGAGACTCTGGTCAATCTAGGATGCATGCTACTTACGTCCATCAAGAACTTGTGGTGCTTCTCTGGGGACAAATTCCCAGTTATCATCCATGGCCAGGACCTCTGGGATGAGGATCATTGATACCATGGCACCCTTACTGATCCTATGAAACACTCACCATCACTGTCCAGAAAATCTTCCTGACTAGATTCTTCAACTAAATCTACTATCTCAAAACCTTCAGCATCTGGAACTTCAAAAATTGGATATCCTTGAGCTTATGCATATTTGGATTCAGAGGGATTGAACCCGCGGTATCTTATGTACTTAGACACAGCCAGATACTGCAAGTCGTCCCAATTGTTGCCATGAATATATGGCTGGAATTCAGGAAAAGTTCCCAGAAGTGTTTGAGTTTCCTGACTCATTGGAGTGGCTCCGAGTTGATCCATAGACCAGAAATATGGAGGATCATGCAAGGAAAAATGTGGGATGGATGAAATGGCAAATTCTCTCAACAGAGCAATAAATAGATAGATGCTGTACTGGCTCAGGCTAGTGTCATTGTACTTGTTGAACTGGTCAGGGAACATCAAGGAGATTTGAATCTTTGACCCAATCACAACTGGAAGAAACAGGTTGAAGCAGTGAATGAAGTCTGGTAGGTGGGAGAAGGGAGGACTTACCATATCTTGTACTAGGTATATTTAGATTGACATTAGCAGCCTGTGCAAGCCAAGCACTGTTAAGGTAATCATTTGTCCGAGATTGAGGCTCCATATTAATGTTAACAACAAATTCCAGATTATTGTATCTGGCCCCCAGAGGGTATAGTGGACTCTGTATTTATCAGGAGTGGTCAAGGCATGGTTTATTCACAGAAGTCAAAACCCTACTGTGCCCATCCATCCAGACCCTTTATTGAGCAATGCGATATCCTGCATTTGGGATCAGGGTAACTTAACCTCTTGCCACTTAACCTCCACCTGGTGATTGAATAAGAAACCCCTTGCTCAAGATGTTTGCGCAAGAGGTTTCTGAGAGACATCAATGAAACTCAATCCAAGACTCAATCCAAAACTTTTGAGGTACTCACATCCACATCTTCCCAGACTGACCCAAAAGACAAGGCCGCAAAATGATTCTTAAGTGGGACAGGTTGTTGATAAAGTTGGCCTGCAATTGATCGAGCTACCAAACGCTCAACAGTTCCAAAATGATCTTCAATGTGTTTATAATGGCTTCGTTGGAGGTATAGTCCTGGTACCTGAGTGCAGGAATCCATTGTTCAGGTACTGTGATCTCGTTCAGAGTATATCCTGGCTCCCAAATTTCAGGACCACTGGGACCATGACATATCAATCCAGATGCTGGTTGCATCCAATGGCCCCATGCAAAGGTCTTAAAAAGTCATTATAGCCTCATTGTATATCATTTGAAATATGAAACTCACTGCCCTGCGTGGATTCCGAACAGTGTGCCCTTGGAATAGCAGTGCTTGCAGGGAATCAATACCCTAAAAGATATGGTCAAAATCAATATGAAGAGCCAATGGACAAGTAGATACAAGTCGATATTGGACATAAGCATATAGCATTGGTCTCGAGATGCATAAACTCAAAAGGTACCTGCAAGGAATAAGCTCTAGAACAACAATTGTTAAGTGCCAGTGTGGTATTTGAGAAGTTCGTACCATCATGAAATATCATTCCTGGCAAGTCCCACTGAACAATTCCATACAACTGTGCCAGGTAAGGGCTCCTGCAAAATTTACATCAGGTGATACAGCTGTAAACCCATCTCATTGAGATGCTACTGTATGCGAGAGTATTTGAGTAGATCCTCATTAAATTCCTAAGGGATGATGATAAGTGTGTAAAGGGTACGATTCAGAGTTATCTCACCCTTTGAGCTTCAGATTTTGGACCCTCATATGAGACCACAGTAAATGTATTTGATTTATATTGTGCGGTCCTAGTAATCTGCACAACCAGAGCGCGGCTCTTGCAGCGCACTGTTGGACCAAGAAGATAAATGTCACTCATATGGATAATGGGAAACTGGATTCAGCAAGGGACTTGCGAGTGTGGGCCATTGCCAAGGGCGTGGCAGGTACGAGTCCTGTTGTCATACTATTGTCAATTTACAACTTTACAGGCACTACGCCAGCATCAAAAAATATCAGGCGAAATTATCGCCGAAAGTATTGTTGCAATTACTTACCTTTTTCAATAAGAATTACGGTTGAAAAATCTTATGAAAAATACATTGTAATTGATTGTCTTTTTCTTTTGAAATTTTGCTGGTAATCTATTGTATATTTCGCTCGAAAAAGGCAATGAGATTACTTATCTATTTCGCTTGTGATTAATTAAAAATTTCAAGCAAAATTTTTACAAGGTAATAACTGGAAGTTTGGTCATGTGATGTACATCTGACAATACTTTAGGCGGATATGAGGGCAGAACTGGATGGAGGTGTAGTTATTTTATGTCTGGAGTTTTGTTCTGACGACTGGCATGGCCATACATATACAGTATCCCGTAAGTCGCGTTCAAAGACAGGAAGTGTTGTCCAATACAGATCACATGACCAAACTTCCAGTTATTACCTTGTAAAAATTTTGCTCGTGATTAATTAGATAAGTAATCTCATTGCCTTTTTTGAGCGAAATATACAATAGATTACCGGCAAAATTTCAAAAGAAAAAGACAATCAATTACAATATATTTTTCATAAGAAAAAGACAATCAACTACAATGTATTTTTCATAAGATTTTTCAACCGTAATTCTTATTGAAAAAGGTAAGTAATTACAACAATACTTTTGGCAATAATTTCGCCTGATATTTTTTGACGCTGGCGCAGTGAGGTATAAAAACCTCAGCTTGTGATGTATCTTTGAGAAACCCCTCAATTCCGTGCCTGGCACATCTAACAGGAAGTAAAATTATTTATTTTCATCATGAACACTCTCTCGAATGGGTCAAAAAAATCAACTCAAGTATAGACACTGTGGTTTCCTTGCACATCAGAGATGTTGTATATAAACCAGGTGCAAAACACCACCCACTTGACCCAGCACCATCTCACCTTCACTTCAACACAATTCTGGCTTTAGACTGCACATATCACTATGTTACTAGGGAGTCATGAGGCAGGTGAGATACTTGTTTTTACAGAATAATACTTACCTACTTATGCAGTCTTTCAATTGTTTCGAACCTGGAGGACGGCTGACATATCTTCACCAACTCTCCTCCAACAAGCTGAAGTTCATATCAAAGCTCGTTTCCTCCATAGATTCATTTTTAACAAATGGATGCCTCGAGAAAACACTATATTGACAAATGACTATGTGAGATGCCTGAAGGATCTTGAGTTCAAGGACGTGGTTTTGTAGAAATGGAATGAGCAAGGAAAAATGCGGAAATGAAAAAATATCACCTTCAAGGCTCCGACATTCTGTACATCCAGGTTGTTCATAACTCAAGTAATTACATCCTGTGCAGCACGTTCAAGACCAGCCAAGTTTTCATCTCTGAGAAACTCGCTGTTTCGGCTCATTTCCAACTCATCCTCTGTCCCGACCAAAGTATTGGTTGGAAAATATGGCCGATGCTTCCTGGAATGACTGTAGTCGAGTTGGAGCTTCTGTTACAGCTTGTGGCTCATACAAGTTCCGTTCAAAGTACGGAGAATGTCACTGATGGAGGTGCTGGCTTATACGTGGGATGATATACACTCAAGAGGATTACAGCCAGTATGAGATTTGGAAGTACAAATACAAGTCTTGAAAATATCCTGTAATAATTTAGCACAAAACTCTTACAAGAACTGAGAGAGAGCTAACTTAAAAAGCCATATGCAGCCAACCATATCCCTGTCACTTTGCAACTAAAATACAGGACCCACACGTTTGGCGAATTGATTGAAGTTTATTGAAGATGTTACTTGGATTGAGAGTGGGACCTTGTTCTGAATAAAAATTAATTTAACTCTCGAGCCTCCTGTCCATTGCTTACCAAAAGAAGAGCGACAGGCTCTTGGTCTCCTGAATCTTTTCTTGGAGTTGTTCAGGTTCGCCGAGTCGGCTGGAACAGAGGCTAAAGGTAAAGAAGTAGAACTTGGGGAAGTAGATTGAGCACAGAAGGCTTTTAGTGGAGAAGTTGGTCCTTGTAAAGACTCTGGAGGTGGATGAGCCAGGTTGATTTGAAGCTTTGGCGCAGGTTGATGAAGAAGAAGAAGAAAAAAAGAAGCAGAAAGTCAGAGAAAGCCAGAGTCCGCAATCGCAGAATTACATCTGGATTCTGCAAAGCAATTTGAGTATCAAGAGATTTAGAGCAGGATGCGCAGAAGTTACCTTTCGAGTCTAAATTTGAGCAGCAGCGGGAAACGGAAGTGCCGAAAACAAGGATTGATGATGCAGAAAGTCACATGTAATATGCTTTGACATTCCAAATATATCAAAACGAAACCCTAATTGGGTCAACCGGATTTGGACAAAATCAGGCTTAATTGGGAAAAATTCTCACGCAAAACCCGCCATAAGGACGAGCCTTCATTACATTCAGGACTCGTAATTTAGACATCACTTTACTGAACACCTGGATAAGAGTATTGAAGTAGCGCACCTGCTTTCCCAGAGCAACTTTGATTCGAGCGGTATTCTGATGGTAGTTGTTGGTGACAACTCAGATGTCCCAGCCAGCCACATTGAATTCAGCCCCTTTGATAGTAACATTGGAAGAGTTTTCGAAGAGTCTGTGCGATGACATAGGATACGGGTAGTAGCAAAGATGGAGTGTGTGAGTTCTAGCCAGATCGAAAGCTGTTGAGCATGATCTAACAGCAACGAGGTCGAAACGAGGTATCTTACAGAATAGTGCGAAAAGTCACAACACGTGCGGGAAACATAACGGATCCCGTGACTAAATGAATGAGAGCTCAGGGAAACACATTGAGGACGCACGGTGGCGAGACCTGTGCAACCAGTGCTAGACTTGCTTGCACTGCGCAGGAATCGACACAATATGACATCTGTCCTAAATCTAAAGGCGGTCTAATAGGAAACTAGACAATCAAACAACACAAGGAACAACAAATTCGCCAAAATATAGGGAACACTTGGAAGATGAGATCTTGAGATTCTACATTTGCCAATAGATACCAAACCTGGACAAGCAAACAATTGCAAGACTTACATTACTAATGAAATAGGAAAAAACAACTATCTGCACTAGAATGATACCCACCCACCATCTCCTCCGCATGACAGCTCCAGAGTATGCATGGTCTGCAGTGACAGGCCACATGTCGTTCAAATATACCCAGCCATCTGAAACAAGATATAAACATCTACTACCCAGGATATCCACAGAAACCTACTCTCATCAGTACCCAAAACCGAATGCACAATCCTTTCCTCTTCCTTGGCTTCATCACTCTCCTACACCCAATCGCCAACCAAATCCACTCTCCATCCCTCCGTCAGTATGAATTCCCAGTTTGGGCAAGCGAAAATATTTAATTGCTGCTGTTTGTCATCTAGTTAGCGAGCGGTGAATTAAAGAAGGATTTGGCGAACCTTACATTCCCGTTGGGAACATTCCCAGATCCAGCGATACCCCTCCGGACATTCTAACCCTCGTCCAAGCCACTCTATCATCCAGGTACGATTTGCTCTATCCTCCAGACGAAGACGTCCCAAAAAAGGTGCTCCAAGATTGTTGGTGTTGTTGCTGCATTAACAGTGGTCTTGCTGCTGTTTTCCTCTTGGGGGATTCCTCAAGTTTGGATAGGGTTTTGAAGTGCGGTGCACAAACCGTTGGATAACCGACAACCGCACTGCACTGAACTGCGGTGAGGGTAAATAAAGGTTGCACCGGTGCAGTGGTTTGCATCCGGTGCGGTTTGCGGTTCTTGGAAATTGAAGAATTTGCATAACTGATCAAAACCGGTGGTAACCGGTGGTCAACCGGTGCAATTTACATAATGAAAATAATTTATTAACTGTGTTTTTCAAGCCTGACTTTATGTATTGTAAAGTAGATGTGATCTGGTAATCAAATTTTTAATTGTATACAGCTCACAGATGCCCATGTGCCACATTTGATTTGGGCGCCTGTGAGCTGTATACAATCAAAATTATTTTATTAGGCAACACTACAGGGTATATGACGTTTTGAAACTGGTATAACCGCCGTTTTCACCGGTTCTGCACCAGTTTGCACCGGGTTATTGCCAAACCGGTTGAAAACCGCATAACTGCACTGAACCGGCACCGGTGAGGCGGTTCTTATCAGTTCAGTGCAAGGTTTGCTGAAATTTAAAAAATATACCACTGGTGCAGTTATCGGTTTGCCCAAAATGGCTGACAAAACCGAACCGCACCGCACTTTAAAACCCTAAGTTTGGAGTAGGGAGGAGGTGAGAGGATTCTCGATGCTATGGTGGGTGACGTATTAGCACCAGCAGATAGCAGAATATTTCCGGGATTCGTTCTCCTACAACTCGACTTCCCAAACCTCGCCGTTCCAGACCTGGTCACTGACATCGATACACCTCTGCATCCACATTTTTGAACATTTCCAAAAGAGATCAAAGGAATGCGAGTCAATTATGAGCTGAGATGGAATTGACAGACCAAAAAAGTGAGAGGAGAGTGATTGGATTCTTGGAGGAATGGGAAAGACGACGGGGAATGAAGATATGCACATAATCTGTAAACCCCAGACACCAAAGTACTTGGGGATTCAGGAGCAGGACTGGAGCTGCTCCACAAACAAAACACACTAGTTGGGTCAGAAAGTACATAGAAGTAGCAAGGAAAACCCAAGGTGGTAGGGTAAGAGTAAGGATGGTGAGAAGTGGGAGGGTGTACGGTGACTTGGGACCAGGCTGGGAGGCTTGTGGGTTGTTGTTGAAAGGAGAGATGCACAAGGTAAGGGGTTATGGCAATATAAAGATCCGCACTTGAAGCAACGTTAGAAGAGAACAACAAGTTATAGAAACGCAGAACGTACTAAAACCCATTGAATTTTGAATGGCTTGGATGTTAGTTTGCCAATCGACACTGTCTTCTGCAACAGGCGCAGGTAGTGGGGATTCAGTAGAAGAAGCCTCCTGTGGTTGTCCAGTAGGCCGCGCGCGCGAGAATGTCACCGATGGAGGTGATGGCTTATACGCGGGTTGATATACACTTGCGAGGATTACTACCAAGAGATTGGGAAGTATGTACAAATACAAGTCTTGCAAAATAGCCTATAACATAAATTAGCACAAAACTCTTACAAGAACCGAGAGAAAAGCTAACATAAAAAGCTACATGCAGCCAACCATGTCCCAGTCACTTTCCACCCTTTTCTTCAGCATACAATATCCTCCATTTGGTCTCACAACCAAAAGATAGGACTCACACATTGGAGGAATCGCTTGAAGTTTAGAGATGTTACTTGGATTGAGAGTGGGTCTTTGTTCTGAATAAAAATTAGATTTAATTCAACTCTCCTGTCCATTGCTTACCGAAAAAAGGGCAACAGGGTCTTGGTGAATGTTCTTGAATCTTTTTGGTTTCACCGAGTTGGCTGGAATGGAGCCTAACGGTAAAGAAGAAGAATATAGAACTTGGGGAAGTAGATTGAATGCAGAGGTCGCTGCAAAGCTTTTCAGTGGAGAAGTTGGTCCTTGCAGAGAATCTGGAGGTGGATGAGGCAGGCTGATTTGAAGTTTTGGCGCAGGCCGGACATCGTTTGTTTCATGGCAAAAGGTTTCTGGACCAAACGGCCGTTGCGGTTCAAGCTTCAAGCATGGATTGAGTTGCCATCAAAGGTTGATCAACTGAATGATGTCATTTCGTTTACTTGGGCGCTAACAAGCAGAAACTCAGTATTCTAGTCCCCTCCAAATGGTAGGCATGCTTTCAATTTCAACCCCGAACTGCACATAGCTTAGTTGGACTGCCTCGCTAGCATATACCCTCATCTCCTTCTCATAAGCAGCCGTCACCCCATCACCAAATCCACCTGCTTCAGTGAGCAGCCTGCCTAGCAGCGCAGAGTCTCTCACAGCAGCACTAATACCACCAGCAGGCATCATCGAGTGCATGGTGTCTCTGATAACAGTGACTCGAGCTTGAACAGGTGATCTTCCAGGGACCAGAACATGGCTTCGTTATCCACCATTTGCTCAATTTCAAACGGGGATGCCAGTTGGCAGTTCTTGGTACTTGACCTGGCAATACTAGCTGCTGTAGTGCCAGCTATAGTGTGGTTGTCGTTAGGCGGCTGAATGACTCCTGACTGAGCACCCATCGTCCAGCCAAAGTCCATGTTGGGGTCATCCATACTAACATTTGTGATAATGAAGACCCTCCCACCCTTGCTATATGCCTTCTCCAGGCCCCTTGAATGTCGTGGTGGGTGATTGACCACGTCACCCGTATCAAAGATTTTGAGCCTTCCTCCAGATAGCTGCTCGGCCCCAACTCCCAAGTAAATCCCGCCAATATTGAGCCATCTGTAAAAATACCGCGGACCCCAGAATCCGTCAATTCACACCCTGTGACCTGGTGTCCCCAGCTATGAAAGGCTCGCAACCAGATAGCAATATCCTGCGCATGTTGCCTCTTGGGATCCCCACGACCTTTCCTTCACAGAGGCAAGTGTTTCCCATTAGCCTATGAGAGTAGGAAGAAAGCCACCGATGTGTCCACAGCTGCTTCAGAGGTTCTATGGGAAACACTACTCGCAGGTAAGATCCGTGGGAAAACCCGCAAGTATGTGACTCGCGGATCCCAGGATCCGTTTCCCACGGGTCAGGCGCGGGTCACAAGTCAGCCATTTGCAATTTTCGGTTGACTTGCAAGTACTTGTGTGACTTGTGCAAGCAATATGAACTCATATATTTGTTGTTGGTGATCAAAACTTACAGTAATTAATAGTATCATATTTATTATAGTACTTATCAAGTACTGCCACACATGTTTGAGGTTGTAGACAGCAGCTCTCAGCGACTGAGCGCTTATTTTAGCGCCCAATCGCCGTAGGCTGTCTACAATCCAAAGCCTAACTGTCAGTACATTTTACTTCATACCATAGTATGAAATTAGTGTAACAAGTAAAGTACAGGTTTTTAATAGCATTATACACTGTACAATCACTGTATGCAAGTAAATAATGGTAAATACTTGTGAATATAGCTGTAACTACTTGATTAGTGTGTGGATCCACAAGTACTTGTGAGACCCGCAAGTACTTGCAGATAATACTTGCGAGTCAGTGACCTGTTTCCCACGAGTCAGCCGCGGGTCACGAGTCAGGCCTTTTAGGCCACAAGTACTTGTGCTCCGGATCCAAGTATACTTGGATCCGGACTCGTGGACATCTCTACGGTTTGCCGGACATTCGCTGCTATGTTGCCTCCGCTTATATTCCAGCGGGTCAATATCTTTTCAACCAGAGCAGTCGCCAGCTTCCATTGCGCTGTTCATTCTTGCTCGGGAGAGTGTATTGGATAATATGAGTATCAGAAATGTTAATATGTTATTGGGCCCAGGCACATACTTACCTTCTGCTGCGATGTACTGCAGAGTGTCGTCTGCATTTCATACCTAGTCTCTTCCAGGACTCGTACCTGCCACGTGCTTGCGTGATGGCCCACACTCGCAAGTAAGAAACCCCTTCCTTGAGATGTGCTTGCGCAAGAAGCTTATGAGAGCCTGAGGTCAGACATTCAACCAATGGCTGAAGACATCAAGACATCAATGAAAAATCAATCTAAAACTTTTGAGGTATTCACATCCACATAACCCCAGACTGACCCAAAAGACAAAGCCGTAAAATGATTCTTGAGTGGGATAAGGCGTTGATACAGTTCACCTGCAATTGATTGAACTACCAAACACTCAACAGTTCCAAAATGGTCTTTGATATATCTTATAATGGCTTCATCAGTGGACGTATATTCCTGGCACCTGAGCACAGGAATCCATTGTTCAGGCACTGTGATCTTGTTCAGGATATGTGCTGACTCAACCTTGAAGTCAGAACTATCAGGACCAAGACATATCAGTCCGGAGGCTGGTTGCATCCAATGGTTGGTTGGTAAAATGATCTTAAAAGGTCCTTAGTCTCATTGAATATCATTTGAGATATGAAACTCACTAAGGATAGGTATCCTTGGGATAGCAGTGCGGCTTGCAGGGAATCAATCCCCTAAAAGATACGGTCAAAATCAAGTATGAGCAGCCAATGGACAACTAAATACAAATCGATATTTGAGATAAGCATATAACATTGGTCTGGAGATACACGAACTCAAAAGGTCATTGTAAGGAATAAGCTCTAGAGCAGCAAATTGTTAAGTGCCAGTGCGGTATTTGAGAAGTTCATACCATCATGCAATATCATTGCCGGCAAGTCCCACTGAACAATTCCATACAGCTGTGCCAGGTTTGGACTCCTGAAATATTTACATTGAGTGATTCAGGTGTAAACCCATCTAACTGAGACGCTACCGTATGCGAGAGTATTTTAGTAGGTCCTCTTCAAATTCCTGGGAGATGATAACTTATAAGTGTCCAGTAAAGGGCGCGATTCGGACGGCACTTATCTCACTCACCTTTGAGCTTTTGCGCCCTCATAGGTGACCACAGTAAATCGATTGATTTATATTGTACGATCCTAATAGTTCGCACCACCCGAACTAAGTCGTTGTTTCGGCAAACCCAGCTCTCGCAGCGGACCGTTGGACCAAAGAGATAAATATCGCTCATACTTATGGATGATGGGAAACTGAATTTAGACATCACTTTACTGAACGCTTGGAAATAATGAATAAGAGTATTGTGACGCACCTGTTTTCCCGGAGCGACTTCGATTCGAGCGGTATCCTGATGGTAGTTGTTGGTGACGATGTCCCGGCCAGCCACATTGAATTCATGGCCCCTTCAATAGTAAAATTGGAAGAGTTTTCGAAGAGTCTGTGCGATGACATGGGATACGGGTAGTAGCAGAGATGGAGTGAGTGAGTTCTAGTCAAATCGAAAGCTGTTGAGTACGATCTAACAGCAAGAGATCAAAACGAGGTACAGAATAGCGCCCTTTCTAAAAATGGAAGGTCAGTAAATCGAACGACGTCACTTCGTTTACTTCTGTACTTAAACATATTGGTAGACATTCTAATACAACATTTCATCACAAAGGACCTGCAGATTTAATTCTACCTAAGATCTCTGCCTCTCAGCTTGCTTCATTCTAGACTGGTCTTTGTCCCCTCCAAATGGTAGGCGTGTTCTCGTTGATGGCAACACCGAACTGGGTTGTCGCCAACCCGTAGCTAAGTTTGACTGCCTCGCTAGCATATACCCTCATCTCCTTCTCATAAGCAGCTGTCACCCCGTCACTAAATCCACCTGCTTCAGCGAGCAGCCTGCCTAGCAGCGCAGAGTCTCTCACAGCCGTGTTGGCGCCAATACCACCAGCAGGCGTCATCGAGTGCGCGGCGTCTCCGATAACAGTGACTCGGGGCTCGTTTGGCCATTCAGGGACACCAGTCGGATTCGAACAGGTGATCTTCCAGAACGCGGCCTCGTTATCCACCATCTGCTCGAAGAGGGGTTTTAAACGGGATGCCAATCCTTGGTTATCGACCTGGCGATATTAGCTGCCGTAACACCAGTTATAGTGTAGTCGTCGTTAGGCGGCTGAATGACTCCTGACTGGGCACCCATCGTCCAGCCAAAATCCACGCTGGGGTCATCCATACTGCCAGGTCGAACATTTGTGATAATGAAGACCCTCCCATCTGGTCTAGAGTCATCGATCGCCCGCCATACGCCTTCTCCAAGCCCCTTGAACGCTGTGGTCGGAGCTTGACCGTGTATACCTCTTGCACCCGTATCGAAGACTTTGAGCCTTCCTCCAGATACCTGCTCTGCGACTCTCGAGTAAATCCCCTCACCGCCCACCAACATTTCCCCTTCTATTGATCTAGAGCCGTCCGCAAAAATGGCGCGAACCCCAGAATCAGTCAATTCATACCCTGTGACCTGGTGTCCCCAGTCTATGAAATCTTCGCAGCCAGAGAGGAATATCCTGCGCATGTCGCCTCTCGAGATCCCCACGACCTTCCCTTCACGGGACGCAAGTGTTTCCCGTAGAATCTTTGATGCCTCCGCAGACGCGTCGGGGGCTTTCTTTGCGGTGGGAATTCCATCTTCGAATGGATCAGCCGTAAGCGCATCGATAGTAGTGAATCCGACGCCGCCAGTTTTCCCGCACGCATCCCAGAACTTCTGGAACCCTTCAGGCCCCAGAGCGGCCTCGATAGCATCCAGTCCTTCGTTGGAGAGGCGCAAACGGTAACCTTGTGCGCGGAATATGATGGAGGCGTCTTTTTCGAATATGCGAAAGGGGATTGAGGCGCGGAAGAGGGACTGCGCGAGCAAGAGGGAAGCTACTCCTGCGCCAGAGATAAGAATCGGTTTACGATCTGCTGCAGCCATTGTGATGAGAGTTCGGATGAAGAGTGTAGAATACTTATCGACGTTGGTTCTAGCGTTGATTTATAGAGCTCGATTAATCATCAACTTACGTTAAAGACATTACCATCGTCGCTTGCGGCTTATCTCCTATAGTTGCTTGATTATAAAACTTTGGTCATACTGAAGGAGTCATGTCTGGTTGGCTGACTACACTACATAGGGCAATTTGGTAGTTGGAAGAGGAAATGCAGTCAAGCCAGTACTTTTCGTTGTGGTAGTCACAAAGTTAGCCGTATTGCACTCGCGCTTAACGTCAGTGGTTATTAAGCGCTCATTACGTCACGAGTGATCGCGGAACGGTTCGGATTCTAGAATCCAGACGGTTAGAGTTCCTTTCTCCCAAACTACAAGCCCATGGCATCTCGAGCACCAAGACAGCTTTTTGCTGCGTCTTTACGCGCCTCTGCGCGCTCCTCAAGATCCAAGATATATTCTGCCTCTCGTCGTGCCATGAGCTCAACCGGTGAAGCAGCAAAGAAGGGTTCTGATACACCATGGATGGTTAGCGTGTCTTCAGATTGATCAAATAATTACAGCTTATCTTTGTGTTTAGATTGGTTCAGCCCTTATTTTCGGACCTGCTGTAAGTAACCAACTGGAAACTAGTTTATTTGCCGGTGGTTAACGAGGTCCTACGTGTTCTGCCAACCAGTTCCTTTACCTGGTTTCGCCCGCCGGCAAAAAGCTTGCTTCACATGATTCTCACCACGACAAACATGAAGAACACGGAGAGCACGGTCATGCGAAGGAACCTATGCCAATGAAGGATGATGAGGGTACCGAGGCTGACGTAGCAGAAAGTGTACAAAAGGCGGAGGTACTTATCGGATGCCTTTTGCTACTTTGATTTGTACTAACAGTGGGTACACTATTTCCTAGGCTGAGGACGCCCCAAAGGCTGATTCTGTGAGCTCTCCCGCCGAATGTTGCTATAACCCAGTTTATCATACTTACATACTCCAAGGCAGATACCACGGAGGAAAAGACTGAAGCCGCCGTATGTGCTCTCCCTGTCCATTTATGTGCTTGTTCATTAAACGTTATATACACTAGCCTGCCGAGTCTCAGGCCAAGAATGAGCCTGAGCCTGTAGTACCCAAGGATCCTGCCGGAACAAAAGGCGACGATGGCCCAACTGAACAGGGTCAAGTTCGAGAAGCTGCTGCTGCAAGTCGTCCTTCTGTGAATGCCAAAGTGGTCGCTGACTCGAACTTTAGGAACCTAAACCAGAGTCACCAAAGAGCGTTGATGAAAAGGTTGAAGGCGAGAAGAAAGAAGAGAAGAGCGAAGAGAGCTCGTAACCTTCTGTATCATAGTGCATGTCTTTTCATAGGCCGTGCCTGCTATAATAAGAATACTTTGTGCTCAAACCAACTCCCAGCTGTTGGTTCAAGTTTGCGACTACTAATTTATGACGCATCATCAACACGTGTCAGCAATCATTCTCAAAATTGCTCATCTACCACTTTGAACTTTACTACATTTCTCGATATAAACACACCATGTCCGCGATCTCATCCGACGGCAAGATACTCTCTGTCGATGGGAGGGGCGCAAAATACAACACTCGCGAAGACATCGCCCCGATATTAGACGGAATCGATCCAACAAAGATCCATGAAGTCCACTTTGGTGGCAATACCATAGGTGTAGACGCGTCGTTGGCTATCGCAGAGTTCCTTCAAAAAGCCTCAAATATCAAGGTGCACATCTATCATTCTTTCCAAAATCTCCATAATCTGAAAAAACTTTACATCTAGATCGCCGACTTTGCAGACATCTTCACCGGGCGACTCATCTCAGAGATCCCGCAGGCGCTGACCGCCATCTGCGATGCCCTGAAAGACAAAACCTCCCTCGTCGAAATCAACCTCAGCGATAACGCCTTCGGTGGGCGCTCAGTAGACCCCATGGTTCCATTCCTTATCAAAAACCGCAGCTTCCAAGTGCTAAAGCTGAACAACAACGGTCTCGGGCCCGCAGGAGGACAGGTGCTTGCAGGCGCACTCTTGGAGTCTGCAACGCTTAGTAAAAAAGAAGGAACCCCATCTAATCTGCGTACATTCATCTGTGGGCGTAATCGCCTCGAGAATGGTTCCGCCTCTGCCTGGGCTGAGGCATTCGCGGCTCACGGAGGCCTCGTTGAGGTGCGCATGCCGCAGAACGGTATCCGCATGGATGGGATAATAGCGCTTGCTAAGGGATTAGCGAAGAACCCGAAATTGCAGTACATCGATTTGCAGGATAACACGTTCGGAGAGGAAGGTGCAAAAGCCTGGGCAAACTCTATGCGAGCGTGGCCGGATCTGCAAACCCTGAACCTATCCGATTGCTTCCTTTCCGCAAACGGAGAGGTGCCGAAGTTGATTAGCACCCTCGCGGAAGGGTCGAATCCGAAGCTGCAGTCGCTACAGCTGCAGAACAACAATCTCGAAGGGGATACGGCGCAGCTTCTTGCGGAGAACATTATGGAGAATATGCGTGGGTTAAAGTCGTTGGAGCTGCAGGAGAACGATTTTGAGGAGGATGATGAGAATTTGGAGGCTTTGCGGGTTAGCTTGAAGCAGAGGGGAGGGAAGTTGTTTGTCACGGATGAAGACGAGGATGAAGACGAGGAGGAGGAGAAAGAGAAGGAGGAACGTGCAGAGAAGGAGGCGGAACTCGAGATGGATCTGGAGGAGAAGGCGTTCAAGGGAAAGACCGAAAAGAACGAAGCAGACGAGCTCGCCGATCTTATGTCGAATGTTAAGATTCAGTCATGATGGATTTTCGGTTCGTCCTGTATACCTGGCCGTCTTTAATTTGGAAGTACATCTTAGAACAAGCGTTTGGTTATATCTAGGCATTGACAATACATACCACATCCTTCATTTTCTTTCGCTGGAGCCACATACCTTCGGTAAGCTATGTCAGTCATGCTCTTTCGTCAAGACATCAGATATACGATACGCACAACTACATTTCCTTTTCGTCCTATCATAATTTAGATACTAAGACGTACATACATACATATTACACCTTACGAACTATCCATCGACCCGCTATGTTTTCCTTTGGGCGGATATGGCCCTCCACTTCCTTCTGCTCAAGCCAATTATCAAGTGATATTCCAGAATCGTCTTCTGAATCAGCTGTGTTCAAGAAAAGCGACCGTATCAACCAGTCCCTTGTTCCAGAATCTGCATTGCAAGACAGCTCTCTATACGATGAACGTATAATGCTCCAAACAGAATCGCGAACTCGGGCACGCAGGAGTTGGACAGCGTGATATAGCGCTTTACGCGCAAGTTCGCGGTTGGGAGTCTGATTGGAAGAGGATATTGACAGTGCACCGAGTCCATCTGATAGTGACTCGGGTGTGGAGTCTTCCAATATCGAAGCGAATGAGGAGCGTCGCGTTAATTTCTCGAATTTGGAAAAGTTGCGAGTCGAGAGAGACGAGGAGATATTGGTGATCCAGTTGTATGTTTTGGATGATGTCTGAAAGAAAGACTTTGAGATGGGGTAGAGCGATTGTCGGTACAAAGTTTGGGAGGGATAGCTGAGGATGAGTTGATTTAGGAGCACGGCGAGGATTGCATTTACGGAGCTAGATTGAAAGGTAGAAGGGTGTGTTACAAAATGTGGTAGGATAGAACCGAGTTGTCTGGGGCTGTTGAAGAGTGTTGCGAGGTATAACGAACTTTCGTTTACTGGATGCGATGATTACTAGAGAAGATAAAGAGAAGAGATCTAGAATCTCTCACCTTCGGTAGAAAAGCTGTCATTTCTCTTGGAAGAAACTATTCCTTCTCTCAGCTTTCCTAGAACATAAATTCAGAGTTGGTATCGTACTGGTACTATCTATTGATACTCACGAAACAGAATCAACAGATTTTCTTCAAGTTCTCGAGTAGGATGTTTCCAATAGGATTCCAACTACATAAGCCGAGTGGTTCAACATCTCCAAGAAACCGAGATAGCTATAGATTCATCCACCTTGTTCTGGATAAAATCACGATATTCTTCCTGTGTTTTCAAGTCCTTTAATCTGTAAAACTAGGATGTGTATTCACAGATCGCATGTCTTGCGAGTTTTAACTCGAAATACTCACGCATCGCCGTCCTTTTCGAGCCCGCTGGATCTACTGACAGAGGCAATGTTTTCGAGACGCCGATTCGAGTTTCCTCGGCTATGTCCTCGAAAACGTTGGCCTCTCATAACAGTCAAAAGCAAGTGTGCATCGGCCCGAGCGGCGTGGCGCAGCTTTTCTTTCTACGTCCGCCAGCGAATTCAATGACTGTAGATCTTAGTCCTGCCTCTGTGCCCCTTGGAGCCGGGACACCAACAAGGTAAGAGCACGGATTGGTATTCGAAAAAGTAAGAGTAAGCGGACTAACGACAGGAAACGCTAGGGACGAGCTGCTGGTTCACTATCCCGCGAAATTCACTTGGGATCAGCTCAAGACTTTTGTAAACTCTGGGCAAGTCAGCGCTCTTCAAAGAAAAGCTTGTTCAACTAAAGCGAAAGCTGTTCAGCGATCTTGGTCTTTTGAAGCGCGACAAAAAGCTTCAGCAAAGATATAATGTTTGGGCTGTCGGTATCAAACAGGAATATGGATCGATGGGTAAGTCCAAGAGGAAAGTTCTGGTATCTGTATTTTGCTCATGGTATACAGTTTCCTATCTGTTGAATCATCGCCTCCAATGGGGTAAACTAGACACTCTCTCACTGCTCCCTTCTTCCTTCAGTTTTGACATCGAGGAAAGCCGGGGCGACGATGTTCCCCCGCCTTATTTTACTGCCGATACCCCCTACAAGTACATTAGCATTATTCAAAACGATTGGCCCTACTCCGGTATTTCACCTTTATCTCTTTCAACTGGTGTCAAACCAATGTTCATCTCTGTCACAGTCCCTCCTGAGATAGAGCATACGCTCATCTGGACCAAGGTTCCTATTTTCCATCCAGATATCATTCCTGCCTCTATCACCCCGAGGATAGAGCAAGATGGACTGTGGGGTTTTACTGGAAATACTTCACCTCCACCTTCTCCTTCTAATCTTCCTTCCTGCCTTCCAGCTCTGGCGGAATGGGGAATCACGAAAGAAAAGATGATTGTGTCCCAAAAAGGAACGGAGGATGAGGAGGCTCTTGTGCGTCAAGTAGGGAGCTATGTAGATGGATATATTAGACGTAGATGGAAAGAAGACCAGTGGGAGACGGCTTGGTTTGTGAATCCTCCAGTGAGTATCCAAGTCACTATCACTGGAAGCGGTTCTTATGTTACTTTAGCGTTTACAAAGCGTACCCGGCCTGGCACATATCCATGTATTCGCGAAACGAAAATTCTGAGTCAAGATGAGGGAAACTGGACTTTATTTGAGCTAGGAATATGGACTTTTTTTTTAGTAGATAGATGCGTATCTGAATAGTAGAATTTCTCAAACTATAGAAGGCGGAAGAAGCCGAGACTCCAATTAGCGCCCAAACACCTCTTGGACCCGAACGTCCATATCCACAACAAGGTTTCAACTATTTCTCTCCTCTTCATCGTGCGGTGCTCCGTGAAACCATAATATCTACCCGGGAATGACTAACATGTCTTCAGGATCAAAGCGAACTTGGGATGGCGCAGGTGAAAATCGAGACCACAAGCGAGCAAGAGATGATCCAAAAGATTGGAGGGATGTTCACTTGAAATCTTCGGCTCCGCATAAAACTTCGCCGACCAGTAGTAGAAGAGATGGCCATGACAGAGAAAAAAAGAGTTCGTTATGATTCTGAGCGACGACGAAGGAGCAGGGAACATAGTAGCAAGTCACGGAGAGACGACAGTCGAGACAAGCGCGCAGAGTATATCTCTAAACATGACGAAGAAAAGGAAGAAGGCGAGTGAGTATCGTTGAAGTTTCTACCAACCAACTTTTATTCATGCTTTATTGTAGAATATCTCCCCGACACAGTCCTGCACCAAAGGTCGACCATTTGCCACCACCTCCTGAACTACCCGAAATGGAGCTTGACATCTCATCGTCTCCGCCTCCTCTAGAAGAAACGCTCGCCCAACGAAGAGCCAAGCGTCAGGCTATATTGGCGAAATACGCAGGCATCGCAAGTGCTGGCACCAGTGTCAGTCCTAGTCCTGTCCCTACCGGGCGTAGCAGTGCGGTCCAAGCACTTGAACCCCCTTCCGCAGTTTCTAATCATCTTTCCCACAATAATAGTCTTGCTCAAGAAAATTACTGCGAATGGGTCTTCTGGTATGTATTCCCGATCTTTTCGGATACACATATTGAACTTTTCACGTCTAGGAAAGCATGGTTCGCTCTCCCCTTCGCCTTCTCTAGGTCAGGACTTTGCGCTCGCCAAAGAAGACGACGAAAACTCTTCCGAGCTGAAGAAGCAGGCGGCAAATGCCGGAGAACAGATTTCAGCCGCCGACTACGATCCAAGCTTGGACAGAAGAGAGGACGAAGAGAAACGAGTGTATCCTCCTGTAAAACCTGAAGAACAAGACCAAGTCATCGAAATCGAGGAGGAAGACGAAGATGACGTAGACGACATGTTTGCTGTGGCGACTGCTGATAAGCCCAAGAAGATAAGGAAAATCAAGAAAGCTGTGGTGCGTCTTGGATGTGTTTGCATTCCATAATGTTGTGCTGAAATTTTATCTCTTGAAGACTGCGGCTCCAGCGTTCATTGCCTCCAACTTAGATTCTGCTGCAGATCCAGAAGGGTATTACACTGTGATCTTGGGCGAACAGCTTGATGGCGGCCGATATCAAGTTTTTTCATCTCTCGGTAAAGGCATGTTCGCCAACGTCGTTAGAGCTCGTGTTCTCGTTCCTGAACCGAACGAACCCGTTGGAAGGGAGGTTGCTATTAAGATTGTGCGATGTCAGGAGTCTATGTAAGGCTCTCTTCTCGATCTAGGACGATGCAGTTGTTCATTCGTTTTTTCTAGGTACAAGGCGGGTCTCAAAGAGGTGCTAATGCTCAACAAACTCAAGCAGGCCGACCCAGAGGACAAAAAGCACATCGTTAGAATTGAAAGGACTTTTGAACATCGAGGACACCTCTGCATCGTTTTCGAGAGCTTAAGGTCCGTTTAAGAGAGTCATCTTCCTGACATACATTGACAACAGTTTTAGTATGAACCTACGCGACGTGGTCAAGCGATTTGGTAAAGACGTTGGCCTCAATATCCGGGCAGTAAGGGCGTACGCCCACCAGCTCTTCCTTGCGTTAAACCTGCTCAAGAAAGTTGGAGTGATGCATGCTGATATCAAACCGGATAACATTCTCGTGCGTTTTATTTGCTTCGTCTTTCGGCAGCGATCCAATCGTGTATCCTAGGTCAACGAGGCAAAGAGTCTCTTGAAGCTTTGTGACCTGGGCTCTGCGTCGGACGCATCCGAGAACGACATCACGCCATATCTTGTTAGTCGCTTCTACCGCGCTCCTGAAATAAGTGAGGAAGTTCGTCTATTCTTTCCTTCTTCATCACTAACTTGTATTGACATTTCAAGTCATGGGCGTACCTTATGATCCCGCTATCGATATCTGGTCAATAGGATGCACGTTGTACGAATTATACACTGGCAAGATCCTCTTTCCTGGACGTTCCAATAACCAGATGCTACTCCTCATGATGGAGCTCAAAGGTCGTTTCAATAGCAAAATGATCAAAAGGGCAAAGTTCGGGGACGACTATTTTGATGAAATGGGAGGATTCAATAGCGTAGAGAAAGATCGTGTTTTGGGCACAGTGAGTCGATCACTTCTCCCTACATCTGATTCGACTCTATTATTTCACAGCCACTAACACATCTTTCATATAGGACGTTGTGAAGAAGGTCCACCTTTCAAAACCTGTGCGGGATCTACGCGCACGGCTAATGCCTCCAGCGTCGGTCAAGATGAAAGATGATGAGAGTAAACTGCTCATAGCTTTCATTGACTTGCTGGATAAATGCCTTGCTCTAGATCCTGCTAGACGAATCACACCGCGGGAGGCGTTAGTGCATCCTTTCATTAGAGGCTAGTTTCGGGGTTGTTAGGACGTAGAAAAGTAATTTAAAATAAAAGACAAATTCAAAGATGTATTTTCTGCTGTTTCGAAGAGGCTTCAAAGTTCAACCTAGTGTGCTTCCGTTGACAACACCCGGTCGACCACTGACCAAGGTCCGTATTCTGGCCTATTCTAGCTGTACTAAGCTAAGCTTATAGGCTTATATTAAGTTGCAACCAAGAGTGAAATTTTGAAAGTACCGTGATACGATCGGGTGATCCCATATAAAAGCACGATCGAAATCAAAATTTAGCAAACATTTCTTGTCTTCCAGCTCCCTGCACCTTTCTCTCTCTCTCTTTCTCATTCTTTTCACCGAGCAGCGTGCGTCCGCCCACTGGAGTCTTTGTTGTCGTTGTACTAACTAACGTGCTCTCTTTTAGGCTCTTTCAGTTTGCAGTCTTGATCACCGACAATTTTATCCCTACATCCTTAGTTTTTCATTTCGAAATGCGTTTCTTTGCTGTTTTCGCCGCTCTTGTGTCAGCTGCCGCTGCCGAAACTTTCACCGTCGTTGTAGGAGGCAATGGGACCCTTGCTTACAACCCTTCATCGTTCGTCGAAGTACTTTTCAAAGCCAGGTTGCCCGCTAAATTCAATTGTCCTTTTAGAGTCAACGTAAGCAATGGGGATATCGTTCAGTTCCAATTGTGCGTTCTCAATGCTTCTTATCTATGCTTGATCTCACACGTCTTTTAAAAGTGTTTCCAAAAATCATGTACGCTTTTGTGTTATCCGGAATGATCCAAAGTTTGACATGTTGCCCCCTTCAGACTGTTACCCAATCTACTTTCGCTGCGCCTTGTACCGCTATGTGAGATTTGCCCAACTTTTCTCAACAGAGCAACGTTTACAATATTTTTCAGGGCTTCTGGAGTCGATTCGGGCTTTCAGGCCGTTCCTGCTAACTCTACGGAATTCCCGTCTGGAGCTTCGCTGTGACGAATAATAGTGCTGTATGTTGACTAAACCTCACCCTGCTTTTGAATCCTTCTAATCTCAAGTATTCAGCCTCTTTGGTTCTACTGTCGACAAACAGGGTATGTATCAATGTCATTTGTACGGTGAAAGAGGATACTAAGTGGTATTGTTTTTTAGACATTGCTCGAATAGCGGAATGGTATAGTATTTAGCACACTGTCACTGCCTGTCTATTAACTCTCTTCCTATAGGTTTTCGCTATCAATCCGACTGCTGCTAAGAGCTTCGCAGATTTCCAAGCTGCAGCTTTGGCCACAGGGAACTCCTCATCTACAGGGAACTCATCTGCAGGGAGCTCGTCTACAGGGAGCTCTACGTCCGCCAATGCCGCTCCCTCCGCAGGATCGGCTGGCTCGTCGGCCTCAAACCCAGCAGCGAGTGCTGCGAGTGCTGCTTCTGCAGCACCGTCTGCTTCCCAGTCTGCTGTAGGGGCGGCCAGTGGTTCTAACGGAGCATCTTCTTTGACGATGAGTGCAACTGGGTTGGTGACTGCTGTCGGTATCGCTGTTGGATTTATGTTGTAGTCTTGCCTTCATGAACGCTTTTCTTTCTTCTTTTGGTCAGGGCACTTTATGCAAAGGACTAATAATACCTGGATGTATTACTAAACTTCATCTACTTACATGGATAGTATGTAGGCATTGCTAGTTCAATGATTTCTTGGATGTTTCGAAGCTTGAAGAATCAAGATGACCGAATTGTTTTTTACTGGCTCTCCAAGCCCGAGATTTCACCTGTTCCAGGAGGACATATGTATGTGAGCCAAAAACGCTTTATTACCTTAGTGTACTACCGTCTTGTAGTATGTGGTCCAATCCCACTGCAGAAGCTCTAACGTTACTCGTTGCAGGTTCGGACACAACCTCGAACACAGTTTATGCAATCATCTATCTGGCAAATAGTCTAAACTTTCAGTATTCTAGGGACAGTTGGTCATGAGTGCATGAGCAGAAACCAAATACTGATTATTGGATGAAGCCTCTGAGTGCGGTAAGAGCGAGATACGGGCCACGACGTTTTGGTCCAATGTTTCGTCTGTAAAGAGGGAGGGTGTTTACTCGGGAGTCGCCGAGCAACTGTCTGGAGGAAAGCTCAAGGTTTTCAATACGTTTGGCCTGGCAGTATGGATGACCCATTTTGGCATGATGGGGCCCAGTACTCAGTCACGATCCATTAAGCCGCCTAAGGACGTCTATAGAACTGGTGTTACAGCGAATATCGCCAGGTCACTTACCGAGAACTGGTATCCCGTTTGAAATCCCTCTTTGAGCATAATGATATGGTGGCTAACGAGGCCGCTTTTTGGAAGATCACCTGCTCGAGCCCGACCCGAATGGCCAAACAGGGAGACGCCGCGCACTTGATGACGCCTGCTGGTGGTATTGGTACCAATACAGCTGTGAGAGACTCTGCGCTGCCCGGCAGGCTTCTCGCTGAAGCAGGTGGATTTAGTGACGGGGTGACGGCTGCTTATGAGAAGGAGATGAGGGTATATGCTAGCGAGGCAGTCCAACTTAGCTACGGGTTGGCGACATCCCAGTTCGGTGTTTTCATCAACGAGAACACGCCTACCATTTGGAGGGGACAAAGACCAGTCTACAATATATATATAAGGAATCTCCAGAGTTTGTCACTTTCTGCTCGTTAGCGCCCAAGGAAACGAAATGACGTCATTCGATTTACTGACCTTTGATGGCAACTCTCGACTACATTTCTGTTCCTTCCTGTGCTTCCCGTCTGCAGAACCAGCGACGGCCTTCTACTCCAGAAAATTTTCGCCATGAAACAAATGATGTCCGACCTGCACCAAAACTTCGTATCAGCCTGCCTCATCCACCTCCAGATTCTTTACAAGGCCCAACTTCTCCGCTGAAAAGCTTTGCAGCGAACTCTGCGTTCAATCTACTTCCCCAAGTTCTACTTTCTTCTTCTTTACCTTTAGGCTCCATCCCAGCAGACTCGGCGAATCCAAAAAGATTCAGGAACATTCACCAAGAGCCTGTTGCCCTTCTTTCGGTAAGCAACGGACAGGAGAGTCGAATTAAATCTAATTTTTATTCAGAATAAAGACCCACTCTCAATCCAAGTAACATCTCTGAACTTTAAGCGATTCGTCGAACGTGTGGGTCCTGTCTTTTGGCTGCAAGACCGAATAGAGGAAATCGTATGCTGGAGAAAAGGGTGGAAAGTGACTGGGACATGGCTGGCTGCATATGGCTTTTTATGTTAGCTTTTCTCTCTCGGTTTTTGTAAGAGTTTTGTGCTGAAATTTGTTGCAGGCTATTTCCCAAGACTTGTATTCATACTTCCGAATCTCATACTGGTTGCAGTAATCCTCGCAAGTGTATATCGTCCCGCATATAAGCCAGCACCTCCATCGGTAACATTCTCACACCCGCAGCATACTGGACAATCACAGGAGGCATCTACAACTGAATCCCCGCTACCTGCACCTGTTGCAGAAGACAGTGTTGACTGGCAAGCTAACATCCAAGCCATTCAAAATCTAATGGGTTTCTAGTACGTTCTACATTTTTAGATCTTGTTTGTTTTCTTCTAACGTGCTTCAAGTGCGGATCTTCATATTGCTATAACTCCTTACCTTGTCCATCTCTCCCTTTCACCGAACAACCCACAAGTCTCCAAACCTGGTCCCAAGTCACTGTACACCCTTCCGCTTCTCACCATCCTTATCCTTACGCTACCACCTTGGGTTTTCCTCGTTACTTCTGCATACTTTCCGACTGGAGTAGTGTGTTTTGTTTGTGGAGCAGCCCCAGTTCTGCTTCTAAATCCCCAAGTACTTTGGTGGTGTTCTGAAGTTTACAAATTATACACATATCTTCATTCCTCCATCGCCTTTCCCATTCCTCCCACAATCCGATCACTTTCCTCTCGCTTTTTTGGTCTGTCGATTCCATCCCAGCTCATAATTGACTCGCATTCCCTTGGGCTCTTTCGGAAACAGCTTAAAATGCGAATACAGAGGATTATCGACGACAATAATCTCAGCGACCAAGTATGGAATAGCGAGATACGGGAGGTCGAGCTATGGGAAAACGAAAGACTGGATCCTGGAAATCTTCCGTTATCGCCCTCTTCGGGCGTTAACACGTCACCAACCCTAGCTTCGAGAATTCTCTCGCCTCCTCCTCCGTACTCCAAACCTGAGGAATCCCCCGAGAGGAAAACTCCGGCGAGACCACCGTTACCGCAACACCAACACCAACGATCTCGGAGCACCTTTTTTGGGACGTCGTCATCTGGAGGATGGAGTAAATCTTATCTACAGTCGAATGACAGAGCGGCTTGGACGAGAGGTCGGGACGGCTGGAGTGGTATCGCTGGATCTGGGAACGATACAGACGGCACTGTAAGGTTCGCCAGATTCCATTTCTTCGTTCAATCCACTGCTTGCTAACTAAGTGATGAACAGCAGCAATTTAACGTTTTCCCTTGCTCCAAACTGGGAATTTGTACCGACGGAAGGATGGAGAGCGGATTTGGTGGGCGATTGGGTGAAGGAGAGTGGGGATGAAGAGAAGGAAGAGGAAAGGGTTGTGCGTTCGGTTTTGGGTGCAGATAAGAGTAGGTTTTCGTGAAAGATCCTGGCTAAGGCTTATAGATGCCGATTTTTTCTTCTTTTTTTTTTCAGATGGCTGGGTATATTCGAATGATGTGTGGCTCGTCCCTGCAGACCATGCATACTCTGGAGCTGTGACGCGAAGAAGACGATGGGTGAGGAGAATATGGTACCATTCAAGTGCGGATACTTGAAACAATGGCAGATTCTTTTTTTCCTATTTCGTTAGTAATGTAAGTCTTTCAGTTGTTTGGATTGCCCAGGTTTGCACTGTATCTACCGGTGAAGGTGGAGTCTCAAGATCTTATCTTTCAAGTGTTCACTGTTATGTACATATGTTTCGCCTATTCTTCCCTTAAGCCTATAATATCTTGGCGAATTTGTTGTTTCTTGTGTTGTTTTGTTGTCTATTTCCTATTAGACCGCTTTTGGATTGGGGATGGATATCACATCGTGTCGATGCCTGCGCAGTGCAGCAGGTTTAGCACTGGTCGCGGTGGCGAGAGTCGCACTGGTCTCGCCACCGTGCCTCCTCAACGTGTTTTTCTCATTCATTTAGTCACGGCTCCGTTATGTTTCACGCACGTGTTGTGACTTTTCGTTCAAGTTTGATTGATCCAAGATTGTTGTCTTTGCTTCATCCGGTTAATTCCATTGTCTAAACAAGATTGACCATCGGTCATTCTCCGCCTCATGTTTTTCACCATAAAAGAAGATCATCTCTTTGATTCTCTTTCTCTTCAATTCTCTCATCTTCAAAGCTTTCGCCGAACTACCTAGCCGTTTATACTTCGCCACAATCGACTGCAGTGGGATTATCGAGAATGACACCGTTATCTGAAACTCACATTACATTTGGAGCTCTTCCTGACGGCCCTTCGAGACGCTTTGGTCCTCAACATCGTAGTACAATGCCTGCCCGTTCTATCATGAGAAGGCCGAAAGCATACGCGCGCCATTCACTTGGTGAGTCATTCGTTGGTTCTTTTAATCTACAATGAGAAACTAAGTAGTCTTTCAGGCCATATAAATTCTTCTTCGTTCACAATTCACCAGCAAGATACCCCAAGTGAGTACCTATGGTTCTCGTTGAGAATGCCTATTCATTGTTTTTTGCTGCAGATGCGTGGCGTAGTACCTCTTACCGGCCCTCTGTAATAAAAGTGAGATCGAATAGCCCTGCGCCGAATTTACAGTATGTGAAGCATGGTGAGTAAAGTAAGTTGCTATCCTGAAGGGACAATATCTGATATAGAAGTTGAACGTTAATAGGTCATTCCAGTGTCTTTTCTTTCTCTCCATTATTGACGCCGTTATCCTCGCGCCACAAACGACACTCATCTGGTAGCAGCTCAGGCAGGAGCCATCGTCGAAGCCATTCTGTGTCCGGAAACAATCATAAACGCGCCAGCCTTCCGCATGCTCTCAAGGCGACCATTGATTCGGACTCGCATTCGCGTCGTTCAAGTATTCCCGGTCCCCAGAAATTAGGACATTCGAAGAGGTCGAGCGCTGACAAGTCGTTTAGGATGGTAACACCAACGCACTCGAACTTTTCTTTATCCTCCTCGCGCAACCACAACCGACTTGGTCCGCTCGCGAGTAGCGATTCTGCCAATCGAGGCTTTATGGCTGTTGGTAGCTCCATCTCACCGTTCGACCTTCAGAACTTGGGATACGCACTTCCACCCCCGTATGCCTCTCGTAATCCTGGGCATATGACTCCGTCGCCGCCCCACAACAGCTTCATAGACTTCCATCATCGTGTCCCCAGTCTTCCGGGCGGTCAACCAGGTCCCAGTCCTGAAGTACCCTATCCTTGGACGCAATCCATATCTTTTTCCAGTCCCCCGAAACCAGAACGCGTTCACGTTCACACAGAGCTGCTATCCAGTTCTGGACATACTCTACAATGGAACATGATGTTGCCGCCGAAGCAGAGTGCGCTCAGCGGTTTCAGCGACCCGTCGTCTGTGATGTACCCGGGAGATGATTCTGCCTCTCGAGATTTTTTTCCATGCTCCAGCCTGTCCTGGTGCAGCCAAAATCATCATCCGACCGGGAAACAACGCCTCTGCTTTGGGGTTATGGATGAATCAATGGGGTCCACTGGAAATATACCCGTACTCATTTGAGGATGAGATTAGCGTTCTCGAAGTGCTCCAAGCGCTCTATTCGTACTTTCAGATTCGCCTCTCGAGCCAGGCAACGATCGAAATGCCCGTGGAGTCGAGGCAGCGGATTGCGCACGCCCGGGCGCAAAGGGTTGTGTTTGAGGGTGCCGGGGTTGACAACAAGGAGTGGGATCGTCCACCCAAGAGAGTGGATGTGTTGGCGCTGTGGTCAGTCTTTGGTGGACTTGAAGTGAGTTATGGACATGGTTATGGGAATGGGTATGAGTTGGACGAGCCTGGATGGAGAGTTGTGGACCTGGATTTGAAATTGCGGAGCGCATAGCGCGTCGGGTATCCTCATCCTCTGCTGGATATACACTCGAATGACTTACGACCTTTCATGACTTTGATGATTTCTTCGTTTTACGTCTGTACCGATAGCTCTTCTATGCATCTTTCTTTGTATCCTCTAGCCGCCTTTATGTATGGTTACAGCAACTTAACATCTATTTATCTACTATATTTCTACTATTTGTATCTTGTATTCCACAGTAATTATTCGCAACCGATCTTGGCGCATAACTTTCTGAGCTTCCTTCGAGGATTTGAAGGTAGACGCTGTCCGTGACTCATAATTGGCTCTCATAATTGGCTTCGGGCTTCCTAACTCAAGTTTTGAATATAACCAGAGATGCTGCGAACAGCCATTTACCTGACCTGTTAGAATGTAGGTAACTACTGAGCAAAGTACGAAGTGAATACTAATATACTAATATAGGCAATGTCCTCAGGCTTGAAGTGGTGTATATTCGTTACAGAACAGTATCAACAGCATTTATCGCCCGGCCATGCTCGATGAGTTTCATTCACTCCAGACGAAAAATACCATAGATTGTTGCCCAGCTTGAAAGATGGCCTGAAAGAAGAGAACGGGGATTTGAGAGTATACCTGCCGCAGACTTTGGAGTTGCCAGTCTCACTACAGCTATCAAAGCACGAAAGGCAATACTCTTCAAAAAAGGGATTTATCTGGAGCTACGCCATTCCATGTCGTCGCCTTTCCTAGACGATAAGTTTGGCAGTGTCGCGTTATATCAGCCACAGGGACTGGTACTGCATCCCTAATATCGCACATTCAGTGACAAACTTGAGACATACTCACAACTCTGTATAGGTTGGAGGTTAGAGTCGCAGTGTTTGCGTCAAGTGAAGTATGTTATAGTTATAGTTGCAGGTGGATCGCTGTAACGACAAGGAGTGATTGTATGCTAATGTGACAGAGCTAAAAGGAGTCGAAGCAGGGCTTACTCGTACTAGAGAGGACTTCAAAGTATCAAATGGTCAGCGGATCAAACGCTGTGCATGCGCTCTTGTAGCTGTAAAATCCCCGACTCTGACCGAAGGGAAGAGAGGGTCTTGTGAACCTCGTTTCTTATCTGATCCTTCAGATTTCTGCTATGACGCAATACTTCGCACACTGATTGGATGATGCTCTTTGGCGATAACGTTTTCACAGGTTTCGACCACTACAACTCTATCGCCGTACGTATCACCATATCCACTTCTGCCGCCGTATCTTGTTTCTAGGACCACTTTTACCATTACACTTCCGCTGCCACATCTTGTTTCTAGGACCACTTTTACTGTTACCTCTGCCACCATATCTTGTTTCTAGGATCACTTTTGCTGTTATGAATGCTATGTATACAGTACAGTACGAGAGATTTTTCTCAGTGAAAAGATGATCCTGGGCCATCATATCAATGCTGTTGAATTCGCTTCCTTTTTCTATGTTTACAGTGCTTCCTCAGATGATTGGGAAGAGGTTTAAAACTCGGAAGGCTGCTATATGTTTGATATGCTTGCGAATGTGGTGAATTTGTTGATATTGAAGATGATAATATGTTTGAGCATGTTGGCCCAGGCTATAGGCAAGTATTCGGCTCCGCATTGGCTTCTAAGATGATGCAAGTTGATTCAGAATTCTGGTGGAGTTGATCATGTACTTCTTCAGAAGAGTGTTTTGAAAAAGGTTGAAGGTGTGTTTCATTGCACAGATGAGGATGATGTATCACAGATGGTGAATGCGTTACTCCACTTGTAGCTTGAAGACATTTCTGTTGATCGACCCAAACTCATCTGTACATCGTGTAAGTGTTCAAGTTCCTGTAGTTTCATTCCTCAATCATTAATGTAGTACCATTTTTTGTAATGATAACCAACACTTTCGCCTCTACATTGAAAAACTAATAATACAATAACACCATAACATATATGAGCACATGCAATAATTAGCTTATGAAAACACTGGTACAAAACACCGACACTTCACATGCACGCCCAACCGCTACCGACCACTTACTTACAGCAAAGAAAGCAGTCCATCATTCAACCACAACACTGAGCATTATCCTCCACTTCTACAACTAATAACCAAAGGAGAAAGTCTGGTTTGGACCCGATCTCAGAGTCGGGGACTTGCCATGCTTCACACGGCGTTACAGATAAGTACTTTGGACTGTGTCGTGTGATGAATGTTCCCTTCTTTCTTCCAACATTGAACATCTGTCGGCGGGACTCTCAGTCGAACTTGCTCTGCGATCTATACTTAACTCAACTACATCCTATAAGCCTTCTGCTCGCGAGATGTTCAATGGATCTCGCAACTTCACCATCAGTGGAGGGAATAGAATAAGTGCACTATACAGCTCTGCCATGTAACCGGTTACATGACAGAGTTGTATAGTGCACTTATTCTAACAAAACATCTGATTTCAATAATATTGGTGGTGATTTCAATTGTGTATCATCCGAAGAAAACGAAAGAGGTGAGTACAACTGCTTCAGTACTACTATACGGACTTGGGCTCAAAAAATGCAATCAAAGGTCTTCGTGAATTACTGCAGTATACATCTACTTCAGCTACGTATAACGCAGAAGCATGCTTTCCCCCTCCCTTTGTCACCCCGGTACTCGCGAAGCAATCTTAGGCGACTTGAATGCCTGGGCCAAGTCAAACGCTGCCACTGATGCAATTATTTGGCTCTATGGGCCCGCAGGAGCTGGAAAGTCAGCCATTGCTCAAATGTTCGCAGAAGCCTGTGCGAAAAATGGGACGCTGATTGGGACCTTCTTCTTCTGGCGCACAGACACTTCTAGGAACAACCCCAAATGCTCTTCACCACCATTGCTTACCAGATGGCTATGTCAATTCCAGAGCTACGGCCAAAGATAAATGCAATGGTCATTAGTGATTTTTTCGTGTCTGCCTCATTCATTGAGAATCAATTCAATGCTCTTATTCTACAGCCAATGCTGAAGGCACGGCTCCTCCGAGACCTGAAGTTGACAATGCCGCAGTTGCGACAAAGAGATTCAAGGAAGAAAAGTATCCCTTCCACAAACATCCCTATTCACTTACATCGGAAACAACAAAAAGTCTCCAAGAATGCCTATGACCTAAATTCCTTGTCACTGGATAGTCTTTGTGTTCTGATCATTGATGGTCTGGATGAGTGTTCTGAAAGTGGGAACCAACAGCGCATTCTGTCCATAATCGGAGAGGCAATGCAGAACCATAATCTCCCACTTCAAATTCTCATTGCAAGCAGACCAGAACAAAGCATAAAGGAGTCCTTTCGCAGTCCAAAATTCGCAAATATCTGCCGTTGGATGCCTCTTGATGATACATATCAGGCATCTTTGGAAATTCGCAAATATCTGCAGGAACGTTTTGATGAAATCTGGAGATGTCATTCAGACTTGATGATACATGTTTCTCGTCCTTGGCCTACATCTCAGCAGATTGAACATCTCGTTGAAAAGGCATCTGGGCAGTTCATATATCCATCAACAGTGCTGAAATATATTGATGATAGTGGTGCTGTGCCTGCAGATTGCCTCAATATTGTGCTTGGGCTGCCAACAGAGGACTATGATGGGAAGGATTCACTGTTTGCTGCACTTGATGCACTCTATCTTCAAATTTTGTCATTATCCAAGAATCTCACTATACTCAATCAAACTCTAGCCGCCATCGTTCTATTCCGTAAAAGAATTCGGCTGGCAGAGGCTCAAGGACCTCTGCGCCAATGGTGGTGAACCTTCTTCCTACTATGGACCTTGGGCAAATCTGCGCCACTTTATCTCAGCTTCATTCTCTTTTTCAAGAGCCATCGCCGCTTGAATCAGACTTTCAGTTCTCTCATGCATCCTTCACAGACTTTCTGCTTGACCCTTGTCGCTCCTTGCATTTTTCCATTGACAGCGCCTCTGGTCATGATTATCTTGCTCAATGCTGTTTGGATGCCATTCTGTCTAAAGATAAGGGCAAGGTATCATTCTCAGTTGCTCGCTATGCTATAAGACACTGGGCATATCATGGTAGCAATGCAAGTGGAAGTGACAAACTCCTATCCAAGCTTGCTCAACTTGATGTGTACTCTGATCCCATTGGCTGTCATGTCGATTGTACTGTTGGGTGTTATCCATCATTGTGCATGCTTTCTGAAGACCTTACGACCATGATGCAGATATTCACACGATTTCAGGTATGGGGAGGAAATTTTACACATCAGTTGGCATATACTTATATCCATTCAATTAGCACAACAGCACATACAAATTGCCCCAGTTTCGGGAGATATTTGCAACTGGATTTACTTTGGTATGCAGATATTGCAGTGATGAGTACGGAACTTTGGAGTACGGACTTCCCATTTATACAACATTTATATGTCTCCGACTCTTTAGTCCACCAGTTACGAGTCCTGAATGTAATGAAGGCTCGTCCTTATGGCGGGTTTTGCGTGAGAATTTTTCCTGATTAGGCCTGATTTCGTCCAAATCCGGTTGACCGAAAAAGGATTTCATTTCGATATATTTGGAATGTCAAAGCACATCTCATGTGACTTTCTGATTGCTCATCTACGCCGCGTTCTTTTCTTGCTTTTGCTCTATTGATCAACCGATTCAACATTCCTTGTTTTTGGTGTTCCTTGTTTTCGGCATTTCCGCTTTCATGTCGCATCTCAAAAGGTAACTTCTTGCTTACTCTGCTGCAAACATCTTGGTACTTAAATTGCTTCGCAGATGTAATGTTCTTTTTTTCTTTCTTTTCCTGCCCTTCATTGGTAAGTTGAATCATACCTCTTTTTCTCATTTGTCTTTTTGGTCAGCCACTACTGCTTTCACTGGTGTTTTCTTGCTAACTCTCGATGCAATGCCTTTCTTACCACCCGGTGTTTTGCTTTCTGGCAAGTTATCCCTTGATTCTACTCTCATGTTCCCGGCTCTGTTCTGTAGCACCCGCAGTTCTCATATGAGTAGCTTCTGCTGCCCTTCAAATTATTTGGTATGGACGATGGGATAGATACATGCTCTATTGCCCCAAGATGGTCATAACAACAACACAGTACTGCAATGCGCACCTGTCGCAGTGCTGCTAGGTTTAAAAACCTAAACCTCTCTCTCATAACTTCCATCCCGTCTCTGGTTTCTCAGCCTCTGCCCCAGCATCCGGCTACGCTCATGGCCAAGGAAATCTATGAACTGTCTACCATCCCTGTACCACCTACCATTGGTGGACCCAGGATTTGCTTTAGAGGTTAGGAAAGACAAAGAAAGACTGAGATGCTTTGGAAAGGAATGATCAGGCTCCCAGGAGATTTGACATTTGACCGCGGTGTCCTGTTGACAACCTTCATTGTCCTTCCAATATCTCTACTCATGCAGTACACATTTCCCTGCATGCGCTACCACCTCTCATTGGATCAAGGTATTGCACTCAAGAAACAACTTGACCTCCACACCTTGCTGGTTCCAAGCTTTAAAATTTAATACAACGACTCATTCACTTGCACTCCTGTCTTCTCATCCTCACATCGTGTCACTTTCACTGTGTTGTTTATTGATATTTCAAAGAGCACTGCTTGCACTGGGATGTTCATTTTACATAAACTGCAATGAAAAGTTATTCGTTGAATTAGTTTCTCTGTGGCTTACTCTTAAGCATGGGATTCTCAAGATTGTCCAGCATGCAGTAATCACAACGCTGTCTTCAGAAGCTCACATCAAATGGCCCTCGTCTCCTTTTACTGGCACCCCAGATTGGATACTCTCGCAATGGATGTGTTCTTGCAACTCGGAACCCCCTCTCTTTCCACTGCCTTCCTGCCTGCATTTGAGTATCCAACTAACCTAGATGTCTATCTCACTACGAAGACCGGATACTTCTAATTCACCAGACTGTGACGCAACAAACATCGTCTTCTGCTGCTGTGTACTTACTACTGCAAAATATAGTCTCCATTTGGTGATTTGTGGGACTCGTACCTGCCACGCGCTATGCGCGATGGCCCACACTCGCAAGTGGTGGTAACGCAAATCGGTTAGCTGGCCATTTGGAGGAGGAAGTGAGGTCTCGGTTACTGTCAATAGATCGCTTTCGGGGATTGGAGTTCTTGAGCATGTGTAAAATATGTCCCTTAGTGGAGCTGTATTGTAGAAATCTTGTTACAGGGCTTTTGACTGTTTGCAAATGAGAGTAGCTTGAGTCTTCAGTTGCAGTGAAAATCACGTCGATTGAGATTGGTTGAAGTTGGGTGAGATCAAGCGAAATTGGATGAGATTGAGAACTGTCAGTCAATGACAGGTATATTTAATTGTGATCAACTAAAACCAGTCTGCCTCAAATTCCCTCCTCCCTTCCTCGAATGCGGACCTGGCAAAACACACTATCACCCCCACCACCATCCACCACGACGAGAGTGGAAGGTTGGTCATTCCTTCGTTTCTTCGATACTTCTCGTCATTACTTCCTGTCGTTCCATCCCCGCCCTGCCCAGTCACCCAACATCACCCACCATCCACCTGGCACCACCGCCCAAAATCCCCGGCCTTAAAAATCACTCACACATAAGAACACACCTTTAATCCGGATCAAACCACATCTCCCTCAGCTGTTCCTCCGTCGCCTCTCGCTCGTTTTAATCTTCTCATGCGCTCCCATGAAATTGATGAGGCTCCAGTCGACGTCTGCTAGCGAAAACAAAAGAAAAATGACCACCAGCGGACCCAAAACTCTCGAAACACTCACATCTGCATCTTCACCAACAAGCACTGTACGCAAAAGAGGTGTCCGCACCCGAGACGGATAGGCTTGAACACGATGTTGGTGCAGATGACGCAGTAGTAGTCATTGAAGTAAGAGGAGGGTCACAAACTGAGCGGATTAGGCCTCAAACGAGGAACGGCTATAACAGATACAGCAAAACAATCTACAGACAATCTACAGACTAATTTTATTGGGCCCTATTGTATTTATTGTCCATCCGGTTTCAACGAACTACGTCCAGCTCGTAGAATTTCATCTGTCGAGAGTAGATTGACTGCGATAACAGAGCTACAAAGTCGCAATCAATCACATTATCAAACGTCGATAACATTGAAAACAGCGTACCAAGAGTGAAGCATCTGTCTTTTGACGCGATAGTTATCCCAAATTCCTTCCACTGTGGGGTCGAATGGCTCCCCGGACTGCAAGTCAATACCAACAACGTCACCATCGGCGCAAGCATCCTGAGCCGAGAATGTTAAAAAAGTTGATAGAAGTATGATTACAAGGCATACCTGAAGAGCTACAACGACATCTTGCACATCAAACCCTCCATTTGCCGCAAGCGTTTTTGGAATGATGAGCAGTGCGTCCGCGAACGCCTGAACACCCATTTTGACTCTACCCTTCGCAGCCTTTTTCACTGGACCACTCAAATGCGCAGAACATGACACCTCAAATGCACCAGCACCAGGAATCAGTGCTTCGTCCTCCAACGAATTCTTGACGGCTCGCAAGCCATCACGCAGCGCGTCTTGGATTTGCTGGATGGTGTGTGCGTTGGGACCCTTGATAAGAAGGGTAACGGATTTTGGCTCTTTCACTTCTTCAACGAAAGTGAACTTTTCTTCGCCGAGAGTGTGCTCGTACACAAGTCCAGCCCATCCCAGAACTTCGGGTGTCAGATCGTCGACGGAGTTTTGTGCACTCCCGCCACAAACAAGTTGAAGGCTATAATAATTCATTGAATGTCTGAATGGCCATCGAAGCGTGTTGATCAACTCACCGTTCCATATTTCGTCTCTTTGCTCTTCGCAATGCTAATATACCACTCTTCGCCAGCATATCGAGACTCATAGGATCAATGCCTTTCTGGTTGATGACGACAAATGTTTTTTTCTTTTCTTTGCTGTCAACTGCCTGATCACACACGAGGTTTTTGAGTTCGATGATTTTTTTCACTTTTGCGTCGGTGAACGATCTCTCGGATTCAACAAGCTTCTCTCTCTGTTCTGCGGACGAGTAGAAGAAACCAGAGTTGACTTCGCTGTGCAAAAAATTAACGGTAATCCCCAGAGCTATGGATCATTCACGCACGTTTTCTCATATTCCAGACTAACATTGAGAGTAAGGATGTAGGCGTTCTCCAGTCGCTTGGGCATATCCGGATGCCGTGCACCATGATCCAAGACAAGGCCGCGTACCAATTGTGTCTCCGAAGCTGTCCGATGTTGCATCTTCATGATTTCGACCATATGAAGATCGATCGGTTCCCTCCATTGATCCTTGGCCTCTGGTTGATAAGTTGAATATAGCAGACGTAAAAACAGACAGCAGATAAACCTTTCACTGGGGCCGCTGCACGTATGGTCATAACCGCGTCAACGACATCAGCCGCTAGTTGCTTGGCCATGATGGCGCTTAGCTTGGTAGATAAAGAAGTGTACGCAACGTTGATCAGAGTGGCACGATCAAGCTTTGAAGGCTGCTTGAAGGTGTCCAAGAACTAGGTAGATCCACCAAATAAAAAGGAATCAGGAGTTTTAGGAAAACTAAGACATACTGCCAATGCCTCTTTCTTGGCCAAATCATATCCTTCAGCGATTACAGTGGGATGAACTCCTTCGCTAGTAAACCGATCTGCTTGTTTCAAGAGCTCTCCCACAAGGAGCACAACACTTGTTGTTCCATCACCGACTTGATCATCTTGGGCAACAGCAGTGCGAGCAATCATGGCTGCTGTAGGATTTTGGATTTGCATTTCGGACAGAAGAACCTTGCCGTCTTTTGTCATTTTGATTTGGCCAGCGCCATCTACTAGCATTTTCAGTGTACCACGGGGTCCTCGAGTGGATATTAGACTACTGATGCATTTTCAGCGAAATGCAACATACCAAGGTTAGATTTAACGACATTAGCAAGACCCATCGCTCCATTGGTGTTGACCTGATTGTTTTAGGCATTTTGAGATCAGAAAAGTTCCATAAAGATCAGTACTCACCTGAAGAGCAGCAGCTCGTCGAACGCTTTCGGCCTTTGGATTGATGAGCTCAATGGACGACATGGCAAAGACTGAAGGAAATCTTGGAATTCAGAAATCGTCTGGACGCGTTCACGTGGTTGGCGCTAAACGAGCGCCAAAAAATTGCGTCTGTGAGTCTCGCCGTTTGACTCAGAACTTGGGATACGCACTTCCGCCCCCATATGCCCCTCGTAATCCTGGGCATATGACTCTGTCTCCGCCTCACGTCAGCTTCATAGACTTTCATCATCGTGTCCCCAGTCTTCCGGGCGGTCCAGTCCTGAAGTACCTTACCCTTGGACGCAATCCATATCTTTCTCGAGTCCCCCGAAACCAGAACGCGTTCAGGTCCACACAGAGCTACTATGCAGTCGTCATGGTGCAGTCAAAAGCATCATCCGATCGGGAAACAACGCCTCCGCTTTGGAGTTATGGATGAACCAATGTGGTCCATTGGAAATATATCCATACTCATCGTCTACGCCGTTATTCGAGCATGGGATTAGCGTTCTCGAAGTACTCCAAGCGCTCTATTCCTACTTTCAGATTCGCCTCTCGAGCCAGGCGACAATGCCGGTGGAATCGAGGCAGCGGATTACGCGCGCGCGGGGGAAGAGGATGTTTGAGGGCGCCACGGTCGACGATACTGAGTAGGATCGTCCGCCGAAGAGAGTGGATGTATTGGCGGACAGCACTTGAAGTTTGTTATGGACTGGGTTATGGGAATGGGCACGAGTTGGACGAGCTTGGATGGAGAGTTGTGGAACTGGAATTGAAATTGCGGAGCGTATAGGACGAACAGACTGCGCGTTGGGTACCTTCATCTTCTCTGTATGCACTTGAATGACTTACGACCTTTCATGACTTTGATGATTTCTTCGTTTTACGTCTGTACCGATAGCTCTTATATGCGTCTTTCTTTGTATCTTTTAGCCACATTATGTACCATTTACCTGACCTGTTCTAGAATGTAACTCCTGAGCAAAGTACGAAGTGGATACAAATGTACTAATATAGGCAATGTCCAAGCTGTATATATTCGTTACGGAACAGTAACAATTGTAACAGCGTTTATTGCACGGGCATGCTCGATGAGTCTGTACTGCAGATGAAAGATACCCTAGATTTCTGCCTGGCCTAAGAGATGGCCTGAAAGCAGGGAATGGGGGTTTAAGAGTATACCTGCCACAGACTTTGGAGTTGGTCTCACCACAGCTATCGAAGCATGAAAGACAATACTCTTACATGCATGGTTGCACTGTGAAATCTGGCATGAAAGATACTTGTACACAGAAACAAAGTAATGTCCTGGTGGATATACATAACAAGCGCACTACATGCAGCCTCGATATCTGTTGATAGGGCTAACTATGGATGTGTGGGCAGAAGACAAAACAACACAAACACAAACACACAATCAGACTTTTGAGTTCTGGGGTAATTCAAAATTGATCAATGGGCTCTATTGCACAAGATGCTCTATAGCCTCTGGGGTTCTCTTTGTACTTTAACTATTCCTTTCAAAACAAGACTCTGGACTTCAAAACCAAACAAGACAAGACTGGGACTTTAACTTTCAAGAAACAACAACAACAAGTGCAAGGTCTCTTTCTTTGTCTGTTCAAATGCAATTCAAGTTCAAGTTCTGTCAGAAGCAAAAGCACTCTGAATAATTCTTTCTTTCTTCTGTCAGAAGCACCATATTAGTACTAGAAACTTGACAGCAAGCCAGTTAATCTGGGGGGGAGGGATGCCTGCTCTTTCTGGAGGTCTCCCCTTGATTATATACCCAAGGAGGCCTTGAAGAGTACTGGTCAGGGGAGCATGTGCTCTGCATAGTATGGGGCTGTATGGCAGCACATGGTCAACTCTATTAAGAAATTTTACATCAGACCCGGAAACAGTGAACAGAGACTGCCCCATGAGGTTGTTTCACTCTATTCAATTCCATTTCAGATCATAGATGTTCAATCTCGACTTCTTTGTATGTTCTTTTTCATTCATTCTTAATTGCCAGTACTTCCGGTGACTTATGATTGTAAGTGTGAACCGATAGTCCACAGGTTCTATAAGTGAGGGAGGACTTGAATAAGAATGTATCTCAGCTATTCTTGCCTCAATAATCATCATCTAAGCCTTGCAACATCAAGTTTCATTATAATCTTTGAAATACTGCCCCAAGGGGACAGAGCTCAGTTCTATGCTGGAGCACTGGAAAACCACCTAAAACCACCCGGTATCAGGACACTTTACCATATTTCCAACTCGCGTAAACTCGTTTCAAGGGTTCATAAGTTTTCTAAGGTCTCTGATTGATGGGAAGCACATCTATAGAAATATATGTATGTCTCCTCCTAGTACCTACTCAAATCTCGTCTCTATGGTCGGGGGACACAAGGGGACACATGAAGTATAAGGCGGGAGGGCAGGGGACATTGATGGGACCTGTTCGGACTCGGTTTGACCCCCACTCCTGTCCTGTATCATCATGCTATGCAATTCTTTGAAAATGAGGCATTTATCCCAGCAACTGATGGAACCATGTTCTGGGACTGGAGAAGTACCCTGGATACCGGTATTTCAAGGCCGTCGGATGCCTATGCATTGCTTTGTTCGTTCTAGTGCATCAGGGTCTCTGGTACATTTTTTTTACTTGTCCCAAATTGCCCTTTTGCATGTTCGAAGTTTTATACCCTTAATAATGTATTATCGTTCTAAGCAAGCATTTCCTATGGAAGGGAAAGCTTGTAATCGAGTGCTTATTAGTGTAACCATGTTAGAATCGTCCTAACAGTCCACAACTTCGAAGGTTTCACTCAAAACAGCCTCCTGGCGAGGTAGTTTCAAGTGTATTAAGCATATCAAATTCAGAGTCTGGGCCGAAATGGCCGATGTTTTGATATCAATGGCGTAACGGAGGAAATACAAGTGTTGTTGCCCAATTTGGGTTTCAGTGAACACAGCACTGGGAGAAGGCCTCCAAGTGGTGTGAACACTACATATCATGCAAGGACTGTCCAGTACGTAGTGGGTTTTAAGTCTAGTTTTAGACTCAAAAAGTTGCGGGGCGTACCACTGCCATAGAATAAATAGATATTGTTGTTTGTCTTGTGCCTTCCAATCATATCTTGGACCATGTCCATGTCGTGTGATAGATTATTCCTTCCTTCCTTCCAACATCCTGTCCGCCGGGACTTTCTCAGCAGAACTTACACTGCAATCTATAATTCGATTATATGCCTTCTGGGATTCGCGAGATGTTCAATGGATCTCACAACTTCACCGTCAGTGGAGGGAATTTCAATAATATTGGTGGTAATTTAACTTACATATCATCCGAAGAAAATGAAAGAGGTGAGTACAACTGCCTTACTATTACAAGGACTTAGTGAATCCAAAAAATACAATCAAAGGTCTTTGTGCATTACTGCAGTATACATCCACTTCAGCTACATATAACGCAGAAGCACGCTTCCCCCCTCCCCTTTGTCACCCCGGTACTCGCGAAGCAATCTTAGGTGACTTAAAGAGCTGGGCCAACTCAAACGCTCCCGATGATGCAATTATTTGGCTCTATGGGCCTGCAGGAGCTGGAAAGTCAGCCATTGCTCAAACGTTCGCAGAAGCCTGTGCAAGGAATGGGACACTGGTTGGGTCCTTCTTCTTCTGGCACACAGACACTTCTAGGAACAACCCCCAAATGCTCTTCACTACCATTGCTTACCAGATGGCCATGTCAATTCCAGAACTGCGGCCAAAGATAAATGCAATGGTCATTAATGACTTTCTTGTGCCTACCTCATTCATCGAGAAGCAGTTCAATGATCTTATTCTACAGCCAATGCTGAAGGCACGGCTCCTCCGAGACCTGAAGTTGACAACGGCGCAGTTGCGACAAACCATCCCTATTCCCTTACATCGGAAACAACAAAAACAGAAACAACAAAAAGTCTCCAAGAACGCCTGTAACCTAAATTTCTCGTCACCAGATAGTCCTCGTGTTCTAATTATCGATGGTCTGGATGAGTGTTCTGACAGTGGGAACCAACAGCGTATTCTGTCCATAATCGGAGAGGCAATGCAGAAGTATAATCTCCCACTTCGAATTCTCATTGCAAGCAGACCAGAACGAAGCATAAAGGAGTCCTTTCGTAGTCCAAAATTCGAAAATATCTGCCATTGGATACCCCTTGATGATACACTGTATCAGGCATCTTTGGAAATTCGCAAATATTTGCAGGATCGTTTCGATGAAATCTGGAGACGTCACTCAGACTTGATGATACATGTTCCTCGTCCTTGGCCCACATCTCAGCAGATTGAATATCTTGTTGAAAAGGCATCTGGGCAGTTCATATATCCATCAACAGTGCTGAAATATATTGATGATAGTGGTGCTGTGCCTGCAGATCGCCTCAATATTGTTCTGGGGTTGCCAACAGAGGACTATGATGGGAAGGATTCACCATTTGCTTCACTTGACGCACTTTATCTTCAAATTTTGTCATCATCCAAGAATCTCACTATACTCAATCGAACTCTAGCCGCTATCGTTCTATTCCGCCGTGACATCCGGCCAGGGATACCTTTCTCCAGGATCTACGAGTCAATGCCGAAGCTGGCGAAGCTTCTTCCTCCTATGGATCTTGGGCGAATCTGCGCCACTTTATCTGAGCTTCATTCCCTTTTTTATGAGCCATCGCCGCTTGAATCAGACTTTCAGTTCTCTCATGCATCCTTCACAGACTTTCTGCTTGACCCTTGTCGGTCCTTGCATTTCTCCATTGACAGCACCTCTGGTCATGATTATCTTGCCCAATGCTGTTTGAATATTCTATCCGAAAATAAAGGCAAGGTATCAGTGCCAACCGCCGACTATGCTCAAAGACACTGGGCATATCATGGTAGCAATGCAAGTGGAAGCGACAAACTCCTATCCAAGCTTTCTCAACTTGATCATGATGTGTACTCTGACACAATTGGCTGTCATGCCAGTCGTAATGGGTATTATCCATTGCGCATGCTTTCTGAAGGCCTTATAAACATAATGCAAATATGGACACGATTTCAGGTATGGGGAGGGAGTCTTACACATCAGTTAGCGTGTACTCATATCTATTCAATTAGCACAACAGCACATACAAATTGCCCCAGCTTCGGGAGATATTTACAGCTGGATTTACTTTGGTATGCAGAGATTACGGTCGTTTGGAGAACGGAGTTCCCCGAATAGAGTACGGAATCCCGATTTTGATGTCTCCGAATCTCTATTCCACCCTCAGTGGTGGTAACGCAGACCAGTTAGTAGGCCATTTGGAGGAGGAAGTGAGGTCTCAGTTGCTTTCAATACTCGATCAAGCTCTGGAAGTGAGGTTCATAAATGTGTGTAAAATATGTCCCTTGGTGGAGTTTTATCGCAGAAGAAACCTTTGGCACTCTTGTCTTCACTAATTATTAACTATTTACTACTTATCCAAACCGACAAGGCTCCTTCCCTTGAGTGAGTTTAGGTTCTGGCTTGCGAGACTACAAGGCTCCATCTTTAACTACACTCCAGTCTCAGTTTTACAATCCGCTGAGGTATTGGGCACGGTAAACGCATATGGCGACGTCCACGCATCAAAATGACTATGAGCATTTGTACTCAGGTTATCTTCATCGTATTTGGCCCGCTTGCGTCGCTCACGATCATTTCGAGCATTGTCGAGGTTTTATGGAAGTGGTCTCGATCACGACTGGTAGCTATGCAAATACTGAAGTACTTGCTATTCAGCATGCTTTAACCGATTTCTAAAGTCATAAGTACATAACACGATTCCCTGCTGATTCCGCTTAGAGGCAGTCCTTGAATATTATATATTGATTCCTGGTTCCTTCCTACATACTCTGTACTAGGTATGTATACAGTCCGAAATGAAAAAAAAAAACAGTATGTAGAAATCGTTGGCCTTCGTCGGCGCCTTCGATGACTGAAGAAACGCGTCTGACACCGTTGGAGCCCCCTCAACTTTCAAGCTTCCCAGAACTTCTCCAACGCTCCCAGAGTAATCCAACACCTACCGGTGTACTAGGGTCGCCTCGGATATCCCTCTCATCCAACAGCTGCCACTCCCTGCCAAAGGCGAGGAAATGAGCAAAGAGGGAGTTGAAATGAGGTTCCGCGCGGAGATGTAGTATCTGGTGGAAATGTGCGTGGTATATGTGCGCAAATATTCGCAGAAATTGGCGGTATACGTGCTTGACGGTTACAGGGAAAGATTCTTTATGAAACTCTTGACCTGCGTACTGTCAATCTCTTTAAAATAAATCACAAGCAAAAAAACTGACCCGATTTGGTAGGGAACACATTTTCGTCATCTATAAGATTCTGAACGCTGGACATGACCGAATCGATATACGTCGGTGCAGAAAGAGAGACCTGTTTTCGCTCAGGTGTTGTCCAGAGATAGTTCAAACTGAGAAAGGGTCATTTTATGTTTCCGCGAGAGAATGAGACCTAGTACTGACTTTGGGCCAGCAGACATGGTTGGACACGAATGTTGAGTACAGCACTCAGTAATGCAGCCATAAAATTCATTCAAATTGGTGTAAAAGTCGTAAACTAGTTTAACGAGGTCAGCCCAAGCTCATGCAAAAGCATTCAAAACACGCACTGTTGACAGCAACCCATTCCATATCGTTGACATATCTGCAGGCGAGGAAGGTACCGGAATAGGTTAAGCAATATAGCTCGGAGCAGAGAAAACCCTGGATATTACTTTGGTAGCATCACGATGGTTTTGAAATTTCCGTTAACTAGTGCGGCGTCTGCGAACGGACTGCAAAGATATAACGGTTTCGCGTTGGGACCATCGGCATCTGTCATAGAATTCTTCCTGGACAACGACCCAGTCGGAGTAGGAGATCGTTTTTGCCTACGACTTTTGTCGTTACATTAGTACTGATATTATCTGAGTAGGTTCATACTTACCCAAAGAACGACATTTCGCAGACAAAGAACCTCTAAAACCGAAAAACGCAGTCTCTAAAAGAGAATGACCGTTGCGAGGTAACCTTAGCCGAGGGAGATGGTGAAAACGGTTAGAAGTTTTAGAACAGTACAGTACTAGGACAACCGACGCGTAGATTGTTCGGGTATTCGGTCCGTTCTGTTGCCTGGTTATCTAGCTTCTAGATTTACTACAGCCTGAAATTTATTCTACTAGTTATACAATGAAGCAGCGAAACAATCCAAATGTACCAGACACTGTAGACGAGAATAACGATGGTATAGGGGTATATATTAACCTTCTAGAATCCCCATGTCTCTCCATTTTTCCCATAATGCGCCTATGCCAACGGGAGCAGACGACGAACCCCTGATGTCCTTCATTTCCAGTAGCTCATACTCACGCCCAAACGCAAGAAAATGAGCAAAGAGGCTGTTGAAATGGGGTTCGGAACGGAGGTGTAAGATTTGGTGATAATGGGCATGGTACAAATGAGCAAATACTCTGAGAAGCTGTCGATACACGTGTTTGACAGTGGCAGGGAACGAAGGGGCAAAATCCTGCCCTGAAAAGTGAAAAGGTTGCCATGCGATGAGCTAACATCTTGAGACCGACATGATTTACACACCTGATTTGGTGGGGAAAACGCTCTCGTCGTCCAGAAGAGTCTGGATCCAGCTCATCACATAATCTACATAGGTAGCAGCGCTGAAATTCCGTTCAGATATCATTCAAGGACCGTAACAATTGACGATTATCATTCACCTGAGGTTGACGCTTTTCCGATCTTGGTTGATCCAAGTATAATTCAATCTAGAAGGAAGGAGGGAAGGAGACTGAGAGACTATGAAGCCAACGAGGCAGTAGACTCACGATGACCCAGCCGACATGGTCGGACATGATTGTTGAGTACAGCATTCCGCCAGGACCCCGTAAAATTCATTAAGATTGGTGTAGAAATCGTAGACTAATAATGGCCAGTTAATGTACCGTTTCAATATCTGTAGCGTACAACTCACTATTGACAGCAACCCATTCCATTATATCGACATACCTAAGTTCACAAGAGTTTAGAGAAAGCATAATCGTTGTTTACATGTAGCTTTTTACTTTGGCAGCATGACAATCGTCTTGAAGTTTCCCTTTACCAAGGCAGCTTCCACGAATGGACTGCAGAGATAGAGGGGTTTAGTTTGAGGCGAAGCAACAGGCGATGAGGGGACAGAATTGTTGTTATAATTTGATTCTGTCGGGGAGAAAGTTGCTGAGGTGGGTGTAGGTGAACGTTTTGTTGACCTGGGAGCTCTTGACATTGAGCGACTGGAGTAGGCCATTAGCAATGAAGAATGAAGTTGATGCATGTACGAACCCAATAGAATTGAAGAAGGACATTTTGGAATGAGTTCAACGAAGACCAGCAAGTCAATGTTGTAAAAGAGGCCAGCTGCCTGGACGTTGAAACTGAGAAAATGTTCGGATCACCCGGACAAACAGTGGCGCAAGAAGCGCTTATCTCGACCAATCCTGACACGCTCACCAAAACACAAGTCATGCAAGCAATCCTGACGCGCTCACCAAAACACACCAGGAATATGAAGGTCCTCACCGGACAATATTATTGGGCCTTTCGGCGCTGATTTTTAACTCGGGTTCATTTTCGGGATCACATTCGGCGATTCCGGCCTGATTTCGGTCTTGAACTCGGAGATTCAGATTCAGATTCGTTTTTATTTTCAGTTTTAATTTTCAGTTTTGTTTTCGGTCTCAGTCCAGTTTCTCACTTTGGTATTTACAATCAAGTTTGGGAGATTGATTGAGCGCTTAACAGGCGCTAAATAAATCTACTTCTTAATCACATCGTATCACGATCAATGGAGGCGGCGCAAACAATCTACGATAAGTTCGAAAATATCAAGCAAGAAGTCAATCGGACTTTGTTAACCCAGCGCGGTAACCCAGCAGCTATTCGACAGCAAAAGCGGGCATGCCTTGCTCTTTATAGACAAGTTAATGAGGTATATTACATTTTCCGAACAACATTGATATATATATTGAGTCTGTACAATAGTACCAAGTGCAGCTAGGTGGAAATTACAACGAATATATGGATTCTCTGAATCGCATGATCTCTACTCTTCAACAAGTTGGATCTGCTGCTTTAGATCTACCAGATGCTCCTCCCCCTGACTTGGGACAAACCACTCCTCATACTGATGCAGCTGGTACAAGACAACCTGGGCGCCCTAGAATACATGTGGACCCAGACACTCTTCAGACAATGACATCTGGCTCCAGAGTGACTCATGAAACTGTTGGAAGAATTTTCCAGTGCAGCAGCCGTACAATACGCCGCCGCTTGATCGAATATGGCCTCTCTTCATCTGGTCCCCCTGTATATGAGGTACAACAGGAGCCAGATGGCACTTTAACTCAGGTATACTATCCAGGATCTTCTAGTGATCTGTCTCTCCTTTCCGATGATGAGTTGGATACTCTATTAATCGATCTCAAGCATCGGTTTCCTTCTTTTGGAAGAAGGATGATAGATGGATACCTTATGCAGATGGGACAGCGTGTTCCTCGAAGTCGCATTGAATCCTCCTACACACGTCTATTTGGCCCATCAAACCGTACATTTGCTCAGCGACGCATTCCTCGCGGTGTTTATAACGTACCTGGTCCAAATTGGTTATGGCATCACGACGGTCAACATGGCAGGTTTCTGTAATAATTTTTCATGCTCACAGCTGAGGTATACTTGTAGGTCTCATTCGCTGGCGGATTATCTTCCATGGCTTTATTGATGGATGCTCTCGATTTGTTGTTGGTGTCCGTGCCAATAACAACAACTTATCATGGACAGTTTTGGAATTGTTTGAAGATGCTGCATCAGTTCATGGTTATCCCTGTAGAGTACGAGGTGATCATGGAACTGAAAATGTTCTGGTCGCCAGTCGAATGAATGAAGTTCGAGGACGTGGATCCTATATTTCAGGACGGTGCGTTTTTTTGACCTCTATTCCATGATAGCCTATTCTACAACTCTTTATGTACAGGTCTGTTCACAATATCCGCATTGAACGTCTCTGGGTGGACTTGACTTCAGGTTTTGGGAAAAAGTGGAAACTATTCTTTCGCTTGCTTGAAGTCCACCACGGACTTAATGTTGAAAATGAAATCCACATTTGGCTTCTTCACTTTCTCTTTCTTCCTCGCATCAATGCCGATGTGGACATATGGGTGTCTACATGGAACCATCATGTTATTTCCTCCAGCACTCACTCTTACCAGTCCCCCATTGATATGTATCGCCAGGGAATGATGGAACAAGGATTTCGAGGGGTTTTTGCATCTGTCGCTTCAGCTACTGAGGAAGAAAATGATAACGAAGAACATCATGCAGAATATGGTAATTAATCATCTTTTCTTCATTCATTTATTCTCATTTTTTGCAGGGATCGACTGGGATGAATTGGATCGTGCAAATATACGCAATCATCATCATGAGCATAACCAGGCTGATATAGGACGCGAGTCGACAAATGTTTTTGATATAGGAACACCTGAGGATTTGTCGCATGTTGAGGTACCTCTTACTTCATGCCCTTTGACTGCCGAAGGTGTGCAAATGCTCACCAGCCATCTTGAACAACTTGCTTTTTATTCACTTCATGATGAAATTTCTTTGGTCAACCTATGGAACGCTGCCTCTAATTACTTACGGTCACAATCGACTTTAGATAGTTGACATATTAGATAGCCTTACAGGGTGTATAAATTCTAGCTTCAACTTGGCCTTCATCATCGAACATAAACATAAACTGGTATGTTATTGGTAGCATCATCACTAATTCAGCAAGTACATACAAGTAAAGCAGGCATCAGTAAAGCAGGCATTGGTAAAGCATAAAGCAGGCGTCAGTAAACCAGGCATTGGTAAAGCAGGCATCAATAAAAAAGGCATTAGTAAAGCCGGTTGGCGTAGCAGGAGTCAGTAAACGTGAGTCAGTAAAGCAGGAGTCGGTAAAGCAGGAGTTGGTAAAGCAGGAGTCGGTAAAGCAGGAGTCGGTAAAGCAGGAGTCGGTAAAGCAGGAGTCAATAAAGCAGGCGTAGCAGGAGTCAGTACAGTAAGCATTGATAAAGTAGACGTCGGTATGGTAGGCATCAATATAATAGGCATCGATACAGTGGGCATTGAGGTAGGCATCAATGGAGTAGATGATACAGTTATTCTATAATAGATGGCGCATGAAAAAATCAGTTGTACACTAAAAAGCTTCAGAGACGTACAAGTTTGAGTTATAATCACAATGAATTAAAAGTTGCAGTCTGTGTCAAAACATTGGACATCCACGTATCAAACGGAGTTTCAATCGACAAATCTGGACTTGTCCCTTGCAGAAGCTGCGTAAGGTGAGGGTTGTGGTGGCGAACATCCACCTTGGTAAAGCAGGAATGGAAGTGAATTTCCAAATCCCCCGTCGTCACAAAGGCCACCTACTATATATTAAAAACAAATCAACTGGGAATGAACCGGCTCACCTTGTAGAGAGTCCGCATCTTAGGCGATGGTAAGTATTTCGATCCGGATATGGCGACTGCAAAGTGTTCGCGATTCGTGTTACTTTTATCAAGAAAACGCAACAAAGCTCTCATAAACGCGTTTTCGACCGATGCATAGCCAACCCCAGCAGAGTCGACACTATCAAAAGTACCAGCCATCTGTTCGAATGAGGTGATGAGCCGCCTAGGCCAAACCTCCTGGATATATGATGTCGTATCAATGTCGTTGAGCAGGAAGAGATCAGCAAGAGCCAAGGGGGTACCAGGACCGGAATTATCCGATGAGTATAATGTCATATTAAAGCCTTCACGGAGAGCAATTAGACCTGGATGATCTTCAAGAAGAGCCTCTTGAGGACCGAAGATAGCACGCTGAATGAGATTGTTGCCAAATCCCATTGTATCAGTCAGACCAGATATATCTTCGGGCTTTGAACACTGATTAGAAACAAGTTACGATATGAAATATATAACTCACCAGCATGCTCCCATCATAACCAAATACCACCAGGTTAAAAGGATCCTGGCCAATTGTAATATTCAAATTACCATTTTCCGCACGTGAAGGAGGCCAAGTTGCCAGGCGTAAAGATAACACTGGCGCTACATTGCACCGGAAATCCACCGCAGTAGCATCAGTTCGAGAACCCGATAACAGTAGATGCAATAGGAACGGGGAAAATCGTAGGAACTCCATGTCCCACAGTAATGAGATCTGGAGAAAGAGCCCCACTGTCCGAAGGAAATTCTGACGACCATCGTTCATTCTCCCATACTGCTGAGAAGGTATCCGAAGGGTATAAAACCCGTCATCCTCTAAGCATGTAAGATCGCCACACGGAATAATAATTTTATCCTCAATTTCTTGGAATAGAGCGCGCCATACTCCTCGACCGGTCGGGCGATTATCAAAGTCGGCACTGCTGGACATTCCACTATAGAAAAAACCATCAGTAAATACGTGGTGATCATATGAGTGATACATACATCCTAATCTGCCGATGAGCTGATGGTACAACTAGATGTTCGGCGTCAAAGTTGGATATAAAAACATCATCGGGAAGAGTAGGAGTAGGAGCACCGTTCGCCATTGCACCAATCAAACTCCAGAAAGCTGCTGCCAAAGCTTTGATATCTGAACCTTCCAAGCGTAGATCACCGGCTCCGTCTAAAGGAATAAAAGACTGAAGCGCAATGTGTACAGCATCGTGAACTGGAGTCTCCACGAATGAGCGGGCAGCTCGTACGGTCCATTGTTCATAATCTTGATATGAACGGCATGGAGGAGAAGGAGCCCGGGACTGAGACCGATTATCCAGCAGCGGAAATGAAGTGGAAGTAGAAGAACGTTGAGTTGTAGCACGAGTTGTAAGGCGTAAAGGTAGTATTTCTTCTACGGGGGGGAGCGGTGAGCCAGAGCTTGATCTGGATCGATAACGGCGCAACCGAGACTGCAGTTGGGATCGAGAGCGCGATCGAGAGCGAACAGGAATATAGTCCGAATCCGAGTCCTCATCTAAATTGAGAGAAGGCGGCTCGTGGCCTAGGCTGGGCTGGGCCGGTAGCTCTGGAGAGAGATCAAGAGGAAATCGATGAGGTCTTGCGTCAGACTCCACCTAATAAACTGTAAATTGATTTTGTTCTATATTGATGATCGCAAACTTACAACTGGGCATAAGATGTTGCAAGATACCGAAAGGACTTCAGTTTCCTCATTGTCGAAATCGTTTTGCTCTGCTGAGCGCCACAGATGCGCGCCTAAGCAACAGTGCATGCTGATAGACCCGTTCAATGGTCCTCCGATGATATGCATAACCGGGGCTAAGGAAATGATTAGTGAGACACCTTGAGCAATAAAAAAAGCCTACCAATGAACACGAGATGGGGCGTTGGCGCATCGGGATCTTCAACTAGAGCTGAGCTTGAATATTTGGACGCCCAGTCCTCGAGTTTCCCGAATGTGACTTCTTGGGGACTTAAAAAGTGATAGAGAACTGGTGGCAGCTGCGAGTTACTCCGTGAGACTTGTTTACATTCGAGGAATGTCCAGAGACCAGTAATAGCACCGTTGTGAGGCTTTCCCCGCATATCGAGCAATGACAAACCAGAAGATTCCAGATGTTGCTGGAGACGCATATTCAGTGTCGGAGCAACACGATCAGACTTTTTCTTGGTTCCCTGTAGCGAAAAGCAAAGCCCAAGTGCACTGGCCTGATGTACCATGGCCTTTTGCACATGAGATGGAGGTGCGCGTAGTGGAAATGGGACTTGTCGATCTGGAATTATCATTGTAGCTGGCTAGAGAAAAAAGATGGTGAGAAAGTGTCGATAAAGTAAAGCGCAATTAAATTCTCTTACAGGTTCGGTATGAAGTATAAAAATAAAATTATAGGACTTGTATCCCACTGCTTTTGAGCTACGACCTGTACTACGAGGCTTTGATGAATATGCCACTGGAGCAAAAAAGCTAACTGAAGAGCTTGGGCCCAATGAGGATGCACGTTGCGATCCAGAAGATGATGCTGCAAGCTGAGTGGTAATCTGAATATTGCCTCGAGTAGAAGCGTACGAGCTAGACGAAGGATTTGTCAAAGAACCTAGTGGCGATGGTGGAACACCAGGAGTGGGCCGACGGATTTCGCGTGCCTGCTGATGGTCTTGGCGTTCGCGTCCTGCTATACGTCGTCTCTGAGAGGGTGAATTGATGGGTAGTGGCATGTTGAGCTCATCGGGTGGGACCCAAGGCATAACGGTTTGTGAGGAGTGGTGAATAGGTGCAGGTACCATCGGACGAGTTGTGGTATGAGTCAGATAGACAAGACTACAATTAACACACAAAGATACAGTTGGGTTCGGATTAGTATCGAGCTAGATAGTTTTTTTTTCAGCGGCGAGTCGAACTTGAAACAAGCCAATACTTACTGTAACATAATAGGTCGTCGCTGGACTCGGGCAATACCTCATCGGTAAGGTTCTAGGTGGAGGCGATGAATGGGCAGCGAAGGAATGAGTGCAAAAGCAAGTGTTATCCTGCCAGTAAAGTTAGCATTAGTAGGTGCGATGAAGCAAAAAAACGTACTGAGAGTTCGAAATACTCAGTACACATTGTACACTGAGTACACTTTGTAGAAGGGACCATTGATCTAAAACACGATAACAAGAAGAACGAAAAAAAGAGTACAAGAGCGTGATGATTATCAAGTTCAAATTTGAGAACACAAACAGACCAGCCGAAAAAAATTATGTGCGGAGAACAAAGGCAATAATTAGCGTTAAAGAGCAACTAGCAAGCTTTCGAGGTGACGAACAAGAGCAAAGAGAGTAAAGGAAGCAACGTAAAAAACGTCAAAAATGGGTTTGACAGCTCTGTGGCACACGCCACTTTACGGACATGTGATTTAGTGCGCAGAGTCGAAGCGCAATGTACAGAACCTAATAAGCTATGGGGCAGTAAATATAAGTGAAGATAATAGCAGATTTCACAAATAACATACCAATAACGCGTCAACGCGTCGAGTTACATAGTCACATGTCCGGGCATGCAGCGTGTAATAATGTGCTGATGGATGAGGGAATGAATGTATGTATGTTGATTTGCGGTATATCAACTTGCCGCTGGTAGATGGGTGAATAACCACTGTTTATTGATACGTGGTGGGTGCCTGTGTATGTCCTGAAATTAATAGGTAAGTGGAAGCAATCGAGGAAGCAAACAGACTTGGATTTACCTTGGGATTTACCAGCTGAGGAACGTCTAACACTGCCATACAAGATTGACCAATCAACCAGACGCAGATAGTACAGTTCAGTCTCGAAAGACTTTGCCGCGGCCCCATTGCTGGGGTTTCACTTTGTCGTGGTCGAAAGTAAGAAAAGATACACGGAATTTGTTCCGTTATGCAGGTCACGTGACGACTAATACGGGCGCTCCGCTACTTCCGCTGCTCTTACCTTCAAGCACAACCAACATTCCCTCTACCGTGTAGCTTATCATTTCTGAAAAGCGCTAGGCCTGGGCATACAACAGAGGAAGTAATTGAGCTGAACTAGCCATTTCTGGGATGTAAAATGTGAGTTATGTCTTCTCTTCGTTCTTTTTGTATGTTTGATTAACAACTCGTATTCTAGCCTCCGATATTCTAATTCGTCCTCTGCTTCCAATTGTTGATTCAATGGCCCCCCCTACCTTCACCCCGGGACACACAAATTTACGGTGCTACTGCCTCCATCGCAACCACCACCTCGAGTACTCCCATTCCCCGTAAATCTCGATTCTTGCCTTGCGAATTTGCGCAGAAATCCCAGACCAAGGTCCTTACTCTCAAACTGCGGCATTCTCTCGGTCGACGCCGCTATTCTGATTTCGAAGCTTTCCATATGGTGTTTTGTCGCCGTGCGCGCAGAAGTGCCGAACTTATCCGGATTTGACTATATCACTTATTTGACTCGTGTTTGCACGCGATGGAGTGGGCGTGTGCGTCGTGTGTACCTGCGAGCTCATGCAGGTCGTGTCTGCGGGAATGTGAGCCCTCGCGATCTGTTCTATCAAGATAGAGATAGATCATGTCCCTCGGCCTCTGCTTTCAGCATTTTATCTTACAATGGAGAGTACCGTAATTACTATTACCAAAGATTTATTTACGGTCAGCTTCCATGTTCTCCCAACTAACTACGCATTGATGATATCGTAAACAATCACTATCTTACCGCCGCTACTCTCTTTTGAGGGAACATTCCTTCCCGCTTAGCCGAGGTGAGCCTCTTGCGGTGCATGTGAAAAGCTTATACAAAGATTGAGCTCTAGGTTGCGGTCCATGACCACCATAGACGGAACTCTCAGCACTTTATTCCAACAGCTCCACATGTCTGTTCCTTGTAGGTCAGATGCACTGATGTCTTATGTGAGTTCTGTCGACTTTTTCATATGCATGTTCCGTTGATTCAACAGCTTTCCGACGGCTTTCCGACCCACCCCCGTTCACAACGGGAATCCTCAGTACCTATTCCAACGGTTCTCTTTTCTAAAGTGTTCACATTCAGCACCTAGTAATGGTGCTGTTCTGTGCATTTAAAGGGGCTCTGTTGATATATTTGGATGAGTAAATTAGCATGAGTTTTCTTGCGCCAGTAGAAGTGCCGCTTATCACTACAGTGATGTTAACAAGTTTCCAGTCTGGTAGATTTTAATAGATGTTCTAAAAAAAAATTTCATAACTACACATTGTCTCCAACGCCCATCATCGATGGATGTCTTGACTCTACTTTCAGGCCGTCTGGCCATGCTAGCCAGACATTGGAAGGAAAAGCTTGTTACAGCTCAGGGAGATGCTTTCAAGGTGTATGAATGCACTGTTGATATTGAGAAGAGTATTGAGCAGGAGAATCTGGTGAGTGGACTAAGTTCATTTGAGCTGCAGGTACATGACCTTACAGGAGTAAAGTGGACAGATATTGCAGCCTGGTTGGGACAATGTCTGAAGGCTCCACCTAGTGTTTACAAGCATCCAGACAGAGCGGTCATGCTAGAAACTTTCTTGGATATCATCTCATCCCAATCTCAAGAGAATATTCAAGATTACATTGACTGTTATGAGTTATTATTGGTATGTTATGTTTAAAGATGCATACCCTGCCTTATTCTTCAAAGAATCAACGGCAAAAAAATATCATGTTCACAAAAAATGAAACCGATTTTGACTCAGACTTGACTGAGTATGATTATGGTGAGAGTGAGGGGGAGGAGATGAACCATATTGACTTGAGGGGAGAAGAGGAGTGTCCTAGTGAGGAGGAATCAAAGAGACGTGCAGGACAAAAGACAGATGAGATGGAGAGACAGAAGGGTAGAGTCAACAAAGATGGAGAATTGTTTCAAAGATACTGTACACTGGCCAGTAATTGGAAAGAAAAACTTGACATCTTGGAGGTGGGTTTTTGTTCACTCTATTTGATAAATCTCAATATTATTTAGTCAGGCGTGTTATCAAAATTCATCAAAGGCTATACCTTTGATGAATTTAAAAAGCCTATTGTTGAGGCTATATGCTCAATGAAAAGTGAGCTAGCTATATCCGAGAGTCACTCTGCAGAATTTCATGAGGCGGTCAAGGTTAGATTTGAACATCTGAAATTGATTGCAATTTGATATTGGTGTAGGAGACTGGCCTGATGCGTTTGATTGAGACAATATGTGATCCCACCTTTCTCATACAGCATCGAGATACCCACAACTCTAAAGTGGAGCAGATATACAGAATTGCAGATCAGCTGGGGAGACTTGCTCAGCAGTGGATCCCTCCTGAGATTGTGGCAAGCTGGGCCAATAATGAAGAAGGATTTCACTCCAATAAAGTATCATTGTTTTTATTGCTTAGTATAAAGTCTATTTCTGACATTTCTATTAGACTACTGGTCCTGAAATTACAAAAAAAGGGCCGGCTTTTCTGAAGCTTTTTGATAAATACCCAGCTTTGATCCCTGGAGAGGAACATCATGACTATATATTTTTTCTGACTAGTTTTGAATCTTTCTGCAGCAACTATAAGAGATGGCTTGGGCCTTGGATGGATCATTTAGGCTATAATGTAAGTGCACTCTTATATGTCATTTAATGTTGTTGACTTTGATGTAGCTTTCATGGTTGAACACTGTGGGTAATCTGAAAAAGCTATATGACAGTGTTTTAAGAACTCTGTCCACTTGGTGCATACATGATAAAAACGGTGTACGGCCCATTGATACCAAAAATTTCAAGGTTGAACGCTGGCGTACCATCCTCAAAATGACACACCAAATTCGTCAGTTATCACAAAAAGCAGACAAATTTTCTTCGAAGCTGGCTCATTGTTCCAGGTGTGCACATTTGTCTGCTGATAAACGATGTGTACAGTATCGCTATTTTCCACGTATTTGGCATGATCTTCTAAAAAAAAGATCGGGTTCAAAAAATTATGATGTTGCATAAAGAACTTCGAGGTGCTGGGATCTGTATGGTGCCTGTATCTGAGCAAATGATACCAAAACTTGATAAAGATGTATGTTTTTTTCTGGCCAATATTTGCTAGACTTATCAGATTGGATAGGGAAATGGGCCTCAAAAGCCTGTGTATCATCCAGGCTCAGTGGGAGAGTCCAAGTGCAAGCTAGTGCCACTAGAACCTGACCCGGGAATCCGAAAAGGCTGTGGACATCAGCTGATTCTGATTGTTGATGAACCAGAGGACAAGAATGATTCTACTAGGTTTGTGGTTGACTGGAAAAATCTCAAGGTAAATTGAAGTAATCTACTGAGAGACTGGGCTAACTGAAATGTCAGAACATTGTGGATTTTGTTTGGTGGGACCCATTTGATGATGACATTCTGGCAATTATGCAAGAGAATGTGGTTGAAAGTACTGGAGTTAAACCAATCAAAAGAGGTGGCCAATTCCGCCACTATAGCGGGCATGATTTGTCTGGTATTGGAGCCGCTTAGCCAGCGGTGGGAGAAAAGGTGATACACTGACAGCATATGCTGGTCTAGAGGGAGGAACTGACAAGGGTATCAATATTCTCTTCCGGCAAGCACAGGTATGAATATTTTTAACAGATAGTACTCTGTATTTACTATCATTTCCAGACATCTGCAATCATGCAAGCTGTTGCAAAGCATGCTCATCCAGAACTGGTGAAGCTTCTTGAGAAGGTGTCTGCTAATTGTGATCGTCTGGGCATGAGCGGGGCAAACTTGTACAACGCAACAAGCTATATCGCCCCAATTCACAGGGACCGTGATGCCAGTCGTGGTCTTTGTGCACAGTTTCTGTTAAAGGCCAATTCAAAATATTATGAGTTTGGATTCTGCAATATTGAGTTTCAATACTATATACGGACATCCACAAATTGTTTATGGCAAGTATCCAGCTTTGATGGACCTTTTCTGTACAACTCATCATAAATTTAGGTCGTTCAACAGTTCTGATCTGCATGGCACTATGCTTCCATCTGAAAAGACTGTTCAAAGACTCAACAGTCATGCTTACCGAAGTAGCACTCACAGTGGAAACCAAAATCAGCAGAGCAGGGGCAGTGGCGGTAATAGGGGGGGCAGGGGCAGAGGGCAACACCCAGTGAAATGTAGTTCTGGGACTGGGCCTGGGATCAGAAGAAGTGCCCGAATAGCTGAACAAGATAATGCCCCGGGACCAACTGTAAGCAATGGGGCCCATGTCACTACACCGAATCGAAATTACAAGCGCGCTCAACAAAATGCCCAGGTCAGAAACCAGTACCAGTTACGAAGCACTTATTGGCGCGGACAATAAATAACACACCGCATTTTAACGCTAATTGATATGCATCTGTAAGTTGCACGCTTCCTGGCGCTTAAATAGGCGCTTTCCGGCAGCGCTTCCCCGATTTGGCCATGGTAGTGTAAAAATGGTTGAGACCAAAATCACGCCGGGACGGCTGAATTCGAATCTCAAAGCAGTGTTGAATTGAAGTCTGAAAATGAAACCAGAGTTCCGAATCTGAGACCGAATTCACGCCGGAATCGCCGAAACTGTACCCGAATCTGAATCTGAATTCAACTCTGAAAATGAAACTAGAACTCCGAGTTCGAGTCCGAGATCACGCCGGAGTGGCCGAAAATGAGTCCGAAATTGGAACGAAAGTTGAATTCCTCATGGAAAACCCCAATTATTTTTGCCCGGCGACGACCGGTATACCAGGAAGAGGCTCACAAACTCAGGATGCACCTTATTCTACGCAGTGACCAGTTGATCCTCTACTCATTGCGCATGTGGGTACTCGTCTTGAAACTAGTGGGCCGACGGTAATGAGTTGCTTATGTAAATTGACCTATTGCAGTTGTTTTCGCCCTCTCTGAGAGGTAACACCTAGCTAGGACAGAAACTTCCTTTTCCCTTCCCGAAAACTTTATCCGCCCAATTGCAAGTTGCCCTGTAATCAAACTATAATGTTGGGCTTCGAGTCGTTCCCCTCCCGCTCCTATGTCCATCCTTCTTTGCATGAATTTCAATCTCGATTCACCTAAGTACAATGCCATTTACGTCGCGTCAAGAACTTTCGTCACCATCGCACTCCCACTCGTCTTCTATATGGCTCTGTGGCTCCTGGCATATTTCGCGCACAGGAAATGCTCATTCACAGCTGAACAATCTCTGGCACATCTTTCCCAGTGCTGGAGATTGTTATGGCCCCTTCAAAACACCCGAACATATTCTCTTGCCAAGATGGCTATCCCATCACCATTCGCAACAACTTTCGAGCTCTCTCCACAGACCTTCGTCCACATATTCACTCAACAGCGGCAACGCGATGCATACTTCTTCCGTGTTGGCGCTACCGGTTGTGTGGGATCTGACGACTCGCATACATGAGAAACTGTTCATGATCCAGCAAGATCCTAAATAGTAAAAGGCCACAGCGCGGTTACGCCTGGACGGGTAGTTTTTCCCTGTTGCCCTTCCGCTTTTCTGTTGGGGTCTAATACGTGCTGTACTTACATACCTCCCTGTAAGCACCAAGCTAGCCTCGGCTCTTGCTATGTCCTAGCCCTGCAATCTATGTACCTTTTTTCGGGAGTCGACTCGCTATACTTATGGGACCGCATTCGGTTCTAAAACTGGACCTAATAACGATCGGTCCTTCAGACAAACCTGAAGGGTCTCACAACAATTTGTTTGGTCGAAAATGGCTAAATCTAGGCAGTGTTCAACGGTTTCTGTGTTGAGATTTTGTTTCCAACAAGATCGCCCCTATGGCTTTAATCCCTCATAAGTATCCGCTATCGCGTCCCGCCATACACTCAGTCTTATCGGAAACTGACAGTTCTGGGACATAAATACAACAACTATCGCTTAGTCTTTATCTAGTTCCCCGCTGGATATGTCGCACCCATCGCTTCTCGAGATGTCTGCTCATAAACGAACTGCGGTTCACGTTAGGGGTATAGCTTTGGCAGTTCTAAGCTTCCAAAGTCTCGGTACGTTCCTTCGAGTCGATAACAAGCATATAATACTGATTTTGTAACTGGCTCCAGGTATCATATACTCCGATATCGGTTTGTCGTTTCATTCAAGCTCTTTCTTTGACTCTAACCGGTTTCTGCCAGGTACCTCGCCCTTGTATGTACTCAACGGTATGTCGTTTGACAAAGATTTTCTTTGGACCTAATCGTCTGTTTTTCTTCTTAGGTATATGGCCCGCCTCTGGTCCTCCTCCATCAAAAGAAGATGTTATTGGGGGTATAAGCGCCATCGTATGGAGTCTGACATTGCTCCCTCTGATCAAATATGTATGACTTGAATACGTCTTACGATTTCTCAAAAATCTTATCCAATGCCATAGGTTATCATCTCTCTGTTCTTTGGGACAAGCGAAGGTGCATATCGTTTTTTGACGAACATTCTAAATCCTAACAAAATGTCTATGGCAGGGGAAGGAGGAACATTTGCTCTTTATCAAGGTTTATATCGCCCAGAAGACCCAGACACCGACGCGGATAGAACCCTTACGGGAGACAGCGTTCAAAGATCGACATGGAGTACAAGTCCCCGGGTCAAAAAGGTCCTTCAAACGCCTCTACTAATTTGGGTGAGCCCACTATGTTCAAAGCCTCGCTACTACTAAATTATCGCGCGCTCATCTGCTCAGTGTTTATTTGGCACCGCGTTTGTCGTTCCCATTGCCAGGGTCATGACCTTCACTGACACTTTCTATCAGCTTGACCATGGCGGACGGGGTGTTCACACCTGCCGTTTCTGTGACTTCTGCCGTTGGTGGTATCGCGATCGCAAAGGCTTCTGTTGAGGACAAAATTGTGCCTATATCGATAGTAAGTGATCTTAAAGCAGTAGATCATCCTTGATACTGCTTCTCAGGCTCTTTTGGTCGTGCTTTTTCTGGGTCAGCAGTTTGGTACTGGTAAACTGGCTTTCACATTTGCGCCAGGTTAGTGCTAGTCCATCGTACTTAAGTATAACACCCCTGCTGACCGCCGATAACAGCTGCGTTCATCTGGTTCCTCCTTCTAATCGGGACCGGAATATACAATATTTCTACCTTTCCTGGTATTTTCCGTGCCCTAGATCCATCTCGTGCTGTACTGCTTTTCGTACGGACTGGGGATTACAACTATCTCGCCGGTATCCTCCTAGCTATAACAGGGTGTGAAGCAGTGTTTGCCAACCTTGGGCAGTTCAATGCAGCTTCTATTCGTGTAAGTCACCTATATACAGTCACCGGTCACACTCGCTAATGTGTACATGGTATTTAGATATCTTTCTGCTGCTTCGTATACCCCGCCCTCGTTCTAGCGTACTTGGGTCAAGGGGCCCGTCTCATTGTTGATGGAGACACTGTCATTCAAAATGTGTTTTACAAGTCCATACCAGGTCCTCAAAATGGAGTAGTGTTCTGGTAAGAGCATCATTCTTTGGTTGATCATCCGGATTTGAATTCAATGATATCCAGGTTGATGTTCGTGTTCGCGATATTGGCCACCGTACGTCCTTTAGTACGTCTGAACATGATTCAGCCAACTAAAGATGGGCTTCTTTCCCCTTAGACAATTGCATCTCAGGCAATGATTACTGCTACGTTCAGCCTTTTCCAACAAGTGATTAATATGAAGAGCTTCCCTCGCCTACGCATGCACTACACATCTGAAACAATTCAAGGACAGGTCTACATACCAGCTGTGAACTGGACGTTGATGATAGTCACTATCATCATAGTCGCAGTGTTCTCCAACCTCGCTAATCTTACCAACGCCTACGGGTTCGCGGTTGCTACCGTCATGTTTTCGACCAGCGTTTTACTCGCCGTACAGATGCGCTACGTCAAACGCTGGCCTCTGATCATCAGCATAGGATATTTCTTGGTATTCGGCTTCTTTGATGGGCTTTTCTGGGGTGCCTCGTTGAAAAAAGTACCCAAAGGGGCTTGGGTTCCATTGATGATTGGTGTTATCCTGTAAGCTGGTTGAACTTTTACTCTAGCACGTTCTAAGCGCTTTCAAGGATGGCGGTCATGGTATTTTGGACCTGGGCCAAAGTAGACGTTCAACACCCCCGTTGCAAAGAGTTAAAGTCTGATATCTTCAACAGGGCCTGGAAGACACCTTCGATGGAGCTAATCGCCAAAATCTCCGGCGTTTCATCTGGCAGGAAGACAAGATTAACTTCCACAAAGATAACGGTGGCAATGAAGAAATCATCGAGGAAGATCACCAGCCTGAAGTAACATATTACTACGTTCCTACGCAGAGATTCTCGACCAAACAGGAAGAAGCTCTAGCCATTGAAAAGCGGGAACTCATCAGAATCCCGACGATGGCTATCTTCCACAAATTCACTGTCGGTCGGGGTGTACCGCATACATTCATCAGTAACTTTAGTTCTATATTCGAATTCCGCCTACTGAGATCATTCTACAGGCTTCATTCGCCAATGGCCTGCTTTGCCACAGGTTATGGTAAGTTTTTAATAACTACTAGCCCAGAAAGTGAATTGAACATGCTGCTTGAGGTATTTCTTTCCGTGTCTATGCTGCCGATTGCTCGTATCGCCCCAGAGGAGAGGTACACGGTAATGAAAACAAGATCTCTTAACGGTGCTGTCTTTTTCGAATTGATGCAGGATGCCCTTCTAACCTCAATCACCGCTCCAGGCTGCTACGCAGTAACATATAATATTGGCTTTCGAGATCATTTCGATATCAAAGCAAGTTCTTGTCCGGCCCATGACGAAACATACTAATTCTGTGTATCATAGATCGACGAACTTGTCGAAGCCCTATCCAATCTCGAGATGCAATACGACCCAAATAACTGCACTCAGAATATCAACTACATCAAAGCAGTTTCGGCTACTGCGACACACGTCGTTCCGCATTACCACGTCATTAGCAAGAAGGTAAACGCAGGATATTTTTCTTTCATGGTCAACTGGGTCCGCAAGTACTTGATTGAAGATATATACAACCGATTAGGTGGGCGGAATTTGAAAGTGCATCTTTCTTTCTCGTTATAATCGATAATCTATAGCTACTATGTTCCCGGAAACAGCTAACTGGTTGACGTCCGCTGACGAGTAAGCGATTTGTCGCATCTGGCAGGATTTTTCTGTTGACCAATCTTACAGAATTATTCACATTGGGATTAACGCTACGATCTAGAGCTGAATGTAGATTTGTACAAAGTCTGGTTTTCTATATTTCAGTCGCTCTTGCTTTACTTTTTTTTTTTTTTCGGATTTCGGGTGTAACATTGAGATATATAAAGTATTTAAGTCTTGTTGCTATTCTGATGTCGGTCTATCTTCTCTCAAGTTGGGAGTCGAGCTCGCTGCCTGTGCTCTGGTATGGACCGGCTATTGTACCACTTTCGGCCGCGCAATACTTTTATTAGTGGAGTCCGGCCGTGCGCCCCCCATGGCACCATGATATCACAATCCGACGACACCACTTCTTAATTAGTCTATGTTTCGCTCTACTTAATTCCAGGTACCAAGCGGTTACTTGCAATTGTGTCTTTCTCCTTTGGATGAGGCTTCCACAAGCTCCAGTTCCCATTCAGCGGAGAACCTTGCAGAGTGCACATCACCCACTTTTATTTTACTGAGTCTGCTTCTGTGGAGGCTGTATGCTCGTGACATAAGCTCAGTGCGCCAGTTTATCATCAGCGATGACTGCATTTTGGAGCAAGGCAGTAGAGCTAATATAGAGTCCTCATTTAGTAGCGTGTGGAGCCAGAGCTGAGCTACTTAAGTACGTGACATCAGTGAAGTTTCGGGGCCCCCACTTGAACTTGAACACTTAAACCTCCAACCAGTATCTCCTACAACTACTGAAAGTGAAAATGACCCTGCAGTGAGTACAATGCCAACGTTTCGACACCAATTGACACTATATTTTCCAGCATCGAAGGCCACAAAATTACTAGTGAGTGATCAGAATCAAATAAACGATACCTGGTCGTGAGGGGTCCGATCTCATTTCACTCTGTCAGGTCACAAGAGACATACCGTTATTCCTCGGTACGCTAAACGAAGAATGTGTGTGGGCTTACTCATGAATCGTTAACACAGTGTTCTCTACGTGACATTTGTGAATCACAAACCTCGATTTTCTACGCGCTCAAAGCGCCGCGGAATGCATGTTAACTGAAACGGAAATGCCGAATGTAATACATACCACTGTACTGTAATTATGAATGTTTAAACACCCTTGGATTACGCGGGGTCAAGTTCGTGAAACTGGTTAAGTGAACTACCAGGAGGTGATTGGGTCATAGTGCCAATCAGTATCCTTCGTGCTGGCCCTTCACTGCAAAATTTAAAAGAGCATTAAATGTAAAGGTCCCCGATTCTGAGCTCTATCATCTTTTGAGTTGAAATTTGTTGAAGGATGGGAAAAACAACGAGCGCCTTCTTTTACCTAGATTGGCGTGCTTGCTACCCCCTGACTTAAGAGTGGTATCGTATTATACAGTAGGTAAAACTGCTACAGCCGGAGTCTAGTACCTTTCAGAAACCAAGCGGATGCGCATACTGTGTAGCTATACCCGCATAAGATAAGCATTGCCAAAAAATCGGAGGTATACATTGTTGGGATCGCCAGATTGATTAAGCCAGTTGCGACGTTAGCCTGAATAGGACGTTCGTTCATGTGAAGCATAGCAAAAAGGAGAACGACATACTAAGAGAAATACTGCCAAACCATTCTTATTTATTGCATTCAGAAGTGGGTGTGGTATTGCACCGGCAGTTGGAAGTGGTTGATTGGTTTTTCTTCTTTTTGAAAACGAGGGACCAGGAAAGAAGGCCATTTCCAAGAGTAGATACGCAAGAATAAAGGTGACGTTGTATGCACATACCCAAAGAATATATGAAAGGTTGACCTGCGAAACTAATGTTAGAGCTAGAGTGCTAAGAAGGATATATGGTCTACCATTCTTCTAGAAACTCCATTTCCGCCATCTAGCTTCAAGAGACTACATAATCCCATCAACGCCCACCAGAGGACAGCATATCCGGATAGCTCCGTCGCAGTCTTGTCGTTCTGTCGTACACTGTAACGCTCAGCTAGTTCTCTATCGTTGAGAGTATGTGTTTTCAAAGATCGTTGGATACGACGAAAGTAGGACGGAGAAGGAGGCAGGAGGAGTAATCCAGTAGTGAGTCCGAGTAAGTGGATAGAAAAATAGCCTACAAATGATTAATACTAGTGATAAACTCGTGACGAGACCCACCTAGTAATGAGATGATCCCCTCTTTGTTGGCACTTATGAGGTTCACTCGAGGGGCGTTGAGGACATAATCAGACAGACCGAACTTTGAGAGAAGAAGTTGCTGGACTGGATACAAGATTTCATAAGAATGAACAGGGCCAGACCACTGGGATTACCCACACACAGCGACTACGACGCCTACGGCGGTCACTGAGACGTAAATCATGACCGGATGGAGAAGTAATTCCATCACTGGAACAAGAGCAAGCGTAATGAAAAAGTTCCAATGAGCTCCGTACTCTGATACATGTTCCTGCAGGATATAGTAAGTATGCAGGACAACGTTTTGAGAAATAGAAGATCACAGGATATTCCGTTCCTTTGACTAAAAGCACACGGACGAGCCCTAAAAGTATGACAGGTAACGACCTGCGCATTGCCCGTAGGATCTTTGGGAGTACCGGGCTAGCAAGATGGGAGGGCGTTTTGATCAAAGGAAGTGCAGAGGCGATTCCTTGCGAGAAGACGAAGGAACCGACACCCATATCCATCTAATTCAACGATCAGCAAATAATATCAGGTATAATCCAAGTGGCTTACCAGAGAGACGCCGAAACTTTCGCATTTAACTAAGGATCGTGGAAAGATAGGAAAGTCGACAGCTAGAATTGCCAAGCAGGTCATAAGGAGCATGTGTGCTCTGTACGTCGTTAACGATGATAATGGTTCAATTCTAGGAGCTATGGGAATGTTTGTGATGGTGAAGGTGTGCTTGGACTTTTTAGGTTCGACGGTAAGGGGCTACCAGTTTCATTTCTTGGAAAGAGTAACAAGAGACACCCCGGAGCGGATATAAGGACCGAGAGGGTAACGGGCCAGTTTGCAAACGTAGTCATTGAAAGCAATAAGGGAAACACCAAGAGCAGCCAAGAGATGAGCAGGCCAGCCGAAGAGAGAGATCTAATTCTAGTTTGAGCACAGTAGACAAGGAATACGGATGCCTGCAGTGGTTAGTTAGACGCGTTTTGCACAAATCTCAGTCTACGAACCAATGCAACTAGGGACATTAAATTGATATGGGTCACCGTTGATCCAGTCATTCCAGAGACAAATGCCTCTTTTTCCGATTTGTACGCGTTTTCACCCATTGTAGGTGTTAGCCTGGCCAGCCGCTCGTGGTCTAAGTTTGCGAAGAGAAGAACTAGGCGCGTCTGAACACGTGCGAGATCTTGAGCGTCTATTCCTCTTCACTTCACTCTTCTGTTGTAGCTTGGTCGTAGGACGATGTTTTGGACATTACCCGTAGCTGTCAAAGCACAAGTCCCATCTCAGCCATTCAAAAGAGCCCAGCTAGGTCTTTTCCAGGGAAAGACCAAACAGTACGGTAACAACGTACCCCATTCAAAGCATAAAACACGGAGAACATGGCTTCCCAACATCCAGCGAAAACGTTTCTTTTCCGAAGCACTGAATGAAAATATACGGACAAAGGTGACGACGCGTGCTTTAAAGACTATAAAGAAGGTGCGTGCGAGAAAGGATTTTTTTATATAGAAAATGGTTAATGTTTTCCGAATACAGCACAAGGGCATAGATAATTATGTACTCAATACGTCGAGTGCAACACTTGGATGGGAGGGAATGCGTATACGTCTCATGGTGAAAGAGGGCTTGAAGAATCCACGTAGTCCAGAGGGATCGCCCAAGGAGGATGCTTCTGCGCGTATAGCCAGACGATTGGAAGAGCAGAAGATACAGGCTGCAACTAAAGCCAGAGAGGCAGAGATAACGCGAGTACTCCGTAATAGGCCACCCACCTTGGACACTGCTCGTGAGGCCACAAAACAGGCACTTGAAGCACTGGGCCCTTCGGCGAGGTAAGCTCACTATTATTGTTTCTTTCCTTTTTGTGATGATTTACGTGTGGTATCAGTCCTAAAAGCGTAATAGAATATCTCAGCCAACAGAGGGAGCAACACAGGAAATTATTGGGCGAACGTTTTTATAATATTAACTTTGCATGAATGTCATCTCTGCGAGAAACCTTCCTGTGAAATTTACAGTTCAACTGTATGTATTTCTGAGTCTTGCTGCAGCTCACTTGGTATCCAAGTGTCTCGTTCATCGCATCTCAAGCAACTCAATGATACAGAGCCTGGGCGTCTAACGGACCAATTCGGGCTGTCTTTGAAGCAATGCCATGTCTTCGGAGTCTCGGAGTCGGAGCAGTGCCATCTATGATCTGCCAACCGTAATGCCTCATGTACCACACGAGGCCAGTTTAGAATACAAGGCATTTACCTTCTTCTCTATCATCCTGCTACTTTCATTTACAAAGTAGTAGCAACAAGCCGCCATTACTTAAAGGCACGGTGTTATGATAATGACTTCTACAATGACTTGGTATTCTCCCTACGGTGAGCTGGTCTGGGAGCGTGAAATTTTGGCTGATGATCTTAATCATGTCCCATTCATGCTTTATTAGCTTCTCCAGATGGCCGATTAAGGCCATTGATATTAGAACCCGTTATCCCACAAGAAGAGGGTAAGTTGCAAATCGGGTAATATTGAATTTTTCCCCTAATTTTATATCATAGAAATCCGCAGTAGTAGCCGTGGATCTGCTCGCTCAAGGTCTCGTTCTCCAGCCGCCTCGCCGCTTTCTGCGCCTGTAGTACCGAATGTTAATGCGGCACTCCATTCTCCTCGGCTGACCGTTGATAATGGTAAACCTCGCGTTTTCATACCTAAATTTTGTTTACTAATACCAACCATCTTCTAGTTCGACGCCTTAGTGGGAGTGTATCCCCTCGTGCACGTTCGCCGTTTTTATCGCCACCTATGACTCCTGTAATTCCCAACGAAGACCTTCAGAGTGGAGGATATCAACCACCGTACATGTCCATGCCATCCCGATCGCAATCTGGTACTCCAGAGATTTTTATACCCCCTCTAGAGGTTGATCCTCCTCTCCCCGTTCTTCCGGATCCAGTGCCGATCCAAGAGCAGTCTCAGGCGCCTCTTCCATGGGGACATCCTTATAACTCAGTATCCTACCCTCAATTCTCTTATTATCCGCCTCAGCCTTACGGGTACTATCACCATACTCCTTATGTGGTGCCACCCGATTTGTGGCCTCCACCAATGCTCAGCACGCCGTATAATACTCCTCAGTTCCCTGTTCCTTATGGTCCGTATACGACGCCGTTTAATATGTCTACGGCGCATAATACACCTTTTCTAAATACCCCAATGGTTAATGTGGCACCCCCTACCCCTTGGGTTCCTACAACGCCCTGGATGGCTGGATCTCCTGCTGTTCGTATAAACCCCCGCCTTTCCCCCTCCGGTTTACGATGGGATCTGCTTCACCATCCAGACCAGTCTCGTTATATTAATGATTTTGGTGCTCTGAAAGCTCCCAAATTCTCTGATGACGCGATAACCATGGCGCCACCAAGCAGTGGTTTCCGCGTAAAGGTTTCAAAAATCGAGATCAGGTCTTCTTCACACCAGGTGCTTAATTACTGGTTGGACATCTGGGGGCCTATTCCGTTACCGAAACACAAACTGGTGGATGTTCTATTGGCGATCTACAATTATTTTTCTCAGGTAAGACCTTTTGTTCGTTCCCTGATTTGGGTTCTTATTTGGGGCGTACTGCAGCCACTTACGACGGAGGAGATGAAGCTGTTGCTCGATACTCCGCAAAATGTTGGACATGCTCGTAGAGCGAAAGAGGCGCGCGCAAGGGACAGCTGGGCATTAGAGTGTGTGGTTCTGAGGGAGGAGGGATATCGGAGAATAGACGTGATCGGGGCTCATAGAGGATTTGGTGGGATTTCTGTGGATAAAGTTACGCCTGTGGGGCTAGCTGAATCTTTCGAAGAGAATCCAGAGTCGGAGCAAGAGGTCGAAGTAGAATTGATGATGGGGCTTTCTCAGATTCCAAATGCCGCAAATGAAAATTATCCATAGCGCAGGTACACGGCAGGGCCCGCTACCTCTTGACGCAACTCAAAATATATCTGTCTGGCGATTGATGTAGTTGATCCATTCCATCTAGTAAGCACAATATCTGCCAAGAATGGTCCAGGGACCAGCAATCCCTAAAAAATAGCAAGATAAGCAAAATCCGTATATATCAGCTCAATGACTTCTGAGTGCAAGATAGCAAAAAGTTTCAAAAAAGAGTTATTGGGCGAGCCAAATCAAGCTTAAGTGGAGCTGAGGACGAAGTGGCAACGGATTGGGTATGCCATGATACGTCAGGCTATTAGCTTGAACAGCTACAGTTCAACATTCAACGTCCGGCTGTAACCATAATCATAATCAGCATGAGGAATATCCATGCTTGCAGCTAGTGCATAGTCTATGGACGCGGCTCAGAAGGTCGCACTGTCACCTTTAGCTAAGAGAAAACTTTAGCTAAGAGAAAACTTTAGCTAAGAGAAAACTTTGGACACGAGATCTAACGAGATCCTCCCATACTTGAGGCAGAAAGTGTCACACCAAGCACCAAGGCGAGCAAGGAAGGAGGAAGAGACACATGGATAGTAGATATTACTGGCGGAACTCAAGCCTATAACGGCTTGCATGAGAGCGATTGAAGTGGGACAAACTTCTGATTAGTCACGACTCACCTCCTGTCACTTCGGCCTCGCAGATTTAGATTTTCAGGCATAGCGAATCGATTAACGTTCGAGCTTCGGAGGCAAAGTAGTGCGGATCGCGTTAAGCTACAATTCGATGGACGACTGGTTCATAATCATAGATAAGATAGTAGATAAGATAGCAATTTGAACAAGATCTCAGCGGGCCGGCTGTTCTAAGTAGAATTTGTCAGGCGTTCAGGCGTTGCTTTTCCTCCTCAACCATTACTCTGTACTCTCTGGATTATAACGCGCCATCGTTGCGTGTTACTTTCCATATAATCCTGCGAATTAATCTGCAAATCTACCGCGCTATCTAGATTTTGCACACTACATATGTTCAAGCATGCACACTCCGACAACAACGACGAATGGACGTGGTCCCGGAGACCGACATCGTTCTTCAGCACATCCACATATCAGTAATAAACACACTCACGGTGATCCTCCCTCCCACGGTCTACGAGCCCAACTGCAGAATCTCTTGCCACGTCATGCCCTCTTCCATGCCCATGTCCAGATTCACCAAATTTCTAGCGTTCCACTGGTTCACGGTGAATTTGCTGCGCGGTGGAAATTCAAAAATGTTCAGTCCCAAACTGGCTTGTTGAAGCGTGTCGCAGGTAAACGCAGGGGGAGCCAGAAAGATGAGAAGGGGAAGAGCGAGGCAGATAGTCTAGGCAGCGCAGATGCCCCAGTGGATCACTCGTCGTCTGGAAATTCAACAACTGAAGAACAGAACCCTAAAATTCCATCTGTGGTAGTCTCTGGTTACCCTTCCCCTGTGTCTACTCATTTCCAAACATCATATCCGAATCTGTTACCCCCAGATTTTTCACGAACAAACTCATCAGCGGTCTCATCATCATCCGCTTCTAATTCACAATCAGTCCCTTCTGTGTATCTTGCGCCGAGTCTAAATATGACATCTACCGACAGCGCATCTAACAGCTCTTCTGCTATGCCCAGTCCTTCTGTGGAGAACTATTCTACATCGCGTGGTATCACCCCTTTCTACAAGCTCAAGGACCATGCTGTGGTTTGGGATCATGGTCTCGATGTCATCATTAAGATGGATGTCGATCGTGAGACGTCCGAGCTTCTTCCCAACGAGTTCAAACTCGTTATCATGCAGCGGGTTATCTCCGGTGACCCCGATGCGCCAAAGAACCCTCGTCTGGGTGCGCTGTATCTGAATCTTAGCGAATATGCCGGTGTGGGTAAAGAAGTGACGAGGAGGTATCTGTTGAGCGATAGCAAGATGAACGCCACAATCAAGGTATGATATCTCTTGGTCAAAAATGCGACGTCTGATATAATATCTTGTGTAGCTCACTATCTTGCTTGAGCACGTCGGTGGAGATACAAATTACATCGCTCCTCTCCTTCCCAAGGGAGAAATCCTCAACGGGGTGACTGATCTTCTTGAAGACGATGTCCACCTAACTCGTCCCCGTGACCTTGATCTTTGGGGTCCTTATCACAACCAACAGGAGATGGAAATGGATCTTCTCGGAGGAACAAGTATTCCTGAACTCCAAAGCGCCGCTGCTGGCAAGAACAGGTCGAAATCTCGAACCAGAGCTCGGTCGCGTATCAGGCATGGTCGTATGCCCAGCAATGGCAAAAATTCGATGATGACTGCAACAGACCTTGATAGTGACGCCGATTTCCACGTCGACGATGAAGAGGACTCTGATCTGGAGGAGCCAAGATACGAAGTCCCGTTTGACGTCTCCCGTCTTCCGCTCGCTTATGGGCCCAAGACTACTGAAATGTTGATTGAAGCGATCTTTAATCCTGTTCGAGTAACCAACCATGACTCGAGGGGTAATCCTTTCACATACTACATGTCTCCTGAGGAGGTGATGAAAGAAGAACTGGTCCACCTTGAACGACGGAAACAGAGGGATAGAGCTACGAGTCAACATGCACCTTCATTGTATAGTGTGGATGATAACAGCAGTGGCCATGCAGGATCGCATGAGAATGATGCTCAGAGCAGGGGAAGGACGGGAGGATCGGGTGTTAGAGGATGGTGGTCGAGGAAGAAATTTACTCCATCTACGCCCACGGGGTCAAGACCTGCGACTCCTGTTGCTGTACGTTAGCTCTTTTCGTCGACTATTTTTATGTTTTTATCTTATTCATGTGCATGCCTTCCTTTGCTGGATACACCTCTGACTGTATATTCTGCTTTTGTACTTCATCTTACGACTGCTCATGTCTATGTTTAAATATTTTGATTAATCTTCGCGACAGCCTATTCATATCCTATAACTTGCTTTGTTCGATACTTCCATTATATATATATACTTAGTTTACAGTGTACACATTTATAATCTCGATGCTGCATACCCTGAAGAAAAAATTCATTGGCGTATTTCGCGCTAGAATTTAGTGTCTTATTCAAGTTACACTTGTAGTTAAGTAACGCCTGGTGGCAAAGTGGCTGTAGTGGCCCGAACCTGGGAATGTGAGGTGGTTTATGTCAGCGACTAACACCACCTGTGCGCTATTTCAAGGCTGCCTCCTCCAGAAAACTTTGGTGTCTATCGCCTTCCGCTTCTTAAGAAGTGGATCAGGCTTAGAGTAATGTACACTTGTCAGGTCAGGAAAGCAATTTCGCAGCTTGCAGTGTCCACCGAGTTAGTCTTAGTAGATCAAGGCATGTCTGCAGCCGTGCGGTGTGTGCGCGCCCCTCACAAACCTGTTCTTTTTCTTTGTAATTTTTTTTCGACTTTTTCAAAAGGAAAGTGTTGGTGGTTATCTTTATCTTCACGACATTTTTAGCAACAATTTTTTTTCCCTTGAGGTACTGAGTGAGTACTGATTGCTCTATAGCTATCACTTCGAGCTTCATACGTACGAAGCATTTAGGAAAATCAAATGTGCAATATTTCGAAAAATATAGAATGTATATTCATGGGCAACATATACGTAGGTACGTAGAACGTTCAAGCAGAAATCGTAACTTCGACCTCAACACCAGGCTCGAGGGAAATCGAAGTCTATCACCAAACATGTGAATAAAGCCAACGAGAGAAATATCCACTAGGCAACTCACAATCTGCTTGACAATCTCACTGGAAGAGTGGAGGTCAATGAGACGTTTGTGAACCTTGAGTTCGTAACGATCCCAGGTCTTGGAACCCTCACCACAAGGCTGAACGAAGATACAATTACTAAATCGCCACGAAGTTAGTAAAAAAAAGGCGCCGTACAGTTTTACGGGTGGTAATCTTGAGAACCTTGGTGGGGAGACGAACGGGTCCCTTCACACGGAGTTGTTTGTCCTTGGCCCTGTTGATAAGGTCGGTCGAGACTGGCGGCAACGATGGTAAGTTGACAAATTCTCCGATACAAAGTGATTCAACGCACATTTTTCGAGATTCTTGACATTGCTGCTGGTGAGGGTAATCCTGATCTTGTGGATTTTAGCTCCAGGTACTGGGGCGCCGGTAGCGTCGTATTCCTTTTCTCCTTTGGCGACGTAACTCATTTTTGAAAGAAGAATGTCAATGAGTCAGAAGGTGACTGCAGGAGATTATCGACAACAGAAGAGTGCAAAACGATTGAAACTCACCCAAAGTTCTTTTGAAGTTGTGGAAGAAAAACCTTTTGAGGATTCGCCGCCGTTGAGGTTTGAAGCTTTCTCACCATCACATGTCAGATCCCACAGTACAATGGCTAAACTTGTTCTTTTGAGTCTCACCACGAGTTCTCCATAGTTTCTCCACTATGGTCGGGACTCGTAGAAAAAGCAAACTTGCTGCCAACACAGAGGACGATGATGGCGACACCACCGCACAGAACCCCCAGTCTTTGAACGTGCCGATTCCTGAAGACTTTGACATTGAAGCTCTTTCTAGTCTTGTGCCCGACTTAGACGTCCATTTTCCTTCTCCTGATACTCTCCTGAGTATCTATCAACTCTTGCTAGAGCAATCAGGAGCTCTTGATGCTACGCAGCGAGAAGTCGACGAATTGCGCGCAGAAGCAGAGAAGAAGGATGTTGAACTCGACCAGGCTCTCCAGGATCGCGAACAATCTTCGAAGGATACAGAGCAACAGTTGGAGAGAATACAGGATGAGATGACACAGGTAAAACGGGAAAGAGACCAACTCCGTGCGTTATTTTGCCCTTTGACAGACAATTGCTGACATTCTATTGTTTCAGTGGCGTCTCAAAGCGAGCTACAGACACGCATCACAACTCTTTCCACATCGCAGAATTCGTCTTCGAACGAAGTAACAGAGCTTAAGCATCGTCTCGAAGATGTTGAACGGGAAAAACGGGACCTTATCAGTGTAATAAGCCGTCTCAAACAGGACGGGTCCGAGCGTGAAGGTAAAATTCTTTTATTATACATACAACGTGCTAATTATCTGTAGACGAAATCAGCACCTTGCGCTCCAGTCTCAAGGAGGCCCGCCAAGAGCACCAAACATTGGAAGGCCATCTCCGAGAAATCCGCTCCACTGAGACATCGACAAAGGTGTGTCATTCGTTTTTTATATATATACAATTCTGTGCTTACACTCTTTTATCAGTTCAAACTTGAATCTCTTACTCAACAATTAAGTTTGGCTCAGTCTGAAGTTGCAAGGGTCAATACCGAACTAACGACAAAATCTGAAGAATATGGCGTCTATCGTCGTTCGAAGCAAGCGGAACTGGTCGCTCTTCAGGCCAGTTTGAGCGACATGACACAGAACCATAGCTCGTCACAAGCAACCCTGAGGGCTTTACAATCATCCTACTCGTCGCAGACACACCAGTTGAGCCAGGCGCTCACAAAGGTCCAGGACCTTACTGGGCAGCTTGTGGAACAAGAAGCTACCTACTCCAACGAAGCCAACTCTTTGAAACGACTCATCGAGATGCTTGAGGAACGCGAGAGACAGGCAAAGAACATCGTCGACACCCTTGAACGGGAGTGGGATGGAATAGGTGAAAAGGCAGACGCTCGTGAGACCATTCTTAAATCTCAGATTGAGCAGGAGAAGAAGGGACGCGATGAGGCAGAGGGCAAGGTCGCACGATTGGAGAAGGTGTTGGAGAGGATGGAACGAGGAGAACTGCCTATCCCAAGCCGTGTTGGGACACCTTCGCGAAGAGTCTCTGGAGCTTTCGATGAGGTCCATGATGGTATGATGATCATCAGTCCCACTATCGCAATGGCTAGCAAGGTGCAAAAGTCGGGCAAAAGCTTCACCGAAGTCTACACAGACTACGTTAGACTTCAAGATGATTACGAAAAGAAGGTCCTCGAATGTAGTCGCATGGAGGAAGCATTGTTGGATGTGTCGAATAAAATCCAGGAACGGGTACGTGAACTATATAATATTTGACCCGGCATCTAATGGACAGTCCCTTCTAGGCTCCTCTTCTTGCTCAACAACGGCAAGAATACGAACGAATCCAAGCAGAAGCTTCTCATCTCGCTTCCGAACTATCTCAGGCCATCACTGACCGTGACGCACAATTCACCACTGCTCAGGAGAATGCTCAGAAATTCGCCCAGGCATCTCGCGAAAATGATCTCCTTCAGCAACAGCTGGATGATCTAGGTCTTCAGGTCCGAACGCTTCTGAAGGAGGTTGGTCGTCGCAATAACCCCAACCTTCCTTCAGATGAAGAACTCGAAACAATTGCCCCGGCAGAAGATGTTCAGCAACTCATCACTAACGACCTCGTCCTTTTCCGTTCAATTGATGGGTTACAAGAACAGAATCAGAAACTTCTCGGACTCGCTCGTATGTCTGGTCAGAGCATGGAGGAACTTGAAAAGAAGATCAAAGATGATATGGACAGAGAACATGCTGCGGCTATTAGGGAGGCCCATGAAGTGATGATGGACTTGAGTGCCGAAGTTGCTAGACAGAAGGAAAACCACGACGAACTCATTCGAGGGTTTGTGAAGGAGAGAGAAGCGTTGAAGACTATGCTCGCCCGTGCGAACCAGTCCGGATCTCAAACCCGCCTTCTCACTGATGGATCTGGCATTGATAGTGCTGGCATGTCGTCCAGTGTTGTTCAAGAACTTGCCGAAATTCAAAATCAATTCGATACCTACCGAACGGAAATGAACATCGATTCGGGTCGATTGAGGGAGGAGCACATCACCGCTCAGAGGGAAATTGGTCAACTGCAAGCCTCGCTGGCTAAAGCCAATGCCAAAAACGAGAACCAAGCTGGTACGTTGTGAATATAGTGTTTCGCAGTCAACTAACCCGCTTCTCAGAGCGTCAGCGCATGCTTCAAGAACAAATCAATCTCCAGAACCAGGAGCTTAACGATCTTACGAAACGCAACCAACAAGTATTCGACCAGTGGACTCGGGTTGATGTTGAGTGCAACCGTGTTACAGAGGACCTGCGTGTTGCCACGGCGAAGCTTGAGCAACTCCGCAGTGAATGCGCTAACCTTCGTGCAGAGAAAAACATATGGGAGGTATGTTTATTCCGTTATTCTTGTTACAATCAGATCCCTCATTGTTATTTAGAGTGTCCAAAGCCGTCTAGTCGAAGAGAACAAGAGTTTGACAATGGAGCGCTCTCACCTCTCCGACCTAATGAGCAATGTTCAGAAGATGCACAATGAGCTCGAGCGCTCGGGTGAGAATGAACGTCGCCGTCTGGAAAGTCAACTCCAGCTTCTCCAGAACCAATCGTAAGTATTTCAATCCCGTTTCATCAGAGCTTGGGCAAACATATCTTTGTTTAGGCAAGATTTAAGGAATCAAGTCACTCAAGAACGTGAAACTATCCGAAACCTCTCGCTACAGAAAGATGTCGAGGTCCGAGATTTGCAAAACCGTTTGGAGAAATCCGTATGCTTGGCTTTTCTTTTTCATCATTCAAAAATGTCTGATGTATTACAGGTGCAAGAGTTGTCACAAACTCGTGAAACCTTGGTCATCGCTGAAACTAGCAAAGTACACCTCGAGGACCGCGTCGGTGATCTTACGAAACATATCAAAGGGAATGAGGAGAAACTCGCTGTATATGAACGCCGTGGCGGTACACGCACTACAGTGGAACGTACGAACATGAGCGACGAGCAGCAGTTGGAGAGTGAGGTAGCGGAGCTGCGGTGAGTTCGCCCTTTCTTCTGCCATCTGTTCAAAGACTCAATATTGACATGTGATCCAGCTCTTCCCTCAAAGTCGCCGAATTCGACCTCACTCAGGCCAAAGCCCGTGTTCAACAATTCCAAAGCATCAGCGATGCCAACGAGACTGCCCTGCGCGAATTCCAAACAACACATGACGAATACAAAGCTTCTACTGATGCTCAAATTGCAAGACTCGAGGTAAGTTGTTCAGCATTGTTGGTCTATCCTTGCATATTAACCACCTACGTTAGTCTGATCGTCAGGCTCTCGAAGAAAAACTGCAGGCTATCCAGTCAGAGCTCACCGAGTTAAACACGCAACACCACGATCTGCAAAAACAGTACGAGGAAGAGCGGATTGCTTGGGCGAATGACAAGAAGACCCTCGAAGACACGATTGTAGACCTCAGTACGTCTGAAAAGGTATCTGAAAATGATAGGACCGTCCGTGAGAGTGAAGTTAAACAACAGGAGCAACGGGCCAAGGTAATCAACCATTAACACACACTGAAAACGTATGGTTGATCGCATCCGATTTCTAGGCTGCTGAAGAACGTTACTCCAATGAACTCATTGCTCATGCCGAGTCGATCAAGACACTCGAGAGCCTCAAGAAGCAGCTTACGTCTGTGCAAGCCACTGTCAGGGACTTCCAGACATCCGCCGAAACCGCAACAGCGAAGCTCACTAGTTCGGAGAAGAGTTGGCACCAACAGAAACAGACACTAGACAACGAAGTCAAGGAGCTGCAAAAACGGTGGGTACCATTATAATTCCGTTGTATATGACTTTAATCGCCTTCAAGGTCCAACGACCTCGTAGAACAGAATAATGTCCTTCATAAACACCTCGAGTCAGTTAGTTCTCAGGCAGCACAGATCCGACAAGCAGCGGAGTCGACAACCTCCATAGTGGCTCATGACTCCGATGAAAACGCTAATGCGGATACTAAACTTTCTGAGTTGCGCTCCGTGGTCGCCTATCTACGCAAGGAAAAGGAAATCGTCGATCTTCAACTTGAGCTCAGCAAGCAAGAGAATATCCGGCTCAGATCTCAGATTGACCACCTCCAGCACACCCTCACTGAGACGAGGCGGACATTGTCTGAGGTTTGTTTTCCAACGGTTGATTGCTGAAATAACCTCACATATATCGGATTTTAGGAGCGCGAGAAAGCTGTCGAATCCGTGGCATCGAGTGCAAAACACGAAGAGCTGATGGAGCGAATTAATCAGCTGAACATACTCAGGGAGAGTAACGCTACGTTGCGCGCCGACTGTGAGGCTCACGCGAAACGCGCAAAGGAACTGGAGACGAAGCTGCAGATCCTTGGAAAGCAGTTAGAACCAGCTAAGGAGGAAGCTCGGATTGCTAATGCTGAGCTGCAGGCTCGCGACACTCAAATCAAGCGACTTGAAGAAGAGAACCGTAGATGGCAAGACCGCAATCAGCACTTATTGACCAAGGTTGAATATACCCCTTTTTCGTTGCGTGTGTTCTGACTCTCTTCTAGTATGATCGCATCGATCCTTCCGAAATGCAGGTGCTCAAAGATGAAATTGAGCGTCTCAAGGCGGAGAGATCCACGTTGGAGCAAACCAATAAAGAACGAGAAGAGGAAGCTACTCAACACAAGTCCCGTGTAAGTATTTGTCAAGCCTCTTCAAAATAATTGCGCTCAACTTGTAACCAGATGGAGGCTGTGGAGAAACACCTCGCTAATTACAAGGAAACGTACTCCAAAAACATGAATAGCTTCAAAGCCAAACTGGGTGAGCTCAACACAGCGAAATCGAAGCTTACGGCCGAGAAGAAGGAGCTTGAAGACAAGATCGCTGACTTGGAAGGGCGAACACGCAGCTTGCAGGCCGTCAGTGACTCATTACAAGCTGAAAAGGCATCTACAGAATCGACTGTGGCTCCGCCAGAGGGCACTACTGTTACTGAAATGGTGTGTTTTGCTAATAGGCTATCTCAACCACTGATTATCATTCAAGGCTTCTTTGCGTGCCGAACGTGATCAACTTTTGGCTGAAAAAGCCGCCTGGTTAGCTTCCATTCCTCCATCTATAAGTACTTCTGAAGTTCCTGCGTCTTGGGCGACGGAAAAGGCGGCTTTGACTGCGGCACGAGAACAGGCTGAGGCCCAACTAAAGGTAAACAGTTTCAATCATCCCTGTTTGCATGACGTTTTAATCCTTCCTAGATTGCAAACGAAAAGGCGGAGACAGCTTCTGGTACTGCTAAGAACAATAAATCTGCTTTCGTATGTTTGCATTTCATCTTTTTGATCCAGAGTTAATAGTTTTCGTAGGACAAGATCTCTTTAAGGCTACAAGCCATCACCAAAGCCCGTGAGGATGATGCACAAAAGGCCATCGCCGCTCAAGAAGCTGCTGTGTCTGCTGCAGTCGAAAAAGTCAAAAGCGAGCTACAAACGTCGTCTCTCGAAGAATCTTCCACTGATTTGGCGAAGAAGCACCAAGAGGAGCTTAAAGCGTTAGAGGAGCGTCTTTCAGCCAAACATCGAGACGAACTCAAGAGCGCTGTCGAGAACGCCGTGTCTAGCGCTCAGAAAGCCGTTACTCCTTCTGGTTCAGATGTTAATGTTCAGGCGGCGGTCGCAACAGCAATTGTTGCTCATGACAAAGATCGAGAGGCAAAGATGGCGGAGGAGATATCCGCTGCCGTCGAAAGAGGAAGGATGGAAGCTGCGTCCAAGATGAAGCTCAAAGACTCGCAGGTCATTAGGTTTCAGACAAAATTGAAGGAATATGAGGCTCAAGTTCAAACATGGATACAAGCCGGCATTCTTCCGAAGGATACTAAAATATCCCCACTTCCCAACAAAGTTCCTCCGCCTCCTAGTCCGTCCATGTCCACAATTAGCTCACCTTCAGTTGCGTCTACTTCCCCTACAAATCCCACTACCAATACCACACTCCCTCGAAAGCCCTCGCTCAGTAACGCTGTTGCTTCTACGTCGTCATCTGCTCCTGCCCCTGTGGTGCCAACTCCTGTAACTGGTCGTGGACGAGGTGTAGTCCGTGGTGTGCGGGGTGCTGTGAGAGGAGCCGTGACTGGTGCTGGCGTTGTAAGGGGTATTCAACCGAAACAACCCGCTCAGCCTACCCAATCTGCTGGAATAGCAATTCAAGGCGCTGCTAAGCGACCTGCTCCCGAATCCTCCGTGGATGATTCCCTGGCAAAGCGATTGAAACCAGCTACTGGGGGTCCCGTTCCGCTTAGGCGACCACCACCACCTTAACACTCCAGGTAGTGTCATTCCTTCCTTCTCTGTTAGTCTACATTCTACTTTGGCACTGCTGTATTGTTATGTATTATCTCATCATCTGTATCAATGTAACAGAAAACAAAGCTACCTATCTATAGTTACTATAAACTGACAGAGACTGATAGATGCTAAAGGTAATTTGCAATCCAGAAAAAGCTATGTCGGATGATCTCTGGATGGCTAGTTGAATTTGTAATAGAAGCTACACTCACAGAAATTACAAAGAGAAGCTCAAGTCTCATCCACCAGAGTAAGCATGTGTACTGGCCAAGTCTTGCAACTTGCAAGTCCGGCTTGCTGAATGCAGCTATATTGTCCCCTACCTGCATGTAACTTGCTGCCTTGCTTCCTGCTATTGGACAACATAAGCTGTGCACGAGGTTCTGCCAGGGCCGAAATGACAGTGATTCCCACACTTTTTGTCACATGTGGTTGTGGCCTTTCATGCATTTTTCTTTCTTTCCTTCCTTCCTTCCCAATTTCTTTCAAGGCTGGCATGCCTTTCTCTGATTCCTCAGACCTTTCTGACATAGGTGCCTTCTATGATGAGCTTGATGCAGGTTCAGAATATGAGGACAAGCCGGCTACAAAATCATCCTCTCGCAAGCAGGCCAATGCTGATGAGTACAGACTTCAAAAATCACTGAAGCCCCCAAGAGCAACTACTTACACTGCTCGTGCATTGTATGGTCCGTCTGTTTGTTTGCACAGCTTTGCTTTTAGATCTTATGCGGCCTGTTAGACCAGATCCACAATTCAGACATTGACCTTTCACCGGAGTATCAGAGAGGTAAGGAATTCGCCTCTTTTTGCCCTAAACCCAAGAGATAGAATGTAGTGGAATATTCCAGATGTTGTTTGGACCAAAGAAAAACAAACAAATCTTATTGATTCAATCTACCGCAACTTTTACATACCTCCAATTATTTTTGGTAAGTGGGGTTTTTCAAACTGTTTTAACCAGGAACCCATCAGACTTTCGTGTATTTAGCTGTTTCATTGGATGTCGATGGTTCGGAACACCGCACTTGCATTGATGGGAAACAACGGTTAACCAGTATTCAACTGTAAGTATCTTTTGGTGTGGCTGGTTTATGTCTTAGTAAATGTTCACGACGTTTCTTATTTCCGATATTGTGTTGAACTCTATTTTAATTAATCTTTTTATAGGTTTATGGATGGTTTGGTAAATTATTTTCTCTTTGAAGATTCTTTACTGTTCTAATACCCTCTTGTCAGATTCCCCGTCAGTTTCACTGGCTCAATTGAAGTCCTTTGTCACTAACTGGTTTTGGTTTTACATAGATCGAGACCCGTATGAAACTTTCCTCCAATTGCTGAAATGAACCTAACCTTTCTTTGCCAGTATAACAGGTCAAAAATACTGGTACAAAAATGAATCTGGCTCTCATGATTCCAGGAAGCAAATACTTCCCGATAAGCTGAGAACGATGTTTTGCAATAAGCAGATTGTCTGTGTCGAGTACTCGGATTTGACTGACCTTGATGAAAGAGATATATTCAAGGTTCGTTATTTTTGGAAACTTCGTCACAGTCACTGACAGCATGTTGTAGAGAGTCCAGCAAGGCATGGCCTTAACACCTTCTGAAAAACTGGGTGCCCTTACCACTCCTCGGACCGCGTTCATTCGCGAGCTGCTTCACTCCTTTGTCACTCCAACGACTCTCGGCGCGATTCCGTGGGATACAGCACGCGGGTCTGACTTCCGTTGTATTTCCCAAGCTGTGTATTGCATGGAAAAGTGGTCTGCTGACGGCCCTGATGAAGTGAGAAGTCAAGGAACTTTATCACAGGTGGAAAAATGGCTAGAAGGTAGGCACCAAACTCTCTATTCAGAGCTTTATCTGTGCTGATACTAGTTTCAGGGGCCCAACCAATGACTGCTGATTTCAAAGAACAAGTTCGGACTACTTACAGTATTTTCGCGAAACTGGTCACTGTTTCAAAATATTCAGCGCCATTTACTGAATACAAAAAGGTTGCTACTCTGTTTTCATGTTCTTGTCTTGCTCACATCATATCTGACAGGTTGCTCCCGCTGAAATGATATTCATTGCACTATTGATATTTGTTCATGGGGTCTCTCCAGAATCTGACTTGCAGTACAGTCGACGCGAGCTCAGTGGGTTGATATCCAAGATGCGACGTCATGTCCGTACCATTCATACGGATGTTCGCCTGAACACTCGTGTCGGAAAGGACCTCGTAGACTTCATCAAGCAGATAAAGGAGAAGGAGCTAGAGCCTGAGCCAGCACCCAAGGCTTCCAAGGGCAAAAGGAAGCGACCGAATGTGGAAGAAGCGGTACAGAGCTCGGCCGCGAAGCAGACTAACCGACGAAAAGTTTTAGATGCCACTACACCTACGGACTCAGCTTCTGCACCACCAGGAGTCGTTCAGCAAAGAACGATGCCTTCCTTTGACCTTCCTGACCCTGCGACATCGTCTCTGCCACCGAAAAATAAGAAGTATGTTTCTTTAGCGAACGGCTCAGCTTCCTCTCCTCATCTGCCTGCACATCCTCCGTCAAACGGTTCGCCGCTCAAGGGCAAGACCACCGCTGAAGTCTTTCGTTCGCATATTCCTCTTTCGCCCACGTCCTCTGGTTCTCATTCTGCAGATCGCGATGCTGAGGCTAAGGGTCCTTCGAACAGGTCCGTGGCGTTACACCAGGATAATGATGTTCATATGTCGAATGGTGCTGGTGCAGATAGTTGGCATTGAGCCCCTCTAGATCCAGGGTTCAGCCTTTGGAGTCTGGAGTCTAGTGGTGTTTGTTTATGAACACTTACAACGTCGGAGTGAAGGTTTTCTTCACGCATTTTCGCATTTTTTGGCGGTAAATTTTGCAGCGATAACTTGCAACATTTCATGTAGTACTTGCGCAGAGTGCTGGTTCTGGTTTAGGAGTATAATTTATGATCTCCATACTTTAGATGACATGTATCCAGCGCCTAATCCTTGAACCTAATCGAAATCTTTGCCATGCCGCGGGAATAAAATTGTTTTCTCATGCCCAACGTTCAACTAACGTTTACTTTTGAACCTATGCTCCGTCTACTTTTCATGACTGTTCTACTTGGAGCATCTTCATTTGGATGCGGAATGCTCCCCTTGTCATTTGTCTTCTCAAGTTGAGGAGTTCACTTGCAATTCCCTTGATTATTATCCTGATATCAAGCCTAACTTCAGAGAGTCATCTTGTGCGACTGACGACGCTGGGCTCTGGGCTTTTACTTGGAACGGCGCTAGGTGTTATTATTCCAGAGTGCGTAGTCCATCTCTATTGTGCATAACCTCGCGCATAACACATGTACAGAGGAATCGAGGCTTTGGCAGACGCTCATCCAACATCTGAAATATCTCCTTCTCGTGTGGCTCTTGCTCTTCTGTGTGGCTTCATAATCATGCTCGTGATAGAACAAGTGTTTGCACCACATTCTCATTCATCCACCCCAAGTTCAATAGCCCTGTCGAATGCCAAACCATCTCCTTCTTCTGAACTTGAATTCGATGCTGAGCTGGGTGAATTGGAGGGAGAACATGGAATGCCACGTGCTGGCCCTGTTGGCGCGCCAATGGATTCTACGCACGCAGAACCTTCAGCCGAGATGCAAGCAATGCCTCTCACCCTTGGTCTAGTCATTCATAGCCTTGCTGATGGCTTTGCTCTCGGGGTTTCCTCCTTCCCAACTTCGAATGAATACAAAGATTCTTCTGGTCTTTCTGTGATTGTATTCTTTGCAGTTGTCATACACAAATGCGAGTGCTTCTCTCTGCGGGATTTTCTTAGCTGACCCTTGACTTCCAGTACCTACATCTCTAGCTTTTACTTCCTCGTTACTGGCTACGGCTCTCTCTCGCCCCAATGCAGGAAGCATCTGATTGTGTTTAGCCTGGCCACACCTACTGCGGCCATACTCACATATCTTGCTCTGAATTTCTTTGGTGGGAGTCAACATCCCGATTGGCCAGGAATGGCTTTGTTGTTATCGGTGGGTCACCAGTTCAGCAATCATTGTAATCACTTTGTTGACATGTCTTCAATAGGGTGGAACCTTTCTCAATGTTGCAGCTTTAGTCTCCCATCGTTCAGACGCCAATTCCTCTGGCGAAATCAGTGATAAGGCACGGTTACTCTTGACAATACTTGGAATAATAGCTCCTTTCACTTTAAGCTCGCTCTTTGGACATGGTCATTAGCTTTGGAGTATGAAGCTCTGAAAAGGTCAATGTCGTTTCACTTTGAGTGGCGAGGACTGTTTTATGCCTACATCTGAGGGTTTTTTCATGTATTATAGCTACCAATAATAAGATCGTGGAATTATAAGACTAGTGCAGTTCCTAGTAAGTTATTTATCCATTGTTCTTATAAAATAATGCCCCCAATCTTCAGTGTTTAATTGAAACTTCGCATCATTGTATTCAGTTGGCAGTTACAGGACCTACAGCTGGGTACTAATTATATAACTCGAGCCTCCCCCGTCGCAAAATCAATTCTTGTGCAAAGCCCTAATAGTGAGCGGCTCAATCCTTGTCCGAAGAAAAAAAGGAACTTGCCGGTCCATACTACGCCAGCCACGTAGAGACGGTACTAGACTACCTCGGAGGTCATTGAACGCAGGGATGACGGTAGCAAGGCCAGGTACATAAGTACAAGACTCTAGCTGCTACACTTCCTATCTAGTACCCAAAGGAGCACGTTAAGACTTTCTTTGATCGAACCAACTGCACTTCCGCAATCCTTCAAGTTGGTTTAATTTGCCAGTTCGGGTGACTTGGGTATTGAACCCAATCGCCGATTTTGACCTCGCGACTCCTCCACTGCTGAGCATTTCAACGTAGGCTTTCCTCAACGTGTGAGTATAGGCTCTAAAGACTTATTCTCGGTTGTTAAGACCATTGTACGTACAGATAGCCCTTCAACTTTTCTCTCGCGGCCCAATTTTAGCCCTTGATAGCCACACATGCTTGGGGTTGAAGTACTCTTGTACCAGATAACTGGCAAATATGATCTTAAACTTGATAAAGTTCAGAAATTACAATAACTATGTATACATAATGCAACAATTTTACTTAGTGCTTAACTCCTGTCCTTTGTTCTTGAACTTTTGCAATTCTACTCTCCAAGGCTCCCAATCTTCACCGTACTTTTTCAATAACCTTGCTAGATCCTCCCTTTGTTCTTTCTGAGATGTCAACGTGTCAGCGAACCGTTTATGACATTGCTAGAGCAAAACTCACAATGTTCCACGGCTCTTCACCTCCGTAAATATCTGTGAATAGCTCACTCAACTCACAACGACTCTGGGTCTCCGCATGTTTGAAGGCCTTTAGGACATCGGCTTTGAGACGCGACTTCAGCTCCTCTTCAGCTTCCGCATTCCACCATCCACGACTTTCCATGTACAATCGGAACCGGACCAGGGGATTGTCAATACGTTTGCGATCGTCAACTTCAGACCGCGCTCTATACGCAAAAGAGTCGTCGGAGGTAGAATGGTGGCCCACTCTAATGACAAAAGTTGGCTCGCTGAATAGAGGTGACCGACAGACTTACCGGTATGACATGCATTCCACAAGCACTGCTCGTCCTTGATCCAGGCTTCTCGCGCGCGCTTCTCTGACAGCGGTAAGGACTGCGAGAACATCATTACCGTCAACACGAATCTACCAGAAAACAGTCAAAACGTGACACTCAGGACGGCGAAAGTCTTACCGTGTCTATTCCATAGCCTGGACCACGACTCGCAATTCCATCGCCATAGTACTGCTCCGAGCTAGGGGTGCTGATTGCGAACCCGTTGTTCCGAGCGATGAACACAACTGGCGAGGGTATGGTTGAAGCTAATAATAATCCTGCGTGAAAGTCTGAAAAGGATCAGGACTGTGCTGGATTATATATAATCTGCATACACACCACCCTCGGAGGCCGCCCCTTCACCGAAAAAGCACGCAGCAACAGAATTTGACCTGTCTGGAGTCCGACGGAGCGCATAGGCTACACCAGCGGCTTGGGGTATTTGTGTAGCGAGAGGAGATGATATCGTGTGAAAGTGGTGTTTCGGGGAGCCGAAATGCTACAAATAAGGAATAAGGGAGCGCCAATTATACGGAGTTGTGATACTTACTACAGGCATCTGTCTGCCCTTACCAGAAGTATCTTCATGATTGCCAAAGCATTGGGCCATGACATTGTCAAGACCAAACCCTCGCCATAACAACACACCCATTTCCCGGTACTGGCCTATATGAAACCTTTTTGAATATCATTCTAGATGAGGCTGAGGAAGTGGCGCAAACCTAAGACTCTATGGCAGTATTAGATCAGGACCTGAAAGAAATTGGTATTCTCACTCATCGTTGTCCTCAAGAGCAGCCGCTGAACCAACAATTGTTGCTTCTTCACCATACTTGGAGGAGTTAGGACAGGAACAGGTGTAGCGAGAAACGCGAGCTTACAGCAGTCATCTAGACACATAATCAATAAGCGCGTTCATAATATCGAAAGACCAAAACGTACGTAGAATGATATCTTCCCTTGGCGTTGTACATTATAGAGAATGTTGTCCAAGTTGGGGAGTAGCTGCATATTTTCGTATCTAAGCAGTACTAGTGAGATCCTACATGCAAACGGCAAAGATCCGAGCATACAGTTTCCTAGCAAAAGCCTCGTCGATCTACGGAGGAAGATACACATGAGTAAGACTCTTTCATAGATCCAACTTGCGAGTCACCTCTGGCAGATCAGCGCCCTCTATTGGTACGCCAGTTCCATCCAGTAAGCGAAAAGCTGGTATTTGCTCGTTACTCCCAGTCACAGAATTGAAGAAATGAGGTTGCGAAACGATGGGTGATTGTGAATTGGGCAAACGCCCGAGTGCGCGGGTTGCAAAGGATGCTCTCGGGTGAAGGAACGGAGTCCTGAGAGACCGACTGGCGCGTCGAAACATGATGAGAGGAAGTAAGGTGTGTTCGGATCTTGTCAGGCGCTCAAAAGCGAAATGACGAAAGGTGGCGCTAGTTTACTTTGTTCATTTCAGTGACATCTATGGACGGCCATCTGTCGAAGCTTTTTGCTGGAAACTTATTGCAAAATTGTGTCCAACAGATATGGTCTGGACTCAGGTGGGAAGCAAAGGAATTCAGAAATTTGCGCCCAATCAAGTTACTTATCAATTATCTTTAATTATAACTTATAAAAGTATCCCACAAATACCATCAGACAACGACATCCCTGCAAAGTTTCACGGTCGCTGTCGCCGAGAAAATAAGGGCTTAGTACTCGTCTTCCATCTTCTCCTTCTCCTACGGCTAGTCCGTGTCCTTGCCCAGGTCTTTGTATGGTTTAGCTCTTTCTTTCCTTTACACCAATGTTCCTTCCTTTTTTGTTGCTTGCCATCCTTTTTTACGGGCCGCAGGTTGTCCTTTCCACAATCAAGCTCGGCATCTCACAGGTCTCTCAGTGCGAGCCAGTTTTCGTATCTTTTCAAGGACACCTCAATTCTTCGTTCGAGGATACTCCGCTGACTCTGGAGATACTTCCTTTCAATTCGACTCCCACTTTGATCCCTCTTCCTACCAATGCAGTAAATTCTTCTGGGGTCAATGTCACTTTTCTCCCTCTACCCGCCAATACCGAGTTTCTTGCGTCGTTGATCGCCCCTAACGGCCTCAGCTTGTCTTTTGTATCCGACATATTTTCTGTCGGTGCTGGCCCTTCCTCGACGTGTTTACCACCCGCAGCTAGCGCTTCCTCATTCGAGATACAAAACCCGGGCAACATTACGCAGTGCGAAAATTTTACCATCAGTTACTCGGAGAGTACCCCACCACGAGTAGAGTTGTTCAATCCTAGATTGCTCTCGTTCCCTTTGAAACTTGTATCGCATACGAACACTACAGCGACGTACAACATGTTCGCTATCCGTCAGACCCAAGTGATGATGAATATTATCTCTACTGACGGCGGGCGGAATCAGACTAGTCCTCTACTGACTGGTGAGTGTATCACATAGTCTCGACGCTCCCACTCTGACCAGAGTTGATACTAGTACAAGGCGACGCCTTTAGTCCTACTAGCTGCTTCCCCAAGTTGAACACCACCACCCAGAGCATGGCATCCAAAACTCAAACACCTTCTCCTTCGAAAGTTTCAAAGTCAGTTCATCTTCACTGTATGTACCCACTTGTGCTCAAACCATTCTTAGAGGTACCATCATTGGTTTGAGTGTTGGGTTAGGTGTGATTGGCTGTTTTTTTAATGTGTTGTCCTTATCATCGCATCTCAGGACTGGCGTTCTTACTTGCAATACCCATGGTGTGGTTTGTCATTCGAGAACGTAGACGACGGAGTCAAATCGCCAGTGTTAATTTCGACGCCAGTCGCATGGAAAAACCATCTCCCTCCTACGTGATCCCCACATTCAACCTCAGTGAGAAGAATGCTCCTCCCCCTCCGTTCTTTGGATACCCCGGCTATTCAGAAGGGAAAAACATTGTGAATCCATCTTATGTTCGGGATTCTTATGTTCGGGATCCTTCGTATGTGTCGGAAAAATACTCCCCGACCGTCAGCGATTATCCACGGACGTCCATTTCCTGGGAATATATTCGCAGGAATTCCGCAGACTCTCGGACCAGAAAGGTTCCCAATATTGATCCTGAACTGGTCGATAACCTCAGGACCAGCGTCAATACAACTAACATGCTGTCTTCGAGCAATATCGAAAAGATGCTTGACATGGCCGGACGGAGGAGAGCATCTGAGGATGCCTTTGGCCTCCACTCCCCTCGTAGCGTGATCTCAACTGACAGCTATGGATTTGTTCCACCGTCAATCAATTCGTTACCAGCTCTTGCACCGGCTATTCCTCGTCGTCTGTCTCGTCATCTTTCCTTCGGACAGCGCATATCGCCCGATGTTCCACGTAACCTGTCTTTCGCCGACTCCACATTCATCGTAGATCGCTCAATGCCACTATCGGAGTCCCCCGAATCCATGGGCTCGCGCTTGCAACGCCCTGACTCTGGAGCTATCACTACTTCCTCTACAGGAGCGATGGAAGAGTTTACAGTAGTTCAACCTCAAAAGGCGGTATTGCTAGAAGCTCCACCCAACCCAATACAGCGTAGCATCAGTCCAAGGACCGTTTCGAGGGAAGATTCACTGGCAAAGCTTGTAGGAGCCGTTCCGGGAGGTTCGCGACGTACCGGAAGCCTTGGCAGTCGTTTTAGCATGGATAGTTTGGTCGCCGGAGGGTCTAATGGCCAGCGATCATTAGAGAACAGATACTTTTAAGGTGATAACGCTGTGTATTTTTAGCGGTGGTTTGCCAGAATTGCTTTTAGGCCACTTTCCCTACTTCATTTTACATGATACGGTATATACCTTTGTTTGTATTTTTCATGTCGGGAAACATACAAGTCCAGGAATGTTGGCGTGAATCCAGTCTGATAAACGTTAAGTGTCTCATGCTTCGTCTTGCGGATGAGGCTTGGCTTTTTACCTCAACGTTGTTTTCGAGCAACGACCGATTACGGAATGAGGAGGGAAATAGTCTAGAATAGTCCAAGGCCTATTCCCGATACTTGAGCATATAGCGAACTTGAGCACAAAATTTAGACCGATAGACCGCGAACGATTGACTATCCCTCACCATTTCGTTGCAGTCTTGCGCGTATCAATTTCCCTACTCTTCTCGAGGCAGCTTGGCTCCTTCCTGTCTAGCCTTCCTCCTTCCTCCCATCATCAGCGAGACGTAATCTGCTCCTCCAAGGACATGTTCGCTTTCTTTATGCCCGCCGGAAACGGGCTTATTCTTCCCCTTCGAATCTTTTACTGCTGCCTTCTTTTTGGACGCCTGAAGTTGTTCAGTTTGTTGTTTCTGAGCTGGTTGGGACGAAGCGTTTGAGCTACTTTTGATTTTCTTAGACTGGTAGGTACATGAAATAACACAAAAATGAGATTTCTAAAGAGATGGGATAGAAATTGCACATTTACCACTCGTTTGTGAACTTTGGCACTGCGACCCATATGGTGTTAATGGTGGTAAAAATGCAAGAGATTACAAAAGCGCATCATTAAAAACGTAACAAGAAAACGTTCATTGATTCATCTAGAAAGTATGAAAAAAATGCGAGGTAAAATACAAGTCGTGAACGTATGCAACAACACTGGACATAAAGACTTTTAAAAACTAAACTACTTTAAGCGGGAATGAACGAACGACGGTAGGATCAGCGACACGATCAGTGATAAGAGATTTAGAGCAAGCCATCCTCCCCATCGCTATACGCCGAACTGCTTCCAGGTGAAAGTAATTCAGTATATCTGGCGATCTTCAGTCTCTGCGAAGGAGGAATCGCGCGTTTGTCATCCAAACCGTGAGGAGAACCACCGTGTAGAACACCAACACGTTTCATAGCCAGAAGCTAAGGAAAAACATATAAATACACAATGGATTGAGAAGTGAATAAGAACGTACGTTGTGAGCGGCATTGGAGTGATCATACACGCCTCCGAAGAAACCAGTTGTAGCGTCTTTGCCAATATAGTTGCGAATGAAATGTGCACCACCCGGGTGTTCCTCAATAAAGTTTGAAACGTCATGAATGAATCCCGAAATAAGAATCAGGGGTCTCTTTTCCGCTTGGCTTGTGACTACGGCGATAATGAGAAACTTGAACATCTAGGAACAAGGCATGGACACTCACAGCTTTCCCAAGAGATGACAGGCAGGTCATTGCTGTCACTGGGCCACGTAAGCTGCTCCTGTGCTCGGCGAAGCTTCTTCAATTCCATCGTAAGCTGTCCCTTGCGAACTTCATTATCGGGGAAGACCTAGGGACGATGATGTTAACACAAGCATCAAACACATATGAACCTCTTACCTTAAGATGCGAAGCCAAGCCGAACTTGGACATGACCCAGATAGTCCATTTGGTAGGATCATACTGGTACCACCTGATAGCATTCCTATAGTCCATGGGGAACTGAAATATTACCCGGGTCAATAACAATTCAAAAAACGAGTGAACAAGATGTATACCTGGTGATGGAAGTTGTGATAGCCTTCACCGATAGTTACGAATGCAGTGACCATGTGGTCCCGAGGAGTGTGCTTGTCGTCAAAGGGAGTCTCTCCAAGCCAATGCGCGAGCGAGTTGACACAGAAAGTGGACTAAAAGACGCGTAAAAATCACAGCTGAGAAGGAAAACAAAAAAAAACGTACGTGATGAACAAAGACTAGTCGAATGACTCCTGCATAGATAAATCCACCCTTGGCATCACCCCATGCGAGATACGCAACCATCGTTGGGAAAATAAAGGCCATGATCAGGATGAGCGAAATGTAATGCTTGTGCTGCCATCTCACAACCGGGTTATGCCTCAAGTCGCTAACATCGGCGACACCCGGCTTGCGACGAGGCTTGACTAACATCCAGCCAATATGAGCGAACATAAAGCCTTTGTGAGCGTTATATGGGTCAAGCTCTGTGTCTGTGTAGCGGTGGTGAGCACGGTGACCTCTGGACCACCATTTGATAGACCCTTGGACGGAACCAGCACCCAAAATGGCGAGAAGGTATTGGAGAGGAAGGGACGCGTTGTAAGCACGATGAGCCCACAGACGATGATAACCCGCTGTGATACCTATATAGATAATTCAGGTTATAGCCCAGATGGAAAAACAATGATACGTACCCAGTCCAGTCATAAAGTAGTACACTACAGCCCAAATAGCAGTTTGCCATTGCAACTTGATATAGAACGCGCCGACGACACCAACAAAAGGCGGAATAGTCAGAACCAAGAACGAAATCCAGTTCAGTTCGTTCAAAATATTCGACCATTGGATTGGAGGTAAGGCCTTTTGCGTTTTGAGAGTGTATGCGACGTAATTGTCGACGTCGGGAATTGGCGCATCCGTCGCCTCTGGCGTCTTCGTCGTGGCGGGTTCCGAAATGCGAACGCTGTTTTTGACAACGTCGGACATTGTAGGCAATCTGTGAGGGAGAAAAGAAAGGGACGGGAATAAAATTGCTCACTCTGGGCCTATATAATACTCACAACCAATTTTTTGGGGCGGTCCGGGATTTCCGCTTTTACATGAGATTCGGCAAACCTTGGGGAACGCTTCCTCACGTTTAACTGCTCAACTTTACTGGCTAAACTTTTGCTCTGGCAAGTACGGGTATAAGTTTTCGAGCGTGGATATGCTAAATTTCTAGAGGACGTTCGATGTACGCTGAAAAGTCAGAAAACCTCTTCGTCGACAATTGGGGAAAAGTCCACTCCAACGAATTTGAGTCGTGGGAAATGGGGTGCGGCAAAGCTGACACAGGATTTAGCTAGGCAACGGCTAGGCAGCTCGAGCTCTAGGTAGTTAAGAAAGAAAAGGCGTTCACTAATAAAAGATACTCGGAGGACTCAGAGTGTCTTCTTGAGACAATCTGAATTCACTTATATAAGCCTGCAACTTAAGCACTTCAGTTAGTGTCCCTCACTCAGTATTCAGAGGTATTCAACCCTTTTATTATCTGGGGACTTCTCACAAGTAGGGTTCTCTCGTTCAAGCCAAATCCGACGAGAGAGGACCCAAGCTTTGAAGTGGAGGTATGTCTGTGGCCCCACAGGGTCATGATCGGAGAAGTTTGCCGCTCTCAGACAGAACTGGTGAACCGCCCCTGTTATTACCTGGCAAAGCTGCAAAAGCAGTTGTTCAAAGGCTACTACGGGCACTCAACTATCGCCAAACAGTAATACTATCAGACGAGTAATCCTTAATCATCGTCCTTCTTCGGAGGTGGCCCGCACGGTTGGAGCATTCTCTAAGTAGCGTGAGTCTCGGCTAGTATCCCCCACAATGTTCTCACATACCTCTGTCATTTCAAACTTGACTCGTGCGGTGGCCTCACCATCCGCAATAGCAAGGAAAGACGTCAATGTTGAGTGCCCTACAATAGAAGACAAAGTGTCACGGTGCTGGTGCGTTAGCCAATCACTATCTGGAGGATCAGTACTTTGTACAAGACAAAGAACACACGACTTGCTATTTAGTCAGATCAGCATGACCTGCACGGCGACACAAAATGAGATTCCGAAGATACCGTATGCGATTTTTTACTTACCAGTTCCTGTATAACGAGCATGTACTGGACGCGAGTGAATTATTGAGATCTAAGAAGAATACAAACGGTACTAACAGTGCTCTAGTTGAGTGTTGGCAGTATACCGTAGTTCTGACGACTAGAACAAAGATAGTGAGTGCATATAAAGACCAAGAAGTTTGGAAGTTTTACCATGGTCAAAGGTCAAGCAAAACGGCGCTTATGCCCAGGCACGTGGGGAGGATGGCTCATGACCTATGTTTCAATTTGTACACGCACGTGGTGCTCACGCCTCTACTCAATCTTTTCTTTTCCCCACTATCACAGCAGCAATGGCCAAGCGTCGGGTAAACCGCGACGACGATGAAGACGTACAGGACGCGTCTCCTGTCTCTAAGCGTGCTCGCAATGAAGATACCAGTGACGTCGAGCAGAACACTCGCTCTCAGCCTTCTGCGCGCAACAAAGGCAAGGCACGCGCTCATGAAAGAGATTCATCCGACGACGAAGACCAAGATATGGAAGAACCCACTGATAACATTGATGATGAAGATTTTGAAGAACAGTATCACGAGACGGTGGACAAGGCTGTTAAAGCGAAGAGACAGATTTCTGGTGTAAGTTTGTATTTAACGCCATCTTTTGCACATCGTTTACTCCATGCTGAATAGGGAGTTGCTGAGCACGGTATCATTGAGAGCATCGAGATGCATCATTTCATGTGCCACCGATTCTTGTCCTTCGCATTTGGCCCCCAAATCAACTTTATTATTGGTTAGCCTTATGGTCTTTTTGTTCCCACTCAATCTCTTAGCTAAATAAACGCGTAGGACACAATGGAAGTATGCCTAAATTTTTAATTTACGCCTCCCTGGACATTCATACTGAGTTTATTGACTAGGTGGCAAAAGTGCTGTCTTGTCCGCTATCACTGTCGCACTCGGAGGCAAAAGTAATTCTACCGGACGTGGAAGTGGACTGAAGTCGTTTATCCGCGAAGGCGAATCGTAAGCACTAGCTGCCATCGGAACAAACTTGCTCTGACTGTCTTGTTTCTCAGAGCTGCCGAAGTCACCATCGCTCTCAAGAATCAAGGCGAAGAAGCGTTCAAGCCTCAGGAGTACGGGAAGTCTATCTTCATCACCCGTCGCTTCACCAAGGAAGGGAACTCGACTTGGAAGATCAGGGGAGCCAAGCACAAGAATGTCCTTAGCACTAAGAGGGAAGAGCTTTCTGCAATCTGTGACCATATGAACATCCAGGTCGACAATCCGATGAACGTTCTCACCCAAGGTATGTTGGCTCATCATCACTTTAGTCCTGAAGCTCATTTAGTGGTATACATAGATGCTGCCAGGCAATTCTTGAGCGCGTCGGCTCCGGCTGATAAATACAAGGTATGGTTTAAAGTGCCCCCACTCATTCCCTGCTGATGTTTCATTTGATTGGTCCAGTTCTTCCTTCGTGGAACTCAGCTGTCCCAGCTCGCCACAGAGTACGAGACCTGCCTCGAAAACATCACCAACACTACCCATATTCTTAAGAACAAAAAGGATGCTATTCCTGATCTCAGGCAGGCCTACCGCGAAGCCACCGCAAAATATCAAGAGGCAGCTCAGGCCTTGAAGCAGAAGGAAAGGGCTAGAGAGTTGAAGACCGAGTTGGCTTGGGCGCATGTCAGGGTGATTGAAAAGGATCTACAGAAGGAGATGGAGGCGGTGGAGGCCGCGAAAAGGCACTTGACGAAAATTGAAGAGAGTCTCAGTACCGCCAAGGTTGGTAGTGCACAGTTCTTGTGTGATATGTCTACTAAGCCATGTCGCTTTAGGACGATCTCGAAAAGGCCGGACAGGAAGTACAGAAGCACGAAGATGACATGAACGCTCTAGGAGAGATTGACGATCTCTTGGAACGCAGAAATGCTCTTAAGGAACAAATGAAAGCGAACCGGACCCAGCTCGCGGCACACACTGTCGGTGCCTTACAATCTTATGTTTTCATTTGACTGACCCTTTTTTCCAGTCTAACATCAAAGAAATGAGCATCCAGACCACATCGTTGAACAACTCAATCCAAGAGATTGACCGCAATATTGCTGCTGAAATGGCGCGAATGGCTCAGGACACGCAGGAAAAACGTGATACCCACAAGCGTAAGGTGGCTGAAGCCGAAGCAAACGTCGCTGCACAGGAGGAGATCATTCAACAGAACTCGGCAAGTAAACTCGAGAACCAGCGTCGCATCGATAGTTTAAAAAAGGAGGGCGAAGAGAAGGAGGCAGAAATGAAAGAATTACGAGAGAAAATTGTCGCTGTCGATAACGCTATCTCTCAATTACAACGTTCCGAGAACAACAAGTATGCTGCATACGGACCTGGGATGGCTCAAGTAGTTGGCAGGATACAGCAGATGAAGTGGTATGGTGACGTTCCGTTAGGACCACTCGGCACACATGTCAAAGTTAAGGACCCGGATGCCTGGGCTGACTTGCTCGCTCAGATGCTGCGTCCGCAATTGACATCGTTTGCTATTACCGACCCGCGAGACCGAGAACCGCTGAAGAAGTTACTCGACCAAGCTAACTCGTAAGCGTCCACTCTTTTTTTGTGAAATGTCTTTGTTGACAAATTACAGGAAAAATAACACGCACATCATCATTTACGAGAAGGACAATTTCGATTTTAGTCAAGGCGAACCGGCTCCAGATGTCTTGACCGTTATGAGGGCCATAGAGGTTAGAAGCATCGTCGATTCCAACATAGCTTATCTGACCATCCGATAGATTGATAACCCTCTCGTCACTCGTCTCCTCGTCAACAGTGCTCACATCGAGGCTGTGGTGCTTGCGCACACGCGTCAAGAAGCTGAGCAAGTGTTGCGTCGAACTCGTGGTGGCTTCGCTTGGACGCGAGATCTCTTTATCGTGAAACGATTCCCGTTAGCTGTCTTCTTCCATCTTGACTACTCGATCGTTAACATCAACTTTCAGTGAGGGTGGTGGATCTACAAACCCCATGTCCAAACCAGAGCGAAGTCAAATGCTGCGGAATGAAGACACTGCTACTCGTCAAAGGTTTGTGCATCAACTTCCAGGTTTCGCCTCCATTTCCCATCTGATTTTTTAGATATCTCAATCATGAGCGAGTTCAGTTGGATGCGCAGCACGAGCCTCTACGTAATGAAGTGCAGCGCCTGAGAAACGCATTCGACACTGCGTCCCAAGAAAAGACTCGGCTCATCGTAAGGAGTTTCAGAATCAACTAGTATTTCACGATTGACATGCTTTTCATAGCAATCGGACCGTCGAGACAACTCGAACCTCTCTCGCGCGAAAACAGCCTTGCAAGTTTTGTACCAAGAGGCCAATGAGGACACGCCCGTCAACGTTCAGGGACTGCAAGATGCTAAAACCGTGATTACTTTGTTTCCATTCTTTTTGTGGACGACGCTGATGTCAAAACAGGAAGCTGAACAGGAGAGGGCAGAATACGCGAGGCAGTTTGAGGATGTTGTGCGGCAGAAAGAACAACTTTCTCAGGCAAATAGCGCAATCGTTCACCAAGAGAGTGAGCTCCGAGCACAAATCAGCAGCTTCAATGAGAGAGCCAAAGAGATACAGGTTAGTTGTACTCCCCATCGTTGGTAGTTGTATGATAAGCTGTTCTCATTGCAGGACCGAGTCACTGAGGCAGCCCAAGCCCGTATGACCGCTCAACAAGGCGTTAGACACTACGAGAAGAAAGCGGAAGAAGCTCAAGCATCGATCAAGCAAGCCGAAGTTAATGTGGATGGTACTACTGAGAAATACGAGGTATACTTGATATTTTAAACCTCAGCATTTTCTGACGATAGATTTTGTTAGGAATGGGTCGCGGGGGCCTCTCAATTCGGCGAACGTGTTGAAACAAACCGAAAACCGGAAGATGTTCAAAGACAAATGGACAATGTTAAGCATGCCTTGCAAGAGCGTGAGAGGAAGTACGGCTTTCTTTTCGTCTTTTTGTGCTCAGGGCCTTACCACTTGTTCTCTAGACAAGGAGCCAGCGTCGATGATATCGTTAAAGAGGTCAACACAACGAAAGAGAAATACGAAAGGGCACAGAAGGATTACAAGTCGATGCTTCAGTTGAACAAGGTATGGTCATTTTTATTTCGGGTTCTTTTTCATTTACTCATGCAAAATATTTATCCTATAGATCTTGAAGCAGTCTCTGTACAACCGACTCAACAGGTGGCAAGAGTTCCGACGCCACATCGCTCTCCGTTGCAAAATGGTCTTTCGTTACAATCTTGCCCAGAGAGGATATTTTGGAAACATCATGTTTGATCATTCGAACCAAACGCTGTCGCTTAAGGTACGTTCACTCTACTATCTATGGCTTGTTGCTGATATTTGTGTTACAGGTGCAAACAGATGATCAAGTAGGCACGCAGGATGGATCCAAAGAGAAAGACCCTCGCTCTCTCAGTGGAGGGGAAAAGTCGTTCTCCACCATTTGTCTCTTGCTTTCGCTTTGGGAGTCTATTGGTTGTCCGTTGAGATGCCTGGGTATGTTGAGATCAGTGTTATCACGCAAGTTTTCTGATTTTTACCTGGTTTAGATGAATTTGATGTCTTCATGGATGCTGTCAATCGGCGAATTAGTATGAAGATGATGGTTGGTGATTTTGTTTGTTTTTTTACTGGTGCTAACAGCTCTCTTTCACAGATTGACACTGCGAATCAGTCCGACAAGAAGCAGTACATCCTTATCACGCCTCAGGACATGACCAATATCAAGATTGGGCCCTCTACTCGTGTTCATCGTATGACTGATCCTGAACGAGGACAGGGTATCCTTGCTATGAACTAGAGAGGCGACGGGATTGATTATAGTTATGTTTCTATTATTTTCGAGAAAATAAACCTATACTCTTCTAGTTATACAAATCAAGGGCGAAAGTCTTGTCTTTTCTAGTATTTTACTTACTTATCTACATCCTCTTTGAAGGCGATTGCGCAACGGGCTAGGTCCTTCTATGTCCTCTACTCTCCGCCTCGACGAGGGCTCCAGGCTTTCAGTCTCACTACCCGATCATGGTTCACTGGAGAAATCTTATCCTTTAGGCTTATCTTGATACAAGCGGCTAACACTCAGTCATCTCCACCTTTTCGTGGATATACAACTCGTCATAGGCAACACCATGTCGCTCAGGATAAAAGAAGTAAAAACGTACGGGGGGCTTGGGAGTAAGGATAAAGATGGTTTTAGACAGCGAGTGGAAGTCTGTGCAAAGGAGCAGACAAGCACTTACTTCCTTAATATAAAGCTAACAGAACAAGGCAGTATGAAACAGTTCCAATCACTCTTCGAAGTCTGCTGGGATGAGACATTCAAACAACTGCTGGATAAGACAGGATAAGACCTATGGTTTTGTCGTTCGTGTCTGCTTGTTGACAATAAACTTTGCATCACACCTTTGCGAAGAGCTCTTGAGGCTTACGAGAAGTTTGTATCAGTTCGAACGATCTCTCGAGAATTCTGGTGTGCGAGATTAACTTGTCGCACATATCATAGCCTTAACTCATGCTTAATTCACCACTCACCAGATCCACCAGTCATTGGCAAATAACGCTTTCTCGATACCGCTCCTCTCTTCATTTGGACCCTTGAACTCCATGGATACCGACCAAAGCTCGATTAAAAGCAAACCAAGTATCTGGCAGGATTGGTGGTTGAAAGAATGCCTTGAATGGATGCGAAGAAATACAAGCGCTCTGGGAGCAACGATGTCCAAAACCGCTTAATATGACATATGTATTTTACATCAGTCTTCTATCTGCAAGTCACCGTAGGGCTGTGATTTGAAGTAGGAATCATCGAAATTATGTACGCGTACAAACCCATCTTCTCCACCAGATGCGTAAGAAAGGCCTTTTGGATGTACTGCGATGCTAAAATCGATATGAGCAGTTTTCGATTGGACACAACGAGTAAAAACTCACGTATTGATAGGTCCAAAATGACCCTTGACACGTCCAACTTCTTCCTCAAATACCTTGTGCCAGAATCTCGTCTCAAATTTACCTTGGCGAAGTGATGTAGTGGTGACACTCATGGCTTCCTGACCTCCCCCTAAAAGGACATATGGCTTATTTGGGGAGAGGGCGGCACTATTTAGCGGAGTCTCTGTCGTAAATGTTTTTATAACGTCGAGGGTTTTGGTATCGTGTATCTACGAAATGAGGGTAAGCGTATATTATCATCGATAAAATGAAACCTACCCTAGCTGACTTGTCCTTGCTGCTAGTTATGCAGTATGTTCGATCCTCGCTCATTTGAAGATCTGTCACAACGTCTCCATGCGCACGCTCATTGCTGTGTACCTCTTCGCCAGTTTTGAGGTTGAACAGGGCAACCTTACCCGACTCATGACCAGTAAAGATGACGCCTGGTTGTGCAGTAAATGCACAGACGGTGGCTTTGGACCCAACAGGGTTGAACATGTGTGCTGGTTCTTTTGATTCTGTGCATAGATGGCTGAGATGAGAAGAAAAAAGTTATAGATGAACGTACGTTTGTTTCCATCTCCAGCCCGATTGATGTTGAACACCCGGATTGCACATTGGTAGCCCATTCGCTGCTCAGTTATACACACTACCTGCTTGTCGTCTTCACTGAACGCTACTCGTTTTACGGCGGTCGGAAACTCCCAAGTGTATAGACACTTTCCGGTCGCAACATTCCACAGACGAAGCTCGTTATCTGCTGCGCCAGATATCATGAATCTTGATTCCGCTACAAGTCGGTGACATAAGTTTTTTTGTAGCAGAAAAAACCAAAGACCACTCACAATCGACATCAACCGTCCATACTGTCCCGTTGTGTCCATCGTATGTTCCCAGCCGTTCACCGTTATGTGTATACCATACGTTTATGACGTGGTCTTTTGAGCATGAAAATAAAAGGTCTCCATCGCGGTTGTATTTGATTTGAGTCAGAGAGCGTTCGTGACCTTTTTACTGTGAGTTAAGTCATCGCAGGCATATCGAGAGGTGAATAGAAACCTTGTAGTAATATAGGCCGCTGGAAAATTAGTTAGAAGGGTCAAGTTGGTATAAATCAAGTTTTTATACCATTTTTTACTGTCCAGGATGAGATCTAAGGAGAAGAATGAATGAAGGCGCCACGTGCTTCAGATTCTTTTAATTTCTGGCGAACTCAGTGCCCACTATTGCATTTCTTCCTTGCTTCCTTCTTCCTAGACTGTATTTAACGCGCACAAGGCGCACTACTCCATGGCGTCCCTCAAGAACGTGCGTTCAGTCCAGCGAATCATTTCATTTCCTATTACTCGTCCACGAAAATCATCGAATTTTCAAAGCATTCCTGGTAGCTCCAGCAGTAAACCGCTCACTTATTATAAATTTCAAGTACATCTACCTAAATCTACCAACTCTGAAGTGGAAGGAGCACATCAGTCGAGATGGCAGCCAAAAGGGGGATGGATACATTGGACGCAAACTAAAGCTGCAAGCACCTGGGCAAGCTTTGGAAGTGCTGAAAACGCCTCGAAGGGTAACTGGAAGGTGCAATAGGCCACATATACATATTATCTCTCTTTAATACCAACTTTCGTGCAGTTCAAAGTCTTTCAAACAGGAGAACGGCTTGTGGACCGACTAGATTATGAAGAGTTGGCGCTCAAAGGAGTGGATCCTTCAATGGGGCCTACTATACGCAATCCAGACATCAGAGGCAAGGGGTCTGACGAGAATGATGAGAAACAAAAAGTTTTAGTATGTGACTTTCACGAAGTTGGATTGCACTAACCAGAATTTAGATACCTCTATTATACCCACCCTCAATACATAGCGCAGAATCATCCTTAGCACATCTCCGACAACTGGTGCAGTCAAGGGAACCGAGACATAAGAAAGGTTTCTGGATGTGGATGATCATAGCCCCATTCACAGCTCCGTTCATGATTATACGTTCGTCCCCATGAATTTATTCTCCTCCTAATCGTTGCCAACGCGTGTATACAGCTATCATACCTAACCTTCCGTTCTTCTTCTGTGTATGGCGTTCATGGTCACATTATCAAGGCAAGATTCCCCATCGTTCTTCTGGTGTTTTTGTTCCAACGATATTACCTTGTAGCTTATAGATCTTCACAGTATCTTTCAGCCCTCATCAAACATGGGCACGTGGTGGCTTCTCCCAGTGCAGAACTTGATGCTTTGTACCTGAAGTTTGGTCTGAAAACCCTACCTTTACCGACTACACAATCGCCTCCAAACGAAGAGTCGGAACCTCAATCTGCAACAGGGGATGCAGAAATGCTGCTCACTCGAGAAGCTGTTCCATCAATCTTGTCTACATTCTCGCTAGAAGACGGTGCCGCCTCGGATTTATACCGCGCAATTGAACAGGCTCGAGTTCGTACTAATAGAGCTCCAGAGTAGCATCAGTGCTGGAACGCGATCTACGACCTGGACCTCTAATCTATCTACAATATATCTTTCACTACGAACGGTTCAGACTGGTACCTTCTATTGATCTAATGCAAAAGCTAGGTACTGGGCTCAAAATTTGACAGCAATGATGCAAGGACTCATTGTTCGCAGTAAGCTGGCTGTTCATACTTCCATCGCAACTCATGGCATTAACGATGACCCTCATGCATGAGCAGGATATCAAGTTCTGTTTGGCCTTTACTCGACATACGGTTGATGCATGAACAACCTCGCTACGATCTGGAAAACAATCAATAACAGTCTCATACCTTAGAAAATTTGTTTGATACTCGCTTCTTGACGTTGAAAGTCTGAATCTTCTTGGAAAGTCTCCAGGCGATCTGGGTTGATGTGCTTTTTATCCTGATGAACTGTTCTACTTTTGCGGCCAATCCGCTGGCGTTTGTTGACCTCTTGAACTTGCTATTGATGTGGTATACCTGTCATTTCCTCGGCAGGATACAATACCGGACGGCGGCCAAAACACCGCTCCGTGAATAGCTAGTGAGCTAGTTCATGGCATTGCGGACGCGTCCTTGAAGTTGCTAGACCTAGTAGTGTTCCCTCTATTAAAAAAAGTTTATACGAAAGCATGTCATATTGGATGATAGAGAAATCTGATACAATCGATCGTTAATGCATTCAACAACTAACTTAGTCGTCTAATATCCAACGCCTATAAGATAATCGGCCAGACCCTCAACGACGGTTGTTGTTTCGCCTGCTTGAATAGGGGCAGTGTAGACGCAAACCAGTATGGCTTGTTTAGTCTTGACCACCACCACGCCATCGGCCTACGGGAAACCGAAATCGAAAAAATGTTTGAGCTCAAACGTACAAATCGATAGAGCAAAAAGACGTACGGCTTTCTTTAGATATATACTCCTCTCGTTTGCCTGTAGTGTGAAGTATTTCATGCCAGCGATCTTTAAGCCAGATGCTTGTGTGGCTGCGGGGTTTGAATGAGCTTTGGTAATTGCCTGCTGTTCCTCTGCGCTAAGCTGGAAAGTTGGTAGAATTGGTAAGGCGTCGAGTAGCGAGAGTTGAAGAATACCAACTGTGAAGCCCGCAGATGAAGCCCATACACCGCCAGCAGCGCCAAGAATAGCAGCCTTCGAGACCTTTCCACTCCCGACGAGATTGGTGTCAACGTACGCTAATAATTAAGTTAAAAGATTTTCATGTACAATTAAACCTGAGCATACCTTGCCAGGACATGGCTCAAGTAGTGTGTTTTGAGCAACAAAGAGATGAAAGTGAAGATGAGTGAGCCAGGCAGTCCAAATTACTTAATTAGGAGTCTGCCCGGAGATTGCCGCGATAAACGCAGAAAGACGACCAGCGCCCGCATAATATAAAATTAAAGCATACAGTGATGTCTATGATACAAATGTACTTGATACAACAAGCAAACGAGATATCTATTCACCATTACCAGCGCTGAAAGCTCCTTGAAAAGACCACAGAGTCAGAATCAAAGGCTTGTGTGCGTATCAGCAAAAACACCATAATTATTCGTCATCGTCAAAATCGCTCCCCGTTTCCTCGTCCGTGAATGCATACTCTTCTGGATCGGATTCGTCGGCGTTGATCATCTCTGATTGAACTATCACCTTGGTCCAACCATCAATCACCAGGCTTTCAGCTTTCCTTGTCGTCATTCCATACTCATCCAACTGCGGTTCAAATCTTCTCAGGACTGAGGAAGGACTCTCCTCAGACAATTTCTCCCAAGGTTCAGACCGTGTATCCCATCCTTTGCGCCAATGTTCGATTACATCTGCTGGAGTCCGAACGTAACAACAACCAGTCGCGATAAGCGTCTGCAACACTAGATCCTTCTCCTCCATCTCTTTCGTGTACTTTACAATGTAAATAGACTTTTGGTGTGAAGGGATTAGATCGGGGCTCAAAGTTTGGATGAGAGGAGGGTAAGAGTCTGAAGACATGGGTAAATTATCGAGTTCATCCCGGACATTGCATTCTCTAGACCTGATAATCTGTTTCACCTGTCGTCCACCTAGACGTATAATTTTGAATACTTCGAGTTTCGGAAGCAACGGACATTGTGGATGGCTGGGGTTGTTCGAGGGGATGCGCCGAGTGCTCGTTCCATCAGAAAGGTAATCCAGTTCGTCCCCTGTCTCGACGTCATATTCGGCAAAGACACGCCAGGCTGGGGTAAATTCCAGATGAGAATCACCCATGCAGACTCGTTGGAAATCGACCTCAAGTTCCTTGAGTTTGGGAAGACAAACTAGCAGCGATCGTAACGTCGAAAGTTTACAATCGAGTGCGGACAGTGTCAGTGACGTTAATGTGAGGAGGAACGGGAGGAGAGGAGGGGCGAGTTTATCCGCGGTAGAAATGGTCGTAATCGAGGGGATAGACAGCCCTGAACCATGGGAGAGCCGAACCGAGGAGCTTTCAATGATGCTCATGCCGGCACCAATGCATTTTTCCAGAAATTCGCTGTAGTCAGTCTCCTCCTCTGATGAGAGCTCCAAAACGAGTTTCTGGACATTGGGGAGATGGATACGCTCCAGTATTCTGGTAAGGTATGGTGCATCCATGTCCGTCAAGCTCAGATGCTCCAATTTTTCCAAAGTTACTCTGTCAGAGGGCAGGTCAGACCGCCACAGATCGTCACCCTGCCATGCAAATGTGGTCTGCAAACCGTCTTCGTCCCATCGATCCTTCGGACCAGAGTAGTGAAGGATAAGCTTCCGCAGCTGAGGAGATAAACGAAGCATCCTGTCCCAGTACTCGTATGGCGGCCGGATTTTATTTGGATGCAAAGCGAGTTCCAAAGTGTCTAATCCTTGGAGGTAAGGGCTGAATGCCCAAGGAAGGTTGACACCAATAAGACTGAGATGTTTGAGTCTAGGAATATCATTGGCAAAAACGATGACCGGTTCGCGGAATGTTGCCTCTATAAGGTCATCAACATTGCTGAAGTCCTCGAAATGATATAGCTGTAGTGTTTCCAGATTGGGTGCTCGGCCACAGTTGAAACCTAGAGCATCACGAGCTACCTTTTTACAAGTATTGTCCCGGACACGTAGATAGAATGAACGCCATCTAACGGTCACTGGGACCAATAAGTTGAATATTTCTTCCAGTTCCCCCTTGGAGATACAGTCGTTATGACTTTGTTGTTTGAACGGAACAGTCGCGATGACGATATCAAGAAAATACCCCGAGCAATACTCTGGTGAGTGAATTGATCTGGGCGTACATCGTTCCAGGAACATACGACCTCGCTCAAGATGAGACGCGCGATCGAAAAAGAGTGTAGACCATATCGAAGGTGTGTTGAGAGCAATTTCGCGCCATTTATGACAGATATGGGAGACCAGGATGGGGAAATTAGGCGCATAACTGTAATTGTTGGACTTGCAAGAGGACTCGAAGACGAACGGCGTGTCATCTAAACTGTGTCGAAGCTTTCCAAGCTCTGAAAAGGTGCCCAGCTCGAATATTATCGTCACAATTTCACTGGGGAAAACGTCAAAGCGTAAAGACGGCCAGGCCATGGTGGAAGTAAGAGAACAAGAGGTTCATGGAAGCGAAAGTCTAATGCATTTATTTAATAAGAAAGAAGTTGGTCGAGAGAAAGGTTATCGAATCAGAATCGTTGGCGCTCGTGCTCGGTTCAATTACCTAAAGGGAAGATCGCAATCCTTCCTCAGCGCTTCGACTTTGGAGTCTCTCTGAGCAGTATATAGCATACATCCTGGACTATTCATGTCGTGAAGCTTGCTGATGGTAGTATGCATGTACTTCCCTTCTTTGAATCTACAGACATTTCTGTCCCACGAGCCAAAAGGCCAACTTAAAATTCAAGTTCCCCGGCCACTGGGTTCACGATGAACTTGTAAGCATTAAAGTATAGTGAGTAACAAGGAAGTGAAGACAGTGGAAGTGAAGGAGATCAACGTGAAGGAGGTGAGGAGGACAAAAAACCAGTGGTATCGAACTCAAGGGTCATTTCTCCAATGCTCTTTTGTTTCCCAAAGATCCCAGAGGATAAAGACCTTTGAAGATGTTGAGGAGTGGTCCTCCATGATGATCCATCCTGCCTTCCGCTTCCTCCAGCAAACTCGTTCATTTAAATCCACCCCCAACTCTTCCACTCAGCCTAAATCGTTTACAAAAGATAAAGCAAAACAGTGTGCTCAGTGTCCTTTGAAGAGGTTGTGTTTGAGTGCCTGGAAACTAATGAGACCCCTTACGGCCATACCTTGGAGAGGACCAAAAGAGTCAGTGGATGATCTCGGGCTAGTGGAAAATTTTCACCCCAGCGAGTGCGACGAGCTGGACGATGTGGTCGCCTTTGACCGCGACGCCGGGAGTCTACCAGCGGAGCGCTCTATTCTCGAAGGTAACCTCTGATATGTACCTAGTGCCATTAGCGACTCTGAACGAGTTGTGGAGCACTGGATAATGGAAGAGGATTAGTCCGAAGCAATAAATGCGCCCAATCGACCAGTGAGCGATGCTCTCTCATCTAGTGTCAGAATTAACAGTATTAGACGCTCCTTAGCCTTGGTTTCTTCAAACCCTCATTTCTTTCCAGTGTCACCTCCCTGCGCCTAGAGATTTTGAGGTAAATTTATCGCTAGCACAGTACGTTCAACACCTGCCTCCAGCAACGCCTTTTGAGCTGACACATCGATCGTCCATCAGCCTGTCGGTACACGCAGCAGAAACCCATAAGAATAGTCTTTAACAAGCCAACGTTGTCTACTGTAGCCTCTCATCTGTGAGCTCTGTCCAACGCGGCGAGGATTTCCAAGAAAAAGGCATTTAGCGAAGCAAGCGCTCATGCATCATGGCTTGCCTCGATAAGCGCCAATTCAAACGATTTGAACTTGACGACTTACTTCCAGGAATTTCTCACTGCTTTGGACGATACCCAAGAATGGGTACCGGTTACAAGCTAAAAGGAAAGGCTTTAAATTTATTTGCAAAACTAAAGCCCAATGACGAAGTACGCGACATGATTGCACGCCGATTCTTCAGCTAACATGTTAAATAAGTCAAATAATAGTGGTCCGGATATCACCTCACGACTATCGTCGTCCAGCTCAAGATCTTCGTCTCCATCAAAAGCGCCGTCTCCAACGAAGATAACAGCTTCTGGAGCTCCACCGAGAGGCCCTCGAGCTCCAGGACAAGCACGATCTGATCCTGACAGTAATCCGACACAGCTCGCCGAATCTTTGAATGAGCTAAGCCTGAACGAACAGCTTGCTCCTACGCACGCAGATCCTTCGTACGGACGCGTTCACGAGCGCTTTCACAATGAAGAACACTCTGCACCTCAGAACCGGCACACAAACCCGACACTTGGTTCAACAGGCCCATTCATAGGTGGATTTGCTCAACATGTACCTCCACAATATGGATCCCCACAAGGGACTAATCCTGGTCCACTTCCTCGCCCTCCTGCTATGCAATTCCCTGCTGCAGTTGTAGATCAATCACTTGCGATGCAATATGCTCACCAACCTCCACCTTTACAACAGTATCTAATTCCACACGGAGGTCAAGCAGACTATGGAATACCTCCTTCGAGGCCTTATTCTGCTCCTGCGCCTCCAGGATATCCACATCCTAACTCATCACCGTATCCATCACCAAGGCCATCTCCTGCTTATACTCCCGGTCCAGCCTATCCCACCCAACAATACCCCGGTCCAATATCTCCTTCTATCTCTACGCCCAACTACTTTCCTGCTCCCCAGCCGCCTCCTCCCTCACGCGGGGGGAGGCCACTTCCTAACCCTGGTGCTGCTTCATATGCTCCAAGCTCTACGCGACCTGTAGTCAACACCCAGTTCAGTAGTCCTAGTGCCGGTCCCACGAAACAGAGTAAACCAGGCAGACTTCGCGCTTCATCTACGCCTCCTACGCCTGTTGCTGGAGTCAGCGGAGTCAGCGGGCAGATTCAATGTAACGGTATCACCAAGGCTGGAAAACGATGCACAAGGCTGGTCAAAGGTGGTCCAGCACTGGCCAATGTATGGGGAACAGGGTCTTCTACTACTGAAAACGTAGAGCGATTCTGCTTTCAACATGCCAAAGAGCTTCTTGGCCCAAGTGGATTCTATGCTCGAAAGCAGCATCGCGATGGACAGCAAAGCTCGGGTATACAAGAGTGGATCGACTTTGCTGGTGAATGATATGGTTTTTTCACCGTCTTTCTATTGACCGTTCCTTGCAGATTACATACCACCTTACCTGCATCCGGACACTCAGGTTGCGCTTCGAGTGGAAATGGAAAAGCCTCGAAGTCAAAGCGACGTCGAAGGGTTCATCTACACATTTGAGATTAGAAGTTAGATCTCTGCTTTTCCGCTCTATCTTAGACTAACGAGCTGTACAGATCCAAAAGATCCCTCTCCGCCTGTTATATCGCTTAAAGTGGGACGGGCAGTGAATGTCGTAAAGAGGATGAACCAGTGGGGAAAGCAGTGTGGTAGCAAAGAACAAGTCTTACGAGGCTGGTATCCCGGAGAAGTGGACAACGAATCTGACGACGCAAACGACACCGTAGGGCAAAGTCTTATGAAGGGTCGTGTCAAAGCTGGAGGGCGAGGAGTCTACTGCCATCGCTTGGAACGCCTGATCCACCTCGAACTTGCTGACCTCGCAGTGCACATGCCTTACCTCCAGCCTGGCTGGGAAGCATTCACCAAAGGTTCCGGACGCGGTAAAACTTATCTGAGTGCTCACTTAGAATATGCCTCCGACCATAACCCTGTTGCTTCCAACCCCTCGGCTTCAATCTCAGTCATCTCCTTATCATCTTCATCGTCGAACTCGCCACCTAGCTCGCCAATCTCTACACCTGTCAAGGGCAAAAAGGGTCAAGGCAAACCTGCTCCTCCGATTGCTGCTGCTACCAAATCCAAATCACCAGCTAGAAGCAAAAAGGATAGATTTCTTGCGAATGGCCTAGGTAACGGAGGGGGAGGCGAACCGTGTAAAGATTGTGGACAGATACATAAGGAAATATTTGAATTCGCGCGCGTCCCAAAGGGACCTAAAGGGAAGAAGGGTATGAAGAAACACGTAGATTATTATGGGATGGAATGGGAGGGTATCGTGAAGAAGGTTATAGAAGAATGGGGTGCCTTTGTGTCGAATTACGTTTAGGAGACAATTTGGTTGTGGAAGACTGCATTATGGACCCGGAATCGCTTTGTCGTTGTCTGTACATTCACTCTTGATCTATCCTGGATGTTTACTTAGACTGCTTTGTTATTGTCGCTTTGTTATTGTCGATTATGCCCAACATTGTACCACCAATATTGATTCTTTAGATATCTGATTAGTGCAAGGATTAGTGAGGAATCTGTTAGCACTTCGGATTCCTTGGTTAATTAGTATGAAGGAGTCTTCCCAGTGCAGTATTGATGCCATGAAGGCATTTGTGACTTGTGGGCATTCGACCCCCGCCTTGGAGTGTACAATTTTGTCAACGATTCGTACAACCCACGGTGTAGTGGGAAAATAACCCTTCTATTTTGCTTAGCTCTGGGAGAGGTATAGAGGATTCTGTTACCAATGCCAGGATGCCAATAGGTACTTACAATCCAAACTTTGAAGGAGTAAAATTCAAAGTTAAGCACAAGCTGGGGACCAATCGGCGAAACACGGTGATGTGGCGATCTGATTCATTAATTGATTGGAACATTTTCCCACATACCTTTCTTGATTCTCTCCAGTTACTTGCTTTGCTTTGCGAGGCTTCCATTCTCTTTTTAGGCCCTTCTTTTTTGAATATTTAAAACCACAACTAACTGATGGCTCCTCCGAGACCTCCCTTTGGAACAGACGAGCCGGAATCGATATACGAAACTCCCAACCATCCCCAGCGACGAATTCGTCAACCAGCACCGGTTGACCCCAATTCCAGAACCTCTGCCTACAATGTGTCTGTACCGTTTCTCTGTTTCAGAAAAAGAGAGAAATTGAGCTTAAATTTTGCAGCTATGACAACTACATTAATGACGCTTCTAACCGCCAATCAGGTGTCGGGGCCCTTGGTGAAGGTTTTATGAACGGCTCGCTGGACGATGACGACGACGAACCCGACGTGAAATACAACCCATTCAGCTCGGACAAGGAAAAAGAGACTTTTAACATGCCTTTAGCGGCTACTCCGCCACCTCAGTACGTTGCTACTCCCATGCCACCACCAGCTGCTCTTTCTATCAACACGGTAAACCGCAATCCTTTCGCTTCCCCTATGGACAGAGGCTTCCGCAATGGTCCTCCACAGCCAATCACCGTTCCCAGCACTCCACATCCTTTGCAGCCCCCAATGACTCCCATTACTCCAATCTTTGCTCGACCCAGACAACAGGATATTCATTTTGATGACAAGCCCATCATGCGCGGCGCTGGTGAAGGCACATCTATTCCCGTCAGAGGCGAAAAGGGTGATGACTTTTGGAGAAGATTCAGTATGGTTGTGAAGGAAGAAAACGCAAAGCCGACCAGGATGAAGCAGAGGTTTGTTGTCTTGTCCCCGTTGCCATTCTCTGCTGAGTTCTTAAATAGTTCTTGGTTGAAAAACACTCAAGGACGTACAAATACCATGTTTCGCTGGGTCTTTTTCATTGGCATGATTCTTACTATCGTGAGTCCCCGTAATTGTTCGTGTGTTCAAGTTTCTCATCATCTCACAGTGTGCCATTGGAGCCATTGTGCTTTGGTGGTATGTTGACCACCATAGTACGTCTAATTCCGGACCTGCTGCTATCGGTGGCTCCGCCCAAGAGTCGGACCCTGTGCTCCCACAGGTCGGTGCGACCGCCTCTAACGCTGCGACTCTGGGCACAAGTTTGCATGTCTCGCCTACAAACACCGTCGCTCGCCGGATCATCTATGAACCTGAACCGACTGGGTTGGTACACGATAGACGGTTGCCACATCTTTATCTCAACCGGGTGTAAAGTCGTTGAGCCAGCCACGAGTCCTTTCTCTCCTCGTTCCTTCGTCCCCACTCCCCTTGCATCTGGAATATACACTGTTCCGTCCATTCTTTAAACACACGATGCTGCACGGCATCCTCGCATCTCCCATGTACTTAATATTCCTCGGATACCCTCATTGAGGCAACACCCCATCTACCTTCGCCGTCATCCTCCTTATATTCATTTTGCTCATTCGTCGCTAAGGGCAATCAACGCTGCTTGCCTCGTCTCCTTTTCTCGGCGCTAGCTGTGCTTTTCCTTCGCGATCCAGTGTGCCTCTTTCTCCTTGCTTGCTTTATTTTGGGTGGGGCCAATAATCTCTGTCGAACTTTATGTCGACCTAGGTCTTCCCAAGAGAGCCTACCTGCCTGCCTCTCCGTTAGTTATCGGAATGGAATGTTCGTTTTGTGATATATATCTTTAGTTAAATTAGTTATTCAAGGACGACTCGGATTTGACTTTTATCTCGTGTATATTGATTTGGCAAGCTAAATTTAAGGGCTTTATAGCTCATAGCTCGTGGGGATTGCTCGAGTGATTCTTTCTGGAGGATTCTTTCTAGTAGTATTACTGGTTCGAGCTACGTACTTGTCGAGATGAAGGAGTTGCTCTGGAGATTTGGAGAGACCAACCTTTGTACATTTTTGGGAACGGCCGGAACGTCATTGCGTCTTCGAGCCCCAAAAGGCCTTCAGTTTTTTGTCGCGCGCCAGCCTAGCGCAAAGTTAATTGCTTCGGACGTAGCTCGGTTTCTCATAAGGCAGCTGGCTTCGTGGCCGCAACTTTTATTTGAATGATAGACTCGAACCAGTCCCTGCTGTAGAGTTGTGATGTGAAATCACATTTCACCGACACGGCTGATCGTCAGTCATCAAAGTGTCAACAAGAAACTACTGGCTCGAGTCTATTTGAATGAATACAAGCACAAATGTCTATTGTTCATCTCACCTCGTACAGCGAAAACAAGACACTAGTCTATACTGGTAGTGTCCTGCAAACGAGGAGTAGTATAAGTTAGCGACTCAGGATTCAAGCTCAGCCTATATATATAGTACTATATTCATCCTACCGGAAGGCTTATCAACGCTATTTGACAGATAACAGATAGAAAACACTCGCTGCGAACTCATCACCCGCCAGTTCGTTTCTGCCTGAGGTAGCGAAGAAGGACTCTGACTTGAGCGCCTGAACAGTTGTAGCCTGATTTCTATTCGACGTCCTTTATGGAATCCCAATCCGCTTCGTTGCTATCAATTCGCTTGTCACGGTATTAAGCGCAAGATACACCCTACTGTAGATTCCCAAGTTCACCTCGTACCTCCTCGTACCCACTTAAAAGGGATTAATTTCAGAGCTAGGTGCCGAGGACGGAATAACGTTCGTTGTAGAAATCTCCTCGGAGTTTTGTGCTCTTCTTGGACAACATATTCGCAGTTGATCGGCATCTCCACATGAGTCTGGATGCATGGCGGCTTGCCGCTTGACCCCGCCTTTTTCTTATCCCAATACGAGCGGATTTTCTACACTTCCGGACGGTCGATCTCGTTCTCCACGGTCCTTTTTTTTGCTGTAACATTGGCAAGGCCAGCACCACCAATCTTGGTAAACAGCTTTTCAAAATCATGCTGGTTTTCGAAATTCGCACATGTCTTTTGGGAAAATTGATCAACAACCTCGTCCTCATTCGTTTGTCTGCCTCATTAGGCACTCTCTCTAAACAGTAACAGGGCCTTTGCCTGCTGGCGGTGCCATGTTGTTGGAGGACATTGGACAAAGGGTGATAACTTTAGCCATCAAAGATAAGCTGACATGCTTTCTTTGTGTCGCCTAAAGTAGTAAAGACGCAAAGGGTTGATTGATTGTCTCCCTTATCAGAGATTACGCAAGACAATCGTTGCTATCTATATAAAATGCCTCTCAGTTTTTGGCTCTAACTCTCCATGGCGCAATATCTTTCACTACGTCGGATCGAAGGGCCTATATGGCTTGCACCCAAAGACATAACCACCATTCGGGCATGCATTTCAGAGGCACAGGAGCAACTCACTACTCTCGAATTCGAAAATCGGATGAACAAAGATAGCTGGGCTAGTGACTCTGAACTGATGAGTCGGAAAGACCAGAAAATTGCAGAGATTGCGTCTCTACAAAACATCATTGCCCCAGTTCGTCGAATGCCACCAGAGATCGTCTCAGAAATTTTCAAGGCTTACTGTTCAATGGACCATATGTATGGGATGCACGGAGGGCTGTACCAAGGGACTTGTACCCGAATCACTCTCACCTCTGTATGTGCAGCATGGCGAAAAACCGCTCATGCGACACCCGAGTTGTGGTCAGAGCTCAAAGTTCATCGCTCTGGTGTATCAAGCTTCAATGATGCGGACATTGTGACACAGTGGCTCAGCCGAAGTGGCAATCTCCCCTTGGATTTGAACATATCCTTACGCATGAGGTACAGGGGAAATATCTCCGAAGCCTTTCCGGATTTCTCTCACAGAATCCGTTCCCTCGAAGTTTGCCTACCTAGGGAATATTTTGAACCATTCACTAATCTTCCAAAATCCTCATTCCCTTCTTTGGAGAAGCTTGTACTCGATTTCCGCGGTCGGGACCGCTACTACTGTCCCCCAGAGTTGGAAAGTCAATATATCGAGATTTTTTTAGATTCGAACCAATTGAAATATGTCAAGTTCACCGAGGATGGTTTTTCTTGCCTGCTACTTGAAAACATAAAGTTTCCTCGAGATACAGTAACGTCGCTGATGGTCGATGCGGCTTATTTCAACAGAAGCCCATTTGTCAGCCTTTACTTCGACACATTACGCAGCATGAACCAGCTTGTCCACTGCACAATCGAGTTTCCAAAGGAACGACTCGAAATATTTCGCACACGTCCGAAACCCATAATCCTCCCATTCTTGCAATCTCTCACCTTATCCGCAGAATCCGACGTGGCTGCTGGTTACGATGTTGCTTTCTTTCGTTGCCTGGACGCGCCTCTCCTGAAAGATCTGCATCTTGTGCGTGCAAGCCAGAATCACGCTGAGCTCGTTACACAGCTCGCAGAATTTTGCACGCGCTCTATGGTTTTGCTGTCGTCCTTACATCTCTCATCTTTTTACGGCGGTGTTATTTCGGGCAAGGATATAATTCGACTAATCGCCGTGTTTCCTTCGATCCGCATCTTGCGATTCGACGAAGCAGACAGAGATTTAGACATCAGACCCTTAATCGATGCACTCATTTACAACCCGGCTCGTCCGGGCCCCCTTCATCTTCCTAATCTCGAAGAACTCTACCTGCAAGGACATGAAGTCGAGCAAGCAAAAGTTTGCGATCTAATCCGATCATACTGGCGGTCGACTAAGGAAAAAAATACTGGTACGAATCATTCTCTGCCTGATGCTGAGGATGGTACCTCGAGGTTGAGAAAGGCGACGATTCGGATTTGGGCTCATCAAGGACTGGACACTGATTGCCTCAGGCAGCTGGTACATGAATCGGCCCTTCATGGTATTGAGTTCGGGTTCCACTAGTGGTGTGTCTGAGGGTGCGGATTAAGGACTGGTGGTGTCAAGCGAAATGTACAAAAGGTTAGATAAGACTCCTTGGGGAGGGGTACATCGAAGACTGGTAGTCATATTGTAAGAATGAATGTATGTTGTAATCGTTCTTGCCTTTCTCAAGAGAAGCAGCGATCGCAGCGATCGCTCACATCCACAAAACCCTGTTTTGATTCTAATCATGCATGTTATCCGATTTGAGTTTTTACGACTTTAAGCTCTCGAAAATCTCTCGGTTCACCGTGAATTGTGAATCAAACCGCATAGTGAAGACCCTTCATGGTCGCTAGCAAGAAATATCTTGAGGCCTGCCTTTTCGTTACGAATGTCGGAATGAGCGAAGAATGCGAAAATTTGACGCGATCACATGACATCCAGCGTAGGGTACCTAATCTAAATTTTACTATAAAACCACGGTGACGTATAACCTAGCTAGCTGTCTTTTGCGAAGAAAATACTCCTTCGCGTATGGACATAAGGCGGAGCGACTCAGGCTCTTCATGAAAAACAAAGGCGCTCAGCAAGGGCGCTCAGTGCTAGTAACTCAGGCTCAAACCAAGCTAAGTATAGCCCATACCCAGCAACGCAGCTAACCGTTTGTGAACTAGAACAGCATCCAATTTTCATCTTTATGGCATCCTTAACTGTTATCGCTAGTGGCTGCAACATAAATAAACAAAGTGACCAACTGGCCACCGTGAGATATGTGTAAAAAGAGCAGGAATGAAAGCTTATGGACAAACAACTCCAAGAGACTCTGCAAATAAAAGCACCAAGATACAAACAAAGGGTTGATGGCAGTAAGTAATAAGCCGGTTTGCGTTAGGCTGGGGTCGTTGGGTCGTCGCGCACGTCGCGCTATGCAAGAGGCGCATCCAATAATGATCCAAGTACCGTCATCGGGAGGTGACGCAATCACTACGACCCTGAATTGAAGTTCCCACGCCTCTCAGTCCTGGCTCTCATGGCGCAATATCTTTTTCTACCTCGGATCGAGGGCCTATATGGCTTGAACCCGAAGAGATAACCACCATTCGAGCGCTTATCTCAGAGGCACAGGAGCAACTCGCCACTTTGAGAAACCGGGTGAACAAAGAGGGAGCTGGTTCCGAACTAAAAGACCTCAAAATTGTCGAGATTGCATCTCTACGAAACATTCTTGCCCCGATTCGTCGGATGCCGTTAGAGATCGTCTCAAGAATCTTCATGGCTTACTGTTCAATGAACCAGTGGCACTATCGGTGGCGCGGGGCGCTGTACCAGGGAACTTGTACCCGAATCACTCTCACATCTGTATGCGCAGCTTGGCGAAATGCCGCCTTGCGACACCCGAGCTGTGGTCGGAGTTCAAAGTCCATCGGGAGGGTTATAAACGCTCTCGGGTTGACTCAGACATTGCGACACAGTGGCTCAACCGAAGTGGCAATCTTCCCTTGGAGTTGAATATATCCTTACACATCCGCTACAGAGGAAATATTGCCGAGCCCTTTCTAGCTTTCTCTCACAGAATCCGTTCCCTCGAGGTTTCCATACCAATGGAATACTTTGAACCATTCATCCATCTCCCAAAATCCTCATTTCCTTCTTTGGAGAAGCTTACACTTCAATTCCGCCATCGGGACCCTTTTCGCTTTTCCAAGGAGTTGGAGATTCAATATCCCAATGGTATTGGATTTTTTCAGACTCACATCAATTGAAGTATATCAAGCTCACCGAGGATGGGGTTTCTTGCCTACTCGAAAACATAAAGTTTCCTCGAGATGCAGTAACATCGCTGGCAGTTGTTGCAAGTAGCTGCCACAGAATCCAATTTCCCAACATTTATTTCGACACACTACGCAGTATGAATAAGCTCGTCCACTGCACAATCAAGTTCCCCTCACAACGTATCGAAATACCTGTTACATTCAAACCCGTAATCCTCCCATTGTTACAATCTCTCACCCTAACCACAGAGTGGGATGAGGATACTGGTTATGATGTTGCTTTCTTTCGCTGCCTGTGCGCGCCTCTCCTGAAAGATCTACATCTCATAAATAAAAGTGTAAGTTATGCCGAGCTCGTTCAACAACTAGCAGGATTTCGCGCGCGCTCTGCGGTGTCACTGTCGTCCTTGCATCTCTCGTCTTTTTGTGGTGAACTTATCTCGGGGGAGGATATAATCCCACTAGTTGCCGTGTTTCCCTCGATTCGCATCTTGCGAATCGACGAAACAGAAACGGAGATCGGACCCTTAGTGAATGCACTCGTCTACAAACCTGCTCGTTCGGGCCCCCTTCATCTTCCCAATCTTGAAGAACTTTACTTGGAAGGATCTGAGGTCGAGGCGGAGGGGGTTTGCAATCTAATCCAATCGTACTGGCGGCTGATTGACGAAGACAATGCTCAAACTTTGCCTGATGTTGAAAATTGCACTTCGAGGTTGAGAAAGGCGAGGGTTCATGCTTGCCACTGGGTAAACGACACTGATCGCTTCAAGCAATTGGAACGCGAATCGGCCCTTCATGATATTGAGTTTGAGTTCCATATGGGATGGTAAGTAATATTTGCAAAAGGTAAGATAAGACTTCCACTGGTGCAACGATGAATATGTTTGTGGATAGTACAAAAGCCTGATTGTTGTAGCTGTAGGAACAAGTTTATGTTATAATCATTCTTACCTCTTTGTTCGAGGGCAGCGATTGCTCAAATGCACAAAACTGTGTTCTGACACTAACCATCAAACACCATGCACCAATTTGGCACCTTATGTCTTTTGAGTTTTACCTAGTCTTCAAGCTCTGGAAATTCTCCTGGTTCGCCGTAGATCGCAAATTGCGCGCAATACTAATTGACGTTATCCTGGGCTCTGTCCTATCGTTTTGAGTGAGCAAGAAACGTTCAACGCGCAGGAATGCAAAAATTTGACGTGATTACATGACATGCTCAGGCCTGCTCAGGCTGCTTGGAAGACGTTAACGTATTCTCAATCTCAATTCTCCTATGCTGGACATTCAGCGTCTCCTTCCTAACACCCAGAAAGCAGAAAGGGGGAAAACAGTAAGAGCTGCATAGTACGCACTGGACTATACAAATCCAGCACATACCCGTACCGTTATGGCTACGTCGGACACACGATACCCCCCTGCCATTTTCGACTAGAGCTCATAGCAGCTCCGGATCCAGCGTTAAAACAATAATAGCCTCACTACTTACATACGCGGATAGAGGGTGTATAAAAAAAAACTACGTAAATCCATCAAATAGCCATCCAGTTGGCAGTTCCAAATATTCGTGCTTCCTGAGCTCGGCTGCAGAAGGGCGCTCGTCGGGATTGCTAGATCTGTTATCAAGATTACTTTCCCGGAATACACATAAATGAGCTTACATAGCGAAGCATTTCCGTCTAAAGTCGTCAGCCAGCTCGGACAATATAATGTCTTCAGGAACTGGTGGAGGAAGTTTTGAGGACCACAACTATGAGCAAAATATGAGTGACCAGTACGGCGAACTTGACAGCTTCGTACCTTGAACATAACTGCGACCACCTCTTCGCCGTTCCATGGCCTCACGCCAGTCCACATTTCAAGTGCAACACAACCCAGGCTCCAAATATCAACTTTAGCGGTATATAATTTGCCTTGCGGATGAATGACTTCAGGCGCCATCCAATATACGGTCCCCTGCATTGGGGATGCTGCCCCACCTCCGGTGCGCTTTGACAAGGAAAAACCTGAGATTTTACAGATGCCGTTCATCTCGATGAGGATATTGTCTGCTCTTAGGTCCTAAAGGGAAACGTAAAATCAAAAAGAAAACGCTAGTGACAAGCCAACCAACTCTATGCAATATATTCTTGGAATGGAGATACTCTAAACCGTCGAGTATCTGGCCAGTGAACGATTTGGTAGTGTCTTCCGTAAGCTTGCAGCGCTCAAGAAGATTTGCTATAGATCCACCAGGGACATATTCAAGGAAGCTGTGAAATCCAACAAATCGGTGACAGTGTTAAGAAGTAAGGAAGTTTAACAAACATGCTCAGATTTGAGGGCGTTTCCTCAAAACCCAGATACTGCACGATGTTGGGATGATCAAGATCCTTCAACGTTTCAGTTTCCGACTTCAACGCCTGAATCAGCATAGCCTGTCTCTGACTATTGTCATTCGACGCAATCTCCACCTCCTTCACCGCCACCATCTCACCATTGCTGGTATTGAGCGCAAGATACACCCGGTCATAGGTTCCCTTACTGATAAGTTCACCTCGTACTAATTTAAAAGTCGCTACAAGAGCGTCAAATTGAGGGTCTCAAGATGAATGATGAGCACACACTAGATCCAGATGCTGAAGGCGAATTGGAACTGTTTCCATCACTAGTACCCAGCGATGGTGTTGAGGTCAATGAAGACGGGGGTAGCGTGCTTGATCCAGACGTTGAGCTAGATGTAATTGGCACGCTGATGTTCTCTATTTGCACTTTAAGTTTGGAAGGAGACAACGGTTTATTCCATAAGTCATCCGTGTCGTCTAGCATTTCTGTGGGCGAGGCCGTCGCAGAGGATGATGAAGATGAAGTTGGGGAATGAGGCATTGACCTAGGTGAGGACAAAGTGGTGGATATGGATAGAGAGTGAGTGCTTCAACAGCTTTTTGTTTCGGCAAGCAAATCACTGAACAGCCAGTTAACCATCCTACATCAGTGTTGCTTCACTCCCATCTAACGGTTGATGATATGGGGATGGGGCAGTGCATGGAGCCGAAATTTAGACCGAAGCTTCATTGGTGAGCTTATGATTTATCGCCGGTGAGTGACTTGCCATTTATAAAGGTGTTCTTTGGCAAGATTGAAGAGCAATGCGCGCTTGAGCGCTAGACGCCCAAAATACTAGCGCCTAATGTCTTCTTTACCACCTCTGTCATTATCGATCCTAGGCGTCGAACCTCTCGATGAATTCATCAAAGAAATTGCCGACTTTATCCACCATATGATATCTTCTAGACCTGATCTACCGGGAAATGTCGAAGTAGAAGCAAAAATAGGTATCTTAAGGGAACGAGGAGGAGGAGGGCGGGTGTTTCTTCCTGTTCTCGTCGAGACGAGTATGTGTGTGCTTCAGTTCTTGAGGTTTGTTTAGCAAAAACTCACTTCTCTCTGCTTTTCCCCTCAGTATTGAGACCAGATACAGTAGAGTGTCGATTTGAATCGAACATGACTGCTGTACGCCTGCAATCCCCATTATCACCAGCGAACACCTTTTGACGCGTACTTTTTTACTTTCTATCCTACCAGGCCCAACACAAACACTTCAACACTCTCCTAAACGAACTGAAAATAACTTCATCCCAGCCAGGCTATGCATCCACTTCGCCTCTTGATTATCACCACCTATATCTCATAGACTCTTTCTACCCCTCCGAATCCAAGCCTGGCGACAGAGACAAAATACGCGTCACGCGTGATGAAAAAACGGGGACAGTGACAGAGTGTATGAAAAAGATTCGACTGGGCGATTTGAATATATATAGTCCGAAGAGGAATGCAGATTGGAGGGTTTCCGTTAATTTGGAAGTTCCTGGTGAGTTGTTATTCTAATAGTGTTTTACCAAGCTACCGCTGATGGTTTTGATGTAGTATCACATCCTGTGGGAACACCGACACATTCGCGGAGAAAAGATCGAATGAGCTATTCCCATGAAGAGTTTAATATTGATCTTACACAAGTTACTTCGACCAACCCCGGAGGTGGTACAGTACGTGGCAGCTCTCACTTATCTATTTTTGTCATCTTCCTCATCTCTGTCTCAGCCCGAAATCCTACACGAACTCGAAGTAGAGATCGCACGACCTGCTCTTCTTTTATCGACCGCTGCCAAACGAGGAGACATGAGCGCTTCCGAACACGAACGAAACGCGTTTGATGAGCTTATACGGGCTTTTGTGAATAATGCGAGAATATTGGCTAGGAATGCTAGCGATAGCTGGCATTGAGTTCTTTGGTACGGGTTTAAGTACTGATACTAATCCCTATTTATGGCTTAAGAGAATGATGGTTCTTCGAATAAGGGTGCACGAGCTTGTTCGTTCCATCTTAAAGTACAGGGAAAAATATTCGACAACGGAACGAACTACACGCAGCTAGAAGTTGCTAAATGCAGGCCACGCGAGTCATTAGGTTTCGAGATCATTATTGCGAGCATGTAAAAAAGTTGGCAGAGTAGACACAGCACTGCAACTTTCAAAGCCTTGGATGCTTTTGGATAGACATGACTCGCTGGCGAGCCGTCTAGGTTTCTAGCTCGCGAAAATTCAGTGCAGCATAGATGGACTCAATCAGATTCGAAGGCCATCTTCAAGACCCATCGCATTTCAACCTAACCGTGATGCTACTCCAGGTACAACTAAATCCTTCGGAAGCATCGCAGCTACCTAACAACACCAATCAGAATTGGCCTCCATTCGAGCGACAGATTAGTGGTCCTCACCTTCCTCAAAAGTTCCTCCCCTCCAACATCCCACCCACCATCAGCGACATCAACCATACATCCGTCCACAAGCCTCGTTATCAACTGACCAACCCCAAATAGCTCCCCAGTGCATTTCCTCCATCTCACAAGATTCATCACTAGTTTCACCTGCCGAGCAAGGAATCGTATCCGTGCGGGGATGGATTCTGGGTTAAACGCAGATGACCCAGTTCCCGTGGCTGATGTGTGTTTAGCCAGTAATGTTTCGTTTGCTGTGATGGCTCTTGCAAAGCTTGTTATGACAGCCTTGTGGAAGACCTATAGAGAATGTCAATCTATGGCTTCTGAGGAAGATATCTTTCTCTACTTACCTGAAGCCTAAGAGCGCCCTCGTCAACTTCAGATACGCTAGCTTCAAGTTCCTCGGCCAGATCCGCCACTCGTCGAATGTGGGAGCCAGAGTACACGTCGAGAGCACCGGCTTCTATGATTTTAGATAACCTTGGAATTATGGCTGTAGACACCATCGACCCTACAAGATCGCCTTCGGGGCCCAGCTCTCGTACTTCTCCGTCATTGGGATCTCCGATATGGCAGAATTCATATAAACCATGATACCACCTGAAGCTGTCTAGGCTCTTTGGGTCCTGTGAAAAAATAAAGAGGTCAGCCTCTTGTATAGAGATAACAAAGGGAAGGTGGGGGCATACCTGAATACAATCCCACCCAACAGACTCTAATCTTGCCCAAAATTCCCAAGCACTGACAACTCCTAGCCCACCAAAGGCAGCTACATAACTTTCCTCATACTGCTTCCGCCACGTCCCCCATCTGCTCTTCGCGAGGTCCAGAAACTCTTTTGACTTGACGTCGACGAGAACATCACCCGTACGCGTGGCTATTGACCCTAACGCATCCTGATAAGCGGCTTGGTCAGGTAGAGGAAGGTCGGAATCTGTCCAGTATCCCTCATCATCAATTTTTCCCTGCCTTGGTTGTACGTCCCTATATACCTGATATCGTGTACTACGATGATCCTGACGTCGGCGGCGAGCGACAATGGGATCTTCTCTGCGGATTTCTCGACCGAATTCATCAAAAGTTGGTTCACTGGGAGTGTCGTCTGGAGCATTTGGTAATGGTCCCAGGAAAGTGGTGAGATCGTCTTCCATGTCCTGTAACCTACGCTTGTTGATGATATCATGACGCTCTCGAAGAATAGATAGTTGTTCGTCTTCAAGATTCTCGAGCAATGGATACTAGATTAGTAGGTTAAGTAAGAGTATGTACAAGTTATGGACGCGAAACCGACCTTTTCATCCAAGAAAGCTGCGACACTTTCGACCCAGTCACTAAAAGTGCTGAACCAAGCTCTTTTCTCTTCTGCTTTTTCGACTAGAGCCCGAAGTTCCTTTTCCCTAGCGTCGACTTGGTCACGCTCTTGGGCAAGAGTGTTCAAGCTGGTAGTATTTGACGCATGCGATGTAGTTAATTGCGCTAATTGCTGTGTTAGCCGTGCAAGCGCAGGCCCAAGAGTCGGTATGGGGGTGGTTGGAGGTACTGCGGGCAACACGATCAGATGGGCAACGCAAAACGCAAATCCACTTACTTGGAGCGGGGACATAGGTCTGTTTCACCGGTTTGGAAGAGGGTGAATCAGACGTGAGATGACCACCTCGCCGTAGCTGCTCGAATTCCCATTCCGTAGATTCTTCATCTTCATTCGTGCTACAAAGACAGGTCAGTATGTATTAAAATAGTTTTTATGAGACATACGCTTCAGTGATCAACTCTTGCATCATTTCGCGCCGTTTGCTAGCCTCGGCCTTGCGTGACTTTTTGCCTAGCGCAATACGCTCCTGTGCACTGGTGTATTCCGCGAACTCTGCTCGATCAGGACCGTCAGACGAGTCCAAATTATGAAAAAAAGACATACCATCATCACCTTCACCTAATTCGTCTTCTTCTCTAACAAGCCTGCTTTCAGGATGAGGGCCCTGGTCTTCCACTCTCCGCGTGACAGACAAGGATATGTAGTCTTCGGAAGAAGAAACACCAGTTTTCCGGACACGTTCACGACGTTCCTTGGCTTGTTTGATAGTTGACTCGGTGTGTATCAGAGTGTCGGCGTCTGCGGGTCAGGTTAGATAAATTCAATGGAAAGGGCTTTCAAGATGCACCTGTAATGTCAACTACGGATACGTCTTCCAAGTCCATCGAAATATCCATAGACATGTCTGCATCGTAAGGATCTGAAGTATCTGGTGGGGGTGGGGGTGCTCGTGAAGTAGGCGTGTTTTTCTTGAGTTCTTTGAGATATGCTTCATTATATGTTGGCCCGTTGCGACTGGGGGAAATGGATGCCTGGTCGAGGTTGTCTGGTATGCTTCTAGATTCGAGATAAGATGCAACCACTAGAGAAATTAAAACACTTACGAAGGATGTTTACCAAGAGACAAATTCCTACTGAGTTTCGATTTCTTCAGTTTGAATACTTCGCCTGCAGAATCCTAAAGAAAAAGGCCTGTCTTCTTAGAAATCTCGCTCTACCAAGCACTAGAAACGCGCACCTCATCATCTTCAGCACCAAAACTTAATCTCGATTTTGGCCGCGACTTTTTCGTTCGGTCTTTAAACTTTTTCACAGCCGACAGCGGTGATTCCGAACCCAGTTCTGTTTGAGCTTCGGACGCGGTTTCGATTGTGGAGGTGGCTTCGCTTTCATTGTTAGCATCGATTTGTGGTTCTGGTGAAAGGCCTCGTGTTCGTGGTGTGGGTTTGGATTTAGGTCGTTTGAACATGAGAGTTATGTAAAAGGAGTGTCATAGTAAATTGACTCAAATGTGCGAAACCGTGATAGCTGAATACATACACATAAATACGAAGCTGGATAATCCTGGGATAGAAGAATAACACTACAGATCAACAACCTCAACCATATCCCCATCCTCAAGGTCATAACCCCCAATCTCGTCATCATTTCCAGCCTTCTCACCTTCAATCCTCAATTGCGGTATCTTGCCACTTGTCGCACTACCAAAACTCTTCGACTTTTTTTGCGCAGAAACATTTCCCTCTGCGAAGATCACAGGATACTTTTCCGCCAACCCAGCCTTCTTCAAGAACGCCTTGACGATGGCTCCGCACTTGGTTGTTGACCTGACATTGAGCATGATGTCTTTGGAAGTCAGACCAGAACGAAGGACGATTTTGAATTTATCCTGATCATCATCTTCTCCCTTTTTGCCGCCGCCAGTACCTGCTTCTGTTTGAGATTCAGCATCGGACTGATTATTTTTTGCGATGATTTCGATTTCAGGGTCGGGTTCGTCATCAGAATCAGAATCAGCGAGGTCGATGACATTTGGGTCAGTGTTCTGGGGCTTGGTAGATTTAGGTTGGGTTGATTTAGTGGACTGTTCAGCGCGTAAACGTTCCGCTGCTGTCTTTTTATTGTAGTCATATGTGGGTGCGTCGCAAGCAACTGCAACAGCCATTTCATGAGTTGGGGCGGGCGTGGCATAGAAAGACTAACCGAAATCTGCGTTACTCCAAATCCCAAGAGTCTGAGGGGTTACAGAGGAGAAGATTCGCTTTCCTCGGTACATCATGACGAGTTTTTCGATCAACACTCTTGCCTCTTCAGCCACATTCTCAAACAGCTCAAAAAAATTGTCGGTCTGGTGATGGTGAGCACGGGTATGAATGAGCCGAGCACAACAAGATCAAGGTAATAACACACTCTGTCCATTTTGAAAGCCCAAACCTGCTGCTTCCCATATTCATTCATTGGATGTGGTTCCCATTTAACAGTAATGTCTACAGCATCCCTCCTCCAATAGGTTCGACCGAAGAAGACGTGTGACCTATCAATTCGGATTGGGATTTGACGTTTTGAGCTATTTTAGCAAGTTGTGGGTCCAGGACAAATGTGTCCTCTTCTTCGTAATCGTCTTCGGCCTCTGGCGAAGATTTACGCTGGCCACCGAGTTGATTCCTAGGACAAGCTTAGTAAAATAGATGTTACCTGATGGATGACGGACCTTATAATCTGCCTCGCATTTTCCAACTGGTACTGCGGTATGGCAGGAGGTGGTGTGATTGATTTAGAACGCGCGCGTTTGGTTTCTGTACGCTTCCGTTTGAGTTTATTGTCCTGCATATTTCCAACATCCTGTATTGTTATAGAGTCGTCACTATCAGACGAGGACACTTCCTGAGATAAAAGACTAGTGAAAGTTCAGCGCGCGTGTTTTCGCGACGACAGCTGAGGCACTTACCGATCAAGTTTCTTTTTCGTCTGATACTTTTTCAAAGGGCTTTTATCACTCTTTTTGCTCTTGCTGTCTTTTGGCCGACGCGTAGAATTGTCACTATCACTATCAGTCTCTACAATTTTCGTAGATGTCTTCTTTTTCTGTTCCTTTTCTGAATAAAATGTAAATAATACATGTTAGACTCAAGTAAATGGATTACCTTTGCTTATTTTACGCAGCTTTGCCCAGCTCTCTTTGTCTCTGCCACGATTCCGCATAAACATCTCATCGTCGTCTTGGACATTGTCGTAGGTTATTTGGTGTGAAGATGATCCTTGTGTAGGCGCAGCAGAGCTAGAGGCCACAGGTCCTTTAGGCAGCGCTTTAGGAAGAGGCTTTGGTCGAGGAACAGGGACTGGTCTTGGAGCCATGCTGAGGTACTTAAACGATCTAACGCCCATTACACACCCGTGGGAGTTCTCGGCGCGCTAATGCCGATCTCCGCAGTTCCTTCTTCGTTCACAAATCTCAGCAGGCTGTCAGTAATCTTCCCTCAGTAATCTTCCCTCTTTTTCATGCCATGACGGATATCCCCCGTATCTCGACGACCTTTGCAGACGTTGAATCCGGTTCTTCGTCGCCGGTTCTTACTGGCCTCGACTCATCATCTGCTCTGATACTCGTGCATGACGATGACGAAGAAGACAGTCCCATATTCGAAGAAAATCTAGAAGATGGTGACCAAGATGAATATAATTCGATATTCCGCCCTTATATCCAGCCGCTAACCCCAGTAACAACCTTCCTATACCTCTTTTCGCCGTATCTCAAGCTCGGAGCCATTCTTTTGCCCAATGCAGACATGCCCCTGAAGCTTAGTCTTCCTGCGCTGATTTTGTTTGCCGTTCTAGCGGCATTCGCCAGGCAGATCTGGTATATGCTTTCTCGGTATCTGCGGAAAGGAGACCTTGAAGACGTACTACTGGACGCTTTTACTCACTCAAAAGGAAGCAGACGAGCAAAGGAACGTTTTCGGGAAATTGTTAGAACAGGCACCCGAGTCTTGACAGGGACGTTTAGGCTATTTTTGGCAACCATCTATCTTCGCGGTATGCGCCAACTTCATTGCTATTGCTAAATCTAATTATGTTGCTTGCAGAGGCTGCCCATGCACTGATTCCCTCGTTTCCATCCGACATTTACATCTCAAACTGGGCATTCACTCTTGTATTGGCGGTATTACTTTTTCCATTCGTCATTGCTCAATCACTCGCCAGCAAACGAGTAATCTATACCTCTTGGGCCTCCATTCTCACTTATTTGTTGTGGTTTATATGTGTCGTCTACTCGCATGCTCATGGATCCCTTACGGTCAACCCCGGCTGGCTACGAATGGGTTCCCTCTGGCAAGGCATTAGTGGGTATATATTTGTATATTTTATTCTTATTCTTATCTCTTCACAGCTACCATCGCCTTTACATTCACCTCTTCCTCAACTCTCACTTTGTATGCTTCTCTGAAAGCCAGTACACGCGCTGCAAACTCTGCAGCCTCAAAGAGTCCACTCTCACGCTCGTTCAAACTTATTTCTATCATATCTGTAGCCCTAGCGATCTGTTTCACTTTCCCCTTGTTAGTGTTTGCCGCATTTCCCAACAAACCTCAAGTCGTGAGTTGCGTCTTTTTTTTGTGACGGGTTAATATCTTATATTTGCTTCAGCAGGACACACCTAGCGATCGCCTAGGTCCATTCATCCTATCTCTCGGCGCTCTCACTTTGCTTCTGGGTATCCCTTCTATCATCGTCACAACCCCGTCCCTTCCTATCCCAGAGCGCGTTCGACGCAATACCACGATCCCCCTGTCCAAAACCTTACTTTTCGTCATTGTCACTGTCCTCTCCCTCCTACCCGCCAAGATATCCCATGTATGCAGTGATATAGTCATTGTATGTGCTCTAGCCGCAACCTATTTCCTTCCGGGTGCGTACTCGTTGCATTCCTTGTTTTTTTTCTCAACTAAACAACTCTTTCCAGCCCTGGTTCACATAACAACCCACTTTTTCAAACGCCCTCTTTCCATAGTTATGCCTACTCTTCCCACAACACCACACAATCCCAATCAAACGACCTTTTCATCTTCTTTCACCTCTCTCCCTCCTTTACCGGACTCTTCTATGGGACCTATATCATCGACGTCGACGGAGCCAAATTCGGCTAATGATCCGCTTTTGCAGAGGAAAGAGCTGATGCTCCAGCGGAAGCAGTTTGGGAAGAGGATTGTGTGGGATATCGGGGTCTGGGTGTTGTTGTTGCCTGTTGGTGGGGGTGGATTTGTTTGGGCTATAGGAAGGATCGCGGGGAAGTGGTAACGCGACAAGGCGACGGTAAAAACATGTACAAAGTGATGCACACAAGAATGGAAATAATGTCCTGGTCTCCACCATTTTTCAACCCGAACGCTGGACGTCGTAGGGTCTACACAAGTATTTAGCAAGTGTACTACATAATCTTCTAGCTTGTAAAGTATTACGGAACTTTTTTTCCCTTCTTTGCACTGTTACTTGGACTAGGGACTGTGTTGTTTTCTCTATCGAGTATGTAGGCGCAATTTTGATGTGTACAATTTTCCTTCGTTGCGATGCTTTCTAATCTTAACAATGACGTCGGAGATGCTCTTAGCCGGCACTTCCACCTACTTTTATCCTCCAGGTAAGGTGACGAGATACCCGCAGAAAGGATGGGCTAGAAACGATTAGCTAACCACCAAATTGATGCCTTCTATCAAGATAAGGTAAGATTCACCTTCGACAGAAAGAGGATGAGGAGGGTAATAAGTTAATAACGTTTAGTATCATAGGACAAAGGACTCTTCACCATGAAATTGGCGCTACGGCAGGTGTGAAAACCCCAATTCCAGTACACAAGGTAAATTGAGTCTTGTAGGGAGACTTAAACATACCAAGTGTTAATGAGAAAGCTAGGGGACAGCTAGGGGATCACGGTGGGCTAAAATTCCATGAATGAAGTGAGGAGAATAAGTATGTGACTCGCGACTCTTGAATGAGCACAAACACCGCTGGCCAAAGGTGGGAAACACAAACTCAGTTTAGATACAGTTCAGGGAGTAGTTATGAAATCCACTTCCGCACTCCGTGACACGGTCGTGACGTGACTGGACGCTTGAAGCGTAGTGAGCAGTCTGAGCTCGGTCTAAGCTTCATGACGAGAAATTTAGCTCATATCCACTGAAGCTCCACATTTTTCGGCTGCAACGACGCGTAAATATTAGATATTTGAGAATTGGGAGCTCGAAACGTTGCCGAATGGCGACGTAGCATCCGGACGGAACTTTACGATTTAAGGAAAAACGTGCTTCCGATTTCGCACGAGTGTCCCGACGCGCCTTTTTCCCTTTACCACAAACAACCATGTCTCTTCCTCAACCTGTCCCTCCTTCCTGGAAAGTTCGTAAAATATCTTTCTTACTTTCGGAACTCTACTCATTAAGAAATAAACTTCTTAGGATCTTGGAAAGTCTTCCAACGACCTTCTGGGCAAGGACTTTCCGTTCCACCACACTTCCTTGGAAATTAAAACCAAGGCTAACGATGTCACCTTCAAAGTTGCGGGAAACAACACCGCAGGTGCCATTGTCGGTGATCTTGAGGCCAAGTACACTAACAAAATCCATGGTGTCACCCTCACCAACACCTGGACCACTGCCAATGTTTTGAAGAGTCAGGTTGAACTCGAGAACCAGATTGCCAAAGGCCTCAAGCTCGACATTTTGTCTACCCTTGCTCCTGAGAAAGGTACCAAGACCGCTGCTATCAACGCTGCGTTCAAACAATCTGGTCTTCACACTCGTGCTGCTCTTGACGTGTTCAAGGTAAGTATGCAGCTTACTTTCTTTCATAGTTTTTCTCAAAATTGGCAAGGGCCCCACATTTACAGCTGATGCTGTTGTTGGACGTGACGGATTCCTCATTGGTGGAGAGACCGCATACAATGTTACCGAGGGTAACATTACGCGCTATGCCGCTGCCATCGGCTACAATGCTCCCGAATACGCAGTCACCGTCCATGGTCTCAACAACTTCCGTACCTTCTCCGCTAGCTACTACCACCGTGTAAGCCCTGACATTGAGGCTGGTGCCAAAGCTGTCTACGACTCGAAAGCCACCACTGGTGGTGTTGCCCTTGAAGTTGGTACCAAAGTGTGAGTCCTTGTTTATTGTATCTTTAATTAGGTCTTACTGAATTCCCTCAGTTATCTTGACCCTGCTGCTTTTGTCAAGGCCAAGATCAACAACGTCGGTGTTATCGCTCTTGGTGAGTAAACGTTCATCTGCGAATGTACTTTTTGCCAATGGAATTGTGTAGGCTACACTCAGGCTCTTCGCCCTGGTGTGAAACTTGGCCTTGGTCTTGCTGTTGATACCCAAAAGCTCAACCAGGTTTCTCCAAGTGGCCCTGCCCACAAGGTCAGTAATTTGTTTTGTACAGATCCTGTTTTCTAACAGAACGCAAATAGGTTGGCGCAAGCTTCACTTTTGACTCATAGACTTGATCTTCATGGGGGTGGAGGCTATGGATAATTACACGCATTAACTATTGGGTTGCTCTGAGACTAATGAAAACTGTTCGTCCAAACCTCCGTGATGAAATGATGGTTTTACCATAAATAATTAATATTTTCAACGCCGCTCTAAAAACGCCACTTGAGATGTTCTTGCTATACGTACAAACAATGAGGATATACATATAACAACTACAAGCAGAATAAAGTCTATACAATAACACTTAGTGGTCCTTGACCAAACGAATGTATACGGTGGAACAAGGAGTGGAGACATACAGGAAGGTAAGTAACTGTACAATAGCGCGCTAGTTCGTGTAACGACTGTTGTATACCAATCGTTCGTATCGACCTGGAATGTGAGAAAAGTGTTCCAGTCACAATTCTCCTTTTACAATAGGGCGACAATAATCCATAGCGCCGCCAGCACGGAGGGTAAGCGCACGAGATTCTGGAGAGCACCACCGGTCGAGCTCAGGGGACTACTGGTCGAGAAAATAGGACTAACAGTGCTCCTTAGCCCAGCACTGCTGCTAGGAGTAGCACTTCCAGTGGAGTTGTTGCTAGACGAATCTACAGTTTGATTGGCCGCAGGACCTTGAGACGATCCATCCGAAGCAGTAAAATTGGAGAAGGCGATGATCTTCTCGTTCGAATTGAACGCAGCGACTTGATAATATTTGTAGTTGGTGCTGGAGCTGTTGAAAGGAATGATAGTCTCGAATCCGTTTTTGGTAGTGTTGGAAAGTGGGATGGCTAGCTGAGGTGAGTCGGAGGTCGATCCGTACAATTGCCAGGTGACGACTTCTGTGGCGCCATTCCAACTGGTGTAAACCGTTGTGTTGAACTCGTTTTCTGCGACAAACACGGATGGGCGAGTTGTGGGAGTCGCGGTCCAATTAGCGCTATAAGCTCGGTCTAGCCCAGGGGGTCAAACTAAGTCATCTCTTGTATGGAATTAAACTCACAACTCTGGACATCACCTACTCCAAACTGAACAACATAAAGTAACTGACCATTGGAGTCGTATTCGGAGAACCATGGGATCTGCCCCCAGCTGATTGCACAAGTCTATTCAGAATTGCGAAATGCGCAGTCGAATGAAAGCATACCCAATAATAGTGTTGCCAGAATCTAGTATTCCAACGTTTCCTTGAGACTCGGATACCGTGACATTATACGGGAGCCATTCCTTGTTGAAAGAGACTTGGTTTCCAGCAGCATCAAAGTCTAATAAAAGACCACGAGAGCTCGAGCTATCCAACTCCCAAGCTGTACCCTCGTTATCAAAGAGACTGTAAAAGAGGGAGTAAATTAGATGTGGCAGAGCAACGGCGGGGATAATGGCACCTAATCTGAGTTTGATTGTTTTGCCAGCGTACGTCGTGCTGCCACGTAAATGTGGTGCCGTTATTCATAGTGACGGAAGAATTCATGCCTTATTAAAACGTTGAAATGAGTGCATACTTGGAAACGATATCTGTGTCTGTGTACATACCTCCGATATTCCAGATGATATTTCCATCGCTCCCGACATAGTAGATTGAATGACAATGTCGGCTGGATATGAGATAATTACCAAGATCGTCCTTATTAACAGCATTAATGTGCTATATAGGTGGTAGTTCATTTAATAAAAAAGTGTATCTGTAGACCGAGTTAAAACTCACGAAGTAGTCCCAAGGATTATCCTCAGCGGTGCCGCTTGATCCAGGACTGGCGTAGCAAAGGGACGTGTTGACATGATCACTTGCTACCCCTAGGCAACCCCAAAGTAAAGTAAATTAGCTGAACGCGATAGAAACCAAGAGACTTGCAAGTAAAGATAGCTTTTCCTAGGGGTAGCTGTGAATTTTAGGTCAAGGACATTGGGATCTGAAGCATACCTGTTGAGGGGTCGATTTCCTGTGCAATACTGTCCAACAGCCATCCATTCGTGATGTTAAACGCCGAAAGATCCCAAGGTTTAGCCTGATAAGCCGTTATGAGAGCGGTGTCGTTGGATGTCAACCTGATCTAATGGGATACGCGTCGAAAACAGGCTAAATATAGAGTTATGTTCAGTGCTCACATCGTGGAAGTCGGCGAGGGTACCATTAAGGTCTGCAGTACTAAAGAGAGCGAGTTTTTTTTATTGATGTTATGCCAAAAATAACCGTCGAAACTCACAAGTTTGCAATAACCTCATACTGGTTGTTGATTATGAGGTCATAGCCAGCGCCTACACCTGAGCCAAGGATTGTTCCAGGAGACCACATGAGCTAATGAGGAGATTTGCCTTTCATCTTGGAGAAATGGTTTGGAAGACATACAATGACAGTTTCACCCTTGTAAGTATCCGTTTTGAAAGTCAGAGTCTGGCCAAACCTAGTGGAGAGTAAGTACATGATTTGAACTCGAACAGTCGTTGGTACCCACTCAGTGCCATCCCATACTAGATTACCAGCTTTGTCGTAGATGAGACCACCGTCAGAGTTTACGTTCGTGCCTGTACGGCATCAAATAAGATGGATGTCTTGCTGGGGAGATAAAAGACCGACCTCGAGGAGCCAAAAGAATAAGTCCTTCCTCGATCTGCCCCGAAGTACTTTCATTGTATGGAACGATGAAATTCCATATTGCACTGTTTCAAACTTGTGAATTCCCTTGTGAATTACATAGAATAGAATACGGACGGCGTTGAAGGACTGGACATAAATGTTTGGAATGGGCCTAAGCCAAGGGCACCACTGGAGTACTCGTTGCTTTCGAACAGTACCGAGTCAGCCAAAACATTGGAGGATAAGGCGAGGAAGGATAACAGGAAGTGTTTTCGTAGTTGCATGGTAATTAGCCACCAGCAACGCGTTTTCGTTCAGAAGTGGGGGAAGAGACGGAAAGTGGAGAGAAGGCTTGCATTATATTGTTAAATAAAGACGTCTGGCAGTGAAAAGCGGAACGATCAGACAGTCAGTACACAGTACTGGTCAAAAATTCCCAGGACCGATCATGGGAGCAGTGGACGATGACGGAATGGCATAATGTCCGGCTCCATACAGGTGCATCCTTGACTGTAACTGCGGATTCAGTAACACTTTAAAGTCTTCCGCAGCTTTCGTGTAATCAAAGCTATAAGTATCCCTCGACCATGGTCATGAGTTTCTCAATACAGGAGAACTTTTAATCTTGATAGTGCTTTGTGTGTTCATGATCCCCATTGTGGCGGTAGCGGAGCGATTTGAATGGCCGGGCACTCCAACGAGCGAAGGAATATATGACTAGGGTGTTAGCGGGTGGATAGTATTCTCTGTCCGACAACCGTACGAGGGTTCCGAGTAACAAGTTCATAAGGCACAACAAGAATCATCTGCGGAATTATTGGATGCAAGGACGCGTTGGAAGGCGAAACTGAGAGGAAGACTGTCGGAGATTGTGACGGTTCCTTTAACACCACCTGGCCGGTTTCTTCCTTCCTACATCAATTTGCAAGTTGATCTGCTTTCGCCGCAAAATTCGTTAAATTGTTTCGTGTTAATGAAGACATAATACGTGAAAAGAGACATGAATATCTATGTACAGTAGAGAGATACTCTGATCATAGTACAGTAGACGTGACAAAAGGCGTAAAAAAGTCTCGTAGCAAAGCTTTGGACGGTTTCATGAGAGCAATCGATAGCAATGATGATAAAATAGCAATTCAAGAGCAGAGGACTGAATAAGCAAAGAAACAAATAAGTAGAGATGAAGGCAATACTGATAGTGGAGATGCAGAGAGGGATAAAAAAGTGAAGAGATGCGATAATAGATGAAAACAAAACACTGAAACCTAGTTGATACGTGATAACCTGCGGTTGGTCTTACCTGGGACAATGGCTTTGAATGCTCTCCTCACAAGAGCTACAGTACCATTGCTCTCATCCTTGAGCACGGTCACACCGGCGCTGTCCTCAGCAGCGTCAGGAGAGTAATTGATGATGCCCAATTCGTCAACCGTCACCGTTCGTGGCGGATCATCGCTCCCAACGGGCGGTGGCATATGCAGAGGCTTCCGGACAGAGTAAAACGCTCTGTGGCTCTGTTTAGACTGAACTCCATTTGCATGACTAATGGTGTTGTGCACTGGTCCATTGTTGTCAGATTGGTACCCCTTTCCGAGGCGTTTCACTCCAGATGTCGCCATGAGGAAACGGTCGTACACACCTTCCACCCGCTTCTGGGTAGGCGTATCAGGTACAGGATGAATCATTGATGTAGGGCGTGGAGCATAGGGCTCCACATGCAGAGGTGACGCCGTCAGTTCATCGTATGATTTATCTTGCTGAGATGAAGGAGGTGCAAAACAAGTGATACGCCCTAAATCTTCACTGCTCCTGACCGGAGGAGCGATAAATACATCTCGGTCCACTATAGCGGACAACCGCGGAGATTTTTGCAGATCTAATGACGGTGACGACGCTGTCGCACCTACAAAGAGTATAATTATTAGTGATCATGCTGACAACTAGAAGCGACAGAACCTACGCTTGTCTAGTTCAGCTCCCAAAGCAGCGGCGGGAGCAATGTGCAATTGGAAGAGATTACCATGAGACTTGCTCTTCTCTTTTCTCCTCGATGGCGAACCATTATCAAGGTTGAATGAAGGATCCATTGGGCCGGAAACCACAGGATCCGGAGAGCGAGTTGAGACTGTTGCCCGGCGCTGCCTGGACGGAGTCTGCAAATGAGATACAGAAAGATCAACGCTGTTCTGGATATCTGCTGGTGATGTGCTCGCGTCTGGCGAAGGATAAACCGATGTCACAAAGGACGACATTTCGACACTCTGATCACCTGTTTCAGAGAATATCTGGTTCGCAGCTAGGATGCGACGAGGAAGACGGGACGAACGGTTGCTACGCGTTTGAGACGAAGAAAGGTTCGTACGAGTAGCGGGTGGAAGCGGTAGCGGAGGGAGAGGAGCCTCTTTATTACCAGAAGAGAAATTTTGACGAGCATCTTCCACGACCTCTGGAGAGCAAAACCAGTATTTAGTCGGGGGAAATCACAGAAACAGGTAATTTAACTAACGTTCGACGTTTCGCATCCAGAGTGTTAGGCGGTCGGCTCTATTGTCCGCAGCCACCTGTTCATTAAGGACTGCATGCTTGACGACAGGAAGGGAGGATTTCACTGGCAATGTCAAAGTTAGATCTCTTAAGGAAGAGAAAAATCACTCTTCTCTCACCAGCTCTAACACACTCTTCATCTTCCCATGATTCTCTTTCACTGTGGTCACCCCTGGATTCAGCATCGGTGTGCCGGTCTACCGACAGGTTTCTTGAATGATAGTTTCTTCCCCTCAGACTCGATGTTTTGTACATCTGGAATGTCTTGTCTATGAAACAATATTGAGCACATGCTCTCGGGGCAGCCTCCGATGACACTTACCAATGGATCGTTTGATAGCATGCCTAAAAGCAGTACGCCCTCCGGAGTTGTTGATTGGACGCGTAGAGCCCTCCGCTTGAGGACGAGATGCCCGAAGTGGGGACGGATCGGCAGTGGGTGGCACAACGACTTCTATTCACATATCATGTCAGGCAATTTAGACAGAGAACGAGGAGGTAGCTACCTGGCAAAAAAGTCGTATTCATAGTGGCACCAGCTGTCGAGGGTTCGGAAAATGTAGGCATACTTCTACTAGCACTTGCGCTCACCCCTAAATCAAAGGAAGGTGACCAATGAGCATCTCTGGAAGGTGTGGAGGGAATCCTGTTCTCTTCGACCTGGTGCTGTCGCTTAGTCTCAAAACCGGCATTTTCTTGGTCCTTCACCCGCTCTAGTTCTGGAGTGATGTCAACTATCTCCGGCTCGTCTGTGTCGCTAGAGTCAGACACCTCTGCATCCCTCTCACGCTCAAGCTCTTCTAGACGGCTAATCTCCCTCAGTCGCTCTCGCTCCCTTTCCCAATCTCGAACGCGTTGGCTAACTTGATTCTCCTTATTCTTCCATCCCTTGTTGTGGACCTTCCGAGCGCCGGGTGGCCCATTCACCAACTCGTCAAGCATGCCAACCTTACTGTGTCGCTTGGTAAGATCCTTGACGGAAGGTTTGCCTGCAAGGCGTTGGTGCGGAGCAGGCACGTTCTCCGCATTGCGGGATTGAATCGCCCCAAGCGGTACTCTTTGCTTCGTGCCGTGAGCATTGTGAGCAGCGATGTTCTTGCGGACCTGCGCTTGAGAAGCCGAGGCGAAGCCTTGATGGGCGAAAGATCGAGGTGGGCTGGTATGCGCTTCCGCGGAACGTCTAAGAGTGTCAGTTCAATGAAAACGTTTTGAGCACACGTGAAGCCAAGCTCACTCTTTGATCCCTCAGCAACGTTACTTGCCACTCTCCCTTGTGACCTGGACTTGCTCAACGTTCTATTATTCTTAGGAGACTCCAGTCCGAGCGGTGAGTGCAAGCCCGAAATTTCCTTGTCTCTTTTCCCTTTCAAGTCTTCTCTGTGGATTGCTGGATGAGTGCGGCTATCTGAAGCTGACTTGGCCAAAGTAGAGGAAGGTTGTGGCTTAAGTCTTGGTTCGGCTAACCTAGACAAGTCTTTCTCAAAGACGATGGAAGATGTGTAGCTTGCCGAGCGACCTGAAAACCTGTTCAGCAACTGTAGTTTTGAACAAAAATGGCTAGATTTACGATGTTCGTTGACATGACCTACAGGATCGTTCTGCTGGAACTGAGCCCAGTAAATATCCTTTATCGCTTCGTCGGCTGTACACCTCAAATCGGCGTTAGGTGAAAGCATCCTCTTGAGCAACCGTTCCATTCCTTTGGACATCTTCCAAGTCCCAACCCATTTCCCTCGAAGAGTTCTTCCCCAATACCTCTGTAGGTCTTCTTCAGTGACGCACTGGTCTTGATCAGACTCTTCGAAGGGGGTTCGACCAATGAGAATCTCGAAAAATGTTACACCCAACGACCAGACGTCGCTCTTACGAGTATCGTGAGGGATTCCTCGTGCACGTTCCGGGGCAAGGTACTACAGGACGGCTTTCATAAAATGCGGCGACGATGAAAAAGTGACATACCTCTGGTGTTCCATAACTAAATTTGCTGTGAAACGCAGTACTGGAACTGAGATCATAAGCTTCCGAGAATCCAAAGTCGCACAGAACTGGGATTCCTTTGATGGATAGCAAGATGTTTGCAGGCCTATAAACCTTATGAGGAACGCGTCGCAAAATATTGGGAAGTGGGCACACTTGATATCGTTATGTACAACGCCTCTTTTATGAAGGAATTGAACAGCGGACAGAAGGTATCGGAACCAGCCCCGCGCATGAGGCTCGCTCACTTGTACTGTGACTAGATCAGGGTGAAAGGCCCTGAGAAAGATATTAAGTTAAATGCTTGCGGAAGGAAGATAGTGACAGCTTACATAGTGATGATAGCGTAGGATGGTGTTAAGAGAAAGGAGTAGAACGGAATAATTGAAGGATGCGGGTCAGACTTGAACTTGCGCACAATCTACAAGACAAAAGTTAATACATTAAACAGAATAAGTAAACAAAATCCCCGTTACCTTCATCTCGTTCCACAGAGACTTGACCCTAGCCGCGCTAGTTCTGCTTTCCTTGTCTCGAAATACCAACTTTACTGCAATCCGTCCTCGACCATTGAGCGTTCTATCGAACGGGTCAGGCGAAGGAATTATCTCAGATGCCTTGGGCTCGACTTCCCAGACGCTGCCCCAGTTACCACAGCCTGTCTGTAACAGAAAAAAAGACGTGAGTGTCAAAGCAAAAGATGAGCCGGATGTAGGATGTACCGTACCTCTTTGATAAAATGTAGCCTATGAGTGAGCTCTTCATCATCCTGGAAAGAGAAAACATCTGGAGAGTTCTCGTTGGAGATGAATGGCTCCATAATAAAAGTACAGAAGGAGAAAAAGAACGAAACAAGGAGATGGGACGACGTTGAGAAGCCTGAGAATTATCAACGATCACGTCAAAAAAAGTCCGAACATGTCACGAGGGCGTGCGCTCTCATCAGCTTTGACTTCGAGTCTTAGAGCTTAGAGCCCAGGATCTACCCTCTTCGTACTGCCACCGGCCACGGAGCGCGCTTTCTGTCATGGTACACACTGAAGAAAATTTGAGCAAGTTTAACATTCCTCACCTCAAATCCATTTGCAAAGAGATGCAAATTCATGGCTTCAGCAAGCTAACGAAACTCGGCATCATCAAGTTGATTTTATCGCATTCCACGGTGAATTTCGCGATAATCGTCAGCTTTAAATTGTACTTTTCTTATCAGTTTCTAAACTGTACAGCTCGCTCCCACTGACACAGTATCCGACACATCCATCGCCTCAGCGCACTCATCTATGAAAAGCGAACCACAGGATTCTGTCGCTGCGCCTGCCACAAAGAACATAACCGCAAAGAAGCGAAAATTAGAGGCTAGTAGTGGCAGTGTATCAGTCAAAGTTGAACCCGAGGAATATCCGTTTCCTCCATCTTCGTTCAAGCAGCCAAAAGTCGAGACGAAGCGAAAAGATCTTGTCTCAATAAAGACTGAGATACTCGAGGCTACCGTTCCGTCCGTTCCTACTTGGTCTAGCCCGCATATATCCACCTTGTCCGCTAAAGAAAAGATTACGGCTCATATCTCTGGCAATAAAAATATCCCGACTCATCACATCACTCACAACCACTCGAAAGAAAACAACAACTTCCGTAGTAGTCATACTATGAACACTGTCGATAATGAACCCCCTCTGTGCTCATCGTGTCGGCCAGCTACTCCAGTGTACGATCTCGAATCCGACGGCTTTACCATATATGAACCCAAATCTCGTCAATCCATGTCCCCCTCGTCCAAATCCCGAACCTATAGTACTCCATCTACTTCTCCTGCACCATTATCTGAGATGTACGAACGATACGGCCCTTCCCTTTCTTTTCATAAACTTCAAGAGGTATATCGCGACATCCCTGGTTCAGATGTATCCCGGTCCATTCCTCGAAACCAGCTTCAATATCAGCACCCCCCCTACCATCAGCCTCACCCCCATTATCTTCCTTTTTTTGGCCAGTCTTTCGAAACCGATGCAGTGAGTATGCTTGGCTCCGTTCCTTGTCCTGTTATTGACTTGACCAGCATTCTCAGATATTCCAAGCTATGCAGAATCCATATGATCAACACGCTCCTTCTGAAAGCGTTGCTCCTTCGTCGGCCCCATTCTTTCCTCAGCATAAGCACGCATCCGCTGACAACAGAACATGTGCTCCTTCGCCTCCCTCATTTTACGCTCAGCACGCATATACCTTCGCTGACAACGGAACCCGTGCTCCTTCTATGCAACCAACGTTCGGGCAGACACATGCAGACGTTTATCCTTCACAACTCAGCGTACCTTCGCAATTCACTCCCATGCACCCTGGTTCTCAAATTGACGATTCTCACTTCCGGCCATCTTTCAATCATTTCGATACGCGGGCGGCGCCTCTCAAACATCTCCGTGTTCTTGAGCCTCTTCTTAATACGCACTCTCCCCTGCAGCACTATGCGCCTATCTGCGCTTTTGATTCCAATCTTATTCAGAACTTCGTCCTGGAGAATGAAGATCAGGTCGTGGATCGCTTGCTAGATGAGAGGCTCGTTGAAGAAGACGCTTTTCAAGCGGCGATGGGGCTTGTCTGGTTGAAGAGACAGGGAGTGATACAATGATTTGGATTCGTTCTACTGCATGGCTGTTTCACCGCATATCTTTTACTCCAGGGAATTCGATCCAGTGGTTTCTTCTCATAGCTGAGTGCTGCTGACTGTCCCGGTTCCACCCCCGATCGAATACAGTACATTAATAGGCTATTACTACAATGTGTAATCTACAATGTGTTAATGGAGTGTGCATATTGAGGAAGGCCTAGTGGCCGGCAGTAATTCAAATAACAATCTTCTGTTCATGAAAATCCATCATCATCTCACCAGTGGCTCAAGTTGGTTCTCCTTGTCGACCAAATGCGTATACAACGTAGCTGAGAATAAGTTCTATCTCTTGCATGTCTGGATTGTCAATTGACGAAACCAAACTCACTTCTGAGCAAGTTCGGTAACAACTTCGAATTTGTGGCGCTTTACTGAGAAATATTGTGTTTCAATGAGTTAGCTGTTAATTATAGAGGGGACTAGTATACAAACCCTGCGGGTCATGAGTACTGAAAAGTACATGCCTGGGATAAGACCCAGGTGTTTTCCCAATGCTACGCCGGCAGCGAGAGAACCAGGGGCGACCTCGGTTACAGCATGCGGAAGAGGCGGACTGGTGGTATGCATAATTGCAGCGAGAGGTTTAGTGTGAAGGCTTTCACGGTTTCACGACGGGTGACCCGCTAATCTTTTTGTAATCTCTCATTCCGTACGCACGTCAAACCGCAGAAGACAAACTACAACTTAGTTGTAGTTCTTATCAGGTTCTTATAGGGCCGTCTATAGCATACATCATACATAGTTTGTACATAGTTTCCTCTCAAAAAGCCTACATAATCTCATTTATCGGATACAACAATGCTTATTCATTTGTAACAAGTTACAGTCTTTGATTTAATTATGTAGTGGTCAACGTTAGAACACTGAAACTGAACCCGGGCGCATCATAAGTGAAGGTTTTAGCCACCTTGATGGTACTAGTTTGCGGAGTGACAGTGTCTGGGGCAGTCGGAGTGTTGCTGGCGGTTTCGGCACCGGTAAGTACTTGAGCAGTAGCAGAGCTTGACACTGAAAACGGCAGCTCGAACGTAACTTTCGAAGCGGTTCCGACGGTGTTTACGACCTATGCACAAGATATTAATTGAAGGTTGAGTCGCCAATCGCCTGAATTCGTGACTTTACCTTGATGATGATTTTATTTGGAGTGACCGACGTGTCTCTCACTACACTCCAGAAGGTGGTACCGGTAGGGTTTGGGAGAGTGCTGGGCAGATATTCAGTGCCTCTATTGACACTGAATAACTACAAGGACACCTCATCGATGAGTAAACACTACGGAGAAACTTCCAAGACCACCCACCTGCTGCACGTAGAAACTTGTCGACGGGTATACGTTACCGGAGCTGTTACGAGGCTGTCAAAATTGTGCATAATCCGAGTACAAAACAACTAACTCGAAGCTAACCAGATTCGGTGTCTTCCATGAAATCTAGTCAGACCGCACAACCCTCTATACGAGTTGAATAACTCTCACCCATTGCGAATCCACGACGTGCTGGAAAGAACATGTTCAGTCCGTTTATCACGCAAATGTAATCAAACAAGTTCGCGTAAAATAATCTCACATTCAGGAGTGGTGCATAGGAAGCTGCAAAAACGATGTCACTGTTACCTACAGTGAAAGTTCAAATATATCTGAAGAAGGAGATTCAATAGACCTACGTTCAAGCCCTGTCATGTAGGCCGCCTCCCCGGTAGCACCTGATTATTATGAGCTCCAGAATGGATGCAGTACTAGCAACTGTACTGACTTTGTACGGTAGGGAAGGTCAAACGGCCATCAGCTGGTGTTCCAAATATATCATTCGGATTTGTGGATATGGCTATTTCCCGCGTGAGCACAGAAGCATTGACTGTAGAAAATTCGATCCGTAAGCACCTGCGTATTCTCCCTAGCAGAAACTCGTTAGAAGAGCGAGTACATAATCACAACCAATAAATTCTTACTTGGAAGTATATCGTTCCGTTTCGCTATATCGGCGAATGTAAATCAACACAATTATGTAAATCAACTCGATACTTGCCTCAAAGCCATCAAAAATGAATGAGTCTTCAGCAAACCAAGCTATCGTTGTCCGAGTGAGCAAATTTCGACGTAGACCAAAGATATACATACATGGTGTTTGGTAAACGTGAATATCCCATTCTGCTGGGTTTGGAGTGAGGTCGGGGTCGAAAGTATCCGAAGTGGCAATGAAGGCTGTCGGTCGGATGTAGAGGTCATTTATGTCTGTGTAGAAGCACTCAGATGTAACATACTAAGATCGGGGAAGGTAGCTTGGAGGGCAGTGGTGAAATTATTCCAGCGGTATGTGTATCTAAAGTGGAGGGTTAAACGAGATCGAGGAAAGCTTCAAACGTCAACAAAATATTACGGACGTGTTGGCGGCGAAGAAATCTTCGTTTCCCACTTCCACATGTACCAGCGGGAAAGGATCTGGATGGCCTAACGATGCTCTGAGAGCAGCTGTGAGCATCAATGCATTAGACACAGAAATGCTTTTCACTGAAGATGGGGTGCATATTATACTCACCAGGTTCACTTTCAGAAGGATCACCGATAACAAAGTTAATCTACATGCCAGTAAACGGCGTGCTTTAAATTGGGAATATCAAATCATACCTGATCAATAGCCTGCTGAATGTAAGGGCCCAGATCATCTTCAGCTATACTCGTTCCACCGAGAGCAAATCCTACCGGGATTTAGTCGGCGTGTAACAAAAGGTACCGAGATGACTCACCAGACCACACTGCCATTATAGGTTGCATGTTTAAGTCTTCACACCATGTCAGGAATTCAAAAAGTCCCAGGCCGCTGAAATACACAAGGCCTCATTGACACACCAATAGCGTCTAGAAAGAAAGAAACATACTCTGTGTTGACTGATAGATAAAGTAAATTAGCATGATTCTTTGCTATAACGAGCTGCGAGCGAACATACCATATCCCCAATCTCCAACACGTCCTGGTCTGTCAACCAGAGGTCCAATAGTGTTGTTCCACTGCCATCGTGTAGCCACCGTTTGGCCCTACGTAAGACACGGCTCTGAGTGATGCCGCCCCATGAACAGAACTGATGTTACCTCCTGATTGAAACGAATGACGAATGAGGAAACGGTAATTCACGAAAAAGATACACTACTTACAAGATTGTTTCCTCCAGGAAGTCTGAAAAATGAAGGTGCCATCGATTGTAGCGTCTACAAGAGCCATGTTAATCATTGACTTCAACGCCAAAGGAATAATAAGCCTTGCGTACTTCGGCAATATCAATCCTCATCCCATTAGGCCTATTCTTGAATGTAGGAGGGAACAATGAAAGCATAGCAAAATGAATCGTTTGACCAGCAGCAGCCGCACCGTTAACAGTGATAGTGAAATTGTTCGTAAGCGAACTAGGAGTTGTGGTTGGTTTTATGGTAGTATTGATTTGAAGCCAACTGGTTTGCGAGCCACTAAGTGTCACGTTTGTAGCACCTAAGATTTGTCCTGCAGAAGTCTGAAGTGCGACTGTTGCAGTACCTCTGAAAGAAGAGGCTGTCGGGAAGCGGTAGAAGAAGGATGCGCTGTAGGTGTCGCTAGAATTTACTTTGATGCCTGCACATAGTTAATATTTCGCTGAATGCAGCAAAATGATTCAAGAAAGTGTTAACATACCAAAATATCCTTCATTGCCGATGCCAACCTGTCCTGATGCACCTTTAGGTACTACTACGCTCAATGCGTTGGGAAGGGCAGATGAAACGGGGACAGTTTCCGCGATGACTGTGAGCTGTGCTCCATTGACGGAGTGCCAGGCGCTTTGAGCTGCCGATTGGTCTGTAATTTTTTACTTGGCTTGTAAAGCTTGAAGAAAGAGGATCAGTTGACGACGCACCGGTGACATCAACCATTTGGAAAGCCCGGTTTTGTAACACTTCAGTAAGAGACGAGTTAGGATATATGCCCTACAGGCGAAAGGAAGTAGACTAACATTCAGCGTACAGGCCTCCATCCCCACTCTTGTTTCATGATTAGACCGGGAAAATTGACGGAATATCTGATACCTACATGCTACAGGATAATCAGATTCATCAACGGAAAAAACTTGCACCTCAGAGGCACTCACACTTATATCCTGAAAGATGGGATGAACATCAGCCCTTCACTTCACTAACAGTCTCTTACCTCGAACATCTGTCCCCCTGTGGCGAGTGATATTGAGTCGCAGACTTACACACACAACCCACCACTTACATAGCGTAGTAGGAATGGCATGGCTAGCGGTAGCCGAGACTGTAACAGTAGTTTGTGCGTTCACTGAAACGCACAAGATCGCAGAGGTCAGAAGGGCCAGTGGAAACATGGCTGCGGATGCCTTCTCTGCACTCTCACTGCGTCGTTTTATATCCCAAGGTTATCGCGGTCTGCTGACATCCTAGGGTGCTTCATGTGAACATTAGATATAAGTGGGTCTGCTCCACTCACGACTTCGAATACCTGTTGGAATAGAAGTAGCGGTCCGTTGTAGCTTTTACAAGTGGCTCGCTACGGAAGGATTATACGAAACTCCCTATCAACTCTTCTCTTTGAGATGCTATCCTTACATATATGCCATTTTCGAGACCGTTTTCGAGACCGTTTTTCGAAAACACATTTCGGAAGCAGGTCATCTGAAGAAGGAGCGTGTCATGAGATTGTGAAAAATACACCTCCTGCGACGGACCGCTGAGTACATGACCTGGTTTTTCTTCGGTCGAACACTGGATATTGGCATGGTACAGGTACGATTCAATACACGCTAAATAGTAGGATGATATTAGAAATACATGATGCGCGGTATATACGAGCCTTGAGGGAATCCAAACAAGAAAGCTAACAGAAATCTAACAGAAATAAGATGGACGGATGGCGGTTATGAAGGGTCATGTAACACAGCTAGAAGATAGCGGCCGTCTGAACACATGGGACGATTTCAGCGAACAGAAACAAGCTCCAGAAAATTGTGCAAGTACCTGGCGAGATCATAAGTTCGTGTCGTTTTGTTCGAATACGCAGGAATTTTACGTCGTCCTGAGGATTGTTAGTATAGAAACTTATTAGAATAACAGTGCTACTCACTTCATTTTCACCGCCGCTGATCTCCTCTAGTCCCGTTTGCACCGTCTCGACTATACGAGCGATGACGCTGGCGTATTTCTTGCCCTGCTCGCCGTCAAACACAACGCCAGAGTGCCGTATAATGCTGACAGGATGACCTCTTGATAGTAGCATGTATCCAAGTACAGATCTATGGGATGAAAGAAGGGCGAGGGTTTGTTCTAACTCCGGAGACATTCCTGTCGCAGTGGAAGCTGCATTTGCGCTGGATGACGGTGCAACATTGGGCTGAGAAGGGAAAGCAGTGTTATTTTGTGAAGATACACCGATAACGGACTGAAGAAGAAAAATCAGATGAAAGTTGAGCACAAAAGACCAATTTCTTACCATGATGTTCAAGAATGAAGAAATCTGGGTTGTAATACTTCCTTGACAGCTCAACGATTGTTTACACAAACCAAAAGTGTTCACAATTTCACTGGTCAAAGACCGAGAGCCTCGACTACGACGGAGAGATGAACAGTTTCCACGGATCCGATGACCGTTTGGGTCAAGTTGTAAATTTATGTGTCTAAAATAATTAGTGCTAATTAGTGACAGCAGCGTTTTTTTGTAGGATATTTTTTACATTAGGACTTCGTGTCCAGAGCCCTACGATTGGCCATACCAACGAGATACATGAGCAAGACGTGGGAAACATAGACTATGTGGAGATCGATAACTTCCACCTCTTCGCAATTCTCTCATTTGGCTCATAAACATTTATTCTCCTCCATGGCGAGTTATATCTCAGGCGACGTGCGAGATTATCTTCAATACTCCGCTTCCTTTCTCCCTGACAGTATCGAGCTAATAGGAACTTGCAGAAATTATTCGCAGCAAGAGGCCCAAGGAGGACTATATCGTTGTTGATGTGCGAGATGATGACTACGCGGGAGGAAATATTGTTGGAAGCATAAACATGCCTTCAAATACCTTTTTGGACAGCGTAGATACGTTGGTGAAAGAGACAAAAGATGTACCGATGGTTGTTTTTCACTGCGCTCTCTCGCAGGTGCGAGGACCAAAAGCAGCCAGAGTGAGGCATTTCTAGGACATTCTTTTTTTCTGACTGAATACCTTTCAAGATATACAAGGAAACTCGTCAGAATGTGCTCTCTGAAACTGATTCCACATCTCCAACCAAGGTTCTTGTCCTCCGCGATGGGTTCACAGGATTTCAGGCAAAATTCAAGGTGAATAACTTTGTAGAAATCTCGGGCCTGGCGCTGACATGTCCATCCCACCAGGATGATGCAAAACTGGTTGAAAAGTGGGACAAGGATGTCTGGGCATCCGACTGGAATTGAACAATTGTTTCGCTTCATTGAGACGAGGGATCTTCCTTTTTCAAAGTCCTCTTTGGCGTGCTTTCAATGATTTGCATAACTTGCTTGCGTTCTGCTTCCATTTGTCGCATGCAAACCTGACTGTAAACATTATAAGCACCATACACACATCTTAGAAGAGAACACGAACTGTGAGATCGCCGCAACTGCTAAAAACGTACCGACGAACCAATTGCCCGCAACCATGGGAGCTTCGAATTGGATCAGTAAAGGCCAGGTTGGTAACAGTTAAATATTCACTGGTAGATACTCCACGAATAAAAGCCATGCCAGACCCAGCTGCGATGCCAGTCAGAAGACTGTTTCGTGCACAAGGAAGTTTTTCGACATTCTTCGCTGCCTGAGGAACGGAATTCAGTATTTCAACCTGGCAAGCAGGTTAAGGCGAACCTGGACACTGTCATAGAATAAATTCCCTGTGCTCGGAGGAGCTGCAGAAGGTGGCGGAGGTATCGAGGATGGCTGCTCAGAATTATTTGAGGACATGGACAAGCTGAGTGCAATAATAAAGAGACGCCCGGAGGCGCTTACTGAGTACTATTTTAGGTAATAGCTGTATTATATAATCTAATACGCAATACTGACACACTTGTCCGAAAACTCATTCCATCGACTTAGAACTGCAGTGGCTATAAAATGAGCAACATCTTTCCTCGACACAGTCCATGCGCCATCAAGCTGTTGTTCTTTTACTCGATACCCAGGCTTTTTTCCTCCCTTCTCAGCTTTACACTCTCTATCGGTCAATAGCGCTGCCTTGATAAGAAGCGATTCCTTCAGTGTCCCCTTTGTAGGTAGACCCTCCCTCCGTAGCCACCCTTTACCAATAATTTCATCGCTCGGCTCCCCGTCATCCCACTTCCACCCAGCGCAGTGCGCAACGACACGTTCGACGCCGAACTTGTCTTTGTGAGGCGCAGCCAGAATCTGCCCATAAAATGCCTTTAGGGGAAGAGGTAGTGCAGCATGAGAAGAGTGGGTGATCCCTGTAGATGACACCACGACGAGTTTAGGGGGCGAAACCTGCGTAGGCATCGTGCATAGCGCATTCAAGAGTGATTCGGTGACAAGATTAGCGGGAGACTGGTAAACACCCTTGGTCAAGCTAAAGCCGGGTAGCCCGCCTGCACTCAAGTCAGTTTGCATTGAACTTGACTTGTACAATAGAGATTCATACCGAGAGTAAAGAGAAGAAGATCCACATCACCACGGGTTGAGGCTTGATCCCAAGCATGCTTTACGTCGCTCTGGACCATGGCATCCCCCTTAAAAGATGAGCCTTTCCTGATTTAATATGAGATTGGATTGTCTCGTCCGAGTCAAACACTGAAGGTTTGCGAAGCATGAAGGTGACAGTACAGCCAGCCGCTATACTGGTGTTCAGCCCGATTTTTCATCAGACAATATGAAACGCATACTTAGCAGGCGAAGTGAGGCATAGTACCCAATATTTCTGGAAGCTCCAATAGCAAGAACGTTCATGGATGATTAATTGATTACTGAAAGTGCGTCGGGGGGTAATAGGAGAGATTATGGTCTTAGGAGTATCAATGCCCTGAGCTTTTATACTAAGCGCAAGACTAAGCGTATAGCTACGGTCCGTAACACTGATTGGTAGACATGAAATCCCTCTGCAGCTCTACGGATGGTTTCAGGTATCGACACTCAGTAAACATATGGCTGATAACCAAATGTTGATGAGTCAAAGTCGTCTCAATAATTCTAGCGACTGTTTTCGGTAGAATTTTCATTTGAATAAGTATCGGGCCGTGGTGGATCCGTACTTAGGCTGAATGACTGCTGAATGCACTTGACTCGGAGGTACTCAGTATAGGTACAGGTAGCTGCGGCCTACCTGTACCTACGACCTCGTTAACCCGAACGTTGGTACCTGTTTACTTCGGCAAGCGATTCGGAGCTCAATTTCATCCACGGCAGATAGTTTCTGTCTTCAAACGCCTCTCTTACCTTCCTCCAGCTCTCCCAAGTCGTACTCTAATTCTCATTCTCGCAGGGAAGCGTCTTGTAGGTTCTTGCAGGGACAATCGTCATACTTTAACATCTGCACTATCAATTTCTTGATGGGATACCGGATTTAGTTGCTGAAGGAATCCGAAGGAGTGCATACACTGTGCATACTTCGTTGAACGAGTTCACGGACTCCGAGCCCGGACCAGCTGAACTGAATGTTATCGGACTACTATCGCCACCCTTGCCCTGAAATACGGATAAATCGGAATGCTGTCCGACACTGACATCAATTTCTGGAATTTTTTGCGCCAGAAATTTTATAGGACTGCTAGCCTAAGGCTTTATTTGACCTAATCGATCTCATTTTTCCTCAGGTGGACTCGACTTTCTGAAAATTACTCCCTTCCTTCCTTCCTTCCAAGACTCGGGCTTGGTCGTAATGTTGGTGCGCCGATGCACATCGTTGTCTCGTGGTTAACTCCCCACACAATGGTGATCGTACACACATGATTTTCCACGTATTCACCACATCGGTTATACTAACACTACCACTACCAAAGCTCGTCAAGGTCTGATGGTGATAAAGACACAGGACCTGTATGGCACAAAAGGAATTCGGAAGAATTCTCGAAGAGTGTTTGTTTGACCAGGTATCACAATTATCCACAAGTACAGTAAGTAATAGTAGTGCAATTAATACAGTAATAACTTTGATAAGTAATTTATGAAGGCCGTTAGTACGCAATAGTGACACACTTGTCTGAGAACTCATTCCATCGATTCAATACTGCATCTGTAACAAAATGAGCAACATCTTTCCTCGACACCGTCCAAGCACCGCTAAGTTGTCCTTCTTTCACTCGATACGCAGGCTTTTTTCCTACCTTCGAGTCAGCTTTACACTCTCCATCGGTCAACAACGCCGCCTTAATAAGAAGAGCATCCTTCAGTGTCCCCTTGGCAGGTAGGCCCTCCCTCTGCAGCCACCCTTTACCAATAATTTCCTCACTCGGCTCCCTGTCATCCCACTTCCACCCAGCACAGTGAGCAATGACACGTTCGACACCGAGCTTGTCTTTGTGAGGCGAAGCGAGGAAAAGCCCATATAAAGGCTTGAAGGGAAGAGGTAGTGCAGCATGAGAAGCGTGAGTAATCCCAGTAGATGATAAGACGATAAGTTTAGGAGGCGAAATCTGCCTGGGCATCGTACATAGTGCATTCAAGAGTGATTCGGTGACGAGGTTGGCGGGAGACTGGTAAAGACCCTTGGTCAAGCTAAAGTTAGGTAGCCCGCCTGCACCCAAATCAGTTTGGATTGAACTTGACTTGTACTATGACAAGGAAAAACGTACCGACAGTGAAGAGAAGAAGATCCACATTGCCATGGGTTGAGGCTTGATCCCAAGCGTGCTTCACCTCGCTCTGAACCATAGCATCCCCCTTTAGAAGATGAGCCTTTCCCGATTTGATATGAGTTTGGATTGTCTCGTCCGAGTCAAACACTGAAGGTTTGCGAAGCATGAAGGTAACAGTACAGCCAGCCGCTACACTAGTAATTAGTTCGATGCCATTTGACGAACTACTTAAACCGCAAACCTAGCAAGCGAAGCGAAGCATGGTATCCAATGTTTCTGGAAGCTCCAATAGCGAGAACGTTCATGGATAGTTATTAGAAGTGGGTTAAAGGATACGAGGGAGAGATTATGATTACTGGTCTAGGGTACCATCGTAGGCTTTTATACGCCCAAGCACAAGATAATTCAAAGTTGCCGGACGCGTACTAGGCCAATATCATATACTGTAACTCATCGGCAGACACGTACGAGTCTATTTGCCGAGAGGCGTGTTGCGCGCAGTTCCTCTTTCACAGTAAACAAGTCACTTGGACAGCACAAAAAAAGAGTCGCTAGGAACCAACATTCGGTATATCATTCAGTGGAAAGAAGATTGCCCAAGAAAATATCGATACAAAGTCTGCTGACTGCCCGCCCAAAGGCACATACTTCCATCTACTTCCTCTGTAACTTGCATTGTTCTAACCGCAGAGGTAAATATGGGTTTATGAGATCGCTCCAAGTCTGAAAAGGACGCTACCGGAGTGATCGACTTGTTGGTAAAGGGTGTAGCCGCAGCAGGATCGGTTCCGATGTTGAGCGGCAGAACACTTCCTGTTCGTAGGGACCATCCCCGGATTCGACGGTCCTCTCCTGCTGCGAAGAGAAAGTCTTGGGTTAAGTCTACACAAATTCCCTGAAGGCAGTGGGTGAGGATAAGCGGAGAAAAGTATACCCCGGACGCACCAATTTTTGCGTAACGGAATTACGATGTCCTCTGAAAACTCTGGTTGGTGTACTTTCCACGGGAAATCGCGTATCATAGGTACAAATCTTCATAAATTTAGCAGTCTTTAGTTCACTATATCGGCAATGTGCTTGTGTACTGACATTTCCATCCATTTGACTCACAAGTAACTGTGAATCTTTCACCAATTTAAGGTAAAGCACCGAGCTGGTCGCTGGGCCACTTCTGCTTCCCTTTTTGCCAGCAGTGAGCCGTGACCGGAAAAGCCAGTCACCACTGAGCTTATCTGGCGGAACACGAAGGTCATGACGTGTTATCGAGCCGCTGCGCGCGCCAGTGTATACTAGGTTCTGATAGATGTATAGATTCGAGATCAAAAAGAGAAAATCAGTCAAAGTCAACGTCAGTTTCCGAGTTGTTCGTGGATCAAAGTGATGAACTTACCTCGTCTCGCTCTACTGTGAAAATATCACTGTTCTGGCGGTTGCCGAGGTATTGCACGGACCCAGAGATATCGATGTCAGGAATGTATACCGCTCTGCTTTTCGCGCCTGCAAAGAAATTTCAACATTCAAACACTAAGCTGGATTTTTGTGGAATGGGTAACATTTAGGTACCTAGAAGCAACGCATTACCCTGTAGATGGCTCGCCCGAACGTCATGGACTGCGCCCAACGTGATAAGTGTCATCCGGCTAGATAATCAATAAAATGGGACACGATGTCAAAACCGGGGACTTGACAAAGCTCTCAAGTACAAAACTGTGTACTAACCCGGAAACACTGAGATCGTAAACGGCAACTTTTGTAACAGGACCAAAACATGTCGCCCTAGGTATGTGTATCAATAAATATGAGGTGTGCGCCCAACAATCCAAAGGACGTGACTTGCGTGCATTTCTGTCCAGAGATATTTATCGACGAAATTTGCGAACTTGAATGTAGATTTATTTCTGGGGGCCACATGTACATCTGAGCGCTGGGTAGGGCATTCAACTGATTTAATTGATCACAGTCGTTTGGGTCGGTATAAGATGCACATGCATATAACCATCCTCTATCATCCCCAATATATCGACGCGTTGTACCGTCGTCGGATGTGGCAGACTGTTCGAAGGTTCGTTAGCTTTTTAGCACTTGTTGTAACAAGATAAGTGTTACTCACACAAAATTCGGTAATTTCCCCGAAAGTTGCCGTTGGTGAAAAATCGAATCGGGAGGCGGAGGAAATACGTGCACAGAGGACAGTGCTGCGAAAAAGGCCAGAGGTCATTGAAAATATCGCAATCGCAATCGGAGGAGCGAACTCTGCTCACTGATTCGCGATAGACCTGCGGTGTGTCGCGAGAGAGTCTGGTAAACTCAAGACTCTTTGCTTAAGAGCTTTCAGAGACAAAGAGTCTGGGTTTCCTGCTGCAAAAGGGGAAACGGTGGACTCGGAATTGACTTCCGTATTTGTTTCATAGTTTGAACGCTTGCTCTGCCGACTTGAGTTTTGGGAGCTACTAGCAGGGGTAGAAGCAGGTCTAGACGATAGCGGATAATATCTATTTCGTTCTGCGTCAAAGTAGAAGCCAGGAAGATCTTTGGGCATTGTAAAACGTCAGTGGTAAATAAGCGCCGTAAGTTGATCATGACGTTTCGGCTGCTATTGGTCACCAGAGCGACCGAGAGGCGTGCTGCACATTGACGAAATTATATATAATACTGGAGACCCGCGCGCATCATATCTGTCGCTGTCGGAAAATGTCCAGGCTCAACGGATACCGATGAAAATGTTGAAGTTGGAATTGTGCTTTAGATCTTTGAGTTTGTTGTCAAGCCTCGGCGGGTGCCTTGAGCGCCAATCATAGTTATCAATGCTTCATCTCCTCAACCTCTCTTCCGACTGACCTACTTAATTTCTCTCCAATCGGTTTCATTGCCACACTGAAAATTTGAAATATTTTTTCACTCAACAATGGCGACTTGCTTTCAGCAACCGCCTAATAATTGCTTAGATCTTTCTTTCGTACTAACTGCCATCTCCCAGAACCTTCCAGCTCCTGTTGAGCAGGTAAAGAGGCTTCAAAAGTTTACTATTCTCCCTACGGAGAAAGAACTTATATACCACGTTCCTGTCAGTGTATTCAATCCGTATTCGTTTCTACAGATTTAACGACCCCATTAGATATCTTACGGCAACAAATACGCCATGCCCAACCGTCGTCGCAGCAGTTCCCTCGCTTTCCTTACCTCTGTATTCTATTCTTCTCCTCTGTCCCAAGATTGCCAAGAAGACCTTTCCGGTCTATCGCAAAATCGCTCGCCCATGGACACAGAACGCCTTTCTACTTCTGTATTCTACGATGACCTCGAGTCTTCAAATATCGGCGCTCTCTCCCTCATGTCTTCTGTAAAAGAGGTACCTTTTCTGGACACTGACCCTTTTGCAAACCTTTCCGGTCCTCCATCTTCGCCTGTTCAAGAGCGACCTGCTCTTTCACCCGTTGCATCGGCGCCAAAGTCACCTTTATCGCCATCAGATGCTCCTTCACGTCCATTCGCATCCCTAACGGCGTCCCCAGTCCAACCTGCATACCAGAGGAAACCCTCATTTAGAAGCTCTCCTTCACTACCTTCCCTTTCGACGTTGGCTAAAATGAATGTAATGATCCCGGCAAAGGTAAGTAAATCCGCCTTTGCGATTTCCTTTCTCAACTCTTCACAGGTCCGCAAAGGCACAGTTGGTGCCAGACTACCGTTCGAGCCTTGGGATCGCCAAGGCGACTACACCGACTCGCCCGAGTCAATCATCCCAACTACCCGACCATTCTTGGACATCGAAAATGAAGATGAAGATGAGCAATACGGAGTACCCTTGAAGCTTGATCGATTGTCGAGCCAGTTTGGTATTCCATCACCTGGTGTTTCCCGTCCAACCTCACCGAAATCGCGTAACGATGGCGTTCCGGAATACTCTGGATCATCATACACCTCTTCTATTTTTGGTTACGAAAACGAGTCTACTACCACCGATTTCAGCGCACCAACTCCTTCCCTGCACTCGAGTACCCTCAGCACCGAAGATGACTTCTCATATTATTATTCCTCTTCCGGCTCTGAATTGTCTCCTGAACCCTTCGATACCCGTCAGGGATACTTTGCTGCCACAGACAAGTCCTATGAATCTCTAAACGATCACCTGTCGGAAGAGCAAGACTTCCCCACCCTCATTAGTTCGCCTTACCAATCAGTGACAAAACACGGACTGCCTGCTGCTCGCCCGCTGTTTATGAATTCATCCTATGAAAGCGAAGAGGATATAAATTCGCTTCATTCCATTGACTCTCCTGTGGCGCAGTTTGAGCCAGGCAGTTCCGCTAGCACTATTAGTGCATTTCCGTCAAAAGAATCTCACAGTGGCAGTTCACGTTCTGTACTCACATCAGAGATGTGGAACGGACGAGGCGACGTTTCTACAGGCGAAGGACCAGCTGTTGATGGCGATGAATATCAGCGGGGAAGGACGAGCGGGACTGGTGGGTACTCTGGTGGCCGCGGTAACGGCAGCCGGAGAGTATACGACTCTGGCGGCGGTGGGCCAAGTGGTGGTGCTGGAGGATACAACTCAGGCAGTGGGGGAGGTGATGACAAGGATGAACGTGACCGCCGCCCCTCATTTTCTGCATTTTCATTTGACAGCGAGGACGATGAAGAAGATGAAAGTTCATCCGAAGACGATTACGGTGTAGCTACAGGTTTGCCACCAGCTACACAACCTCCGCCTGAATCCGACGATGACAATGTCCCGCTTGCACGGAGCATACCGACTGCTCTCAAAGCACAACAGAGTTTACGGTTGAAGGACCGCGAGGCTCGTAATAAACGGAAACAGGAACGAGATGCCCGTGCTGCAGCTCGTGACGCGCAGGCCTCCTTTCATTCTCGCCCCACTTCCAGCACTCAAGAAGCTGCTCTTCAGGCTTCAAAGTCTTTCCGTAGACCTCCGAAAAGCCCTCCTTTTTCTCCGCCGCTCCCCTTCGCTGTCAATGATTTGACGAGAAAGCTCGAAAACGTCAGACCCGTAAACCAGGCCAATTCTCTGTCGGCTCCTCTTGACACTCCTAATTCATGGGCACGAGGTACTGCTTCTCAAGATACATCTAAAGTGCCTGAATCCCGTACTCTGCGTCCTATGCGATCTTTTCATAGGCCTGAGCCTAGGAAACAAATAGAGGACTGGAATGCACCTCCTTTGCCTGCGGCTCCTGAGCATAAAGTCGTTCGGAGTACTACTCGTGCTCGTGCTCGCAGTTCGGCGTCGCGTGAAGATCCATCCACTACTTTTCCAGCTCGCTCAACGAGTGATGATGCACCAAAGATGGAAAGAAAGCGGACCGTTAGAACCTCTGAGGGCACCAAGTCTGCACGAACCTCCATTGATCACGCACGCGCTCCTCTCCCTGCTCCATCAGAGCTTATCGCTCGACAGAGAGCGCTCACTGTGTCTCAACAACGGGTTTTCATCGGTGATAGGCAGCGATTTGTAGTTGTCGAGGTCAATCCGTCGACCACTGCAGGTGAAGTTATTCACTTGGTTGAAGCTCAGGGAGGGCTCAAAGAGTGGAGAGGCAGCGGAGGGTGGATGCTGTTTGAAATTGCTCAAGACTTTGGGATGGGTATGTGTCCCTTCGGTCTCATGAAAATTCAACGTTAATTCACTGTGCTTTATAGAACGGCCTATCAGAAGTTTTGAACTCTTATCTGACGTCGAGGCTTCTTGGAACAAAGATAAACTTGTCAACGTTTTTCTATTAAAACTCACACCATTGGCTCCTGTTCTCAGTCTTTCTGTGAGCATCTGCGTTCAGTTTCGTTTCTTCTTCACTGACCTCTCGCATCGAATAGGCTCTTCCGTCCTTCTCTCCGACTCATTCCGGTTACATTGAGTGGGAAAGTAAGAGGGGCAAGTGGAACAAACGATACATGATGTTGAAAGAACATTGCTTTGGTTGTCCAAACGCGACAGCGTGTGTATCCTCACTTTTTCTTGTCCTTAATTTACTCACGATATCTCCAGGGAAGAGACGCGGTCATGCTGTGCTCCTTGTCCAACTTTGACGCGTACCAAATCACCCGGCTCGTGAGGGCCCCAAAAGATTTCACTTTCGCCGTAAAATCTACAGACAATCTCTCAATCTTTGAAAACACTGCGGATTACCTTCATATATTTTCGTGCAGAACGGATGTCGGAGAGAAATGGATGGAGATGATCCTACTTGCTCGTGTAAGTGTCGTCGATACTGTGTCTTGTTCTGAAAACTAATCTCTCCGTGTTCTGCAGTCCTATGTGCTTCATCAAGAACGGAATATCCTATCCAATTCCAAAGCACATCCCAAGTCTCTCTGCTGCTCAAACGGGGTCGACAAGCCTATCCCGTTCGGTCACGAAGAAGACCCCTCAACATCAAACCCTGGTCAATGTCAATCCAGGAAACGTTTTTGAACCTGGCACTTTGCTTCATCGATGATTCATTATCTCCCATGGCATCTACTTGTTTATAATAATCTATGTGCATCATGACCGGTGTAACTCATTTATACTGTCTTTTACTGCCTTGTGTATCTATATCTGGATCTTCTGTTGTAATGAATGCAGTTTACATGGGTGGAAAAGCTAGTCCGTCGGTAGACTTAACGCGACATCTTTGTGTGATGCGATACCAAGCTCGGGAACTCGGGGTCTCCTGTGATTAATCCCGCTGGTTGTACAGATAGTTTGTTTTGTAGTACAACAAAATGGATTGTTCAGGGTTTTCTGCTCGACGGCCCAAAGATCACTTCCACTCTGCGACTGAATCCAGTGCACGCGATAGCGAATATTTCCGAATTGTTTTGGAGCTCTGGCCTCTAACGCTGCCACGCACTCTGACGATGTCTCAACATGCTGTGGGCCAACGCCTTGGTGATAGAGCGTAGTATACGGTAAGTTTGAAGAGTATCGGTCCAGGCGAGAGAGTTGAATGTGGTCGTACTTCTGGCATCTTTTGTGGAAAAGGAAGAAACTACAGTAATGTACTAGAAAACAAGTGCTGCTTGGTCGAAGGAGCAGCAACCCCCTAAGAGGAGACCACTAACTACGATAGTACGACACTGATACTTTCTTTCTCGTATGCTCTAGTCCGTTCAATCAGTACCTGAAAGAATCTAATTGACGAGCTACATAAAATGGTAAAAATTTAAGTATGAATAAAGCGCAATCAATCTGCGGTCTTTTGTTTCTTCTTCGGAGGTTCAGCTGCTGCCTCGCCGTTCTGTTTTTTAGGTTTAGGTTTAGGCTTCGGCCGTTCCTCGTCGACGTCCATCGCATCGCTTTTGGTGGGCTTCTTCGCTTTTTTTTGGCTTGGGTTTGTCGTCCACATCCATTTCATCGTTCGATTTTTTCTTTTTGGGTTTGGGCGCGGCTTTTTTCTTCGGTTTATCGTCACCACTCCCGTCCTCATCGTCGTCCTCTCCTTTCTTCGCCTTCTTGGAAGAAGCTCCCTTCTCTTTATCCTTCCCCTTCGTTTTCTTCTTCTTTTTAGCGAAGTCGCGATCTCCACTGGCATCCGATGCAGTATCAGCACCTCCTTCTGAAGAATCGCTCTCGCTAGGCGACCCTTCATCAGATGATGATGCCTGGAAGTCCTCTGCAGAAAATGAATTAGCGTGAAAGTAGGAGAGATGTAAACTCTATTGCTGACCGTCGTCCTCGCTATCCTCCTCATCAACAGGGCCAGTACGAGCAGGCTTCCCTCGCGGTGCACTATCATCTGAATCAATGCTCGCCATGTCCTCGTCGTCGTCACCAACAGCGGCCATTAAGAGATCTGCGTCTGGCACCATCTCATTCTTAATCCGAACCTTCTTATCCTTGAAATATGACTCGGTCGGTTCGTGTTCCTCCTTGTTGATAGAGCTGAATGTATATTCTGGGCCACTTTTCGTAACAATTTTGAGGTCAAAAGTACGTGCCGCAGCGGCGCCCATGCTGGCACCAACCCTCGAGAAAATAGCTTGGTGAACGTCGGACAGCTCGATGAGAGTAGGCTGTTTCGAGACGAAGAATATGTACTTCTCAAGCATAAAAAGATCGCCTTGTACGGCTTTGAGGTTGGCTTTGATACCTGGATGGCCTTCGCGACTGGGTTCTGGAATGAGTGTACTGTTCATCCTGAGAATGCGAAACTCATACCTTTGAAATGAGCCAGAACCAATGATTTTTTTCTGAGCTAGTGCTCGAAAAAGGCTTGACACGACCTCGTATGTGGGACATTCATAGTTCTTATGTAATTTATCATAGTTGGCTATTTCCTCACTGTTGGGGTGGTTTAATGACTTGTCACTGAAGATATAGACGTGGTGCGTACTCTGTCATGTTGAGCTGAGCTTCGATTTCTTCCTCACGGTTGAATTGCATCACAAGGTACTGGTATCCTGTTTGGCCTTGCCGGAGCGGTTCAGACAAACCAAACTGTGGAAACTCGAGTGAGATTCAAGAGCGAACATGTTTTGAAACTTACGATGAATAAAACATGCTGATCATCCTTCGGTAAGAGGAATAGCCGTGCAATTTTCGAGAACAAGATCTTGTAGTCGTAAGTTTTTCCCCGTAGGCGCAGAAAGTCTTTGAACATCACCACATCATAGCGACCTCGAGGTGTTAATACAAGAACCTCCTCGAAGAGCATGATGATATCGTCTGAGACTTGATCAAGGGACGCCTTCTCCTTGACCATATCATGAAACACCTGAGCTGCGCCTATTTCTTCTTCTTCGTTGTCTTCTTCGCCAGAGCCGGCATCAGCTCCTTTGAGCTTGGACTGAGTTCCAGAAATATAGAATCGAATTTCAACCATTTCATCTACTGCGCCCTTTGATTTAGTGGTTGATGCTGGGTTGGAAAATTCCAAGGAAACTTCAGTTTTTCCAGTGATATTCGAATTTGCGACATTTTGCAAAGGCAGTTCGAAAGCAGTTCGATCCGAGGATGTAAACACGAGATCCTGACCTGAAGAAACATGAGAATTGGTACGATCGCGGAAAGCCAGCGCAACCTTGAAAATCGGTAAGACCCCAATTCCAGCCTTTCAATGAAATTTCTCTGGTTTCAAGCGTGACACCAAAATGGTTCTTGAGGAGAGTTGCCAGTCTGTCGTGATCCTAGAGAGTAGTGGATTCAAATCAGAAATACCGCAGCTAGGAAAAAGAAACGCACCTCACGCTGAAATCCATCGAAACTTTCTTTACGAGTGGTTTGTTGCAGTTCCTTGATACCAATACGGAGCTGGAAATTGCGAGCTACGCGAATCCACTGGGCCCATTTTATGGAATTTGCATTCATTGCAACTACCCCTTCAGTGTCAACGCCTTTCCACGCCATTCCACTTGCTGCGACACGAAATTCTACGGAATAATTTGAGAGCAGGTCAAAATCAGAACATGAAAGATACAGACTGCCGTTCTCGCGCGAAAGGCCATGATAAATTCCATCAAATTGCGTAGTACTACTCATGCCAGGAGGAAGTGATGGTGGTAAATGTTGGAAAGTTTGACGCGATTAACGCGTTTGAGCGCTAAATTTTCATGCAGGCTTTTATAATCTCTTTACAGCTGCAATGATTTTGCTAGGCTTGTATCTTTAAATAACTCACAGAATCTACCGTGACGCCTCCAAGGACCATTTCTGACAGCGACGTGAGCTGAAACTTGTTGATAAACATAGTAAGGCTTCCACGCTCCTTGTAACTGTTATTGGTATACGCGTACCAGCGCATCCACACGACGAGGAAAACTGGCTTGAACAATTAATTACCATAGTAAAATTGTGACACTACAGTAGGATTCAGACTCTAGTTTGATGCGATGAATCCAAAGTGTCCATATCGAAATATACAGTGTTTGTGCACAGGCGGGTTGATACACAAAACTTTTGAAATGAAAGTTTAGTTATAGACAGTCTATGGTTTCAAGAGAGGGAACTTGGAGAGGAAGATAGGTTTTTCGAACACAATTATCCGACCCATCCCTTCTTCAGCACTTTTCAACGATGTACCGCGGCCTGGATTCCACCATTCAAATTTCAAAAAGAGTCAACCTTCTTCTCGTCCAGGTGGAGATTTATTAGGGTGACCAGATGCCGAAAAAATTGTGCGTAGAAGTATGCAAGTGGCAAAGATAGACAATAGGCGCCGGCTGGTCCTTTGAGCGCCAAACCTATTCCTCTTTCTTCTTTCTACTTGAATATCCTAGTAATCTTTTTTGATAATCTCGATAAGAGCTTTTTGAATGGATTCTTTGGAAATCCGGTCGCGAGATGTCCAAGAGAGAACTTTCTGCAAATGGTGATCATTTCCCCTTGCTCATTTTCCGGACAACTTGCAGAAATTGCTTCATTGCAGGCTCAATACCAAACTAGAGTCAAACGGCTATCCTGCAATGACTTCCCTTGTCAAGGATCTATCTGATGGTGTTCGGCTTATACAGTTAATGGTGTGTTATCCTGCAGTTTATCGATGAAACGAGCATTCACGGCCATTTAGGAAATCATGGGTACTCTATGACTACCCATATGCTATGTTCCTACTTCTTACTCAACTTCAGGGGACGTGTCGCTCGGTCGATACAACAAAATACCTAGAATGCGGGTCCAAAAAGCAGAAAATGTCAACAAGGCCTTAGAATTCATCACTTCCAGAGGCGTCAAACTCACCAATATCGGTCCTGAAGGCACTGCATTTTCCTAACTGCCCTTGCATATTAACCGCTCAACTAAATCCTAGACATCATCGACGGCAATTTAAAGCTCATACTTGGGATGATATGGACTCTTATTCTTCGATTCACGATAGCAGATATCAGGTCCGCCCTTGTTCTTCTCTTCACTTTTTGAAATTGAGGAATATTGTATGAAAGTGAAGAAGGTCTCTCAGCCAAAGAAGGTCTTCTGCTTTGGTGCCAGCGCAAAACTGAACCGTACAAGGAAGTGGACGTACAAGACTTTTCTACGAGCTGGTCGGACGGTCTAGCTTTGTATGGGCCTCCTCATTTTAACTTGAAGCTGCGTTGCTTACGATCATTTCAGATGCGCGTTAATTCACTGTCATCGACCTGATCTATTGGACTATGGCAAGTTGGACAAGGTAGCTCACTGCACCGTGACCGCTCAGTGATAAACCATTCATGCCTCTCAGGCCGATCGACATGACAACACTAGACTTGCTTTTCAGATAGCGGCGGACCATCTCAATATACCTGTTCGTTGAACAACCACATTTACCCGCGCCCTCCACGATAAATTTCTTTCCTTAGCAATTACTGGAAGTAGAAGATCTATGCGATTCAAGCCATCCCGACGAACGCAGTGTTATGACATATATCGCAAGTTTCTTTCATGCCTTTTCTTCAATGGGTTACGTTCAACCTTCCATTGCTGTGCTTTTGTGCTGAATCAGTGACATCACAGACCAGGCGGAAACTGTATCTCGACGTGTTGAAAAATTCGCGGAGCTAATGCAATCTGTATGGGTCTCAAAAAACGACTATGAACGCCGAGTACGGCTGGTAAGGCTTTCTTCCTTGTTACCGTTTTCATCTCAAACTCGTAGATTCCGTAGCTTCTGTCAGCGTGGTCCAAGGAACAAACGAGCTGGATGACCACCTTATTCACGGGTACTTATACTGAAGCACGACAACGTTCCGTCGAGTTCACCACGTATAAGCAGACCACAAAGCGAACGTGGGTCACTGAAAAGCAGGATATCGCCACTCTTTTCGGAAATGTACAAACCAAGCTCAAGACGTATGGCTTGAGAGAATATGTACCGCCAAACGGACTATCTTTGCTGGATGTGGACGACGCCTGGAAAAAACTGTTAGGCTCTGAAGCTCAAAGATCCCGTGCTATCAATGCGGAAATACGACAGTAAGTCTTCCTCGAAGTGCCCACTTTCTTTATGATTCATCCTTCCTCAGAATCAAAGAGAACTTACGGAAGAAGTTTGCAGAGGTTGCCAACGACTTTGAGCAGCGTCTGCATGCCATTTCATCAGAATTGACTGCCATTGATGGCCCGCTGGAGGTAAACTCTTTGACGACCTTGGTCTTTTCCTCGCTCATCGTTCTCAGGTCCAACAACAAATGGTCCAGCAAATCCAAACTCGATTACCTGCGCTATCTGAGACACTGAAACACGTCGCCGACGCTGAAACTGAATGCAATGCGGCCAATATCGAAGAAAACGATCACACTGTATTTACGTGCCAAGACCTCGAATTTGAGCTAGAACTCTTGGTCCAAAGGATTTCCAAAAAAATTGCGTTCATAGACAACCAGGTAGGCTATATCTCGCTCCCTAATTCAAAACTTGAATATTATCCTTGCAGATTGTTTCAAGAAATATGACCAACCTGACGCCAGCTCAGCTGGAACAATTCGAGAGCACATTCAGATATTTCGACAAAGACGAGTCAAACACGCTGAATCAGTCCGAAATGACCGCTGCGCTTGCCAGTCTTGGAATTGTGTATTCTGTAAGTTGCTAGCCAGCGAATGTTCTTGCAGCCACTCGTTGACAACTTACTCTCAGGATGAAGACATGGATTATATCTATGAGCAGTTGCTCCATGATTACGGCGCAGTGACGTTTGAAGCGTTTATCAACTTATTGGCAAGTGCCCACGGAATAATATTGGATTCGGTACTAACGAGTATCCCAGGTTGAAATTACTGAGGATCAGACATCGCCTGAACAGCTCAGAGAAGCATTCCGAGGTATTGCCTCTGATAAGGTACTACCGAATGCTATGGTGTTATTCCTTGTTTTAAACGTTTTGTATCAGCCGTTTGTCACTGAGTTGGACCTCCGGATTGCACATCTCCCAGCCCCATCGATTGAGTTTCTACGAGAAGCTATGCCAATCACTCAGAGTGAAGCCGGAGAGCCTGAGTATGATTATGAACGGTGGTTGGATGATGTGTTTGCATAGTATATTCTATCCAGAGTTTTCTTCATAGAGTAAAGTAACTGCGTAGTGGTTTATGATTCAGTTCAGTTTACAAGTCTCGATCTTGAATTTGCGGCCTGAAAACAAGAATACCCAGTCCAAAGGTGCCATTGGCAACCCTGACTAGCACTACAAATAATTATGAACAGCCACGGCTGAGGTGTAGAGGTAGCTACTAAGTATACAAATAATTATATGCATCAGAATGTGGGTGGAAAATGGTAAGAAACTAGTGAGAAAAACAAAGCAAACTGACGACGAAAAGGAGCAAGCACCAAAAAAAAAAAGAAAGGAAAGTCCCTCGTTCATCCCCTGACACGAGATACTCTGCTGCTTTTTCGGGTGGATGCCGGCGCGGGCGTGGCTTCTACAATAGATATGTCGCTATCTGACTCTGGCACATCATGCACCTCAGGCTGCAGTGGAACCTCGTTCGGTGGAGTATCAACCTTCTTCTCCGGCTCTTGGGCCTGGCCGTGTTCAGCCTTCCAATGCTTCGACAGTAGATCGACTTTTTCTCTGAGTTCCTCGCGGAGACCATTCAGGCGTTCGCCCTCCCAATCAGCCTGACGGTCATTTGATGAACGGGTTCCCTTCTTCTGCTAAAGACAGTTATGCGAACGTCAAAACAAAAGCGAGGTCCAAAACATTACAAATAGCGTACCGCAGAAAGGTTGGCAAAGTACTCAGCCTTTTTGACAAACACTTGTGCGAAATGTATAAGATATACACCGCAGTCGCAAAAATTGGGTTGCGTTGGTACCTGATGTTCGTGAACGTGTCAATTATTAAAGCGAGATAAGTTGCTAAAAACTACCAACCGAAAGCATTCTACCACCAGGTTTGATCGCGTTATCAAAGTTCTTTTTGTCATTGGCCTCCAACTGAAGATATTTGCCCAATGTACCGATGGCTTTTGGATGCTTATGACCCAGAGAGTCCAGTGTGAAAATGATCGTCCTATATAAGGCTTAGAGATAGACTGTCACAGAGGATATCAATCAACAAACTTGTTAGTCTCAAGAGCAGTTGCTTCAACATTGGCATCACTGTCCACGATGTCAATGGGCATCTCTTCAGCCGTTTCCTTGCCTTTCCGGGATGGTGGACGGGCATAAAAGCTAGCGGGGTTCACCGGAGCCGTTTTATGATGATTGGCCTGCGTTTCGTCGTCGGAAAGAGGTCGTTTCCTGGAAGTCCTTGGCGAGAGAGAAGAGTCAATATCCATACGCCTTGAACGCTCTCTCGGATCATGGGGAGATGTCGTCAGCGAGGAAAAAGAGAGCGGTTGAGCAGTAGAATTTCCCTCCTCTTCTCCTTCATCAACGTCCATAACATGGTCTGGAAGATCTACACAGGGGGAGAGAGGAGACTGAGAAGCAGATTTCGACTCCTCGACTTCAACCCTTATGGCCAGCTCGGTCAATCCGCGAGCGGCTTCATCGGCATCGGCCTGGCTTGAGTCGAGTATACTTTGCTCGTTAAGCTGATCGATTTCCAGTTCAGATGAACCAGTCCGAGAGGAGCGAGGGTTGCTTGCAGTTATGGATAAAGATCGCCGCCTAGATGTCGGTGAACCAACATCAGCGCCAGTACTGTCAGCGGAAGGAGAGAGAGGTTGCAGATCATCCTCTGGGAGCAAAGACGTAGTAGACGCGAGTGATGTGGATTCTTCATGAGCGCCTGAGAGACGCGTACTATGCCGAGTAATAGGGGGTTCGCGCTCGGGAGGATGTGAAAGAACGTGCTCTGGACGGTATATGATAGCGAGGTACCAATGCAAGCTATTGCGGACTCAGTAAGTGCTTTTAACGAGGATGAGAAAGGCCTACTTTTCGTTGATCGGTACGATGATGAATTTCTTGTCAAAGATGTCAAACTTGGAGGTCCAACGTTGAACACTTCGATACCCTTCTTCTACACTGTGGTAAAAAGATCGAAACCGTAGTTACAAGATAGGTCACATAGACTTACGCTTTCTTGCTACTTAGTTTTTTGTAAAAGAATGAATTGAAGATGTGAATTTGATTTGCTAGTTCGGGCTGAGCCACCGAAAGTTCGTGATGCCAAAGCCTTGAATAAAGAGTCAGTCGCACGATAGGAAACATATATGAAGATCGACTAACTTGAGGAGGAACTCGATAAGAGTATCGTTCAAGTACTCGTCGGGAAGTAGCCGATTGAAATCTGCGTTCGTAATATTCACGCCTGCCTGAGGATATGTCAAAATTCTAGAGAAGCCATTAACATCAAAAAAACTGAGAAGTAAAACACAAACATCTCGTCCGGGTCTACAGAAGGCTGCTTCTTAGCTTGTGCTTGCACCCGTTGTTGGCGTGTCGACCGACGAACGCCAGGACTGGGAGCACGAGAACTGGGAGCACGACTATTTGACGTGCTACTGCATGTTAATCCCTCAGTCAGTGTTCGTAAGGGTAAGCACAGAAAATTACGCACGAAGCCTTGCGGGTACCATATTTTGCTGTTTCTTTGGGCTCCCGACGAGATAGCTCGTCGTCAAGTTGAGTTCGTTCATTGGACTCGGGAGGTAAATCATAGTCACAGAAATTGTCATCAGCGATGTTAAGTTCGTCATCATCCGCATGGTCCCGACTTGTACCAGCACTTGCAAGAGCTTGATCCCAGACAGCCTTGTTTGCAGGTTCCCCTATCAGTACACCATACTTGGCCACCGCTCCCTTGCAAAGACGTCGAAACAGTTCGAATGTTTCGCCTGACCAGGTATCATCGTTCTTATTGAACTTGATCGTTATTATGCCTTTACCTCCTGATTCGCCTACAAGAGAATTAGACAACGTGTTTGAGCAAAGTGTGGGTATTACCTGGCTTAAACTCGTTTCCCCAGGATCTGCCGATACCTTGGTATGGACTTGTAGGATTCAACGGTTTGGCAATAAACTTGACACAGGGCTCCTCCACGGTGTGTTGACCGATCTGCCTATATATGAGATGAGAAACGTTCCAATTAAGGATAAACTTACCTCGACAGAGTTTATACACTGTGCGAAAGGCACCATCTCCTTATAATCTTGGCCTACAATTTGGAAGTAACTTGCCTGCGATTGGTGGGTGTAAGCTCTGAAGGAAAGAGTGCCACCCAATAGATGTTTGAGTCCAAAGAATATCTCTCTACAAGGCAATGTCTTTATCTCTTTGTTATTTAGATTGAACCGCGTAGAGTGATCAAACGAGGAGGACGTCGCAGCTGGATCCAAGTTCGTGGACGGATCTGGATGATTCCGCATGTTAACCTGCCAGTCGTGAGATATGCAGCCCTGGTAAAAAGACAAAAAAACCAACCAGTAGCGGTTTGGTGCTTCTAGGTTTCATATTGCTCTTGACCTTCTTCAGATCGACGACAACACTCTTCTTCTCGAGCTCCTTAACCCTTTTCTTGACAGCACCAGGTGGCGGAGACATTTTTTCGTCTGGGAATTGTTCAATTGGGGAGGATACACGAGAAGGATGCTTTGTGGTGGCGTCCTTATCCATCTGCCATTGGATATCTGGAATGTCGGCCTTGATTTCGTCTTCATCTCCGTCGCTGATAACAACAACGTCTTGCTCTTTTTTGGACCCGTGAGCCTTGGCTCGTGATAATGGAGCAGCTTGGGAGCGTAGAGAGGAACTTGCAACTGGCTTGCGATTCGTGTCAGAGTTATAATGCGTGTCTGGTTGCGGATCAGAAGCAATGCGGGGCGCTGTGATTTGTTAGCTCCTGTAAACGAGGAGGGTGATGATATACGCACTATCTACTTTCCGACGCTTCAGCGTAGGATGTCCTGCAACGGTTTGCTGTTTCTGTCGTTTACTGATTAGTTTTTCCCCATTATTTCCATCCAGATTGTTCCTCATTCTGTTCGCAGCGAACGGGTTGTACATCGTCTAAACTCATCTTAGATAGTAATTGTGACATTGAAGTAGAAGAAATTGTACATTGTTATTGGACGGGGTGTTATTGAATTGGTTGTTATTGGATGGGACTGTTATTGTTGTAGGAGCCTTGGACCATCTGTAATCACGGTCAACAATGGTTCGTCGCCTAGAAGGACATGGCGTACGGGACTCGAGATTTTGACGCGTCTCTGTGTTGTTGATTTACGACTTCTTGAGAGGCAAATTCGTAGTTGTAAAGAGATTTAATAGCCCTTCGGTCCTTTGCGGGAATGGTTTCAGTAGCCATTGAAGCCGCTTGCGGACAACATGAGGTAGCAGATATGAAAAAGGCGCCCGTGTTGACCAACCTTAAACAATATTATATCTTACTGTCTATAGCTACCAAGTAACCGATAAAAATCTGCAACTACATACAAACTACCAGCAATTACAACAAGATGAGGCTCTGAAGAATTAGCTGCCCATTGTAAGGCCACTGGTAAATCATCAATCTTGTCGTCGCCACCCTTCCAAATCTCAGCCTTTGGACAAAGATCTTGTACAACAGAATGAAGAATAGAAGGAGGAACAGATTTGACCCAAGGCATTCCTTCCGGTGGAGTGAACCGTAAAACTGCCACTCGCACGTTGATTGCACGATCCGATGAAAATGAAGGCGGTAGCAGGGGAGAAAGTGTTTGCAACGGTGTTTTGGGGGGAGAATGAGAAAGTGATAGAATATAGGTAACAGTAAACTCTGTATCTCTTATTGAATTGCAGTATTCAGTGAGAAACCGACTCAGCGTCGCTGCCGACGCCGGATTATGTGCACCATCTGCAAGTACAACCAGTTTCTGGCTATCAGGATCATGTAGATTACTGGGGATCGAGTGAAACGACAACCTTCCGGGCCAGGAAACATTAGCGATTCCTCGAGCAACAGCTTCAGGTGTTATTCGATTGTGTAACGCAAGCGTGGAGCAGGATGGATGAGAAAGTGCTACCGATATAATAGATGCAGCTAAACCAGCGTTATCGAGCTGATGTGATCCATGTAAGGCAACAGTGCGTTGACGTGAACTGGGAAACAGGGCATGTCTAGTTCAACTGGGTAGGAAGGAGGAGGTTGAAAATGTGGCATATCCTGACGTATCACCATACCATAAGTAGCGATAGCAGGAGGAGCACGGATGAAGTCTCCTTCAATATCATTGACGACTTTTCGCGCAACTTCCGCTACTTCTGGATGACTCTGAGGACCCAAGACGAAGGGCTTGCCTTTGCGAGCGATGGCTGCCTTTTCCTTTGTGATAGCATCCACGGTATCCCCTAAAAATGCCTGATGGTCCAGATCGACAGCAGTAAGTGCAGAGACCAAGATAGCTTCATCTGGAATGACATTTGTCGCATCCAGCCGGCCACCCATTCCAACTTCTAAAACTACAATGTCAACCTGAGAGCGTTCAAATACCACGAGTGCTGTCAAGACTAGCATTTCAAAGCTGCTAACTTGTATGGTATTTTCCTGAGAAACCTTCTCAACTTCATCTCTGGCAATGTGATAAACTTGAGGAGAAACCTCGTGATTGTCCACAGAGATGCAGTCGTATACTGAAACAAGATGTGGACTGTTAAATCGCCCAACCTTCAGCCCAGCCGAAGTCAATATGGACGAGGTCAAGGCTGAGACGCTGCCTTTTCCATTTGTACCAGCTATGTGAATTGTGGGACGAGTATACGGCAAAATGAAGCGGTAAAGACGCTTTATGCGATCCAAGGACAGATCAATAGACATTGGTCGATGGGCGCTTAGCGCCATCATCTGTACTAATACAGCTTTCTCTGCTCCAGTGCTCGGGTCCGGATCCTCTTCACAATTGTTGCTTTGTTAAACAATGACAATAAGGAACCCCGACACCACACCGCCGGGTCTTCATTGCCATGTTTTTTTGTCTTCGGGCGATGATATCAACGTGATAAATGTCCGAATAAATGCACAGGTACTCGAGTTCCTTTGTACTCCGCAAGTCGTCTTGTATGGTCGGCTTCCATACAGCACCGGGTGCATTCAATATAACTTGAAAATGGACACCCAGACACCTACAACAGCCCTACAACATGCCCTCTACCTTGAGGAGGAAGCATCATCAAGAATTGACACTTCGGAAGTCGTTTCTGGAAGCAATGCGAGTGAAATTATCACTGTAAGATATACATTCTCCCAGCTTGCTCTGCGTGTTCTGATCTGCTATCCAGTTTCCGCCGGCCAAGCGATAAATCGTCCCCTAGACCCACCGAAACTTGGAGAAGGGATTATAATTCTTCCTACGAGCCTTATTACCATGCCTCATCCATCATTCGCCCACCGTTGGCGTACTATCCTCCCCATAGCATCCGCAACCTCCCACCAGAACTCTTGGCCTACATTTTTGTTATGGGCTCAGAAGATGACCCTATACTTCCTCTCACTATCACGCATATATGCAGATTTTGGCGAGTCTTGGCCCTTAACACGCCCTTATTATGGCGTAGAGTTGTCCTTGGGTCCTACTACAGCATGTGGAGAGAGACAATGTATCGCGCGAGGGCTTGCACACTGGATATTGAATTCAAATCGCCTGGTCGGTACGGGTCTCTGGCTTTCTATGAAGTGCAGCGATATATGCATCTTGTCATACCGCAAATTCGACGATGGAGGTCACTGAGCATCGTATTCTCGGACTATCAGCCATATCTTTGGAACGCAGCTCTATCTGAATGTTGCTCAAGAAATAATCACACGCAGGTGCCTGGTGAGCTGCGTTGGCGGGCTGAATGGCTATCCTTATTAATATTGTATACTAGAACTTGAAGAACTGTGCCTAGTATACCGTCATAACGACGACACAAAAGAGTTTTGTCTCTTTTCCGGATACGCGCCCTCTCTTCGTCGTGTTACAATCGACGGGATACGACTCACCTGGCTCCCATCTTTATTCCAGAATCTTCGATATCTGGACTATATTCATCATGGCTGGACTAATGGATCCCATGCTATCCAAGAAGTTTCCAACATTTTACGTGTATCTTCACGATTGGCAGAGCTCCGGATTCTCTTTCCAGTTAAAAAGTATCGACCCCGCCTAAACCATCGGATTTCGCCTGACTTTGAGACGATATATCTTCCCCGGTTGGAAAGCCTTCATCTGCGAGTTAATTCCCAGGACATCCCAGAAGAGCTGATCTCACTTGCTTCCCTTTTTGAGACTCCCCGGCTTTCGGACCTACATCTGGTGGATTCCAGGCAGCGGCAGCGTGCATTCCCGAATGTTAACATATTTTGGACATTGTACCCTATTCCGCCATTACTAAGGACCGTTCATTTACAACATGGGTGGTTTGAAGCGGCTCGGTATTTTTCTCAATTTGCCAGCATAGTACAAGGACAGCTTTGACACTCTTGGCATCTGGCCGACTGATCTCACCAGAAGCAAGAGCTTGAGTAATAAATCGATAAATAATACTGTACACTAGCTTACTATACTCATTGGCAATCTCCGAGTGAAATTTGCACTGGCAACGTTGGAACTTGAAAAGATATAAGTGGTGACATGTGGAGTCGTGAGAACTTGTTGACGACGAGAGGATCAACGGGTGTTTTGCTTTCCCTCCATGTCTAATCCTCCTCGTCGTGCGCAACAGCAACAAGGCCCTTCACAATATGCCGCTGTACCACAAAGTCCCCGTTCAGCTCTGCCTTATAGTGCTCCACGGCCAGGTCCTGGCTCTCGACAAGGATCTGCGCTTGCTCAAGGTGTAGCGAGCGGTGCTATTGGTGGTGGTTATGGTCCATATGCAGTGCGTAATACTGTTGTATCACTGGTCTTTTCTTTTTCTCAACGAATTTTCAGTTTAATCCCAACCAAGCAAGAGATGCTGCACTAAATAGCAACTCACGGTTTAGTGCTGTACCATCAGAGCATTCAGCATCCTCCATATCAGCCGGCGCCGAAAAAGCAGCCATTCTGGCAACCACTGCAACAGTGCCTCAGTATCTCTGGGACAAAGACCCAGACCTCGATGATGTCCTGCACAACCCTGATCCCGTGAGGGACGCTAAATTAGACCGTTCTTTTACCCTTTTTTCTGCCCGTGGTTGGGCAAATGCCGGAGCTCTCGTTATTCTCATTCTTGCTATCCTCACTCTCTTCGCTGGATACCCTATCATTAACGCATTGGCCCATCCACAAGCTGCTATCAACGGTTTTAATCTTGGCGGTATTAATGGCTCGGGCCAGGTACCGGATTTACCCAATGTACCTCTCCTCATAGACGCAGAAACACCAAATTCTGCCCTGTCTCGAACAGGATCCGATGGCAAGTCGTACAACCTTGTGTTTAGTGACGAATTCAATACCGATGGGCGGACTTTTTATCCTGGCGACGACCCTTTTTGGGAAGCTGTGGATCTGCATTATTGGCAAGTTTTTTTCTGTAGCAATCCGATTCTTCTAGCTAATATCGCTGCTTGTAGGCCCACTGGTGATCTGGAGTGGTACAGTCCCGAGGTATGATTAGCCTTTTTAATGTATCTTCAATATCAATTTTCTTCATCCAGGCCATTACAACAAAGGGTGGTCAGCTCGTTATTACCCTAACTGAACAAGACAGCCATAATCTCAACTTCCAGAGTGGTAAGAGATGCGCTTAATCATTCTTTGTTCTTCTTTCTCAAGGCCCCACAGGTATGTTGCAATCGTGGAACAAACTTTGTTTTACCACTGGATATATCGAAGTCGCCATTAGCCTTCCTGGCACTCACCAAACTCCCGGTTTTTGGCCTGGTGCGTGGACGATGGGCAACTTGGTGAGTCCGGGGTATGTTTCATAGTGTTTTCTAACAGCCGAGTCTAGGGACGTGCTGGTTATGGTGCTACTACAGAAGGAACTTGGCCCTATTCCTACGATACATGTGATCTCGGGACTTTCCCTAACCAGACGAACAAGGCTGGCACCGGACCACAAGGCGCCCTCACAGGAAACGGCGGAGGTCCAATCAGTTTTCTTCCCGGTCAACGCTGGTCAGCTTGTACATGTCCAGGCAGTGACCATCCTGGACCCTCCGTCAGCACAGGTCGTGGTGTTCCTGAACTTGATATCCTCGAAGCTCAGATCGATGTCTCGGTATTCCAAGGCGAGGTGTCACAGAGTGCCCAAGTTGCACCATTCAACTTTGACTATTACGTTGATAACACTACGACCACGTTCTACCAGCCAGCCATTACCCAATTCAATTCTTACCGGGGCGGACAGTACCAGCAAGCCGCGTCTGCGGTCACAAACATTCCTAACACTGCATACGCGAACCAGACTTTCATTAAATATGGTATGGAATGGTGGTCGAACCCCAGCAGTAGATCTGAGGGGTATGTTACTTGGTACAGTAATGGCGCCCAATCGTGGACTTTGCCAGCTGCTGCCATCGGTACGGATAGTGTCACCAATATTAGTGCTCGCTTGATTACCGAGGAACCTATGGTTAGATCCTATCTGAGTTGGACATTCTCATTCTGACAACTGATATAGTATATGGTCCTGAACTTGGGCATGTCCCCTTCTTTCCAGGCACAAGATTTCATGCACATGCCGTTCCCAGCTGAGATGCTCATCGATTATGTCCGCGTATATCAGCGAGAAGGGTTAAGTGCTAGTGACTACATGAGTTGCGACCCGTCCTCCAGACCCACCTTGACATACATTAACAAGTAGGCCTCCTTTTACTTTTATGATCTACTACTCACGTAGAACGTTTCTAGCCATGCTACAGCTTATAGTGATGCAAATTTAACAACATGGGCATCAGCAGGATTTACCTTCCCCAGGAACTCTCTGTACGACGGATGTTGAGTACTGGATTTGCGCTCGTTGTTTAGATTATCATAATTGTGCAAGTTAATGATCGTCACCCTTCATCCACCCCGCTGACTTGTTCGTTACCTTCCATCCGTCCCCCAATTGCTGAATTGGTCGTCCTATTTGTTTTGTTCCATCTATCCTATGTCTGGCCACTACTTGTTTCCGCCGCTGTATCACGCATCATGGACCATTTAATGACTCAACGGAAGGACATTTTACTATCTTTCCGAGTGGACACTGGTACGACCGTAGATAAATTAATCATGCTTGTCAGACACGGTCATATATATTAACTTGTCTACCTAACCGAGGGATTCACTGCGCAATACCCACCATCCATGATAATTTCTTGGCCGCTTACATACCCACCTGCTCTCGACGCGAGGTAGACGGCTGTTCCTGCCATTTCTTCGGCACTGGAAAGGGATATATATTTTCCAACTGGTAAAACAAGTATGCTTACCTGCCATCGCGTTTAGCTGGGACAGGGGATATCCCTTGGCCTATCTTGTCAACTATCTCCGCCGGAATAACGTCTGTGGTCATCTCAGATGCATAAACACCTGGAGCGATGGCATTGACCCGAACTGGAATGCCTTTCACCGCAAACTCTGTTGAAAGCAATTTCGTCAAGTGAGAAGCCGCCGCCTTTGCACTGTTGTAACAAAACTGGAAGGAATCGAAGGGATCAGTGTTCAGAGTTTGCTAACGGAAACCCAACGTACGTGGTCTTGCGCGAGCTTAATTATTCCACTGATGCTGGTAATGTTGATAACCGAAGAAGTGTATCCGGGGATCTTGCACTCTTTCGTGCCCTTCTCCAGCAGACCCAGGAAAGCGGTCGTGGTAAAGTAAATTGAGAAAACATTGACCGAGTAATGGTCAGACCATTCTTGGGGATCTTCTTTGAACAGTGCCGAGCCAAAACTCTCTCCATCTTTGCATTCAGGGGCACTGAGATCACTTAAGAACGGCTCAGTAGGGCCCACTTGTCCTGCACTGTGAAGTTTATTCAGTAAGTACAGCTGAGTACAAGGTTGTGAATGCACTTGTTGACAAGGATATGCAATTTCCCTTCATTCGTCTCGATCACCCTTCTGCATTGCAAGATGCTTTCTTTCGAGGTGACATCCATTTGCAGACTAGAGGCATACAGTGTTAGTTTCGCGTAGATAACACAAGGAAAGAGCCAACGCAATGATTTCTCCTTCTGATGTTGGAGTATTTTCCACAACTTTCTGTAGAACACTTGCGCGACGTCCAGCGATATAAACTTTGGCGCCATTCGCTGCTAAACCTCGCGCAATCATGTATCCGATACCTGTTCCACCGCCTGTTACGAGAGCGACAAGACCAGTGAGATCGTAGAGACTCTTTGCGTTGAATTCTGAGGAGGCCATCAAGGTCGATGGGAGTAGATAGACAATCCTTTGAACGAGAATGTACTTCAAGTTATAGACATTTTTCCGGTCCGGAGTATGTCACGATAGTCAATAGCGGACCGATCCGATAGCATCCTATGGACCAATGCAATGTGTCTGTAGACTTACTATTACTTTAGTTTCGAGACGAGCTGACAGGAGTTTTCCAAGCTTGCCGAAATGTTCTGTATGCCTATTTCCTATTTCCAACATACGTCCCAATCAACGATAACTACTTCGTGATCACCTCTGGCCCGGGTGGACCGTGGATAATGGCCTGCACACGGAGAATATCGTCCTCCCTGTTCCAGCGTTGACTGCTAGGGCGAATGACGCAGTTTGGTCCTGCATTCTCTCCAGCAGGACTGGTGACTACTACCACGCATGCACTCAACGAGATCGGAATTCTCGTTTTCGCTCCAGATCCAAGAACATTTCACAAGAACTATACAATACATACAAAAACGTCTTTATTTGCCGCGCAGAAGCTTTCGGAAATCATCTTGCCCTTTTCCCGCCGCAGAACCTTGTTTAGAGGACGACGGAGTGGGTGCTTCTACGCTGGATCCCGTTGATGAACCTATAGGCGTGGCAAGTTTCCGTTTATGGCCTAAACCTGCCCTTGGTTTCGAGACGGTCGTTCTGGGCACAAACATGCCACTAGCACCACCAGCTCCTGTTTTGCGAGGATCGGCTTCTTCGACGAGTTCAAGAGTATTTCCATTGAAAATGATAGGTTCTGGACGTAGTAGAAGTTTACCCGCATCCTGCAGATGATTAGGAACTTATCACGATAGGGCGATGAATCGAACTCACTGCGGGGCTTTCGAGTTCCACCATGGCCTCATGAATGTTTCCGAATAGCTCTACTCGTTTAACGGAAGCGAGTTTTTCCAACATCTGTTGCAAGACTCCTTCTTGAGTGTCCGAGGGCAGGTTTTTGACACGAACAGAACGGCTCGCGAGTTCAGCGCTACGGCCCAGTCCACGTTCAGTATCGAAGGGCCTATCATCCACAGTGAGCTATGCAACTCTGAAGCGGAAGATTAGGAACCCAAGCTCACCGATGTTTTGGTTTAACACGAGAATCGGCAACTGTGACAGCCATTCGTCGTCCTTTCAACTCATGGTTGTTTGCACTGAGACCCGTTCGAGCATCGATCTAGAAATCATATTCTAAATAGCCACCGGCAGGAATTTGAACAACGTACTTCGTTTTCAAACTCCACAAAGGCAAATCCCCGAGGTTTGCCTTCATTATCCACCGCCATTCGAACGTCTTTGACAGGTCCAAACTGACAAAGATGGATTAGAAACTGCCTTTGCAGTGCCCAGTCATATACCTCTTACCTTACTGAAAAGTTTCTCAAGATCTTTCTTGGTTGTCTGTTTACTGAGTCCGGAGATGTGAAGTTCTCTGTCGTTGGCGTCTTGATCTGTACGTTCCTTCTTTCGTTCTGGGTTGGAAAGTAGAACGTTGATGGTTCGACCTGGTTCCAACTCGCGTTCATGCAGCTCTTGGGCAGCCTGAGCTGAAGTCTACGGCCTCATCAGTAAAATATTGAATTCGGATAACGAATGATGTACCGGAGAAGTGTACTGAACATAGCAGAACCGCCTAGTATTCTTGAACTTTTTGCTCGGCCAGCGAACGTCGAAGATGGTGCCATACTGTTGAACCAAGGTTAGCCACTATGAGGTATTAAGGATGTTATGATGGACTTTTTCAAACAGATTACGAATGTATGAATCATCTGCACTTTCGGAAAAGTTGGTAACGTAGAGCGTCGACCGCCAAGCCAAGTGGACTGCTATTTCTTGATCACTTATCTTTTTCTTGTCTTTGGTAAGAGCTGCGGGAACGGACGCCTGAGAAAATGCGATTGAGTCCTTGCTATCAGCATACTCAAAAGGAGTGAACAGTTACTCGATCTACGAATTCCACTGTCCCTACAGTCGCAGAGGGTAGTTGGGTGATTTTTACTTCGCGAACACGTCCGCACTGAAACCAAGGTCTGACAATTAGTACATGATGTGTTCGATAGCATGTCTATTACTTACGTCCTTGAACAAATTCGTCAACTCTTCCTCAGTGCAGTCGTTAGGTATATCCGCCACAAAGACGGTGGAATTTTCACGGTCTCTGCATACGACGAGAAGTTTATATCTTAGCAATCGATTAACATGAACAATATCAACCTTTTTAAGGGTCCTTGAGGAGGTTCTATGGCATATTATTAGCAATTTTTTGGCCATAGTGCTGGCACCCGTACCGAGTTTGATCTTCTTTTGCAAGTCCTCCGTCAGTTCATCCTCTGCGAGACGTTTGGTTCCTCGGGTTTCTTTAGAAGCTGGACCTTGATCAACATCCATTAAGTCCTCCACAGTCATGTTCGGCACAGGTGCCTCAGCTACAGGGACTGAGGCTTGAGCTTCGGTGACGACTTGCATTGCTTGTTGGTTCGCCTTCTCGGCTTCCTGTAAAAGGCTGAGAAAAAGAAAAGTTTCCAGTCTTAGATTGTTGTACCTTGGCCCGTCGTATATTGACCTGGTACCGGGCCTTTTCAATCTTGTCGTGGCAGACCTCTACTTGTTCCACAGACCCATAGAAATGCTCGAACAATATCCAAGCATCCCAGATTAACTCGGGCCAGTTGATATTCTTCGCGGCGATATCAGAAAAAACCTTGCGGGCTTCATCGTGTTGGTCTGTTTTGCTTGTAACATTCATGTGAGCATGCGTAAAACAGCAGGCAATGTCGAGCCATACATTAGAGAATCAGTATAAAGGGTCCATACGACGTAATCGCTCTTGTAGTGCTTTGCAGCCGAGGCTGATTGCCAAACAGCTACGGAACCTTCGAGGACTCCAGCGAAACGATACTAAAAAGCTTCTGATTGAAAATTAACTCAGCAGTTAAAAGCAAGATTCCCACCACTTCACACAGATATTTCTCTAATCGCAACCTGGGATCACCAGTGGGAGCTTGCAAATCGATGAGACGGGACAGAAAGTTGCCAGTGGACAGACGTACTCTTCCGGACCATTTCAATTCCACTTTCAAGTATTCCAATCAAGGTTGGAATGGTTTCATCATCTACTCAAGATTAGGGTCCATGTACCGTTAAATGCTTATCAACACACCTGAGAGGCCGAGGGCAATAAGGCGTTTCTCAAAGCCTGCACGAGCGAGGATTAAATGCGTCAATTCCTCGACATCCTCAAGTAGTTGAGGTACTGAACATGCTTGCGCAAAAAGGCCTGAAGTGGATATCAAAAAAAATAGTCACCGTGCAATAAAGGTACGAGCCTGTTATAGTGTCTCGGCTCTCTTGGACATGTTCCGGGTCAGTATAGCGCTCCTACAGTATAGCTCAGCATGAAGAAGAGAATCATGGGGTCTTACTTACGACACATCGCATATACTGTGCCCATATCTCTCCACACCCCGGAACGCTGCGTATGGCTCGCTTGAAAAAGTTCACTTGACGATCTTGACGAACTTCCAATAGCCTCTAGAAAAGACATATTAAAGCTGGACAGAGTGTGGTAGAACATTGCACACCAGCGCATCGCCGTAACCAACCCAAAATGATCTCAGAGTTTGTTCAGCACCGTATTCACCACTGAATCTCCGTTTAGCAGCCTCCGAAATAGCCCTCTCATATACACCAGAGGTTACGGTCAAATCCGGGTATTTGGCCCTGCGCTCATAGCCTATATAATATGAAAAAGCTTCAAGGGAATTTTGGGTTTGATTCTACCAGTCAGAATGAGTTGCATGGAATGGTGCTGATTGGGGAGATTCTAACCAAGGCATTTTCATGTGGGTCTCTGCGTTCAACAGCCTTGAGCGTTCGAGACTTTATTTTGGAAGCCGCAACAAGGAGCGGTTCGTATTGGTTGGCGGGCTTGTACTTGGTTGTGAACGAAGAGTAAGCTTGAAATGTGTCGTCCACACCTAACGAAAGGATCAGCCAAGCAAACTGAAGATGTGCATAGTAAATACTTGCGAGCATGAGGCTGCCCCAACCTCTCGAGCAAAGAGGTCTCAAACTGATCAACGAGAAATGGCCTGGCCATAAAGTTAGTATCTGAGTATATGAATGAGCAACAGACTCACTTTTCAGACGGTGACGCAGATTCAAGTAATTCCAGCTCCCAGTCTCGTAAAAGGTCCCAAAGAAGGTGGCTCTGTAAAAGCACGATTAGTTTTAGATAGGGAAACGACATAAATAAACACACTTGAGTTATGTGGCCTACACCTTTGTTAACAATGTCCGTCAAAGTAAGCCTCGTCCATTCCACAGAAAACAATTCTCCCAGTTCGTCAGGCTTGATTGCCCCTGTAGTATAGTGCTCATATCGGTTGATAATCAGTTCTATATGTCGTTTGAGCACCGGGATAGCTGAAAGTAGCTGGTTAGCTGTAGGAGATGATGTTTGCAAGACGAAAGGTAGACTTACAGAGATAATCGGCTTCGGCGCGTTCGTAAAGTGAGAGAAGCTCCTCTATTCCGCTTGCTGAATCAAGATTCGTTGTCTGTTCCTTCATGCTGAGCAGATCAATCCAGGCTTCATCTCCTGCGGCGAAACAGTTGGTATACATTTCTAGCGCTGATGCTAATTCTGTATCCATTCCTTCGAGAGACTTTGCAAGCTGAATATGCTGAATATGAAGAGAGATATCGCGAGGATTTTCCGCAAGCTGTTCGAGAACTCCTGCAAGGGCATCCAGTGAAGCGGATTCGTCCATGGTGGAGTAAGTAACAAGAGCTTAGTCTCACGTGATGGCTATGTCTCTAAAACCTCTTGACAGTGATGGTTAGAGACTACAATAGCCTAGCTAGCTGTCTTTCGTGAAGAGAATAATAAACCAATATCGAACTCATGGAGGCTAAAAGAAATTTTCATTCTAAATTCACTGCACAAGTACCGCGTCGTCTACTCGTAGTCTTCCAAACGGATCCATACAGTAGTATTCAGTCGACGCTGGTCAAGCTCCCACTGTCGTGTGAAATTTCACTATCAGCAACACTTGACCGTTCCCCATGGTCGCTACTGTCCTCGCTATCCCGTCTTCCCACAGTGTTCCTAAATTGAGAGGGATGGTCATTTAATGGAAAGAAGGTCTTTGTTGAACCTTGCGTCGTATGTCGTTGAGCAATAGCACTACAATAAACTGATGATCAATCACCGTTCATGAAAGTGCTGCTCAGGGAGCTAGGAGCACGTTGAAACCTTGGGGACCGGGAGATACTATATGGGCCAGTGACGAAGGTCTCCGAGGAGTTTCTTGAGATGGAGATATATCATCCTCTTCTTCTTCTTCTTCTTCTTCACGGATATGATAAGGAATAGCAGTCTCCTGTCCTGAAATCTCCGAAAAGGAGTTGTGACCCATAGGTGTACCGCGGTAGACGGGTGTTTCATTGGAGTCTTGCCATTCCGTGACCCTATTGACCTGGGATTCAAAATGCGTGTCTGCAGGAACAAAGAGTTGTTCTTCATGATATCCTTCATCTTCCTCTGCTAGTAAAGGGGGCGTAGATCCAGGGATACGGTCAGGATCTTGGGGAGGAATGCGATGAAGTAAACCAAAGCTAACACAATAATGAGCCACCGAATTGCTTTATGATCGAGACTCACCCGAATACACATCCCAACAGACCATCGCCACCCCAATGTCGATTTGGAACCAACACAACTTCGCGTAGCGCACTGTTGTTGGCACATAAGACAACTGCAATGAAGTAGTTCATAGTACTTACTCGAAGTCGTGAGAGTATACGTATACTTGTAGCGGTTTGTCGACGTGCTAGACGAAACATCCATCAAGACCAGGACAAGCACGGTAGAAGATCACTCACCGCTTCAATTAAATCGTAGAAATCGTTTTCTGCACTAAGCACGCCTCCAGACCACTACAAATCAGAATAAGCAATGAGTTCAGAAGTCAACTTGAGTGCTGTACCCCAAGAATGTAATCTCCTAGAGGCACAAGTCCAGCGCTTTCCGCTGGGCTTCCCTCCAGAACATCAAGGACGTGCCAAACATTATCCAAAGCGAATTCTGGGGTACACATCCGCATACTTAATCCAAGTAATGATGGCTGCGCATTTGAATCATCCTGTTCTTCAGAGGATAATTGTGACCACTCTCGAGATGGTGTGATAGGCACCACTAAAATTCCATCAGGACAAGTAGACGGGTTGAACAGAGTGGACAGCGTACCTCGCGTATCCTGATTTTTGCTGCTCCAGACAAGTAGATTCAATACACGGCCTTCGTGATTTTCAACGATTTGTTCGAGTTCGTTGACATTGATGTTGGTGTGTGACGACAACGAATCACCTTCGAAGCCAGTAACAAAGTCAAAAAACGGTTCTATATTCGTTTGAGAAGCTGGAGAAGAGGGTGTGACCCGAAGAACGTGGAGAGCCTGTGAAGGCGCATGAGCTTCAGAGCTAGACTGCCCAGCACCCATGTATACGGAACAGGTTAAGGACCGATAAGGTACGCCTAAATGGTGTCAGGTGACAAGCTGACGCATAGGGATGACAGTTCATGGGTAGTTGGACTGCTACCACATGCAACATCGACCAGATTCTGCAGCCCATCAACCAATCAGGAACCGGTGCTCAATGCCCAAGAGATGTTCGCAACCCAAAACGTCAGGCGATAACTATCGGCCCCGAACCTAGGTGGGAAGCTAATAGCTTGTCAACTTGGTATACGGTGCCTGCTCCCTTTCAGGCTATATTCGATTCCTACACTGGGTCATTCTTTTCGAAAGAATTACAAAAGATGCTATAATCGCATTCATTGTACACGCACCAAGTTCGGTGATCCTGGCCAAACCACCTCGACTTTCTCGCCAGCCTATATGTATTGACGCTCCGTCGAATAGGGGCTCGAATCCTTTGCTCGGAAGTCTCTTCACTTCAAGTTTCATTTTATGTTAAAGTACAAGGGAGATACAGAAACACAACATCAAAGATCGCTGCATACGAGACTAACTGCTGTACTAGCCGATTAGTACCAACCATACAAACGGAAAAGTAGGCTTTCACGTTCTCGTCGCTTTTACCGCTTACTCCGAGTCCAGTATACAGAGTATATTGCGAAACAGCGCCTTTCAATTTTAGATCTGGCTAACCATTCGTGTTCCAGTAGTTCAAAGTCGGACATACGGCGAATGCGCCTAAGCCTTGTATGAATAACGAAACTCAACGCATGTCGGGACTCCAGGCGAAGAGAGAACAATGCGATGAATGGTAGTGTAATACCTCCGAAAATGAATGAGTTCAACCTTGGTCCGTTCAAATGAAAATCATACCCCAGACCACGTTGCCAGTGGCCTCCTGGGGTGTGTATTGAAGTTTATTACCCCACAAATTTCCACAGTCCCACCGAAAAACAGCCGCGCTACTATCTCAAGTCCAATCAGGGGGTTCTAAAGGTTCCAGTCAAAAGTATGATGGTATCGATCATCATAATCGACCGACAGCAGATCTAGTAGAAAACTTCCAATCTTAGTCTGCACAACTCCAAGAGGCGAGACCGAAAATGGCAACCCGAAGAGATCTCCTGGAAGTCGGGCGAGATGAGTGATGGGAAACTGAGGGTGGTTCAAGGTCCCAAGCCGCTCGGCTCAACCTTGAATCTCTCTTGAGAAGTACATCCTTGATTCAAATCCGATTGCCAATTGGGAGTCACGGATTAGACAATTAGGCGCTCGATCAGCTTTCCTTCGTAGCTCTCCGCCTATCTTCTCGCTTCGCCTATCCTTCTTGTTTACATTCCTAGTAGATAACCTCCGAAATTCGAAGAACATAATGAATCTCATTCAATCATTGAACTATACGACTTTCTGCGTTATATCATGACACTAATTCAATCATCTTCGAGGCACCATCTGTGAGAAGTTGTCGTAGGGCTTGCAAGCATTACAAAACCTTATGTTGACGCAGTGGTCATCATCGCATTGTTAAGGCCAAGTGGGCTTGCACAACCACAGTGGAGGATGAGAACGACCGTTAGAACTCAGTAAGACCTCAGGCCTCAGGCCTCAGTACTCAGTACTCAGTCACGATACACTAATGGTAAGAGAATGCTCTCTCCACATGACAATTTCGCTTTGCACAGTCCATCCACTTTATTGCACGGGTGCTGGCCCTCAGGCCTATGTCCTTCCTACTTTTCCCGAATCATCATCCTCTGTGCCGTCTTACGCCGACTCTCGTTAATCCAATCGATCCTAATGATTTGCTAGAACAGACAAGTCGACCGGTGACGGGATACTAACTTATTTTTGGACTTCGTCTACCAATAATCCAAGACCTCAGAGGTTATTTTCGAGCTCAAGACACAGCCCGTATATGACAGGAATGTATATTTGGCAAAGCAATTCCTTTAGAAGAACAAGACCTCCATTTTGTGGGCTGGTGTTTTCATAGCAAGTCCATTCGTTACAAAGCCGTACTTTTTTCTTCCTAGGACGCCTTTACGGTCAAGAAGAACATTTGCCTCCCATTTTCATAACATCTTCCGAACACCACCATTTCGAGCATCATCCCGAAATAATACGGATCGTATAGGGACGGGACGTTGGCTCTTGCTAAAGTGGGGAAGAGGCTAGAGCCTACACCTGGTACTAATATATGGAGTCTCGAGGTTGTGTCGGAGAAATGGGCTATACTAATATGAATAATCACTGACGCCTTCGAACTGACTTCGCATCCTGAAGATATCGATGATTCTGACGAACATGGGATCACGATCAACAATGACGCGGACGCGCGATTTGCTACGCGATTCAAAGCTGGAACTTGTCCGCGTATTTTCAGTAAGTATGCCACATTGAAGTTGGGTGTTGATAGTTTCAATATGTACTGACACGCACGGTTGGGGTTATAGTCTGTGGATAGGTAGCTGTGTTAGTGGAACCAGTGTGGCATATTATATAGTATAATATTAACGAATGAAGGGCAGTTGGCAGTTCAACTTGTTGGCAGTGATTCCTCAAGGGCGCTTAACGCTTCTGATGTGCATGTGACCCGTACTTTTTTTCGGTTTGTCGACGGTGACAATCTACTCAACGACTGGCAGAATTCTAATTAATAGGGTCCAGGATAATTTCAGATTTGCGGCATGTGGTAAGCTCACTTGGTGCACGCATAATTTCTTCAACAAACACTGACAAGTCGCCTCGTATGTAGCTGACTTATGTTTCTGTGTCGCCGCCTATTGCTTCATCGAGTTTACATTTCCAGCCCAGGATACACCCTTCTCAGCTCTTTTAGAACTTTGTCTCTCCAAAATTTTGCTCCTATTCATAGACCGCTCCATATCGCTTCAAAAACGTCATACTCGCAACAAGATGCCGGGACTTTGGATAATCCTACTCTTCGGAATTACATGGAAATGCCCGTAGCATCACGCTTACAGCTCTCCTCGACCGCCTTGGCTCGTATCTTGAAGGAAGCAGTCGAGGCAGAAGATAAACCGGCTGTAGGGTATCTTGCTAACGATTTATTACGCCTTCCCGACACTCTGCAGCGGGACAGACTAATCCGCCTTCTCCTTGCCTCGGGAAATAATCTCATATTGCCTAATGTCTTCAGGGCGATATTATCAAATTTCTTGTCGGACGGAGCACACGAAAATGTTTCCGACTACGATATGAAAACCCTCTTGTACCAGATTGCCACCCGGAAATTATCTCATCTCGACGACCTCAGTGCTACTCTCTTCCCCATCATCATGCGCAGACTCAAGTCAGTGGGTCGCGTGCCGGTCGGTGCAAAATCTGTATCCCAAGAACTCCCGCACATAGTGAATGCTGCATTCGAACTCTTGTACTACCTTCTTCTGTTGAAAAACGAGGGTCGGGTCCTAGACCTCTTTCAAGTTCTCACAGAAAAGCTCTACATCCCCCCCGAGGCCGTACAGCAGGCTCCTACGACTTCTACCGACTTTAACTACATCGTTTCCGTGACGCTCGCGCGCGCTTGCTTGTATTGGTACAAGCGCGAGATGGCTTTTCGACTTCTTCTCAAATACCTTCCATCCGATGAAGATTTGAAACTCGCTATGAAGGAGGGAAATCATAGCCTCTCTTCTGCTGAAGAACCCGTAACCCAATCCGCATTCATAGCACAGTTTCAACAAAACCTTGATCCGCAATTTCTCGACCTTTGCAACGACATACTGTACGCCACCATTCACAATCCCAATCCCACCGAGCTCAATTTATCCGTGGATGTCATTACTCGAGTCCATTTGTTGGCTCCGGTCGAAGGAGGCATTATTCGATCCATATATACCGCTGCTACAGATTGTGGCTCTGGTGATATCGCACAAAGGTTGTATGCATTCACTCGTGAACCTGCTGTGGAGACAGAACATCGTTATCCCGGACCCCGGGGACCGGCCTTGTTATTCTTGTTAAACTTTCTCACTCAGCAAAAGGGTAACACGCACTTGGCTCGTACTCTTGCTAACGAGATTGTGGATAATGACACATTTCTTCCCGTGCACGACCGACCACAGTTTGTGTACCTTGTCGTTAACCAGGGTTTCGGGAGGGCTGCTAGGGTACTTTGGGAACGATACGCAGTTGGCAGAAACAGGGTCATGTTGGTCGGTAATAACGCCCTACTGAATCCTATGGTAAAATTCTTCACGAGAATGGCTAGGAGGGCCGAAGAAGACTTTGAAGCAGGAAATGTGGAGTTGTTGCCCCCGGACGCGGTGGGAAACGAAGAAAATGCAGAGCCGGAGCCGCTAACAGAAGACGACGCAGCTCGTGCAGCACAGTTGCAGGCACATATCTCAGATCTCAAAAACTTTGTGGCTAGAATCATCGAGTCTTTCGTTGAAGTTCACCAGCCGCTGTCACAAGCCCAGCACCAGAGCCTGTCTTCGTTGGCTCGAGCATACTTTGTTGCTGGAGAGTTTTCCAAGGGATTCGAGGTCTTCAAAAACCTTATTCGTCGACGAGAAGTTCCGGATCTTTACGATATAAATATCGGTCTTACCATCCTCGCTGAGCACAGACCTCGCAGTGCTGCCAAGATGATTGAAGTTATGCTTCAACGGGGGTTGGACCCGGACCCGGTCACTTTCGGAACGGTAATTCATCATGCACTGGTTCATGGAGATGTACAACTAGTCGGGAACTTGCTTCAATTAGCTCGTTTGGCCGGGAACCTTACTCTTACACGTCGAGGATTAGCTTCGCTCATTCGGGCGAGCGTCATCATGGATGTTGGATCCGGTAAAACCAGATCTACGCATTTGAAGGACGCCCTAAAGTTGCTTAAATCCATGCCGACGAAGGGAATGCTTTCGTCGCCGGATATGGGCAAGTTCATGGTGTATGCCTGTTTGAGAGAGAAGGAATTCTTTTTGGCTTTCGAGTTCTGGAGACTGCTCTTAAAATACTCGGCGGAATGGGACGACGCAGAGCAAGTTTTCATTCGAGGTATCCTGCGGCGGAATATTCTAGAACAGCTGCCTTCTAAGTCAGAGTGGATTGCTGAACTGAGGACGCGACCGATGTCGTATTCCAGTTCCACTTACAGAAAGTAAAATAGATAAGTTTAATCCTAGAATACTCACATTTAGTGTCTAATGATTCATGAACTCTATAAAATAAGTGGGTTCACGTGGGATAGACCTAAGGGGTTCACGTGGGATAGACTTGCGTCTAAAAGTACCGAACCGGATGTAGGCTACGGATGCTATGTTTGATCTCAAGCATCACGAAAACGGAACGCAAAGGGCTACTGACGTCCTGGCCATTTTTGACCGGGAATTGCCTGTTTGAAAGCATCACGAGGATAAAATGAGCATGTTGTATAACTATTGTAGAGTAATGCAAGATCAGTGAGATGAACAGTAAAAATCCCAGAAGAAGAAATCGTTTTTATATAAAAGACAAGTCAACAAATTTCCTTCGGAAAACAAATCCTTCCCTACTAAGATGCCTGCTGCCCGCCCAAGAAAAGAACCTTCGTCAACGCCGCCTTCGGACGACTATCAAAACAAGGAACCGTTAGCGGTAAAAAGAAAGTAAGCATTGCCGATATTTCGCCGTTATAATTGGCAAATCTTGTTCACCCCCGCGTCCCCGCGTTTCATCCATCATCCGTCTTCCGCTTCTTTCTAACGCTATAATGTTGTTGTTTTTCGTGTTCATTGCTGCTCATTAAGCTGATTACTGTTCTTTCCCTCTCAGGCGCCAGTCTCAGTGTATGAACCAGCCATCTTTCTACAATATTCATGTTGCTGATCTTCATTAATTCTTAGCATGCGATGCTTGTAGAAGCGTGTGTTCATTTTCTGTTTGTTTTGATTGAGATTATGTTCTTACTTTCAAACGTTAGAGAAAGGTTCGCTGCGCTCGAGAAAACCCTGAAGATTCCAAACAGCCATGCAAGGTAAGTTCAGGTGTACGTATCTGAACGGTGTCCTGAAACTGTTCAAAACCGAAGCACTGTCTTTCTTTGGGCGTCCCTTGCACGTACGAGTACCAACCAAAGAAGCGTGGCCCCCCTAATTTGTACGTGATATTTTTGTTTCTGCGGATTTCTGTATCGATCTCTTGCCAGGTATCTTCGCCGGCTTCAAGAAGCGGCGGCGGCGGCGGCAAATCCACCGGAAACGCCCATCGATGGTCCCGAACTCTCAGTCTCACCAGTTTCTTCTGTAGTATCCCCGACACTTGGCCCTAAAAGCCCGTTCTCAGACGCATCGATAAACACGGTACCATCGGTGCCCACAATTCCTTCGATTCCAACCATGTCACTGTCCCCTTCACAATATCCCATAGCCGCTGATTCTTACCGTTTCCCCTCCGGCGGTGTCGCAATGCCCTCACCGCCTTTCACAAATGACTTGGCTCATTCTCCAAAGGGTGAAGAATCCATGGCATTCCATGGTTCCGACTCGCTCAACACATATCCCCTCTACAACTGGTCATACAAGCAGCACCAGTCGCCATCAACGATTCCTCCATTGTCATACTATTATCGACCTCATCGTTTGGAAGAAATTGCTCCTCGTGACACCATCTACCTCATAATTGCTCTATTTTTTGACTTTGTGTACCCGCTTACTCCTTGCGTTCATAAACCTTCATTCATGGCTGATCTGCATGCTCGACGAGAAGAACGGGATCCTCTGTTTTTCTCTCTCGTCATGTCAACCGTAGCGTCTACATTAGTGCAGGTCCCTCGGTCCTACTTACCGATGGAACGCCCTTTTGTGAGTTTATCAGAATTCAAATGCAACATCATACTGACTCTCCAAAATAGGTCCACAAACTAGCTCAGGCAAGTGATTAGTGTGTGGTATTCTTTCTCCTAGCTAACAATATATGTTTTAGACATGTCATGAAGCTAGTAGGCATATTTCAGTTGCTTCATATGATCCCCCGACTTCCATGCATGTCATCATACGCTATTTGTGTGTTTCGCGTCCAGCTTCAACTCTGTGTTACTGATAATCAAACAGTGACTGTGTATACCATTTCTGTGAAGGTCACGACGCAACTCAACATGCTGCGTTTGGTGAGGCGGCCCATATCGCTGTGACTCTTCGAATGCACGAAGAGGCCTCATATGAGGGGCTCGATCCTATTGAGTGTGAAATCCGGCGGCGAATTTTCTGGTTATTGTTTGGTGGTGAGTCATGAGCTCTTTCTGTGTCGCCCAAGCTCAGTCGCTGTTTGCAGCCGATAAATCCATGTCTATCCTTTTAGGTCGACCCATCTGCCTCCGAGACGAGGATTGTTCCGTACATTTCCCAAAAGAGCTAGATGATGAATAGTGAGTATACACATCTGTCGATGGAGCTATGTGAACCTCAACGCGGTGATATTTCGGTTCTCAAGTATCACACCAAGTGCATATTTACCACAACCGCACGGAAAAACTGCCGTGGTTTCTGGTTTGAACTACACCTCCCGGATATTTGCACTCCTCGGAGAAATCCTCGTACGGATCAGGGTGGACAAGAGATCGCCTCCCCAGGGACAGTTCGCTACCGCCCGGTTGGAGGAAGTGCAATCTCTTCATCAAAGGATACTGGGAGCGTTGAGTCTCGCGCCGGAGCCATTGCGGCTCAAACCTACCCATTCTCACTCTTCACATCTCCCGCCAGACTATGGAGGAGCCGGGTTCCGAAAGGCTACCTTCGATGAGGTCAAAGATTTCTTTGAAAATCCAAATGCGTCTCGGGCCAATGCACTAAATCCGTTCCTGGTGATGCAAGCAAACCTCTATGTGACCCAGGCACGTTCTATTCTATCTGATTAGCTATTAGAAACTTTTTTGACTTTTGCTACAGCAACTTGTTCGTTTTGTCATTGAACAATATCGAGACGAACTATTGCTCTCCTTGCAGGGAAGCCTTGACGATCAAAAAATTGCGGAAGATCGGGAAGCTGTTGCTAGCGACCTGCTCAATATTTTACACAGGTGTGGACACTAGTTTACCATGCTTGTAGCCTCAGCTGACAATTGTCCATCTTCAGTATTCCTATTCAATCGATCGCTACAAACGGTCCAAGTTTGGTTAGTATTCCCCGCAGTTTTTCCTGTCAACTGTTCATATAATAATGCTTTTGAAGGTTCACAAAGTTCGATTCGTCGCATCCACGCTGCTTGATGCAGTGAAGAAAGCTGAAATTGCACCTGCGTCCGCGGCCCGCGCGCATGCATATCTATGTATGGACATATGCTTTCTAGCTCACGGGAGAGATATTAGGCTCACGCTGATGTTTCCAGGGGACTTTCTTAGCATCTTGTCCGAAATTGAAAGGAACTATCTGTGTGTATCCATCTATCTTCAAGGCGATTGTCATTTTCTGATATCTTTTCTCAGGCTTGATGACGATCGCGACGGTACATCTAGTGGGGATGGAATGACGATGCTCAGTTGAATACATGAACAGTTGACCAGAGTGTCGGTTTTTCTGTGTTTTCTCATTTGTGGATGTAACAAATCTGTATCATTATTCGTGTACTTTGTACTGATACCCCTATACCCACTTACTTACCTGTATTAAACAAAATACTAACACTCTAGGTATCTTATTACAATAACATCTAACCGTTTCCGGTTTTCAGAGCGCTTAAGCATGGCACGTGCTAATGAACTTGAGCGCTCAGCTTCCAACGCGTCGCGAGTTTCTGTCTTAAAGCTTCCAGCATCTCCGAGTTCTCTCAGCCAAATCAGCTTTAGTGTACATATTATACTTACGCCAGAACTGTCGCTACTTAGTCCAGAGTCATTCGAAACCAAGTCGCCAAAAGTTTAGCTCATCGGACAATGGCATCTGCTGAATTCACGGAAGAGGAACAAGGTCGCTACGACCGACAGATCAGATTGTGGGGAATAGAAGCACAGCAAAGGTGAGCGTATATTCCTACGCGCAGCGCTAAAAACAGGATGTTGGCCTCTTTAAGAATTATGGTTAGTTTTACTCACTGATTGAAACGATTAGGATGAGGAATGCTACTATTCTCGTGGCTAGGCTCAGGGGCACTGCTACAGAGACCATTAAAAATATTGTTCTAGCGGGAATAGGGAAGTTGATTCTCGTAGATGAAGACAATGTAGCAGAGGAAGATCTCGGCGCGGGATTCTTTTTCCGCGATGACGATGTGGGGAAAAAGGCAAGTATTCTTCATTACTCCGTGAACCGGAAATTTACTGGAGAATACTCGGACCGATTTAGAGAGTCGAAGCGGCCAAGGCACGAATCGAAAGCCTCAACCCGCTTGTGACGGTTGAAACTGTTCCAACGTTCAGTGCTTTGGATGATCAGACCTTTGAATCGACTGTCAACGGTGTCGACCTTGTTTGTATCTCGGATTGGGACCGAGACGGTCTTGTGAGTAAGCTACCTTGTGTGTATGTTAAAGCTGTCTGCTAATGTCTGGCTCATAGATTCGAATGAACGACCTATGTCGTCGGACAAATAAACCGTTCTATTCAGGCGGAACGTATGGTCTTTTGGGATACATCTTTTGCGATCTGTTGGACCATGATTTCATTTCCCCGTGTGTCATTCGTTTTTGATATTTTTTATTCCTCAATTAGAGCAGAGACCGATCCGTACTGAAGGATAACCAAAAAAGCGTCAAACTGAGGGCCTCGTATCCTTCGTTACGCGACGCCTTGGAGCATCGATGGTCGGCCCTCACCAAGCGTCAGACAAAAGAGCTAAACCCAGCATCAGTCTTCGCCATCCTTGGTAAGACAAATTCTTTTTAGGCATCTTGACCTCTAATGAGATCTCACTTCTTAGCTCTTTGGCAATTTCAGTCAGACCACAAACGCCTTCCTGATGGGCCGCGGGATACTACAGAGCTTCAAACCATTGCTGACTGTGTAGTTTCCAAAGCAGATGTGAACAAACAGGTACTCACCACGATACCCCGCACCTTAATTGAGTGAGTTCCAAGCATTTTTTGCTCAGACAGCCTTCCTGATGCTTCTCCAAGATCCGTGGCCATGACAGCGCCACATGAATTTTCGCCTGTGTGTGCTATAGTTGGGGGTATGCTTGCTCAGGATATCCTCAAAACACTTGCCGCTCGAGAACCTCCTATCGCTAACTTTCTCACATTTGACGGAAACACTGGCGGTGCAACTGTGTGTAGGATGTCTATGTCATAGACCAGTTTGTTTGTACTTTTTGCTTGACGTTGTATGGTATTCTTCAGAATTTATAGTCTCATCCAGCTCTTTTCTGACATGTTCTCCTCGCAAGTGTCGCTATTCTTCTTACTTTATCTCCTATGCACTCACTCAACGCCAACATTTTCTTCGATTCCAGAAGTGAATCTAATCTTTTTCGACCTGACATGTTTTTTTAAGAATGCTTCTCACAGGCCTCACCGGGAACACTGAACCCCGGTACCTGGTGCCCGAGCCGGCGGCTCAGGCCTCAGGTGCGAGTATAATTTGCTAGAATTAAGGGCGGAAATTATAAACATGCGTCCACCGATGCGGTAGAGTAGAGACCAGAAAAGAGTAAGGCAGCTGATCAGGGAGCGTGTGCAGTCTGAGAAAGAAGGCAAGCGGCGGTACTTTAAGTTTTACTGCCGAGTCAAGGTGCGAAGAAACTCTTCAGTGAAGCTACGGGAGGTATACGTTCACTGGTGATACATTTTCATCATTACCTCAGACCACGAACCCAGCCACCATTACAACAAGTGATGATATTCCTAGAGGCGCGAAAAAAAAAGTCAGCAGCCAGCCCTTGAGGAGAAACGGCCTGTCTTACCCCATCGCAAGCCTCGAGCCAGTCGTCAAATTGAATAAGCTGATCAACGATACTTTTTCGTTGTGCTTTGTAGACTTGGCCGCCACGATCATAACATACCACAGTTTTTTTTCTCGAACCGAATTTCTCCATACGACAAAAAGTCACTGACTCGCTTGAGTCGTGACAGTCTTTCTCCAATCTGTTCGTTGGTGAGATAATCCTTTTTCGCCTTTTTGGGTGCTTTGGACGGGCCAGCTTTACTAGTATCGGCGCGTTTTTTCCCAGTGATAGACGCGTTTTCCTTTGTTCCTTGGAAAGAGTTGAAAAGGAGATCGAAGAACTCTTTTTCTGAAATGACTTTTATGCCTTGTTTGGCGTACATTGACGTGTCTTCCCCAGTCCCTTTGGAGCCCACCACGCAATAGTCTGGTTTGTCAATGACGGAGCCTACGACAACACGGCTAAGATTTTGAGAGGTCAGTTATACTAAGTACGCTTGGCGTTAAGTTCGAACTCGCCCTCCATTCGCCTTGACAAGGTCTTTAACTTGAAACAACGGACATTGTGAGCCAGACTCCGATGATGAGAAAGGCCTTATCGTCAAGTAGCAAGGACTTGGACATTGCTAAGAGAGATATACATCACGTGCTCGTGACTCGGCGTGTGCACTGCGGATCGCGAGGGATCGCGACGGTAAAATGTATTCCCTTTCTTACCATCCATGACGCAACGCTCTAGGATTCCACGCAAAGCTCCTCCACATCAACAAGCAATTAGGATTTTATCCAATCCGAATGTGTCTAATTCAGAAGCGTAACCAAGAGCGTAACAGCTGACCACAACTGAGCAACTTTTGCTTTTACTCCCTCACGGCACTTGCAAAGTATCTATGTATTACGACTGTGTCGTCGTTGGATCTGGCCATGCAGGTAGCTGTGCCGCACTATCTGCAAAGGAGCACGGCTGCCAGAAAGGTAAAATGATCTCTGAGCATAACGAGTTCCGTACCAACCTATTGACTACATATCCCAGTTCTGTTAGTCGATAAATGCCCCCCAGATTGGGTCGGAGGCAATGGCTATTTTACTGCGGGTGCTCATCGCACCGTCCATACCGGGGTCGATGATCTGTTGTCCATTATGTCGAACGTGACGCCGGAACAGGCAAAGCGGATCGATATGGACCCCTATACCCGCGAGGCTTTCATAGAGGATGTATTGCGGCTTGACCCTGAACGACGCTCTAATCCTGCCCTGGTCGCTGCTCTTGTTGACAACTCACGCGATGCTCTAGATTGGCTCGCTAAAAAAGTTCAAGTGCCATTTATTCTTCCATTTCACAGACAAGCGTATGAAGTCAATGGCAGATACAAATTTTGGGGAGGGCTGTATACTAGCGTAGAGGACGGAGGAAAGGGCCTTATCGCTGCACACCAAAAAGCATTGAGGAATGCGGGCGTAGAAATTTGGTTTGATTGTCCTCTCTTGAACCTGGTTTTGCGGGATAATAGGATTGCTGGATTGATAGTTCGCAAGGATAATTGTGAGGTGCAAATTGAGACTCCTGCAGTTATCCTTGCTGCAGGCGGTTTCGAAGCGAACCCCGAAATGAGAGCGACTCATTTAGGATCCGGCTGGGAAAAAGCCAAGGCACGTATCCTCACCTGTTAGGCTTTGCATATGTATAATTAACTGCTAGAGTAGGTCCGGGGTACACCATATAACACCGGTATGTCTAAAGATATAGGTCGGTCCGCTTAACATAACGTTTAACGGTCCACAAGGGGATTGCTTCTCGATTGCCCAAGCTGCAGGAGCCAAGTTGGTTGGCGATTTTGCCGGTTGCCACTCCACTGCATGGGATTACAACGCTTCTACATTGTCAGGAGAAAGAGACCTTACCAATCAGTATACGAAATCGGGTTACCCTCTTGGGCTCATGTTGAATTCCAAGGGGCTCCGGTTCGTGGATGAGGGCGAAGATTACCGAAACTATACATACGCAAAGTTTGGAAGGCAGATACTTTTACAGCCTGGAGGGTTTGCTTTCCAGATCTGGGATTCGAAGATGCTTTCCTCTCTCCGAAAGGAAGAGTACGGAGATGGAGTTGTAGAGAAAGTATTTGCTGAAACAATCGAATCATTAGCGCACAAACTTAGCACCCTCGGGCTGGAGGACGAGGTTCAGTTTGTGGGCACTGTGCGAACCTACAACGAAGCTGTTACTCAGCATAGGCTTGACAATCCCGGTGTGGAATGGGACCCCGCCGTTCTAGACGGACTTTCTACGCAGTCCTCTCGCTTATCACTCTCTCCCGCAAAGTCCAATTGGGCCCTCACAGTGAACGTACCTCCTTACATGGCCGTCAAGGTAACATGTGGGATAACTTTTACCTTTGGTGGGCTAGCCATCGATCCAGAATCGGCGGGAGTGCTATCAGAATCTACTGGAAAGCCCATTCCAGGATTATTCTGCACTGGTAAGTGTTCTCCCTAAAGTCGATGTGCACTGACGATTAATTTTTATATAGGCGAAATGGTCGGGGGCTTTTTTATACAAACTACCCAGGAGGATCCGGACTCACCGGTGGTGCTGTTTTTGGTCGCAAGGCGGGGTTGTCTGCATCTAAATACACCGCATCTTGAGGAGCATTTGACCTTTGTATTCGAAGTGTAAATGTACAGTATGTGTTTGTCTGCCGTGCAACCAGGCTTTAGTTTATTTCTCGGGACCATTAATGGAAGATCCTGAACAACAATTTTTCTTGGGACGGCTGAATGAATGTTGAAACACTGGAGATCGAGCGGGAAAGACTCCGAGTGTGGGCGCCTACTTACCTTTCTCGCATTTCACGATCGGTCGACTCTTCTTAATTTGAGGAGACCTTGAGGGAGCAGTGCTTACCGATAAAATCGTTTACCAAGAACGTCTCACCGAACTAAAAGGTAAACTCGGAACATTATAAAATTGTATAATTTGGTGGTACTAGTAATATTCGATGTTACAATCGAGCAAGAAACGTGAATGATCTGGTGATACTATATTACCTCAGAAACTTCGTTCAACAATTCCCACCCTAATCGCTTGAACTGTAGACAAAATGAGACTCTGACAGAAGTTGCAAAATGACTTTCGGAGTTGTTTGATAATTATCGATTAATATAAGCTCAAATATTATCATCCCCAGAGCGTCGGAATTTTTGGCATCACCATAGCGAGGAAGAGTCGATGAAATCTAGCTTCGAAGCGTCATAACGAGGATGGACCAGCTGCCCTCTGCCGATGGAGGCTGATGGAGTATTCCGGATATTCCGGCCCGGGTGATTCCTGGCCATGCAATTGACGTCATCATTCATTTCCGGCCAACTTGAAGCAACCACTCTAAATCTTCGTCTTTCGCTCTCCATTTTTGCAGTACAACAGATAGAACCAATCTCTCAACTCTTTCCAGAGGTTAATTAAAACGCGCTCGCATGGCTCCAATGGAAATAACGGACGTCGTCGAACAACTGAAAGAGCAACGGCATGAACCAGAAACACAGGACAAGCCAGCTCTCCGTCTGGAATCTCCTCGCCCAACTTATGCAGATCATCCTAGTCACGCTCATTTCAAATCTCCCCCAACGACTCCCTCTATGAGAACTGGCCCACCGCGCTCTTTATCATACGTTTATTCGCTTCCCAGTTCTCCTGCCGGTTCTCGCCCCAATGGCGAACTCAAGCTCACAAACCACGAAGAGGAGGAAGGGAACAGATTTCCATTTGCAGAGAATGAAAATGCTCCGCGCTTTCGTGGCGTTCTGGAAACAAGCAATAGCTCCGGTTCTTTCTCCAGTGATAGAAAGGGAAAGAAACGAGAAAGCAGGTTACTGGATGAGAGTTGGAACCCGATCAAATGGTTCCACGAGTCTCCGAAGGACGAGACTGGTCCAGATCCTCCGTTTGGCGAGAAAGATGGTCCTCGCGCTGAACCGGAAGATGATAGGATTGGCCCTAGTCTGCGTCGAGCAAATACTGAGGAGCTTGCCCAGTCTCCGGAGAAGGTCGCTCCTCGAGCAAAATGGGGCCGCTTACGTTCTCTTATCCCACAAATTGCCCACCAAAACCAGCATGAAAATGGCCCGGAACGTCCATCAGTCGTTACCTCGAACGCGGTGAACATTACGGATGAACTTATCACAGGCGGACTTTCTACGATGATGTTGAGACTATGGTTCGAACGCGACGAGAAAGGCAACCGCAGAATTCCGATTCTTCTTCATCGTTTGCGGATCCGTGTGAGCGACAGCCTACATCCGCTGGAAGGTAATAAATCCGTCTTTCGAATCGAATGCGAGTACGCAAATGGCGCCGTACGCTGGGTAATTTACAGGCAACTCCGGGACTTTCTCTCACTCCACGCACATTATGCAGTGTCAAACGCCTACAATCGTAATGTAGAAGGACTTCCTGAATTCCCTCGTACAAGTGGGTTAATTGACATCCCACGCGCTCTCGAAATAACAGTTCATAGGTCTTCCATACTTCAAGTTTCTAATGAAAGAAGGTCGAGAGAAAGGAAGTCAGGTGAAGCCTACAGATTTTGCACGTATACAAAGACAGAGCCTCGAAGATTATTTAATCGATCTGATACGAGCTGTAGTAAGTCTTGTCTGACTCCCCGTGTTTCTCTTGTTTCTGAAAATCGCAACAGATGTTCCATCCCGCCTCCAATCGCCTGTGTGGGTTTCTCGAGATTTCGGCATTATCCATTGCACATGCACAGACGGGAGGAACTCAGTATAAGGGAGGCTTCTTGAAAATAGAGGCCGCTGGTAGAGGTGGCGGATTCGGCCGTAAAGGCACGAGTTGGAAGGATAAGAAAGAGTCCAGGTGGTGTGCAGTTCGAGAGAGCTACCTGGTTGTGAGTGCAGAGCCTGGAGCAGTAAGTAAATCTTTGAGGCATCGTGTGCTCTATTTAACCATCACATTCAGCTCGATATATGGGATGTCTTTTTACTTGACCCCGACTTTACCATTGAGCGACCCAAACGCTACTACCGTCAAGGTCTTAGCCTGCTCCATCCAGAATCCCAATCGGAAGAAAAAGAAAAGGACACCAGACCCTCAATGAACACTGATACTGAACACATGTCTCTTATGGGTTCCATTAGAGGTCGCGTTTCTCAAGCCCTCCATTTTAGTAGTCGCGCAAGAACCACCTCGAATGTCGGCCGGCAGGATCAACCCGACGATACTTCCACATCTTCCAACTCATCCGTTTCTTCCCGCCCGGCGACGCCAATGCTCGATCCATCGACCAACGTCAACCCGCTTGACACAGTGAATCCAGCTGATATGACTGAAGAGCAGCACCCTTGGTCGAATAATAAGAAAAAGAAAAAGGCAAATGTCAACGAGGTTTCCAAACACACATTCTACATCACCAATTCCCAGATGAGACTGAAGCTTCTCGCGAGGAATCAGGTGCCATAACCCTTGTCCTCTTTTGTCTGGCACTCATATTGACTGGCAGAGACAAATGCTGCAATGGATTACCGCACTCGAACGGGCGGCAGCAGCCTCTCATTATACTGGTATGCACACATTAGACTTTCATAATCTATCCATGTTAATCATCTACAGGTGGAAACCGCTTCGACAGCTTTGCTCCGATTAGATTGAACGTAGCTACGCAGTGGCTAGTGGACGGGGTATATGTCTTGCCTCAGTTGTAGCTCAGACATTAACTTGACTTTTTACGTAGCGCGATTATTTCTGGAACCTCTCTCGAGCGATCCTAATGGCTCGGGAGACGATATACATACATGATTGGTGGCTTTCTCCCGGTATGTTTATCGCTTACCGCGTGCATTACACTTTTTATTCAATGTTTAATACTATCACAGAGTTACAGCTACGACGTCCGAACAAGGACCGTTATCGATTGGACAAGTTATTGGAAAGTAAAGCCAAGGAGGGAGTGAAGATCTTCATTATTCTCTAGTACGTTAACTATGTGTTCTCTTCCATTTTTACCCGGTTTACATGTCAACACAGTCAGGAGGTTTCGAGTCGAACGACTCCCACAGATAGCAAGTATGTAGGCTTCGGTTCTTTTCCCGTCACAAGTCTCTAGGCTTATCCATGTTAAGCTATGCAAAACAACGACTAACAGCGCTTCATCCCAACATAATGGTTCAACGATCGCCTTCGCACTTTCAGACAGGGACTTTCTACTGGGCTCATGTATGTTTTGTAAGAAATATATCGAAATCTCTCCGCTTACCTCGCGTATGCAGCACGAAAAGCTTTGTGTTATAGATCAAGCTATTGCTTTCATGGGGGATTCGATCTTTGCTTCGGGCGTTGGGACTCTCCTCAACATGTACTCATCGACGATCCAGACCGTGACCAACCGCAGATCTGGCCTGGTCAGTTCTAAATATGTGGCATCGATGTCTGATACTTACTACGAATGTAGGCAAAGACTATAGCAATGCCCGGGTATCTGACTTCTTCACGCTCCATAAACCAGAAGAAGACATGTACGACCGCTCTAGGGTTCCTAGAATGCCGTGGTAGGATGTCCAGTCATCGTCTTGCGTTGTGTTAGTTGACATTGATTTCAAGGCATGATGTTGGACTCCAGGTTGTAGGGCAGCCTGCTCGAGATTTAGCTCGTCACTTTGTTCAGCGGTGAGGCACTAATGGTACCTGAATGCACAGAACTAACGGATTCCCTCTTAAGATGGAACTACCTTCTTCGAATCAAGGTGAGTCGTTCTGGCTTGATTATGCATCGATCTCAGGCTTATCGACCCTTCATCAGAATCACAGTCGAATAATGCCTTTCTTACCCCCCCCACCAGAGTTCAAACCAGGAGAACTGACGCAAATGGGTCTCACTGGTACATGCGAGATGCAAATCTGTCGATCAGCGGGTAGAACTCTTTTCTGACTTTACAAGCCGCGACTTCGTTTTTACATCGAGAAACTCACAGGTCCTTGGTCAATGGGTACTCCAAGCCGTATCGAGCACTCGATTCAGAATGCCTATCTCAAAGGTTTTTTTCTTTCGAGTCCCTAGGTCCTATTTGTATCTCATTGCTTATGACAGCCATCCAGATGTCTGAGCACTTTGTGTACTTTGAAAATCAGTTCTTCATCACATCGTACGTTTGCATATCACTGTTTCCAACTTAAATGAACGCTTCCGAAGAACTGTTGTAAACGATATCAAGATCGAGAATAAGATTGGCGACGCTCTTGTACACCGTATTCTTCGCGCCCACCGGGACGGCACACCCTGGAAGTGTTGCATCGTCATTCCGCTCTTGCCTGGATTCGAGTTTCCTATCGATCATAGCGATGCCAGCGCCGTAGGTTCCTCGCCTTACTCTGGTTTTTCGGAGTCTTAACGCCTGCTGCAGGTGCGAATCATCTTAGAATGCCAGAACCGTACTTTTGCCCGCGGTCCACACTCTATCTTTTCACGATTGAGGAAGGAAGGCGTTGATGTGAGCTTCTCAACAATAAGCATCACTATGAGCTAACAATCGATACTAGCCGGACGACTATATTACGGTTTTCTCTCTTCGAAATTGGGGCAAGCTTCGTGGAGACGTTTTGACCACCGAACAGGTATGAATTTCCAGTCACCAAAAGATTCTCACTCAGCTTTTAGGTCTATATCCACGGGAAAGTTTGCATTGTAGATGACCGACTTGCTATCATTGGCAGTGCCAACGTGAACGAGCGCTCCCAGCGAGGTGACCGCGATTCGGAGCTTGCGGCGGTGATAAGAGATACCGATATGATCGATGGGTGGGAAACTATCTTTATTAGTGTGGTCAAAGCTGACTATATCAATTACAGCACTATGGCCGGAAAGCCATTCAAAGTCGGACGATTTGCACATACGCTTCGCAAGCGCCTCATGCGAGAACATATCGGAGTAGACGTGGATGCCATTTACGAAGAAGATCTCATGGCCAATGACCCTGTGAAGCCGGAACACAATCAAGAAGTGTGGGACCCAGAGTCGGAACAACAGTACGGAAAGGAAGAAGGTGTTACTAAGCTATCAAAATCAAGCCAGCGCACTCCTGCTGGTGAGATGGTCCGGGACGCTGCTGATGTGATGAATCAAGCTCTTCATGCGACTGGGGAAGCTGGATTACAGGAGAAGCATCAACTTCTTCATAAAATTGGGCTGGGCAAGGATACAGCTGGAAAAGCTACGGATGCAAGTTTGAAAGAAGAGCGCCAAACATACACACGTGATGGAAAAAAAGTTCCTGGATTTGCGTCGGCCGTTGTACCTACGTTGGAAGAGAAGACCGTAATGGAGCATCGACCACCAGAATCTGACGCCGATAATGCGCCCGTTGCGGACAAGCTTGGAGAAGGAGGTCACTCTGACATTGCCAGTGGCTCCGCAACAGCCCTTCAGGATAACTTGAAAGTTAATGGTTCCAGCCGGACTCCGGATGATCCACGCGTAGATGAAGAACTTTTCGGTGCACCCGCCGACGCTTCTACCTCCTCAAAAACTGATAATCAACCACCACACGCACGATCTAACATAGACGATGCCGATGATCAGGAGCGCGCAGCACCTCAAGCTCGGTCTATCATACGCAAACACCTAGCTAGCAAGCTTGGGAATAAGACCTGGACAGTTCCAACCCCTCGACCAAACGTCAATCCTCAAGCGTTCGATGATCCGGTGTGCGATGATTTCTGGAAGAATGTCTGGGTTGCATCCGCTGTCCATAACGTACGATGCGTGTTTTGGCCTTACCCATATTGTGCTGATTGCTCTCATAGACTGAGATATTTCGCAAGGTGTTCCATGCAGTGCCTGATGATTTGGTAACAACTTGGAAACAGTACAAAGAGTTTGTCATTCACCATGAACGACTTAATAAGCCCGTAAGTCCTTACCTTCCCAGAAAGTGTCGATGTTAATGTCGCTTAAATGAAGGTTCGGGACGGCACATCAACGGAGGCGGTTGGTCGTGTTCCGTCAGAGACAGGCGACGAAGATGTCCCATTGGAGGGAAAGAGCGCACAGGCTGACGAACAAGACGATAATAATTCCCGACCGAGTGAGGAGACTGAGGAAATGCACCTTGGTGCGTCCGCATCGGAGAAGGATCCCAAAACTCGGAAACCAGCCCGAGGGATTGAAGGTTTTGAAAAGTGGGAGAGAGATGAGATGGAAGCTTTATTGGGAGAGCTGAACGGCCATCTGGGTACGCAAATTTGGGCTCTTCCCATATTGCATCTGACATCGCTATATTCAGTGTTATACCCTACTCGATTTCTAGAGGGAGAAGACGCGGTCAATAACTTCCTTTTCAATGCAGATCGGTATGCTAGGCTAACTCTGTTCTTGTCGTAACGGCTAACGTTTCCATTTATTCCAGCCTCCTTCCTCTTCCCATTTACAATTGATGACAGTTTCAGACATTACCGTACGAACTTGGACTAAGTAGTTAATACTGTGCAATGTGCACCAGATTTTTTGGACTCACAAACATGCAACTGAAGGCTTATTCCAGGATCAGGAAATGTACTAAATCGGGCCGTCAGTCAGCCCCTATACATAAGACCTCTATATAAGAAATTGCGGCGTACACGACAAAGGTTTTGAGAGGGGATATTGCTTCAAGCTTAGGTATCAATGAGGGTTTTCTGATTTGCATCAATGCTGTTGTGGATTCAGAAAACGAACAAAACCAGTCAAAATTTGTAGAAGCAATGAAGCAATCATGGATGAATAGACAACAGCACAACCCGACTAGATAGATATATAGTTCATACAAAGTTTATTGCAGATCCAAAGAGGAATACTAGATGAAAGATTGGAATTAATGAAGTTGAATCCACTGAATGTGACTAGACGGAAGAATAAGATGCAATATAAGGGTATACAAAGAGTGACGGTTATGGAAATGTTAAAAGATAGGATTAAATTTTGTTGACACCACGCGAAGTCTCTGAACTAAAAGATTCATGTCCCTTCAGTGGACTCGTTCAACCCATCTTCCACGGGTTTTGGAACTGCAGAGTGTATTAAGCTTTGATAAGAAAGGATCCACGTAATGGCTTACGTTCTGGCTCGGAGGGAGCTACCTCGTTAAGCTTAGGCTCGGTTATATGGCTCTGCGAACCATTTTCAAAAGTAACTTCCGAGGGTTCAATGACATCCACGTCAGCAGCACCTTCGGTTTCAACTCCATCTTCAGTGCTTTCGATAGCTTCCCCATTTCCGCCTAAAGGTCTATCAATCTCCGTTTCATTCTGTTTTGGATGAACGGAATTTGCTTCAGTCCCGACAGACGGAACGATTTCTGGATCAGTTTCCTCAGCCTCCTCGGTTTTGAGGGATGGGGCAGACTCAGAAATTTCAACATGCTCGACGGCTTCAGTAGGGTCTTCGTCCACTTCCGGTGAGCTTTCGACTTGCTCTTTGGTTTCAGTAGAAAGCAGATCATCGACTTTTACAGCAGCATCAGATATAGGCTCAGCGTTGGCAACTAAAGCACCTGTGATTTCTTCACTAGAGCTCAACGCAAGCTGTGGTTCAGATGCGTCTCCTGACAATACCACATCTTCAGATGCCCGGGGTAAAAAAATTGTCAGGCAGACCGCCAATTTCCCTCAGGTTTTCTGTTGGTGAAGCATCGTTTACCAGATGGATGTCTAGTGTAGTAGGGGCCGGTATCGATACATCAACAACAGGATCAAATGGGAGCGAAACGACGTCGTTTTCTTTGACGTCCGGGGAGGATTTTTGCAGAGGAGCTGAATGAGCTGTGGGTTCTTCAGGAATAACTTCGTCGACTGCTGTTTCCTCTTGGACTTCAGCCTCAGGTTGCTCGGCATCCCCATCTTCCGACGCAACCGCTTCTGGCTCTGATGCGGTGTTCTCGACTGGGACGTCTAGAGACTCAGCGATCGCTTGCGGCACTGACTGGGCGATGACGGAGATCTCTGTTCCCTGTTCCTGTAAAACGGGTTCTGAAATATCTTTATCATCAGCTTCCCCAACTAGGGGCTCAGGAACTCCTAGTGAGGATTCGTCTTCCGAGGGAGGTACTCCAAGCAAGCTAGCCGCCTCTGTTACGGGAACTGGAGCTGGCATTTCAGAAGCTTCAGGCTCGACAATTAAATCCGCTGGTTCCAAGGTTTCTGAAGTTTCTGTTTCGACTTCTTCAGTCTGAGCCTCCTCATGTTCGATTGGGGCTTCGACGGTGGTCTCAGGCTCAGTTGATGCGAGAGCCGGCTCTGCCACAACGGGAACCGTAATTTTGGGCGTGACCTCCTCGATGTGGACTGTAGACCCTTCAGCCATGAGATCAGATGCCGGTTCAAGGGGCTGAACAAGCTCCTCAGTGTGTAACGATTCAACTAGTGCTTCAGGCTCTTCCACAGTGACAGCAGGCGGTTCTGTCCCAGCTTGCTCCTCCACAGGTTCAGCCCTTTCGGCCTCGGTTTCTCGTCCTTCAGTTGCAACTTCATCGACTGTCACTGGCTCTTCAAGTTTAGCCTGCGATTCCAACTCGATAGCGTCGATAGATGTGGGGATACGCTTATCCTCAGTTATCGGCTCATCTACTACGAGCGACGGATCAACCGTAGGCTCAAGAAGTTTGGGCTCTGAATCCGGGTGGGTGAGAGCGTCAGAGGGTGTAGTGATCGTCTCGGAAAACCCATTCGCGGCGGTTACCAGAGGCTCGAACGCTGTCGGTTCCTCACCAGCTTCCGTAGACGTCTGAAGATCGTCTGGTGAACCAGATGCGGAAGGCTCTGTAACGACTTCCACAAGAAAAAAATCAGTACCTCGAGAAGGGTTTTCAAGACAGAGAGGTTTTACCTAGCTGAGGAGTTGTAGATTCCGTCCCTGTTACAGCAGGGATGGCTTGTTCAGTCTCGTCTTCTTTCGATTCATGACCGCGAACCTCTTCAGTTGTTTCCGCAACCGCGGCAACAACTCCGGCGGCAACTACCCCTGTGGCAACAGCAGCCACACCCGATATAGGCAGGCTCCCACCTCCAACTTCCTCTACCTCAGAATCTGTGACGTTCTTCTCAATGCTCTCAACCTCTTTCTCTTTGCCCTCTTCACAATCGCTGGCTTGGGCGACGAATCCGTCTCCTCAGTCAAAATCTCCCCCATTTCTCCAACCTTCAGATTCTTTCTCCTTCTCTTGGTAGGCGACGTATCTTCCTTCTCACCCTTATCCTTCTTTGACCAAAAGCTGAACCGTTTCACAGAAGCATTGACGGACGACAGGGAAGGGCGCGGAGAGGATGCACGCCGCGATCCGGATTTAGGAGAGCTGGCAGATTCAACTGTGGCAGAAGCTGGAACGGTTTCAGGCTCGGTCCCTCCATTAGCACTGGTACCGGCACTTGGGCTCCGTGGAACAGGCGGCGTAGGCACTGGCTTCACATATTCCTGCTCAACCACCATCCATTCAATTTTCTTCCCATCGAGCTCAGGAACTGCGTTTGCCTTTAGCCTGCAAACAACAAACTTGGGCCATGCTTCAGCATCGGTAATCGGATCAAGCACCGAGTCGCTCCAAAAATCAATGAAGGCTTCATCTAGAGGGACCAGCTCGACTTTCGTAACTCGTGAGTTGCATTTGTTTGGCGCCCCGCTATTACTCACTTGAGGTCCGGGTATACTGAGTGGAGGAATGGTGATGGGAGGAACGGTATCTAAACTTCTACGAGATTGGTGAGTGGGTGTTTTCGCGGATTTTTTGCTTCCCTTTCTGGATGGAGTTACACTAGAAGAGGTAACCTCAGTGTCCTTGCTTTCAAGCAGAGTCTCCGCAAGGGGTGTCAACAACGGAGTAGACTGCAAAAAGCCCGAAGTCGAAAAACTATTCCAATCCAATCCGATTGTATTTAAGGATGTATTCATGCTTGGCCGTTGCTCAATACTCGCATCGGAAGATGAAGCTGACAGATGTCTGGTATGACTACTGGTGCTTCTGGTATTAGAGCTTTCTGTTGTACCATAACGGTTATTATCGGCCTGTATGAAATTGATAGATGATTCTGGCAGTATTTCTCCTTCTAGCAGCGAAAGGATTCCCATGGTCTCGTCACTCAAAACACGGCCAACCTCAGGATATTTCCCTGTCGTCGGAGAATACATGAGTTCGTCATCGACTGCGTTCCCCATCTGTTGAATCTTGCGCCACACCAAGTATGATTGCGTGTCATTTGTGTTGGGAGTGGCTGCATTCAAAGCATCGGCTACCATCTGCAAAGATATCTTTGACGGTTTGGTAATCGGGTTTTCGGTAGCAATATGCACGAAAAGTGCATCGTAACGTCGTGTCGAAAAACGCGGACGCGGGAGAAGATCGTTCTCCGGAGATAGTTGAGATTGCTTGGCATATGGATAATGTTTGACTAGTTCAGTCAAACGTTTGGGCATCCGATGGCTGACAACTTCATTGCTAAATCGGGACGCGATGAACACGATAGAAGATGAGAATTGAGTAAACCTACCGAATGTGAGAAAGGAATAGATGCTCGAGGATGCGGCCCTGTTTGTCCCACTGGTTGTAGAACGATATAAAGTCATCGCTCGGTGCCGATCTCTCCGCCGCGAGAAGCCATAACCCAAAGAACTTGGAAAGCTTACTTCCGGATATACTGTTTGACTCTGAGTGAGCAGCAAGTGAGGAGAACAGGTCCAAAGTGGTGGTCAAGAGCTCCAGATTGGTGGCAGGAAGCTGAGGGGCTAAGATTTCGGAGAAGGACTTCGCAGGATACGAAGCCGACTTTTCTGCCTCGAAGAAGTTGCGGTACCAGTCTGAATCATTTCCGAATGATGAAAGTTGAAGATGACGGTAAGCCCAGCGAAGGACGGCAGCGACGTCATGGGGGGAACGAGTGGACGCAATTTCAGATTCGAAGACTGCAGCAGAGGACTGGATAAAAAGGAGGATCAACCTTTGTTGCGTGGCCGGAGAAGCTGAATGCCAGTGTGGATGCATGATACCCAAAGTTTCCAGCCCTGTCAGCACGTTAATAAGTAGTAAATAGAGATAAAAATCAGGGCGTACCTCGAGCAATTATGGCTTGCGAACAAGCACGGACAATTACAAGTGTCTGCTCTGGAGATAACCGGGTCTTTCCAACCAGATCTTCATTGCCAAAGACATTACTGAGAACACGACTTTCTCTTCGTTCGGGCAAATTGAGAGATAAATGAGGATAGTCGTGGCCTCTTGTCACGGGAGTCTGACTGGGTATCACGTATTCAAATTTTTCCTGTAGAGGAGAAGGAGAAGAGGCGGAAGAGCTGCTCGATGCCTTGTCATCGTGCTTCTTTCGTCCAAAGACTTTGGACAAGAACGCCATCGCAAGAAGCGACGAAGACAATAAGCGCTCAAGTGTTGCTACACGTGCTCTCGTTTACGGCCAGCAGCCCAGCAACCAGGGCACTGCTACTGTATCCAAGGAGTTCTGAGGTTCCCCATTTGGGTGCATCCGCGGCACATATACGGTGCTGCGCGGGCTCCAGCTCCAGCTGTTCCTCAATAGGACCGCGCCGGTACTTCCTTCCTTTATTAAAAGATGGAACTTTCCACTGGACTACGGATATTTACAAAGTTCCAGCAATGAATTTCTTCTGCTACTCCCTCAGATCTCTCGTCTACGGTTCCCGAGCAGGATCAGGTAGAAATCAAAAGTCTAGAGCTCAAGTATATACGCCGTCCGTCACACATTACATAAATTATAAGAAATTAGGTTTGCTTATCACCATGCCGCAATCCGGCTCTGGACTCGCCGCTTGCTACTTAGCTTTTCGGGTACACAGTCGTTAATATCCTTGTCTGAGCAATGGGATACTGGGGAATGACACCTTTTCATGCCAAAGAAGGAAGCCCCACTGCTCACTTCAATTGATCTCTCATTTTGGCACAAGAAGAGGAGCCCACCGATCCTGCCTGCAACCTGAGCATGAGGATAGGTGATAGGCTAAGACTCACCCAATGATTAGTAGTATAAAGACAACAACCAAGATGACAACTCCAGTGTCACAGCCGAAGGCAATACTACAGATGCTGAAATAAGTTGTGCTAGAAATCAGTCAGATAATTACTATTGAAGTACTAAGGCGAAAGTCACATAGCCCAAGCGGGGCCTTAATCACTCCCTGGCATCAAGGCCATGATAAAGAGGGTCCTATAAACTAAAGAATCTCTAGTGATCGAGTTTGTAACACCTCTTGCAATGGGTCTTACCCCTGTCATGTGGACTACTAGATATGTACCAATGTTTGATACCAATGATATATTGTGGTCGTTTAACACCAACTTTTCACAGACTTCGATGTTCATGATGGTCTTCCGAGTCAATAACTTGCCAATAACAATGCCAGAAACCCTCCAGGAGTGACCCCGACTCCCGCATCTGGATCCGCTTCGATGGGTGGTTCCAACCAAAGTCAAGGTAAGAACAGCAGTGTAGCTCTCAAAATATTAAGGATTGCCTCTGCCATGGCACTCAGCACATGATGTTGGTCTCTCCGCCGTAAACCTTTAATAGGGCGAGTCCTATATTATCTGATTGCACAGACAGTGATACTTTTGAAAGCCTCCCATTGCACCTGTTTGGCAGGCCAGCGCAAAGGTTGTGCAAAGGTGCCGCCCCGCTGAGTCTCCGCCATCCTCACTGACTATTCAAGGCGGGCGCCGAGCTTGAAGCCAGATTGCGGCATGGTTATAAACAAACCTAATTTCTTATAATTTATGTAATTGTGACGGACGGCGTATATATTTGAGCTCTAGACTTTTGATTTCTACCTGATCCTGCTCGGGAACCGTACTCGTCTTCACGCTCCCCTGTCTGCATAGGGGATGCTAAAGGACGGATAACGGTCTGGTGTGGAAAAGTTGTAAAAGAAGTCAACAGCAGGGTTATTCAGTTAGCAGCCATTACTGAAACAGCATACATACATGATTATTCAGTTACTAATATTCTGCACCTCAAGGGTGGAGAAAATAGCATCGCGCTTTGCTCCATTCAACCTCCTGAATTTCGCCAGAGTTTAATAGGAGCAAAAGTGATATATTAGCCAAAAGAAAGTACAACTCCATGACGAAAAACAGTTATTTAAGTATAAAAAAGGGTATACTAACGATATAATAGGACGTCCAACGATCCATATTGACAATCTACGCCTGACCTTTAGTGAGATCAGATTCATGAGCTCCAGGGGTGGTAACCTCTGCAGTGGGAGCTGCAACTTCGGCAGCCTCGACGAGTGTGGTTGTCGTTGATCGTTGGTGAGAATGTTTGTGAGATTCGGGAAGGTGGGCATTGAGGCAGGGAGTTCTCTTAAGGTTCTCAATGTCCACCATGATAATGGAAGAGACGCTAGATGGGGCAAGTAAGCGGCGACCAAATGTATTATAGAGGAACCTCACAAGAGGTCAAGGTCGAGATCATTGTCATCATAACCTACATGTGGATCGATAGTGAGCAACAGTATAGTTATCAGGAAGCGGATATGGCAAACCGAAAGGTTGTTCAATTTCTTCTCCCGCAGCGAGAAACCCGAGATAAATGAAAGCCGCAATTGCAGTACCGGGTATCGTGTACCAAACGAACTGGTCGATAAGCTGGAAAGGCAAGAAGAATAGATAGATCCAGACGGTACTGAAGGAGATGTCAGTTGTTTCCAGCTGAATCGAAGATGAACACTGACTGTCTATTGATTTCAGAAAGAAACGGTAGGATCATCAATATCTAACAGCATCTGAACAAATGAAACAGACCGTATGTGTACAGCGTAAACGAAAGGAAGCGGGGTCGTCAGTATGCGCTCAAGAGCTATGTTGTAGCGAATCGTTAAATTCCACAAGCAGAAAGGATCGACACTCAAGACTCACTAACGAGTGAATCTTCCATAGCAGCAATACAGCCAATCAAACTTCCTAAGCTAGTACCTTCAACACTGATGAGCTACATTAGCTGAAAGCAGATGTGAAAACCACATACCTGGAACAGTGTTCCTATCCTCAAGCACACTAAACCACTCGCTCAGGCAACGTAATATCTCCAGAGGAAGGTTCTCTCCGCGGGTTTCCGAACGAGGCCGTCGACGTTTTGCCTTGCCGAACCGTGGTTGGACAGGGCCGCTCCATTTTCGTTGACTTGAATCAAACCCGTACGGGTCTCGCCAACCATCTTCGCCAACGGTTTCAGTGGATGACGATGATTTAAATAAGCCTTTGAGCCATTCCTTGACGTTGTGGAAGACACCGGAAAAGGGAACAAGGCCTGGGTCGACCTGAGTGATTTTTTTGTGCGCATCTGGCGTGTGATAAATGACCCGATATTTCATATTTCCAAAAAAAAAAAAAAAAAAAAAAAAGTGAATTACCTGGATTCTGAGAAGGATGAAGAATCTGGTGTTCGCTGTGCACGGAAGTTGAAAGCGATGAGTTGGAAGATGCACGACGGAGGCTGTGACGGGCAGATCCACGGGGTGAGCTGGAACTGAAAGTGCCATAGGCGCTAGCAGAGGCTTCACCGTGTTGAGCTAACTTTCCCTTGGAAGCAGTTGAGGTGGGAGACGGAAGCGGACGAGGAAGGCGGGGTTTGACGCGACACGCCGGGCTTGCGATGGGACGGAGAGAGCACTCGATATGGCTGTGTTATTTTGTTCAACAGTGTGCTCATGCTGGTGGAGATGGGTTGAGAAGAAGAAAGAGGTGGAAACGCGCACTCACGTCGTGCAAAGGGCGAACTAGATGGTACAGATCTTCAAAGTAGATGCCTTCTTCCCCTGCGAAGCCAGATTAAGCCGGTAGGAGAGCATGTAAACTAGGGGCATACCTCGGATATGATGCTTGAGAGCTACAGCGAACCTGAGAAATGTGGATGAGGATTGAGTGGGTTGAAGCACAAAGGATAAACATACGCTATTGGCAAACAATTATTTAATACATATATATCATAGAGAATGATTGGACAGACCTCCAATAAGATCAAGTGCCATTCTTTTCTCGGCCATGACTTTCATCAGCTCTTCAGAGCTTCGGTCCCGTTTACCAGACGCGATTTCAGAGTCGGATTTACTGCTCAGTGTTGGTGGAACATGATACCTTGAAAAGTGGCTTTGAAAGAAGTCACACGAGGAGGGAACTCGAAACTAACCACACCAGGCGACTGATAGTCCTCGAGTTCCTTATGACATCCGACCAAGCGGTCCTGCCCATCCAGTACCTGGAAAAGCGGGTTCGAGGTGCACACGAGGAAGGCTTTGAGAGCTAACCTATCATATCCACTCATTGCCCTATAAGATATGACAAAACCAATAACCACACCTGTCTGTAATTCAGATGGCTGTTCATGGGAATTAAACTCGTTGTTACGAACCAAGCACAGTCAACATCACGTTCGGAATAGCCAGACTACGAAGCCGTGCTTTCTCCTCTAGTACCACGATAACTATAAACTAATCAGAGGTCTCTCTTCACTACTCAAGTACCCAACTTACCTGTTGAAAAAACTGTATAGAACAAAACAGCTGGAAAAACATGGGTTCATTGTGAACCGATAACCTTTAGAATCTCTTACCTGGCCATATTTTCCAAATGACAGAACCTCTCCCGAAGGTAAAGAAAAGGCCCACGGTATCTTCGGCTTCATCTATGAGAGGAACAATGGGTTTAACAGCTGGAAGTAGGTTATGTCTTCCTGTAAATGAGCGCTTTCCGTGCAAACGAGTGGTTGAGCTCGATGCCATCATGAAAGAAAGACAGAATCTGGCTCTGACAGATGAGAAATGTAAGAAAAGAAGTTACATCAACATGACAACAGCTCGTCTAAAATTAAGATCGAGTACAAAAATGAACAAGCCGGCGCTAATTTTCCTCCGACTACACACGGAATCTTTTTTAATTTGCTGCCGGCGGAACGGATTACGTCACCTCAGTTCCTGACAATCTAATCAAGATTGAAGATTATCGAAGGTCTGGACTGTAACGTCGTAGTCGAGATGTTCGCGTCTTAATCTTGTCAATCACGATAGTTGCAATCCCACTAAAAAATCACTGTACATTTAACAGCTTTGTTGGTGCTTATAACTGGCATCTGCGATCAAATTCAAAGGTCAGAACTCAATCCTCCTCAATCTACTAGGTTTCACTGAAGCTCGCTTTCCCCAAGAGGCACCAGAAAGAACAACCATTTACTCAAGTGGATTAATGACGCAAATAATCGGACAGCTTTCAGTGGGGCTTTCCCGCTCTACATAGGGCCAGCAGGCCTAACCCACGTTGCCCATCTAATCTCCTTTCCCGCCGCCACAACAGACCTTTTCGAAGCCGCATGTTTTACGGTTCCTAGGCCTGCGAAACTTTAAATTCTCCGTCCGGATCTACTCCTCTTAATATAACATCACTGCCAAAAGCCTATTTCATCTATTTAACAAACCTGCTGCCCACCTCGTGCATTCTTGGGCTCGAGGCCATTGGATTGGCGCTCAGGATATGATCCTTATCTGGGGCGCTTAAAGGAAGAAACCAGTGAAGATCCTGTTCAACACGCACACATCATACCATTCACCTTCATGTAAACACTGTAATTTTGTGATGAAAAGCTGTCCAGTGGCTATCGCAGGTTTTTGCCCTAGCCCTCGTTCCATATGACGGCTCTGGTCAAAGCTGGCTATTAAAGCTCGGTCAAAGGCACCTTACCTCTATAATGATGCCTTTTGTCCCTATACACTTGACCACTTCCACGCCTCCTCCGATATTATAGCGTAGACTATTCTACTCTTTAGAATTGTTACCTTTTCCTTCCTCTCGCGTTTAGTTTCAGAGCCACCCGCTTATTTTATTGTTTCTCCTGCCTCTCGCATCGAGCCCAGCGCCACCCACTTATCTTATTGTTTCTGCCTCGCACTTCATCTTACCATGGCCTCATCCTCCGCACTATCTATCTCTTCTGGGAGAAACAAGCCAGCAATGTCTATCACCACCAATAGCCCACCAAAGAAGCAGCGTCATCGATCAGCGCAGACTTCACCTCTACAACCTTCCGCAGTTGTAAATGGTGCACATCCACCATCCAAGCCGTCTTCCAAGGCTGAGGTCTCGAGTGGCAAGAAAAAGAATTCATTATCTGACCCAGTGACTTCCAATAATCCATCGTCGAAAAGCTACCCTGCGGAACCTCCGATGTCTGTATACCGGTACCATTCCCTCCAATTCTCTCCTGCACCAGAACACCGCTGTGCAGCTGTTCTGCACTCGGATGTCATTCTTCCTGAAACCATCCATCAGTCTTCCGAACTGGGGGCAGGTCCTAGTGGCCCCCGTCGTTCGCCTTCGCCAGTTCATAAAGCACGGGAAGCGTATGTTATTAATGAGCGTTTGGACGACAAGGGAATGTTCGCACGAGTTTGGATCCCGCAGGGCGGGGTCATCCTGGCTGAACACCCTGCACTCATCCTCCCTAGAGATGTCAAACTCGAGTCTCTTGCTGCTGGCCTCGAGATTACTGGTCCACAGCACTCGAATCCATATGATGCTTTGTTCTCGCGTGTGGACCACAAAGAGATCTTTGCTTTGAAGGATTGTTTGACCAAGGGTGTCGGTGCGTCGAAGGGTATTTTTCACACCAATGCTCTGAATATCGAGCTTGAAGCTCGAGGTCGTGATATGCCAGAGCTGCAGAAGTATCAGGCATTATTTCTAGTGACTTCTCGATGTAATCACAGGCAAGTGCTCTTAATTGTAAACAAAGAGTTACCAAGCTGATTGTTCTCCTCAGCTGTGGACCTAACGCTGTGTGGAGATTCGACCCTCTTACATTCAAACTGACGCTTTCCGCAGTACGCAGAATTTCTCCGGGTGAAGAAATAACCATCTCGTACATTAATCCTTTCCTCCCCCGACACCTCCGTCGCGCGAAGCTCCAATCTCGATGGAACTTTGTATGTCACTGCAATCATTGTGATGTACCCTGGACAATTCCTGGTGCTGTTGTCCAAAGCGATAAAGCACGACAGGAGCTCTGCACGTTCTTTGACGATCTTCCGGATTGGGCAGAGTGGTGCGCAGGAAACGACAGGCGTGATTTGATCGACATTCATCTCCGAGCTATGTGGGCTCGAGATAGAGAGGGGCTTCAGGGATTTAGAGGTGGGAATGGCGCTGCGAGAAATGTGAACTTCAAGGACTTGGCGTATACGAAGCATATTGACGCTTTGGTTATGTGCTACGGTGCGCTGGGGGATGTTGAGGGATTCAGGGCGTGGGTAGCAAAGGCGAGGGAAGCAAAGGTCGCGGGTGGTCCTGATAGTGCAGCTCATGTGAAGGTACTGGATATGTGGCTCCGTGAGCCACGGAAGTTCCATGTCTGGGGCTGGAAAACTCAGAATTAGGATGAGGCCATCCACAGCTCAACTGTGCTTATTATATTGTACTATAACTCTATATATTCTAATTACTTTAGTACCCTTACTTAATGTGAGCTTAAATACAACGCGTTGAATGAGGTCAAAGCAGTAGTTTGCGACCCATATAAGGCAATTTCATCAAAGATGATAAGAATCCTTTCCAGCCCACGGAGCTCTAACTGTCCACATTCGCTCACAACCAACATCAGGTTTTTGAGAGCCTGGTTGATCCCACATAACCGTGGGTTTAGAATTCTCCCCAGTAGGATCGCGGAATTTCAAGGAATCGTTCTGCACCCAAACACCATGAGGAAAATTCAATGAAGTGCGGACCAACCGGACTCACCAAACCTAAACTTAGATGTATACCTGGAACATCAGCCTCGTAGCTGTCTAGCTTCTCCGGCTTAGACCTTCCTGTGGCGCGCGCTTGGATGAGCTTCTCGATGTTCCGTGCAACAACATCAGCTTGAGCAGCGCCTGGCCTCGCGGCCTTGTGTGCACCAGTGTCAGCGACGTCGCCCAACGCGAAAACATTGGATATTCCCGGAGCATCAATCTGAAGTGTTGATTTTACTCGGATGAAGCCATTATTGTCGATTGCCGAAGGTGCTAAAGTCTTGAGGGGGGAGGAGAGCGGAACGGCACCCGTGCAAAGGATCTAACCCAACCTCAGCTACAGAGAATGAGGAAATACGGAGGGGACTTGCCACTAGATCGCCGCGAATTCTCCCGCCCCCAGTCAATTGAATGTCGAAGTCCTCATCGGTTGTGTGCTGAGGAAACCCGCCCTCGGGAACGATAACTCGTTTGCCCAAAACTACATCGATACCAAGCTCTTTGCATTTGTTCCAACTGATATCATGGAGATTTTCATGGAAACGATTGAGTAGATGAGGCCGTGAATGAACAACAGTAACATGTTTGGATTGGGTAGGAGCATGTGTCTTGAGATCAGTAGCGAGTTCTTGAGATATATTAGAGTCGGAATGGTAGAGTTATTGAAGAGGATCAGACTTACGAATACCGTACGCTCCACCACCCACAACTACAATGTTCTTTGCTTTCTTTACGTTCTCCTGATGAAGTCTGACCATAGCAATTCCGCTTTTCTTATCCTGGCTAACCAATCCTGATGGGCCGGGAATGCCTGTTCCTGTCGCTACAACAAGAAAGTCATATGGAATAGAATCCTTTCCATTACCAATGACTACATTGTCCGGAAAGATAGATGTAACTGCTCCGTTTACAACCTTGATAGAATCAGACGGGAGCCGCTGAAAGCCTCCAACAGCATCGGTGGTAGATGTCGCAGCAGCATTAACTGGAGCATAAAAGGCCGATGCATCCGAAGAACCGGGTGGAGTGTACGGAACGAAAGCCTTATGTTCAAAGCCTGCAACAGCACATAATCTGGGGAAGGCGAATAAATGCTTGGATATTTCGTCAGAACAGCATTTGTTGACGTTTGAAAGAGATATATACCCTAAAATGTGAACTCTTTTCAACAAGTACAACGTTGTGAGTTTTATGAACGATTGGCGTGATTTGTTCGATGGTTTTATTGCCGACATACTACTTACATATGTCAGTCACTGCGAGAATCCAAAGAGGAGTCTGTGCATACCGATCCACCAATAACTACAATGTTTGGCTTTGCAGAGTCAGCCATCGTAGTTTGATGCGCTCCAATAGCGGACGTTCTTGAAATTGTCCGCGAAGGCGAAGATGGTACAGGCCAGACGTAGGCTGGTCGGTGGCCAAAAAGACCTGGTATGGAGGTCGAAAGTCGTGAAATTTTTGAGAACGTCAGCTTTGGAGATTATGTCGTTATTAAAATATTAACAGTTCGATTAGTGGGCTTTATGCGGGCATTTTTCCGGAGTATCTATGCAAGTGACGCGGTTTGTCGGCATTATCTTATCTAAATTAGTAGTTCTGTCATCTTATCTGATTAAGATATCCGTTTTACCGCTTTAACATCATTCATGATTATGCAGGATTATGCTTGATACTTTTGCATGGGTCCAGCCTGATCGATGATCCTCGAAACTCCAGACACTAAATCTCGGATTTGCAGAGTTTCGCTGAGCGTTTTGGATAATTGTGGCGACTTTTACAGCTCTATGGGAAGCAAGTCCTTTGTTGAACGCTGTAACACGCTGTAACATCATTAACAGGTTTCCTTCTTGAGTCCAGCACTGTGTTCAACCATCTAGTTAACACGCTTTATAGAGCTCGAATCCATCGGCGACATAGGTCTTCCTCTAGGCATCTTGAATGGGTCTGTCTGGTTCAATGTCTTTGTATCTTCAACCGCAAACCGATCCGACATGTAGAAATCTTTTGCCCAACTAAATACTCGATAATATCATAGCACACATTGATCCAGTACTTTACCTGTAATCCATATCTAATTTCTATAGAATTATCTGGCTTGTCCTCGTCTGTTCAATGTTTATGTACGATGCCGATTGGCTGAAGGTTCGCTTCGAACTGCGCTGCCAGTAACTTTGCACAACTCGCTGTCGAGCTAACCTTGAGCGTGAAGCTTGAAGCCTTGGAGGTTCAACCAGACGATTGTCAGTGGTCAGAGAGATTTACAAGGATTCACACCGTCACACGACAAATCTTTCTTTTTTAGCGAACGACTTTTCTTCGCGGCTGCCAGGCTACTTTCTCCCATGTTACTCTCTCCTAATCATCAACGTCTGAATGTACAACTTCGTCTTGGTATCTCAGTCCGCTTTATACAACAGAACTTGTGGCCCGCTGCAGGCGCCGTATTGGATTCGGATGCACTATAGAGGTACCACTGCTAATTTTAAGGCAAACCGTATATTTAATACATGTTCCTGTTCCTGGATGGAGAAAGACTGGATGTCAATTATGAGAAGTGGGTGGGACATGGAATCCCAGACGGCATGATCGAGTGAAAGCGGATGTCGTCCTATTCGAGAGAACTTGCAACGTGCGCTAGATACATAAATGGGGAGTGTGCGACGAATCTGTGTTCAAGACTCAGTACTCATCCATGGAAGCCTGTGTCAGTAAGCGTTCAGCAATTTCAACCCACATCGGGATTGTTGTGACATGCTGTCACCCATGTGCATGAATATCCAGGCCGAGAAGTACACCATTCACTTTTAGCGAATGTGTGGCTCGGAGCTTATACTATACCGCATGCCTGGCCTATGATTCCGTAAGACCTTGGCAGGGAAAATCTCAAACACTGAGGGTATTATTTTCTGACTGGTGCCTTCATATCACCTCGAAGGGCACCCAGAAAAGCACCTGAGCAACTTTTCTTGCTTGCTTTTGAAAGAGATCTCTCATACACCATTTAAAAAGGTCTTGGAAAACAGGTCTTGAGACAACAATTAGGAGGTGGTATGAAGGCACAGGTGCCTCGGGGAATGCCCCAGTGCTTCTATTCATGTAAATGGTTTGTAAACGGTTTGTTCGATGTTCGTAGTTTTGCTATAAACACACGGATGTAGTGAAAGCAGGTCTACTACGCTTCTTACAGCTTGAGCTGGACCAACATGAAAGGGCTATCTTTGTTGACGTTCGGTCTCTCTGTGATCTCTGTTACCCACTCTACTCTGGTCACGGACGTGCAAGGGATTGCTTTCCTATCACCCTTCGCTGCTCAAACAGTATCCAATGTGACTGGGATAGTAACAGCCAAGGTATATATCTAGTCCTTAAGTCGTCAAATCATCTAAACACTTCGTTAGGGTAGCGAAGGTTTCTATATCTCTGGTACCCCTTCCCGTGACATTCGCGCCTCTAACGGTCTCTTCATCTTCTCGGAAAGCTCCACCGTTCTTAACGCGGTGGCTGTCGGCGATGAAGTCAGCGTTACTGGAAACGTAACGGAATTTCGCTCCAGCACGGAGCCAGATTATCTCACAGGAACCGAGATTACATCACCTAGTGCAGCCAATATTGTTGTGTTATCTACTGGCAACACCGTCGCTCCAGTAATACTGGGTACCGATAGAAGTCCCCCAACTCAAGTTCTTTCGGCTCTCGATAAAGGTTTGAATCCACAGGATTTTGTGGAAATCTTGCTAAATCAAAAGTGCAGGCCCTGACGGATGGCTCTCCGTACCAAACGCTCAATTCGAACAAGATACAGTCAACGCGACGCTTAAACCGGCCAAGTTTGGGCTAGATTTCTGGTCAAGTCTAGAAGGCCAACTCGTAACAGCTCCTTCTCCGCTTTCGATCGGTTTTCCGAATGACTTTGGAGAATTCTGGGTGGTGGGAGACTGGCCTGTAACAGGTCTCAACAGCCGCGGCGGACTGACCCTCACAGTAGGCCGAGACAACATTCCCGATGCAAATCCAGAGGCAGTCATTATCGGCAGTCCACTCGACGGTACAAAAAACCCGAATGTGTCTGTCGGTGTTAAATTGTCTGATATCACAGGAGTGGTCCAATACCAGTACGTTTACTTTTTCTGCGCATATTCAAACTTACGGCTATCATTAGGTTTGGTTTTTACTACATAGTGCCTCTTACGGCGCCCAAAGTTCTTTCTACGCCAACCAATACTGCACCTCCCACCCACATTACCGCCAATATAAAGAATAAATGCGCCGTCACATTTGGTGATTACAACGTCAGCTTCTCTCCTTGTTGAAAAAAAAGAAGTATTATCATTTCATTTCGATGTAGGTCGATAATTTTGGTCCAAATGCAACTCAACTCCCAGCGGTGGCTACCCATATCGCGGTGGATCTGCTGAGCCCTGATATCGTGTTTTTGCAAGAAATCCTAGACAATGATGGGGCAACAAATGACGGGGTGGTCAATTCTAATGTTACACTTTCTAACCTGATATCCGCCATTGCCAACATCAATGGAGTAGTGTACGACTTCGTTGTCATAGATCCGATCAACAATGCAGACGGCGGAGAAACTGGAGGCAATATTCGTCAAGCTTATCTGTCAGTAAATGCGATCCATCTTGGTTCCATCTTTCTCGAGCACTCCTCTGACGGTTCATCGTAGGTACCGCTCGCAGAAACTTAGCTTGGTTGGCGGCTCTCCAGCTGGTACAGCCACCGAAGCCATCGCAGTGACCAATAATCATAAAGTTCCCAAGCTAAGGTCAGTAATCTTTCACTATCTTCTATTTAACCATTGATTCGCTACACATCTAGCCTGAACCCTGGTCGAATTGACCCAAATAATACTGCTTGGGTGAATTCCAGAAAGCCATTAGTGGCAGAGTGGAAGACGCGTGGCGGCGCTACTCTGTTCACTGTAAATTTGCATTTGGAATCCAAAGACGGCTCCTCATCTACGCAAGGGAACCCCCGGCCGCCTATAAACTTACCAGTGGCTAAGCGCACAACACAGGTAGAACTGGTGGCTGTAAGTCATATGTTGGCTCTACTCTTAATGATTCACTCATTTTGGTGTTTAGGATTTTGTCCAATCGGTACTCGATATAGATAAGAATGCCAATATCTTGGTCGCAGGAGACTGCAATGAATTCCTCGAAACACGCTCCGTATTCAAGTCTTTGACAGCAGTTATGACTGAGATGGACGTATTGGCCAATATCGACCCAGTGGAACGTTACACATATGTTTTCGACGGAACTTCAGAGCAATTAGATCATGCTTTTGTATCGCCAGCTCTAGCAAGACGAAAGAGTTCCATCCAGCACATTCACGCAAGTCATCTACTGTTCACCGTGAATTTTGAGTCATGAAGATTCTTTTTTAGGTCAACAACTGGCTCCCCAACATCAACGACCGTGCCAGGTATGAAAATCTCCTTCAATTCTTATTATCATTGACTGAACGATGCCAAAGCGATCATGATCCGTCAGTGGGTAAGGTGAACTTATGCTGAGTGTTGAAGTTCGAGCTGTAAAGATACTGTAAACACTTGTAAAAGATTGAACACCATTTGTGAAAAGTGTCACTGCCCCCTTTATAAGTCGAAGCCACTGATGAACTTTTCTAGTCCACTCAAAATCAAAACTTGACTTCAATGTAACAGGCTCCCATGATCATGTTTATGTGGTCCAGTTTTGATGTTCCTGAAAGGCTCTCTGCGAAAAATGCTTCAGGGATGGCTGCCCAAGTGACTGCCATTCGACCACGTAATGAGCAGCCAGAAGTGCAGCTACTATGACTCATCGACCGGACATTCTGAGGGTTCAGTGTACCACATATAGTCTAACAACTTTGAGCTTACAGGCCGGGCCACAGACGACAAATTGAAATTTGTTTGTTTCGTCTCCGGTGCGGCTTCGAATCACCGTACACTATTTGGTACGCCACTTCCCACTTCATACTCACCGGTTCTTCCTTCCTTCCTTCCTTCCTTCCTTCCACCCCCGCCGGCCGTGGTCAAAGAAGCATCACGGACATCCACCACAAAATACTCTGATTGTATCTTATATCTTTACCAAATCCGCCCATTATTTAAGGCTGGATCCAAAATGAATATCTTCTTCCTTGCCGTTGTGACTTCTGGGGAACCTTGAAGGGTTGACTGGACCTTTAAATTACCCCCGCGCCAATAAGTAGACTCAGGATTTCAAGTAGAAAACTGTTGAAATTACAGGTTCATTACAATAAAACAGCACAAATACACATATATGGATAAAATTTTGTTATGGAAAGCAAACGAGAAAATCCAACCTGTGTAGACACCTTAAGAAAAGCTATTCTCGACATCAGCACTATCCTCCCCTGATTCGAGATTGGCAAACTAAAAAGCAAGTCCCAATGAGCTACATAGGGCGAACACAAGACAAAATTCGCTACTCACCGTCAGGAACGTATTAGGACGATGCTCCTCTGCCCAGAAAAGTAGCGGGGTATCCAGAATCATCGAATAACTGAGGTTTTGAGACCACAACTGCGTCAAACCGATACCATAGTTCCATACTCGCCCCTCCGGTACCATTGTCATACCCAGTACACGATCCGACAAGAGCAGCTGAACACGTTCGGACATATTCGGGTTGAAGCCCTACACCATAGTCAGCCAGTGAATGATCAATAATCCAAGAAAGAACGCACAGGAGGATTGGCAGAATTATCTGGGTTCTTGCGACCCCATTCGAACCCAGCAACAGAGAGTGAGTGTGCAGACAATGAAACGGATCCAGGTGTAAAAGAGGCAGTGATGCAAATTGAAGACGAGGTCCATTCTGGGTGGTCTGCCATGATTTTCGCTTGGGTGGTGACATCAGTCGGCGAAAGATGAGGAATTTCAAGGGCCTGTGTCTTGATCCACCCGAGAGGTTCCAAATCCTTCAACAAAAAGTCGTCCTTTGGTAACTGAGAAGGCAACTCTATGCTATTGTTGCTTCCTCGTTGTGGTACCCAAACTACAGCCTATCACCACAATTAATGACGTAGGATGTATATTTGAGGGTGGCATACCTTAATCTCCTTCACTTGCTTGTTATCAGGAGGGGATACACCATAGAGGAACGCGGCAACTTGTGTACGAAGATCGGATGCAGTAATGAATGCTCGTAGAACATTCTTGGGGAGAACGTAGGTGTAGGAGGCAGCATCGTCCTTGACGTCGTCGTTGGAGACATATATATGTTGGAGACGAAGAGGTAGGTGGGTGGCCGAAATTGCGCGAACGCGCCAGTCTGATTTGCTACTGAATACTTGCTGCTCATAGTTGGTCGCTGGAATATAAGCTTAAGAAAGCATAGGGAGCAAAGGAATGCAAAGGACACATACTGGTAACAGTTTGTATCGTATCACCATGAACGTTCGTAGTTTGCCTAGTTTGGAAAGTGAGCACTTCTAGTATGGAGGCTCATAGTAAAGAAACTCACGTCTGAACAGCAGTGACTTGAGCCTGGGCTTCCGAACTTTTCTCCAGTTCAGCCATTTGTTGACGCTGCACTGACGGCGCCGCAATCTCCTGACCCAAAATGATATCTCGGATTTCGCTGACCGTCAGGGAGGCGATGTTGACACTGTTGCGTTTACCAAAGTCCGCGAGGATGAGATCCTTCATCGCGACTTCAACCTTGATCCACTCTTCGTCACTAAGAGTTGGCCACACAAAGTGTGGTTCGGTAATTGTGTTCTTGTCTGGGTGGAGGATAATCTTGGCCTTCTCGTTGTTCACATGGAGACCACGAAGCAGAAGAATAAGTCGAGAGAAAGCCGTGTAACTGGAGATAGATTTCAACCAATCATCTAAAGGTTCATCAGTATTACTGTCTTCATGAGTCGGGAGTACATACCATAAAGACTGAACAGCACCATCTGCGGTTGTGTAGCACGCAAGATAAGATCACCAAATTTCTCCATCTTCATACAGGCTTGGAAGGGCAGTTGCAGCTCGCTTCCCTTGATGACAATGTTAGGAAAATCGAGAAGATGTACCTCAAGAGGATCTGCGATTGTGTCGGTAAATCTTATATGATATAAGTGCAACCAGATGACGTACCCAACATGCCCTTACGAGTGACAATGACTTGCTTCGGTTGCTCTTCAACAGGTAGAGATCGGACCAGTGCAGCGACTTCCTCAGCAGTCTTCCATTTCGCAAGCTGCCCGAGACGTTTTTGTCCGGCCCAGACACTAGTGTGGATAATCTTCAAAAACAACTGGCCAGACCGAGGGTTGAAGATGAAAATGGCACCATCTATAGGAATGTTATTGAAGGGGAGAAAAAGATACAACAACTATTACTCACTGATGGGCTTTGTTGTAAGATTTCCTTCGAACGTCTTATGGCTACAAGAAACGTGAGCTCAAAAGTATTGTAAGCGGAGGATGAGCACTTACATGGTGACACGGTAGACGTTAGTATCGTCAACAAACCCTATAAACTCCATTAAATAATATTGCAATCGCCAATTCAACAAGAAAGCTCACAAATGATTTGGTTAGAGAACAACTCGGAATAATTCTATGAGCACCGTCATAAGCAGAAGAACTGGTGAGGCATTACGACGCGGGCAATTTCTTACCTGACTGTTCAAGTACGGTTCCGTTGGTTCTGAAGAGTACAGCTGCAAACCCTTACGGATTCGCTCCCGAAGGACGTGACAAGCAGGGTTGGCTTTCATTATTTTCGCCATTGCTTGTTGAATCAAAGGCTTCATTCCTGGGAACCAATTTCCATAGGCAGACCACAGATTGTATGCCAAGTCCATGCCGATCATAACTCCAGTAGGAGAGGGATAAATACTCATCGAGTCGGAAACCTATTCAAGCATTAGATTTCATCGAAGCAGACTAAATCATCAGCACTCACGTAGTCCAAGAACTTGGCCCTTGTATATCGTTCAATATCATGAGTATCGAAGTCACCCCACCTCAGTTGGACATCAATCCAGTATTTGTTACTGGTAGTTCCATCTAAGACATCTTTGACCTGAAGAGAAAAAAAAAGGTCAGGGTCTGGTTAAAGTGAACTACTATGATTCTCACATCAGTTACCAGGGATGGTCTTGAGATATTCCACTAGAATCACAGTCAGATACCTCGCAGTCAGAGGGATAAAGCTACTTACTTTGTACGCAGAGAACAACAAGATATCGGCGCAAGAAGAGTTCATCTTGTAACTCTTTCGAGGATGGATTGTTTCTTTCTGCACCGTTTCAATTTGCAACGGCTCGAGCTCTTGATCAAAAACTTGACACTACGAATGACGTTCAGAGAGTAGTAGCGAGAAGGAGCTATAAGACTCACCAAGTCCATTACCACACTCTCATGAACTGCAAGATATGTGAGTCAAGGGCATCGAAAACACCATAATTATCAGGACGCACTCTTCTGCCACAAGTGAGCACGGAAGATTTGGATCAAACTGATCTTCAAGGTAGGAATTTTACCATGCCTAAAAACTATTAGATAGAAAGCGACAAAAAAAATGAAGCGGCTCACATGAAGATACCCGTAAGATCCAACTGGACTTGGAAACCAACGTAGACGTTGGCACGGTTAATGGTAGGGCTCCACCACAAAGTAAACCGACGGTTAGGAATTTGGTTCAGACCGGAACGTTGGGCATTCGTTAGCTTCTTATATCGCATCGACTCTTCGAATCCAGACGCCTTCTCCCAGAACAGACCTAGAAGTGGATGAGCAAGCAGCAGCAGACGTAAACATCAATTCACTGACCCTCCCAAGTCGGAAAGTAGGTCCCTTTGAACAAAGTGTGTTCTAGAATACCTTCTACACCGCCCAGAGCTGCGATTACATCTACTCGATAGTTGTTTAGCTGCCACAGTTTTCCATCGTGACGTTGAGAGGTCCACCAGAATGGATTGCTGAAAAGCACATCAATGGTAAGAGGAAGCTCTTGGATTTGGAACACTCACTGTTTGAGCAACTGATACTGTTTCCAGTCGGTACGCACACGCCAACCGCGATCATAAGCGAGCCTATTCACTGCTGTTAGTGATTTATCAGACATTAGTCTGGCGAGAAGCTCACGTATGACGATCTTTCTGGAACAACGTGTTAATACGAGGAATACCACGATCCCAGCTGTCCTCCAGATCCTCAAGAGTAAGACGACGATTCTGCGCGTTGGCTTCCTTGCGCTTCATCGAATACTCAGACCAAACACGGGCAGAGTCCAAGAATTCGGCTTCCCACGGTTGGAGGTAACGGTACAGATTGGGAATGAGCTGGTCTTCCTCGTGAGACATTCCGGCGCGGAAGTGGGTAACTGGAGGGGACGTTAAGGACCAACTGTGACGCTACCATCGATACAAACCGACTTACCAGCAACGTCAGTCTGTTTAGACCATCGCAGATCACTTTGCGGGATGAGGACGTGCCCCATCGACAACATACCAAGGCCACCGAGTTCCTAAATATGGTGATGAGTCCCATGGATATAATAACGGTCAAAACAGGAACCAGCCTTTGGCGTGTAGAAAACTACTGGAGGGAAACGGGAAGGCATTTTACTGTTCAGTCCGATCTTGACGCGAGTCTGGATCTTGTTCTCGGCTTTGACAAGAGAGTCCAATAGCTCGTTAGTATGAATGACCGCCTCTCGGTAGTAGGTCATCAGTCCAATGAGAGCCGTGTTCCATTTGTTTACAATCTTGGAGAACGTTGTAGAACCCGAACTCATAAGAACCTGCCTGATCCTGTTGTTGAACTGTTGCACGCCTGAGAAGAGGTTAGCAAATGCTCAAAGAAAATAGTAAAAAACTATGATATACCATCATCAGAAACACGCAGGAACGCCTGTGCAGTTCGCTCTTTGGTTTGTTCATTCGTGAGGTTCCATACAGCGTCTTTTAGTGAAAATTGCTCTCCGCTCATCGTCCGTATCTTCGGGAGGATACGGATTTCAAAGCCGCACATAGAAAATAACAATTGAGGGTTGTCCTTGGAATACACGCTTACGAATGTGTCTTCCCACTCAATCGTCGTCAGAGATCTGGGTAGACTCTGCTTGACGTTCCAGAACACGGCTCGTCCCAGGTTGACATCGTGCTTGATTAGCCTCATACGACAATCTCTGGGCCAACAGCGTTTGTTGTTGTACCCAATGACGTTGTTGTTGGTGGGGTCAGGATTAGCAGAAAGGTACCGCTGGATGAGGTCTCGAGATTCGTCCGCTGTGAAGCGGAAGAGAATGTGCAGCCGGTCAACGTAACGAGAATACAGTCGGATGGGATGGCGCGTTTCAGTCGCAGAGTCGCGGTACTGCAAAAAGTTGTTGGGCTGCTGTGGCGGACCAGCCATTTCACTAGCTCGCTGGAGCCCCAGGATGAGGAGATCGAGAACGAGACCATAGTACTGGAACACAAAAGCGGAGAATTGTAGCCCACGAATCAAACCAAAGGCGTTAGTATGAGCCATATCTAAAAGACGTATAAGCATAGGGCACACCAGGCAGAAAGATAGAAACTTGCCCTTGTATGTAAGAACGGTGTTGTTCTTCGCGGTGATGTAGTCCGCAAGGTTGTGATCGAGGATTAAACGCAAAAGGCGGTTCAGTAGCGTCAAGTCGATCTTCTCGTACACCTTTGACAACACCGTTTCCATCATGACATTGCATTCACCTTCACTGGTTTCCCAGATATCGGTCAAGTTGTTGATACCTTGGCACCACTTGTACACGAGAAGAGGAGGAGGCTCGGTGTCCGCAGGCTTGATCCATGCAGGGAATAAACCTCTCTTGTCAGCCCTGTTTGAAGATTAGTGACAAAATTCATGATTGATCGTGAAACTACTTACTCAAAGAAGAGGAACTGGTCAAGATACTAGAAGGAAAGTTCGACATCAACATAAAAATCTAAGAAAATATTCACTACTCACAGCATCAGTGATCTTCTCGATGGGTTCAATATCGTAGCAAGGAATGAGCTTGTCGTATGTGTCGAAAAACTCAATACCCGATTCCTTGAACGCACGCTGGGTAAGAAGCAAACGCTTGATTCGTGATAGACCTAGAAGAGCCATCAGTCTTAAGTACTCCACATGCAAGGAAGAGGCACCAACATTCATGAGGGTTATCGTAAGCTTGTTCAATCAACGCTAGTTCTTCACGCTGGGACTGGTTCAGACGGCCCTTGACAGAGTATGCTTCCTTCAATTTCTCGAGTGCCAAGACCAACAACTTGGTATCGTGTTTGTAAGAGAGAGGCCTATTCGGGTAAGATGTTGAGTGCACGATCGCAATGTCCAGTCAAAACTTACGGGAAAGGAATCGGAGCGAATTTGCGACTTTCCAGCCAATGGACAGTAGCCGTATAAATGGCAACAGCTTCCTCCGCGCTGATGTATGGTCCATCCTTGAGGTATCCGTGTTGACGCTCTTGCTCAGCCTTCAGATAAAGCCCTGAAGACAAGATGATTAGAACCAACTTAAAAAGTAGAAAACGAAACAACTGACTAGTTAAACGCCCCAAATTCTTCTTCACTACAGCTTTGTCGACAGTCGCTCCACGGCGGATACGTTCACGATTGTAGTGAGCAACACTAAGCCATAGTGAGAACGTAAGCTAAACATGAATCGTAAGAAACTTACGAGCACCACCAGTCGGCTTTGCTTTTGATGTATCGTAGTATAATGTTTTCGATAGCCGTAGGCATGCCTGGCACCTTCCACGGGACTAGAACGACAATTCAATACAATGCTAGTTACAGAGCAGAATCTCACACTTACTGTTCGCTTTCCAACATCGCCAAGCTTCAGACAAGTGTTGTAAAATTGTCTTTGACTTGTTCTGCTTGATGGACTCGGGCATCATATCAAGGATATCGTGCATGACGGCCGCGCGCAGTTCCAAATCATAATACGACTCTACACGCTGTTTCGTAATAGTCTTAGCGACACCCTTACTGTTTCGACCTTCGAATTGACGAGCTAGAAGGTTTCCAAGCCTAGTTACATATGGACATCTCAGTATTGTAACAAGACGAGATCGAGGCAACTACACTCACCATTGCTCCAAGAGAGGAACTATACCTCGCATGAAGAACAACCAAACACGCCATCCGGGAGCCCAGAAACCATTACCAGGACCCTTTCCGACAGGTCCAGTATTGAACCTATAGTATATCAAGTGCTTCAAGTCTTTGGTCATACGTACTTGACGCATAAGCTGGAAAGTATATTAGAAGCGTTAGATGGTTGACAGGGGAAAAACCGACCTTGTACTTGTACCGGTACATCCCAGTCAGTGCACCAATGTGAGCAAAGATGTACTGCAACGCATCGGCGAGCTGGAATGCATCGACATTTCCGAGACGGAACTGAACGTGGGCATCAACGACAAGCTTAGTAAGACGTAGGATTTCACGGCAGAGATGGAAAGCGTTTCCGAATCGAGACTTTTTACGCTCCTTGGTTGTTAGCGTTCTAGAGGTTAAAGAGTCAGGAAGAGAATGAGGGTAGGGGACGAGATACCTACTTGACGGGCTTCAAGTTCATGTTATAGTCAAGATGCAAGTAGTTCAAGTTTTTACGATGGATCAATAGATTCAACATGTTGTAACCTTGACGGCAAACTTGAAGACCAGCTTCAACCCAATCGAGCTTAGTTGTCTGGAAAAACTTGGTCGCTTTGAGCTGACGGAACAAGTTTTTCTTCGCCATGGCCTTTTCTGGTCGTGTCCTCAGCTCGTTCAATACGTAGCACTTGAGCAGTTTCTGGTACGACACACGGACTTTGACCGGCATATTGGGGGACAGTGCTCCAGATACCAATTCTTCACCAGCGGAATATCCTGTGCTCTGCGCATTCGGCCTGAACGACGGTTGTAGGGTTCCGGCGCCCACCACAACGCGATACCGTCGGCCGTGAGATCGTTCTCAATATCCTTGTCCTCAAGAAACGGGACTATCTCCTCAGGAAGTTCGAACTCGTCATCTTCAGCACCATTCGGTCCAAAGATAGTATCTTCATGAGAGACCAGAGGCATGTTCTTGGGAGTGCTACCCCGGAGGGAGATTGGGTTGATGAGAGGGTCAAAGTAGAATGCAGGGAGGTCAGGATCATCTGTCCGAATGTAGACATTTTTCGGAGCATGATAAGTAGAAATACGAACAGAACGAGGAAGGGAGTTGTAGAGATGAGGAAAGGCGACTTTGTACTCTGTTCGGATTTGCTGACGGATGATGACCTTGTTGATATCGTTGAATTCGTTCCAGTCTTCATCAAACGAGTCCATGTCACGATATAGCGGCTCAAACTTGGGGCCACCGGGAATGGCAACGTTCAACGCCTTCGCGGTAAAAAAGGACTTTTTGTCGAACAAGTAGCTGGAATTTCGATCTGGCTGGTCGGAAAGGAGAGTCCTACCAAGTCGATAGAGACTTGCCATGACCGGCAACGAGAGTGACCAGTATCTATAAGAAGATCCATTGACAGACGAAGAGTCGATGAGCGGTTTTGGGTCGTAAAACCAGTCGATAATGGCAGCGTCTTCCTCGGTGTCAAGCTCCAGTTGAATAGCTTCTAACGGCTCCACATCCAAAACATTGTCTCCATAGTCCAACGGGGGTTCTTCGTCATCAAATGGTGGGAAACGCATACGCTTGAAATGGCGACGGTCTCGTTTTTCTCGACGCATAGCTAGCCACATCGTACTCCATTGAGCATGATAGACTGGCTCGATGACTCGTGGGATTTCGTTGACAAAGGTAATGGCACCGGTGATATGATAAAGCACAGGAACTTCGCGGACCTGCTCCCAAGGATATGGAATATTTTCGAGCAGTTTCATGACCGCATGAGGGACATACTTGAGGGCGCCAAGATGAACACGCTTGTCGTTTCTGAACTTGCGATTGCTCATATCACCATGGTCCTTGATAATTTTGCGGACGTGTTCAGGTGGCAAGTCCTAGGACGAAAAGTTGAAAATCAAAACAAAAAATGGGCCAGTTGACATACTTGTTTGCCCATATCAACATAACCGCCCCTTCTCTTTTCTCCGTAGCGTTTCTTTTGCATCTGCACCCATTTCATTGACTTTTGCGCAATGACTGATATGCAAGAAATCAGCTTGAACGTCGCTTCAAACCAAAGAGAGAGAAAACAGACCTTCAGGTGGCAGTTTTGAGCCAGACGCTCCATTCGACGGAGGTGGCATTCCTGGGGGTGGCATAAAGCCTGGTGGTGGGGGTGGAAACATCGACATCTTCACTTCCACCAAGTCGAAGAATGGAAGAAGCTTGAGTTGCGGAGCCGGCACGGAGATTCTGAATTCTCACGCATCCCGTGACACGAACACATAAACCTTGGACGTTAGACTTGCATTCTTGCAACCACTGCAGCTCGACACAGACCGAGATAGTAAACACTCCCAGAGGTAAAAATTAGCTTCCCAAGAGGAATAGAATGGCTAATTTTCATCATGATACATCAAGCAACAACGCAACATGTTTTTCTCCTAGTTACTTTGATGCATTTTTTCTCATCCTCCCTTCTGTTATTTTAGTTCCGATAGTTCGTCTCTATATGTGGTACTTGAATCTTCCTCTCATGACTCCCTGTTACTAAATAGTACTAAATAGATTTCATGAATAAGACCTAAACTTGGCGGTCAAAGCGTTTAGTATAGTTGCCTATTATGGACCTACCATATGTATTTTCAAGCTCTGCAGTATTCAGTGCCGTAGTGGTCAATTTGGCGTGAAACAGACACCACTGAGGGGTCGTGCCAGCTTAAGCGTTTTTATTCAACAACGGCAACCCGTTCAAGGATTGTTTGGCACTATCACTGCTACCTTGGGCTACAGCTGGTACAAAAAGTTTCACACACCAGGGAACCTCGGTTGGAACAACTGTTCTCCATTCTTGACAAACTCCTTGATGACCTTCTGCCCTCCATCAGGCGCAATCAACCACTGCATGAACTGCGTCGCGAGTTGTTTATCTCGCGCTGAAGCCCCAAGAAGCGCGCTGCATGGATTCAGGAGGACAGTATCATCTGATTCCGAGTGGTCGTCCAATGTAGAATTGTTCGCGCCAAGGTTGAGCTTGCCCTTATACACCTTCAAGCCATCTCTGACCCCTTTTTCACCGGAGAGCCACATTCCACGATCTGTGAGAGTGTATTCTTGTAATACTGATGCAGCGTGTAGGGCTTGGGCTGGGAAGCGGGGGTAAATGTGGTACCATAACGCAGGAGGAAGTGCCCATGGAACCTATAGATCAATGGATAAGATGGATAGATTTTTTCTTGTATGAGTATGTTCTCACCTGTCCAATCGCAATGAACAATTCGTTTTCTTTGATATTAGTCGCGCTCTTGTCAAAACGTGTCAAGAAGCGCGTCGGGGGGCGAACAGTCGAATCGGGGGGAATCTGTACCGAAAGTAGAACATTAAAAACTACACAAGCACATGGGGTGGAAGAAGGCGCATACAAGGATATCTTGGTTTCCACTCACGACGATCTTTCCAGATATATCAAGGACAGAGTCTTCTGGACATAACCCTGCGGGATTTGAAGGCGGTCCAACGATATAAAAGTGGTCCTTGTTAGGTAGATGAGTCTCAAGTCAAGGATCGATACACAAGCGCCTTACGAAAAAAACCAACTGCCTTTCCACAGCAGATCCCTTGCGTATCAGAGTCATCTCTGCTGCCTCGTTATACGTCAATGCAATGTCAACCCAGCCGGTAGAAAGGTATGAGAGACTCTGGGTGGTATCTCCGAGGTACCATTCAACCTATAAACTCGAGACGTATAGTGTCCGCATATATAGGCTAAGTTAGAAACATACTAGAAACGGAGCTTCATGAGGACTTTTACTTCCAGGACCTTGAACACACCACCACCTGATAAACGCGTCCGCCAATTCACCCACAAGGCCAGCTTGGCCAGCACCGCCATTACCGATACGAAGACGGACCGTTTGGGCATTTTTGTAGCCTCCGTTGTAGGTACCCGCGGGAGTAAGAGTGCTCGGAGAGGATGCTTGTGTAGATCTGATACTGTGATTAGATCGATAGGTGCGGTAGAGTATAGCTCACACAACTACAGTGCCAATCGGTTGTATAGCCATTTTACTTGTGCTGCGATATAATGGAGAAAGCGATAACTAAGAGCAAGCAACAAGAGAAGTACCTAGCCACGTTGTCCGGCCGCCTCTCAGGTCACCCAGTATTGAAGCAATTGAAGTGTATACATATTTTAATTTTTCAGTTTGCAGGGCCGCATTTATAATTTATTTTCAGGAACACGCTACACGCAGAAGTTGCACTTGGGATAAAGTTTCGAAGATGTGGATACCTGGTAGTGGACTCGGCCATACAGGCTACTGAGGAATTTTGTAGCGAAAAAGCAAGTTCTTGTATTGGAAATGTACAATTTGAATGAAAGATTGAATGATAAGGCCCTGCACATTCAAGCTGAACTTGTTACTTATTAGTGTAATTTTTGCCGTAAACTATGAAGCAAGAGAGAAAAACTGATCGGAAGTATTGGGCCCTGAACCTGTTCGACTTCACAACAGACTAGGTTCTGCCCTGTTCTGCCCTTTTCCTTCTTACCGTCTCTTTTTCATGGGCGGACAAAGCCAGGAAATCTATCTTTACCGGTGAGTATTGATGCTGATCTCTTGATTCGTTACTCACGAACACCTCGCTGCTCAACACAGGTTACAGAAAGACCTTTTCTGCCATGAGTTTTCGGCCAATGTCGCCTACAAAGCCTCAACAGTCTTTGTTCAGGCTGACAGGCAATGAAAAATTGAGCAGGCGACAGAGCTACAAAGGAAAGGAACGCGCTGTGGACGATGTCGCCAGTGGCAAGTCTTTGTTCATTAATTTCATTGCTCAATCATTGACATCTTATAGAACCTCCTTCGCCTTCTGTCTACTCATTTGTTCCAAGGCCGCCCAGTGCTTCCTCAATGTCGGGCGGTTCAGTTCCAACTTCACCCAACAGTAAACGCTCTTCCGTGTTGTCTACGGCTTCAACGTCATCGAGAAACAGCACTTTGCTCGAGTTTACTCCGTTCAGATTCGGCAGAAAGAAAAAGCCGCCGCCTCGCCAGAATCCCAACTTACGAATGAACCTCATATTGCCAGACGTGCTGGAAATTAGTGCTGCCAATTCAATCTCTACGCCACCGGCAGGTGATGATGTAAACAATCCTTTGGAAGATGAAGAGGCACGGGAAAGGGACAGGCTACGAGAAGAGGCTGCACAGGCTTTAGGTCTTGCCAGGCATCGCGATGAGTACAGTGAATCTGGACATAGTGTAGGTTCCAATGGGACTCTGCGGGAAGAAGGTCTGGAGCACATTGACGCATCTGCCCCTAACAACGAGTATCGTTACCGTCGTTCTCCTTTAACTTCCACTACCTCTTTGCATCCGCTATCTCTAACTTCCCCAACTATTGCAAATCGTAACCGTTCAGGCTCCATGCCACCGGCTTTTCAACCACAGCCTCAGTCTGCGCCCCAGATTACCCCAGTCCCACCCTTTCCTTCGACCCCGCGCGCGCTTACTTCATTTACACAAGCTGCATCTTCCGGGATCTTGCCTAAATATTATCCCTCCTCATCCCTGAGGATTTTTACCTTTAACAAACAATGGAAAGGCAGACATCTCGTGCTCACCAGTCCCGTTGCATTGTTGCTCTCTGGACGTGTCCATGTGTCATATCTACATCTCTTCAAGAGCGCATCACCAGACGAACGCGAGCTTGAGAGGCTCGAAATCAACGAAGATTCAGTCGTGTTTGTGTCCGAGGAAGAAATCGGCGGTAGAAAAGGCGTGGTTCAGGTTGCCGGTGTCGATGTTGGGTATGTGGGTTCGGAAGCTCAGAATGCCTCGAGCAAGAAGGACGTTAAGGCTAGAGAGCAAGTAATGTGGCTTTTTTATATCGTTAACCCCCTGGAAAAACAGAGGTGGATCGAAAGTATAAAAACTAAAGTTTTTGGGCAGCGGTGAGTTCCCTCATCCGATCTCACTAGAGCTGCATACTGACTTTCGCTACTTCAAGTACTATTCGCGCTGGTCTTGGCTCTTCGACTCCATCTTCTGGTATGCATGAACCCCGCGGAGATATGGATGTGATGATGTCTATCCGTGCCCAAGGAATCATCAGATCTTCTGAACCCCACACATCTCTGCCAAATTCATTTGGTTTTCAGGAGTATTCTGCCACCGGGAATGGTCATGCAATCTTACCAACATCTCCTACAACAGCCACTGGATCCCATTCTGGACATGATGCTGCGTCAGTGTCCTCTACTAGGTCCAGCAAAAAGGCACCTCGTCCTTCTAGCTCACATAGTAAACATACATCCTCGCCTGGTATTGCAAGTGGTGCTGTTCTTTCTTTGAAAGGATTGTTCGGTAGCAGCAAGGCGTCAGTCAGTCATGCCTCTGGACGTCCACGGTCAAGTTCCAGAGCTAGTATTATGGAAGAGTTTGCCGATCCATCTAGAGGAACCTTGGCCGAGCGAAATGACTCTATCGCCACTCTCGGAAGTGCCAAATCGTCCACCATTCCAAAAGGAAATAACCTGATTAGCATTTTGAGGGCAAGTTCGCCTGCATTAGAAAGCAATGGTTTCCACAGTCCTGGCTCGAGCTTGGGTATGGGTGTGCATACTCCCCCAGTTGATTTTGCTGCACTCGGTATCAACCCTACCCCGATACAGACCCCCAGAGCCAGCTCGATCGTAAAATACTTCAAAGTCCCCTAGTGCGTGAAGGGAACGAGAAGGACAGTAACATGACAACGCATCCGCGAGACACAGCAGCCTCGTCTGATAATGTACCCACTTCTACAGTTGCTCAAGAGAACGGAAAGCCAATCCGTTCACTCTCAGGGGAGTCATTTTCCTTGCATCCTCCTCCTCGAAAGCGATGGACATCGGGTTCCGATGCCTATACCCCGTTCATAAATACGCCTCAGTCACAGTACTTGCAACTCCAAGAGTCGCCATATATCAGGGACCATCGAGCTTTGGGTGACATTGATGTTCTTGGTAGTTCCCCCAGTATTGGGCGGATCACCAATGGAAATGGAAGTCTAACGCCAGAGCCAATGCCAGAGAGCAGCCCGGCAACGAAACGCGCTAGTGGTCAGAGTGCATTTTCCTTTTCGTTTGGAACACCACCTGGGTCCGGGAATCTTGAATACCGACCGAGATCTGTGTCTTCGCGGTCGGCGCGGTCGGCGAGATCTGGGCGTTCTGTACACTCTGTGGATACGGCGGAGGAGCCAGAGGAGGGGGACAAGGATATCCCTGGTGTTGATGGAGTTTTGTCTTTTGGAAGAGTGAGGAGACCTAGCGACGGCAGTGGGTTCGGGACCTTCCCTGATCATGATAAACGGTCCAGCATCGGTAGCGGTAAACGTAACCGATGGTCTAGGCAACTGCCCAAACGATTGACGCCACCAAGTGGGCCACCTCCGGCTGTACCTTCCACTCCTCCACCAGCGTCAGTATCTCCAATTCAAAGTACCGATAGCAGTAACGCAGTCAAACCCCTCCCAAAGACCCCGCAAAGCCACCCATATAGCGGTGCCGCAGCAGAACGTCGTGTTTCAACATTAACTGTGCGATCCACCGCCTCCTCCCGCTCCAGTATTGGCCCACAATTTTCAAAGCGAGCTTCGGTGTCGTCGGCTGTATCCGCACTTAGCACAAGCTCTGTCCAATCACCTGGTATCGGTGGTCATTCTAGAACCTCCTCGCACCGATCTTCCTTGGCTCCTCCTCCTCGTCCAGCTCCCACATTCGCTCTTCCTCCGGCTCCTGGTGAAACACTGTCGCCTTCGTCATCTGGGTTGCCCTCGCCACCGACGTCTGCTCCAGTGCCCACTACGCAAAATAAATCTTCATTTCGAGACTCCATAGCTTCTCGTGCGTTTAGACTTTCATTGATGGCACCGAAGCCTCCTCCATCTACGGTTTTACCCCCGAGGCCAGATGAATTCGAGGATCCAAAAAGTCCCACAGGCTTTAAGAATGCGCATAGAAGATCGCATAGTAGTAACAACTCACCGCATAGTGGTGGCCCAGGAAGTTTGTATTCGATACCAGGATCGCCTGTCCCACCATCAAATATGCCTCCATCACTTTACGGTGTAGATGGTACATATCCTCGTGGACCACTCCCTCCTACCCCCTCGTCCGGTAATCAGTCATCACGGGGTGCATCGATCAAACAACGTCTCCGTATCCTCAGTGCACCTGCTCCAGCTTCTCCAGTAATACCGTCACGGTCCGCTGCACGACCCACCACTATAACCAGTCCTCTCAAACTATCGCCACCTGGCACGCCTAATAGTTCATTCGAGTCGAGTAGCTTCCATGCTACAGCCACACCAACCACGCCATCACTCCCTGCACCAAAGATTCACCATGTTGAAGACGAACCTCTTGAGCCTGAGTTAACTTCGCTCTCCCCAGCTCCTCGACGAGGCTCGAAACGTATATCACTTCCCGAGGTTGAGCCTCCGCCTTCGATACATGAAGAATCTGTTTACAACTATCACCCATCTCTCGATGATACCAATTCCAACGAGGCTAACAAGCCTTTTTCGCTTTCACGTCCTGGGTCAGTCATCTCATTTGGAGTAGTTAATGTATAGACTATTCTCGTCTTCCTTGCATTTAAAGATTCATCCGTGCAGGACTGCTCGTTCATCTCGACTTTTTCATATGACATCCCATTTTTCTTGTATCCATATTTGCTGTTTTAGTTATCTTTCTTTGCCAATGTTAATCGACCACGAAACCACGGATCATCCTTTGCTTTCTTTCTTGCTGTCTACTATACTTTTCAACTTTCATCTGTTTTCGGAGGTTTCATTGTAGTGGAATTCTTATCAGTGTTACATCGCATTTCAGGAGCATAACGCGTATATCCTTATAACCTCAGTAACTTAAAAACCATCTTGTAAATAAAGCACCATAGCATATGCACTTATATTTTCGGTTTTTAAGGCATTCCGTGTCTAGTTCACTGGTATTAAAAAGCCTTTCGATAAGTACTAATGGGTGTGTCATTGCTGAATCCGACTTTTAAGTCAACAAACATTCAAATCCTCCACAGCAGAGGCACGGTAGACAATCACTTGGCCACATTGCTTCGGTCTGCAATCATTAAACACCTGCGAATCCCAGTCGTCCCGTCAGGGAATCGTCCCTCTAATGTGCCATCCTTCGTATTCTGTAGAAGTCCCACTTCGAACTAGGATTATCATTTTTTTAAACATCTAACCGGTGTTCTAACGATATTTTGGAGTCGAAAAAGACCGGAAAACCAACAACGACACCAAAACGGATTGTGGCATGATTGTTGTTGTTCATCGGAACTGTAGTATTAGAACATTGTACATGCAATAAGTAGTTATAGATGGGTATAAGTTATTCCTGGCCTAGTGAGCAGTCTTATGTGAGCCAGCAGCATACTCTGTACGCCACCACTGAAGTGGGAGATTAACTACAGTCCACATTGCGAACATAAAAGTAAGAAAGACGTACCTCAACCATTCTTTGCACGCCATCAGCGAGTCCGACCTGAGGTTCGTATCCCAACACTCTTCGGGCTTTTTCGATGTTATGCCACCGATCGACACAGCTGTAGGTTACTTTGAATTTGGTCATAGCAGGTTCCTTTCCAATCAACCATCCCCAGCATTCAGCCCCAAAAGCCACAGCCAAACCAACAGTAGCCGAAAGGACGGTATATGCCCGCTTCTGGCGATGACCTGGAAACATTGTGTCGAGATGGTTCCATACCAGCCTAGGCATGTCCCAGAAGTAACAAGGTTCACCATTCGTTATGTAGAACACTTGTCCGGCAACTTGTAAGGGTGAAGTCGCGGGATCGTTGAATTTTGCTCGGAAGAGATTGGGCTCAGAAAGTGGGTCAAATCGAGTACGTACTACTGGTCGTCCTTCTGGATGTGTACGCTTCTCTTCGAAGGCTGCTAGGAGCTTTTCGGAGTCCGAAGGAAGAGTGACATATGGGCCTAGAGGTCGGCCTTGGGACGTAGGTATACAACGTCGGCCAACTGTGAGGTCGAGGGGAGGAAGAGGGTGATTGAGAATATCGAGTTCGGCTTCAGTGAGAGGAGGAGCCTCCAGAGGAGTTTTTTCAAGGGTTGAAAACAGAGGTGCAGGGGGAGAATGGTCGAGTTTGTCTGCAGCTAACAAATGTGCGTGTGCGACGTTTTCAACGTACGTCCAATCGAAGAGATTGTTGTTATCTCCAATCTGGTAATGAGTTTTGCCATCTTCATATACTTTATATAGCCCTGCCATTACTTGTCGATCGCCGGGCCTATGGAGAATGAACTCAAAACACAATGGGTGCAAGAGAACGATTATTCGTACCCAAATATGCCTGCTGGTCTCAGTGCTACAGTCAAGAGCCCATCTTTTCCATTAGCAGCAATGACGGCTTCTTCTGCCTTTTGCTTTGATTCATTGTATGCATCCATCGGCCGTTCTGGAGGAGATAATCGTTCATCGACATTGGTGAGGGAAGCTCCGTTGAAGACAACACCAGCTGAGCTCGTGAAAACGAGTTTCCGTACATTATTTTGAACTGCAGCAGCAATGACTGCTTTTGTACCATCAACGTTGACTTTCCAGTAGAGTGCAGGGTCACTAAGACCAGCAGGAGGAGAAGCGGTGTGTATTATACAGGTTGCTCCACTCTGTAAATTTAAATTTTGTCAGAATAAAGACAGAGTTTACGTTCAGGACGTACCCTTCTTAGAGCCGTAGAAACTTGCTCCTGGTCACTGATATCTCCCGAGTAGAAGGGAACGTCATGATACCGTTGTACAATGTCGAATACAGAAACATTGTCACCACGTCGAAGAAGTTGTTCAACAATGTGTCTGCCAACGAAACCGCTGCCACCAATAACGAAGTAGACGTCTTTCTTGCTGGTCATTTGAGGGGTACCTGCTGTAGGCAAGAAACAAAAAATTGAAAATGATACGATGAGAGTATATGATCCGGTCCGATGAGGCCGAGAATCACGCTAGCACGTGATCTAGAAGCTTTGAATCAACGACCACCGTCACTCGCGTTCTCTGTTACATTTCATCATGAATTCGCGTACAAGGTACACCGACGAAGAAAAAAAACAACTATTGATTAACCTGGACATCGAAGGTCCCTCACTGTTTCCTCTATTCCCCCTGCTTTCGTTAATTTCGTTTCGATAGTCCAGCACAGGACCCGTCAATTTCGCTCATGGCTCGAAGATCAGCTCGAAGGCTTCAAAATTCACCAGGAAAACACCATCTCGCGCATTCCAAAGACAGTTCGGACTATGACGATGAAGGAATTTGGCGAGAAATACCACGGGAACCCGGTCATTGCCGCAACAGGATCACAGAAGGAGAAACTCGCTGGAGATGGCCTTGGTGAAATTGACAAGACAGAGAGAAAGCGAAAATGGATGGCGATACAAGAAACCACGGAAAGTGAAGAATCGTTTAGAAATTCAAAGAGTGGTTTGTGTACATGTCTTATCACTTTCTGCTATAGTCTAATTTCTGGTCTATGAAGCTCGTATAACATCGTCGGTATCCCCGAAGAAAAAGGCAGGAACATCAACTGGTCCAGGTACAGCCCAGCGCGCACGACTTCTTGCCAATAATGAAAGAGTATCGAGCAGAGTATGTATCTAATTTCGATCACACGGAGCACATCAATAAACCATGCTTTTAGTCTGGCCTGGACAGAATACCTGGTTCACCTAGTCCACTGAAAACAAAACTACCTTTTAGTACTTCCACACGTACACCAACATCCCCTTCCAAACTCCCTCTACATAAACCAGGCCAACCACGAACACGCGTTCCATCGAGCTCCACATTCAATCCCGTGCTTCCAGCGAAGACACCAAGCTACCCTCGAAATACATATCATCAGCAAACTACTTCCACCACTGTTCGTCTTCCCCGCAAAGACGAGCAAATGATAAGCGTAAATGGTTCCCCGCTGGCGAACCCATTTTGGGTGAATGACAGCGGATCGTCTGCTCCCCAGCAGACGTTGAAACGCACACAAAGTAATATCTCCATACGACGGGATCCTTCCTTTATCTCTGGTCTCCCACCGCGGGGCGATTCGCAAAACAGCTTCTACCCTGACACATCCTCCAAACCGCATTCACGTAACAACTCTGACGCTACCCTGGCAGAGTCGACAACTGGGCCGTATGGTGGATTTGTGAAATCATCCTTTGAGACACCGTATGCTCCTACGAAAAAGTATACTGTCTCGATCTCTACAAAAGATGGCCATATCTTGGAGTTTGATCCGTTACAAACATCGCCGGGGGCGCTAGATGGTCTCGAGGGGATAACAGACAGCGCAAAGAAACAGGCGAGAGAAGAAATAGGTCAGTTAGTCAAAGCCACTGTAGACAAGTGGAAGATTCGATAATATAGGTCTCTACAATATACCCAGGATTGAACTATTACTGTAATATATGTAGCCTATCAATTCTGCAAGACCTGAATCCGAGCTAATCGACATTTGTGTCCTTTCCTATCGCGAACCTTTACGAACAGTACTCCGTCTGCTTTCGCGAAAAAAGATATCCTGGTAATGATCAGAAGATTCAGGGATGCACGGAGAGAAACAATAATAACCTTCGAGCTTGTTGTTCGAGTTCAAGCAAACGAGTCAGAGCAATCGCCCCGATTGCAAATCCTTCGCCACGGGAAAGTGAAAATCCACCGGTTGTGATATACCCGATGATTGAGTTCGGAGGTGGGACGATGTCAGGAAGCTAGATCGTGCCATCAGTAACAGTATTTTGCATTGAGGAAACAGTTATGACTGACATTGACGAAATGGTCTTCCTCAGGTAATGACTCTGCTCTCGCCTTGCTCAGTCCTTTACGCCATTCCTGCAACTCCATATCCGGAATTGAATAAATCAACGCAAGGTCTCCAGGAGCTCCTTTGCAACAAATTGATACCTTGACTGTAACTAGTGCACTTTTAAGAAGATGTTTTGGTTGGGCAGCATCGTTAAGTGGTTCAAGGAATCGTTTCGCACGCAATCGATTGAAAATGGTAAGAAGCTGTTGCTCTTGATTGAACACCTTGCTTAGATCATGAAGGATGCCGGGAACTTCAGGTCCATGAAAAAGCCATGGACGAATCGACTGATTAGCAGCTGCAGTTGGCACTGAAGTAAGTGGTTGTGGTTGTTCAAGCTCACGCTGGGTAGTGACAAGGTGGACCGTAGTATCATTTTCCTCCTCTTCCTCGGGCTGACTTTGTGCTTCATTCAACCCCAGGATAACTTCCCAGTCAGGTAGCCAAGGACTCCGTGTACCGAGTTTTCCGTAATTGGTCTTTTTTGCAGGGGGTGTCCGAGTCCATTTCGCCTTTTCTGCTTCCGCTCTCGTCGCTGCGTAAGCACGATAGGCACTCGTTGAAGGGTAGTCGGAAGGAAAATAAGCAGCGCCAGCTTCAAATCCCTGTACTTTGCGTTCGCGTTGACCGGCAATTCGCGTTCCAGTGTATGTGAGCTGCTGGAAAAATGCCATGGACCACCCGGCAGGGAATATCAACGTCCAACCGTGGATATTTTCGGTATCATTTGGACCAACCGGCTGAACAGATGTCTGAATAAGAATTACTGGAACTCGGTCGTCTTGTCGTAAAGGCTGTAAAGGCGTGCCAAGGACTGGGTTCTGAGGAAAAGACTGAGTCCAGTACGCAGATAAGGCAACAAAAAAAAATTCCAACCTTGGATCGTCTTTCGTTAACATCTTTTGTCTGATATCGAGGCTTTTTGAGATGATTTCGAATGCTTTGCTCCCACAAAGTACACGCTGCCAAGTCGGCGGAAGGGAAGACTCCCATTGGAGGTGAAACGTTACTTCCAGTTGGAAGCCGAACCTTGGCATTCTTCGGAGGAAACCTATACCAGAGGGAGAGTTCAAGAAAAACAACGTTTTAGAACGTGTATGACATACCTTAATCGTGGATCGTTCACTGTGAATCCAATAATCATATTCCCTGGGACCGAGTCAGATGATTGTACGTTTCCTAACGATTCCCAAAACTGTATAAAAATTAGTCGGTCGTACTAGATAGATGAAAACCGGTACACGAACCCGTTTGAAATCATCGCTAGCTCCTGTCATCACTGGAGACAGTGCACCTCGTAAAACTTGGTTGGATTTGGGCCCCATTATTTCAAATATTCCTACCTCTCCTCTAATATCGGCAAGTTCAACATCAACCATGATACCTTTTTTATTTAAGGAATCCAGAACCTGAGAAGTAGCCAGGCGAAGGGCAGTGAATACCTCATCAAAGACAGATGGATGGAAGCGAATCCAAGCGGTGCTATGGACAGGTCCACTAGATGGTTCAGATCGGGCGTCTTTTCCTTTTCCCTTGCCCTTCTTCTTGGATTTGGATGTTGAATCCATATGTTTACTTGCCGCTAGTGGCCTAGCCTTCCACATCACAGCTATCGGACATATGAGGTCCAATGGGTATGCATTCGGTTCATAGATGTGTGTTTTACACAGTCGTGCCCCTGATGCAAATCTGTTGAAAACTAAGCCAGCCACAACAAAAATTAAGACGGGAGTTACCTTTTGGTGCCAGGACCGACTTCCTGGGCATCACAGCATATGTCTAAAATTGACTTCAAGGTAGACTCTGGACCTTTTAACTCTATGAGGGACATATATGACGCATCATGGAGAATAGAACCATGAATCGAAGCTCGATGAGAAGGGCGAAAAGCTTTTTCTGTAGGAGTCACAGCCTAGAGTTGACTTCGTTAGAGGGAAAGTTTTCAAACTAAGATTCCACTCTCACAAGTCTATATCCCCACATGTTTTCCATCTTCATGCGTTTGGCATGCCAAAGATGAGTCTCTAGCCATCTTTTGTCCCCTGTAAATAAACATTCAGGAATAGTGATACACAAATAGGAACAGGTGGCTAACGTTGGCGCTTCAAGAATAACACTGATTTTGGAAGCCGTCTGGCTTTTCCAAGCTTGGGCATTGAGCGTCCTAGAGCTTTTCGTCTCATAGGGTCCATCTGATGAACGAGTGGTGAGTGGTGAAAGAGGTACAAGTAATATAAAACTTACTTCTGCACGCGCCTTGTCGCGTAAACGAATTGGTACCCGCCGGGGATTGTGACTGGCAGCTCTACGGCGTAAATGTCGGGGAAGAACTTGCCATGCTCGCGTTGTGGAAGCCGAACTAAAGAGCTCATCGTCAAAATCAATATATTTGGCATTAAGAATACTGTCATACCTTGCTGTTTTCATCGCATTTCGCATCGCGTTTATCTCGAATGAACGAACCTATTACAACGCCATTAGTGATTGATAAATTGTTCGCTCAACAGCCAAGAGTCTACCTCTGCAAATTTTTCAACATCGATTGCACCTGGTAGCAGCTTCATTTCTAGAGTATAAACGGTCGAATAAAATTTGAAAACGCCTTTAGATTGACGCACTGTCATTAACGGTAGGCCCCGATCGTGAAGGTCCAGCGACAGCATTTGATTGTACCGCAATTGTGCGTGCATCTGCGAGTTTTTGTTTCTTCCTTTCCTTGAAGTTTGTAGACTGTGCGTCATCCAAAGTGCGTTTCATTGTGGTTTTGAGAGGCTGAGAACTTGAACAAAATTTGTTTGAGCAATCGTTCACGTGCCTACTGCTGAGCACAAGCGGTCCTGGCATTGTCAGCGTCACTTCTGTCCAATATTTCTATGGCGTCCAGCTCATTACGCTGTCTCAATCTGACTAGAAGTGCTATTCCACGATCTCACCAGTGCCATTTGCGTCGATTTCTGACAACCACTCGCTCCTTGAGAAACGAAGCACCCAACGTCGGCACTCCGGCTGTTCAGAAGAAACCAATTGGAGGTTTCCGTGGCGGGTGAGTTTAACGTCCCATTTCATTTGTTTCAAGACCTCATTATGTATCTCCCAAGGGTTGTCGGTTTCCTTTTTGGCTTTTCTCTGGCTTCATCGTTTGCAGCCTATCAATTACTAGATGAATATAAGCAGGCTTCGGCTGCATTACAAGCAAGCGTAGAGGAACTGAAGCTCAGTACAGAGAAGGTTACGACTCAGGTCAGACGTATAGAGGCAGTGGAAAAGGACTTGAAAGCGCTCTCGGATGCTTCTGCGTCCAAAGAAGATATATCGCGTGTCCGGGCGGAAATGAAGAAGCTTTACGATGGACTTCATGTAGAGTTCCTCGACTTGCGAACATATGTCTGGGGTATCCGTAAATGTTCAAATGTTCTCATTTATTCTCTGGTCTGACATCTTTTACTCAGAGCAAGACGTACATGCATTGACCACAAAGAACTCTACATCTGTACGAATATAATATAGGTTGTTCATGCCAACCCTCGTTTGAGCTTTGCCCCGCTTGTTCAAGTTGCATCACGATCCGTATCACATTATAAATATTTTTGTTCCTAGGGTCGCATAGAAACTACGATGGCGAGAAAACAAATAAGTATGTTTTGCAACGAGCCTATGGCTCGTTGTGCAGAATGGGTGAGCAACGTGAATCATTCATGCTACTAACCGGCTCGCGTTTGTCGGTCAAAGCGGTTCGACCTCACATTGTGACTGTGCTCGTTCACAGGGGCACGGTACAATAATGGGTGAGCAATGGGTGATATGCTAACTTATACCCGATACATTTCATCGATAACTGACTGAAGGTGACAATTATATATCAAACGATCTTCATACCCTGCAGTTAAATTATTCAGTAAGCCTTGCTTCATGATGTTCAAATTACCTTATTTTCGAGCTCAAAACAGTTTCCCCAATATTTCCCCGACCACTGGTTCCGGCCTCAAGGCCCCATCACTTAGAATTGTCCCTGCTGATGATGGTGACCATCCTTGCTTGGAAACTAGAATATTCAATATTCTGCTCGGAGGCAGTAAATAATAAAGTATATAAAAGAGAGAGAAAAACAGTATTATACCGCATTCCCTCGTTCTCGTCTTGTCTTCGCTTTCCTCCCTTCACTCGTTGTTTGCCCAAGACAGGTTCTTGTAGGATTTAATTTTCTGATTTTCAAGTTCATTGGTAGGTGCTGGGTGTCTTCCAGTATCTTCCCAAGTGCATTTGACCGAACTATGGGTTAGGTTGTCGAGCGTATTTCCGTCTCTACCTTCTCTTTCGCTCAGCTGGATACTTTCTTGTGCTTTCGTTATCCAAGTTATTCTCAATGCTTTTCAAATCATTACTGCTTGCGCTAGCTTACATCACGGCTAGCAACATCGCGGCACCTATTTTCCGTCGTGAGGTCCCTCAAGGTACTGATTTTCCTGGTTATAATAGGATGTGCCTCACCTTTTTCAGAGCACTCTCATGAAAACATCTTGATCTTGATGCGAGATGCCATTGCTTTGGGAAGCAACCCTCAGAATATTGGCGATCCCGTGTTCGGATTGTTAGGCGATGCAGCTGCTGCTGGTGGCTTAGGAGACACCTCTGATGTCGAGTGTCTACAACAAAATACTGCCGACCTGGCATTCACCAATGCCAAAACCTCTGGAAATGTCACTTTAATGACGGCTGCTCTGGTGTACCGTGCATTGGAACGCAACACGGGCTCTGTCGGTCTTCAATCAAACGCTTGCACGAGCACTACCGCTACTAACCCAGAAATTGCGGCCATTTCCCAGCACCAGGTCTGCTATGCCATTTATTTTACTGTGCCAAAAATGTCTAAATGTTCTTTCCACTTAGGACCCTGCTTCGACTGGTGCTGCTGCTACCAACAAAGCCATCGTTCTGACACTTGCTCAGCAGATCGCCTCTATTGGTGGTGATCCTCTTCAGGCCCTCCAATCTGGTACTTTTGCTCCCGGTACTATTGGTGACCCCACAGCAGCAGGTACGTGGATGATCGCAATGAACCGCCAAACCCTCTAATAAGGTCAATTTATAGGCAACACATGCGATAACATAGTTAACGAGGTCAGCGCTCTTCGTTCTCTATCTCAGACTTTTTTATCTGACCAGTTATAAAGGGATGTATCAACGCTGACAACAAACTTGTTGATGATGCCACGTCCGCTGAGATCGAGGCCGCTGTGTCTGGGAAAGCCTCTGGAGCGACTGCAACAGTCACAGCTGCAGCTAAAGTTGCTACTAACAGCGTTGATGCTGCTTCCTGTCCTGGTAGGTCAGAATATCGCTTGTCGGGATATAGACTAATGGGATTCTGCGATAGCACCGGTGACAGTAACTGTTACAGGGGCAGCCACTGCTGCTGCAAGTTCCACTCCCTCCCCTGGTCGTGAGTTTCCATTTTCTTTTGATGGTAGTGTATTAGTTCTAACCTTGCTACTTTAGAAAATCTCCAAACGTTCTCTGGAAATCGTAAGTAGCTTACATCTTTCTGGTAATTGAACTATCTTTGATTGCTCCGTAGTCGGTGGCTCCTTGCCTCCTGCGGTCACTGCTGGAGGAAGAGGATTCGTTGTCGCAGGACAAAGTGAGCCGGCTTCTTCCCTATTCCTGACTGGATTTTGTGATGACACGATATACCTGTAGCTGGTGATTCTTTCGTCAACCTCTCTGCTGCTTTGCAGAGATCCTGCTCGGTTCAAAACAACGCATGTGCTGATGCCGCCAACTCAGGGGCCGCTCAAGGAGGTCAGTGTTCTTTGTTCATTATCTGAAAGCTCTATTTGACGAGTCGTAGTGAGCGTCGGTGACTGTAACGCACAGGAGACACAATGCAATGCTGCTTAAGTCGGCACCAGTGATAGTTTTGAAAAATTCAAAGATGAATAGCTCTAGGATGTATCCATAACCCATTTCTTACATACCCTGGCAATACATTTCAGTGAAGGCTCAAAAAGTATCATTAAGTGAGAGTCAGGTATGAGTTTAACTATGTATCTACTTATACCTATGCCGTGGTTATTATTAAATGTCATTGTAACAATCCCAAGCATGCCACCAAGAACATGAGTAAAACGTTGTGCAAGGAGAAGGAGAAAGTGGCTGCAGAGTTGGTGGGCACAGAAGAGGAGTTTTCCGTGGAAGAGGTCGCTGGAGCCTCTGGCGTAGACGAAGACCCCACATCTCCTGGCGTAGACGAACTTCCCGTAGAGGTCGTCCCATTTCCGCTACATAATGTTTCCGCAGTTAAAACAAAAGATACCGTGCTCCACAAGACGAAAACATACGTGGAGAACACTTTGAGATAATTAATCTCAAAATAGGCATCATTATAATTACTTGCCGTCTGAACCAGATCAGTACATTCTGAGGCGACGGAGCTACAAGTCTCTTGGAAGATTGCTTGATTTCCCGCAAATGCACCTATTGGAAATGTTATTCATTCATCGTCTTCAGTATCTAGAGTTGGAGCATACCACAAATATCAATGTACTATATATAGGATAGAGATTAATATGTCGATAACTGAAATGCTAAAGGCCCCTGCTTACCAAAGTGATAATCTGAGGCCCGAATGCCGATGTTGGTGAACATCCACTAGCGGGGTACCAGGCGCTCGGAGTTGGCCAAGAGCTTGGATCTGGAACAGAGGATGAAATGTCGGTAGGAATCGAGCTTCGGTTAAAGAACCACATTGCGATTCCCGAATCATCCCATAAAGCCGCATACACACCTCCCCCGTTCTCACTGAATCCGGCCCCGAACGTATTGGGTTGAGTCTCTCGAACAATGCACCCAGTATCTTCGTCTGAGGCAAGATCAACAGTGCAGTTGGAGTTAGTCGTGATACCGGTCTGGTTTGATTCTGCAGAAGTGGCTTGGTCGCACAAATTTCCCGTGTGCAGTGAGTATTGATTCATGGTGGCATTGTTTACGTTTTCCACGATATCCATCTCTCCTAAAGAAAGTACAAACTCTTCATTTTTTTTCGGCAGAGCTTTTGTTGGCTGAACTTCACTAGCCTTGTGCGGGCCAGTTTTGACCTTGTGTAAATAAAGATGGCCATACTGAGCACTGTGGTTATGATCAGCATACACTGAACGTGCCATACGTTCCCCATACGTACACCGTAGGGAATATGGACAGCATCGAACAAAAGTATACTGCCAATAGACATCAAGGAAAGACTTTCCAAGTAAACGGTATTTCGCCCGAAGATGCTGTCTCCAACACCACTAGTAGTATTGTCGACTTGGTAAACCAAGGAGTTAGTTTATACAGGATGACTACTATAACTTGCACAACATCTTTACCTTTGATAATTACATGACCAGTACTACTGTCGACGTAGGTCAAGTTTGCGGCAACAGCGTCAGGTTGCGAAAGGAAATGGACGTTTCCTAAGCCGTGCGGGAGGATAAGCAGAATAAGCACCACTGAGAGGTTCAAACTACATACCTTTATTATTGAAGTCGATAGCACTTGCATTATATTTAAACCCCGACAAGCTACAATGGGTAGTCAGTAAATGGTAGCATGCGGTAGACAGTGCGAACAAGTTTGAGCCGCTGAGATTCTGAGATATCGTGTAAGTTTGGGCAAAGGTCGTAGCAAAGAAAGTGGTCGCCAGTACAACAACATTGGTCATGGTCACGGTCATGGTTGAAACGTTGAAGCTCTGGGAGGTTACGGTGAAGCAGAGTTTTTATATCTAGTTGTGACCATTCTCCGCAGTCTTCGACTTTGAAAAGGACATAATTTCCACCAGGCGGATGCCTCGTGGTACAAAACGATCGTATTATTACTACAACTCGAACAGTTGAACTTCAACTGTTCCTTAACATAACCGTACTTTACCCACTGACGGGTCATGATCACTATTGAACGGTAAAAATTTAGTCAACGGCGGCAAGAATAGAGAGAAACTATCACACCTGGCACGATCATTAATGTTGGGAAGCCAGTTGTTGACCTAAGTATATAGAAATCTCAAAATAAGGAAGGCGTGGGGAAAGAGTAAAATACTTGCATGTATGTGCTGAATAGCATTCTCTCGTGCGGCCAAAGCCGGTGAAACAAATGCATGATCCAATTGCTCCGAATTTTGGTCGAAAACATATGTATAACGTTCCACTGGGTCGACATTAGCCAATACGTCCATCTCATCCATAATGGCTGTCAAAGACGCAAATACAGAGCGCGTCTCGAGGTATTCATTGCAGTCTCCTGCGACCAGGACATTGGCATTCTCGTCAATGTCTAGCACTGACTGGACAAAGTCCTAAACGGCGAAATCAGGGAATCATGTAGGGTAGGGAAAAAGCATGAGTTACAGCCACCAGTTCTACCTGCGATGTGCGCTTAGCAACAGGGGAGTTTACAGGTGGTCGGGGGCTGCCTTGCGTGGATGAGGAACCATCTTTGGATTCCAGATGTAAATTTACAGTGAACAGAGTAGCGTTGCCATTCGTTTGCCACTCAGCTACTAATGGCTTTCTAGAATCCTCCCAAGCACTATTATCAGGATCAATTCGACCAGGGTTCAGGCTAGAGGTGTAATCTATCAATGATTAGACAGAGGATAGTGAAGTGTTGCTGACCTCAGCTTTGGAGCTCCGGCATTATTACTCACTGCGATGGGTTCTGTAGCCGTACCCGCTGGAGAGCCACCAACCAAGTTGATTTTTTGCGAGCGGTATCTACGATGCAATCGTCAGAACAGTGCTCAAGGACGATGGAACGTATTGACTGACAAATAAGCTTGACGAATATTGCCTCCAACTTCTCCACCGTCTGCATCGTTGACGGGATCAATGACAACAAAGTCATATATTGCTCCATTGATGTTGGCGATCGCGGATATCAGGTTAGAAAGCGTAACATTAGAACTGACAACCCCGTCGAGTCATCCGTGGCACCGTCATTGTCTTGAATTTCTTGCAAAAACACTATATCAGGGCTCAGCAGATCAACCGCGATGTGGGTAGCCACCGCTGGGAGTTGAGTCGCAGTTGGACCAAAATTATCGATCTAAAATGAAATTTCAATATTTTTGTTTTTGAAAAGAATAGAAGCTCACGTTATAATCACCAAATGTGACAATGCAGATATCCGTTATATCAGCGGTGATATTCGTGGGAGGTGCAGTAGTGGTCGGCGTAGAAAGAACTTTGGGTGCCGTAAGAGGTAGTATGTAGTAAAAACCAAACCTAATAATTCATACTAAGCTTGGAAAATACCATCATGATGCACAAGGAAGGCAAGCGTACTGGTATTGGACCACTCCTGTGATATCAGATAATGTAACACCGAGCGACACATTTGGATTTTCTGAACCGTCGAGTGGACTGCCAATAATGACTGCCTCTGGATTTGCATCAGGAATGTTGTCGGGGCCTATTGTGAGGGATAGTCCACCGCGACTATTGAGTCCCGTTACAGGCCAGTTTCCCACCACCCAGAATTCTCCAAAGTCATCCGGAAAAGCGACCGAAAGCGGAGAAGGGACTGTCACGAGTTGGCCTTCAAGACTTGCCCAAAAATCTAGGCCGAAGTCAGTCGGTACTAGCGTCGCATTGACCGTGTCTTGCTCGAACTGAGCGTTTGGTACGGAGAGCCATCCATCAGGGCCTGCGCCTTTGATTTAGCCATTTTTTTTCAAAAACTGATGGGTATTCAAACCTTCATCAAGAGCTGATAGAGCTTGAGTTGGTGGAATTCTATCGGTACCGAGTACCACCGGAGTAACGGTGTTGCCAGTGGATAATACAACAACATCTTCCGCGCTAGGGGAGGTGATCTCAGTTCCCGTAAGATAATCTGGCTCATCGCTGGAGCGAAATTCGGTTACGGATCCACTGATGTTAACTTCATCGCCGATAGCGACTTTGTCGAGAACGGTAGAGCTTTCCGAGAAGATGAAGAGACCATTGGATGCGCGCACATCAGAGGAAGGGGTGCCCGAGATATAAAAACCTTCGCTGCTCTAGTGAAATGTTTAGGTGACTTTGATCGCAAAGAGTAGATATGCATACCATGGCTGTTACTATCCCAGTCACATTAGATACTGTTTTACCAGAGACAGGGGATAGGAAAGTAATCCCTTGCACCTCTGTAACAAGAGTGGAGCGGGTGATGCAAATCGCAGAGAGGCAGAACGTCAATAGAGACAGTCTTTTCATGCTGATCTCTTACGGAAATGTACTCAAACCGCGAGAATAGCAAGCCAAGGGAAATTGCTTTCTGCGACAACAAGCTTTTATAGCAAAGATAATCCACATGGAACGAGCCCATTCACATGAAACGAAGACCATCTACCTGCCAATTTTTTTTGTAGAATTATGATTAAAGCAGGCCAAGCATGCGGCATTTTGAGCCACACGTTCGCTGAAATGAATGGTGTACTGTTCAGAACCAGGATGTCCATGCGCGACAGCAGTAGGTCAAAGCACTTGAAGTCTTCACGATCTTAGTATTTTTAGATTGTTGAAAACTTGCACAAGTCTAGGCATGATAAGTGATAAGGATAAGGTGATAAGGTAACAGACTGAGCATTACGTAATTCCAGTCTATGAGGCTTCTTCGACGTCAAACATGGACACAAAATCCTCAAACACCTTCATTCGTTCACTTAATCCGCGGCGTAAGTGGCTCTCTCGAATCGGATGCCTGTGCCTTCACAGTGAGGCTCACAGATTATCCGATTTTATTTGACCACGCACCTCTGTTTCTTATTGGTGACATCTCCGTCTGATATTGCGTGTTCCACCCATTCCTCATCGACATCAACATCTAATACTTCTCCATCCAAGAACATGACTTTATACCGTCCGCCTTGCGATACTTTGGAGTGATACCTGATGCACCATCCAATAGAAGGTATGAACCGCGTCTGCAGCGCGTGCGCGGAAGCCACAAGTTCTGTAGTACAAAGTGGATTGAGATACCAAGGAGTGATGTCAGACGTTGTTAGCGAGAGAGCCTTGGACGGGTAGTCAACTTCTTCAGACTGCCTGTGAAGGGGACCATGCGATTCGTTGGATATTGAGGAAATTTTAGGAGGACGTGGTGCAAGTTTAATATCGACAGACGGCATGGAGAATGACTGTGCTAGTGTACGTGAACCACTTACGACCCTGTTGAGGATGGGAGAGTGACTGTCAAGCAAAGGATGTGCGAGTGGGGAAGAACCACTGTGGCCCGAGTCATGAGGTACTCGGAACGTTACATCGTGCTCATTCCCCGCCTCTTCTTTTTCAGCCGCTTCAACAGTTTCACAAACGTGCATGAACTGTGACAGTTGTTTGATTGATTGAATCTCCACATTTGAGAGTCTTGTTTCCGAGGATAAATCAAGATTTGAGATATTGAGAGTCCGCTTCTTCCATTCTTTTCCCTGAGGACCAGATACATATTGCGCGATTTCAAGCGAGTTCTTCTGCCTAGAGTATCGAAGTCGCATATAAGCTCTATCTTCATCGGTACTTGCTATCTGAGGGAGCCTGTTGGTCGTCGTTGTCACTAGGTGTGAGAACATTATTTCGAGGTCTGCTTGAGGGGCATTAGCCATCAGAGTACATTTCATAGTGGGTTCGTGCAGCGTCATCTATGGCAGAAAATCAATAGTAATCAGGAAGCAAAGGTATATCCTTACTCTAGGTGTACGTTGCTTCAGTCGGTCAATAAGATCGCGGGCATCATTGTATTGAGCCCAATACTCTCGGGGTAACGTCTCGATGGTATATACTGACTGAGAATCTGTGAGACAACAAGGTGCATCATGATGTGGTGCCGCATAAATCTCGACCTAGGAAAAATGAGTACAACCAGGATTCAACAAGTAAGCTCTTGTACCTCGTTGCCTTCATGATTTACGACGAAAACCTCCGTTCCAGGTTTACCTCTTCGTCTTTCACCTTCACGAAAGTCTACCAGCAGTGAACGAGAGGGAAGAATAGTAATTTGGCCGTTGACCGTTTTATGAACTCTGGCAGAGAGTAAAGAGGTATTGAGGGGCAGAGGCCGTGTCGTCCCAATTGGTATTTGAGTAGTGGACGACTCCTGTTACGAAATGAATGAAAAGGTATAGAGGAAGATACTGAGCATGGTATTACCGAGTCAGATCGCTGTTCTTCCAAACCCCTATAATTTCTGCCTGGGTCGGTGAGTTTGTCGACTTCATGTTCGGTGGATTCCGAATCTGATTGAATCTCGGGGCGATCGCGTACTTGAGAACGAGCGTTTCCAGAGAGATCTGATTGAATCTCGGGGCGACCGCGTACTTGAGAACGAGCGTTTCCAGAGAGATTCAACGACACATGTCTACGACCGCCGTGGTCGACGACGGTCACCGGCTTAGTGGGTTCCGATACAACTCGTCGGTCTCCTAATGATATTTCATCGCTCAGGATCCGCCTAAGATCGGCATTTTGAATCTCTCGAAGTGGTAATCTGCTGGTCTTGCCAGTTGCCTCATTGATAGTTTTGAAGGAAGAGGGAGCTCTAAAGGGAATCGATTGAGGTTTGGATGTTCTAATTTGACCGGCTTGAGGAACTGAGACAGAACGCTTCAGAGGGGTGTCAGGATGCCGGGAGTCCAAAAACGCATCGAAAGATATAGAACTAAGATTTTGCCTGCGGTTAGCATCCTGGGTTGACGGAAGTTATGTTGATCTATGAATTGAACTGGGATGACCCTTACCACTCGTATCAGGCTCGAGACGAAGTTTGTTGCCAGTGCTGAAATAGTTGTTGGGATCGTATAGCGTCCGTGCAGTATATTTTCGAACAATTGGTCGGTGGAGGATCCCTGAATTTGCTCAGTCGGTTGGCATATGATATTGTGCACTAATCTACCTGGAACGGCGGTTTTCCAACCAGACAGATAAACACAATACAGCCCAAGGACCATATATCAGCGCTATAGTCGTAAGGTCTTCGTGAAATAAATTCTCTGTGGAAAAAGTAAGCCACAGCATTTGTTCGAGGACGCAAACTGATATTACGGAGCGGTGTACTCTGGACGTGATAATAATGTGATTGCTGTATGATCTTGTGTCGGAAGGCGTATTGATAGATCAAGATTAGAAAGTTTCTGGAAAAGAAATTCAACAATGATTAGATAGGAAGCAAGAAATATGCTAACAATTCTGTAGTGTTCAGTTAAGAGTACATTTTCGGGATTGATATTACGATGAACGACGTGGTTCTTCTTCAAGTATGCAAGACCATCCAAGATAGGTTTGAGGACTGTACGAGTTTGTCCTTCGCTTAGACGACCATCTTGATGATCGGCGAGAAAGTCTGCAAGAGAGCCCGCCGAGCATAGTTCGAGAATCTGAATTCGGTAACTGGAAGTGGAGAACGTAGAGAGCAAGGATACAATGCAAGGATGACATAACGTTTGGTACAGCGAAATTGAAGAGGGCGAGTGCGATTTATCCAGTCCAGTCTATCAAGGCGTTCAATACATTGCAAAGGTGACGAGAGACTATTCAAACCTTTTTCAGGGCAACCAGCCTATTCTTAAGGCGACCGCGCTTGCATCTGGCGCGATAAACATTGGACGCGACGTTACTCGCAATGTGTTCCAAAATGTCATAGTTCTAGAACCCAGGTAAGGGTGAGTCAAGCCAGGATCTAAAGTTATTAATTCATGACTGTACTCACATCTGCACCATCCTTTCCGTGACCGTCGGAGGATAACACATTGGTCTTCGTCTCCCCATCGTTTGAGCGTCCAGGGTACATATAGTTGAAGTTTGAAGGTTCGTAGATATTGATGAGCGTGAGAATTCAGATGTGGTTTCGCGATCACGTGTACACAACTTGCGGCAGAATGTAGGTAATAAGCCAGCCCGGTACTTCTCAAGCTATCTTCGAGCTTCCTCTGATTCCAACAATGGCGAACACGGTCGAAGGACGCCGAGTCGTCATCTGATTTCATAAATGCTACAATTCCGATTTTCCTATGTACTTGATTATGGGTTTAATATTCAAAGGTTGGCCTGAGAGCTGCCAAACAGCTCATTCAAGAACGCCTTAGTGTTTGGTTCTCGTCCCAAAAAGTCCTACAACAATTTATCAGTTTATCAACGGGTACTGAGCCAATACCGAACGTACCTTCAAAGAGTCCAATTCTTCACGACTCCCACCTGGAACAAGAATTTTTTCACGATATCTCTGTCCTCGAGCGGGATCCAAAGGATCAGCTTTGAAAACCGTGGCTGGAAGGAGCCGATTAGTTCATGTAGGGTAGCGAACTCAAATACCGGAAGTTTACGCACCGTACATGTCCGCAGCAAACACTAAGGAGTATGTATAACCGTAATACCCAGCATCGTATCCACCAGTAATATGGCCGAAAGTACCTTTGTTGAAGGTTGGCTAGTCATTCCGGAGATCAAAAATTTACGCACCTTGACCAGGTGTGGGCTTTCCTGATTTGACCAGTGAGATGGACTCGCGGAGCGAGTTCCACAGAACAGTGTAATCTTCATCCTCTGCATTAAGGCTTAGCAAACTACTCAGTCGACATATAACGTTCACTCACCAGAAGAGGTGTGAACCTTAATATCAAACTTGGCGAAGAACACCTGGCGCAAGTAGAATAGACCAATGTTCACGTAACGACTAGAGACAGCGAATGAGCGTCATTTGCTAATACAGTGATAGCCAAGACGAACCTCTTCACAAGTTTGGTGATCAGCTCGGGAGAAAGAGGTTTCTTGGTCTCGAAATGACTGGACATCTTTTCCAAAACTTTTGGTTCCCAACACCTGCACTTCAGTATGAGGAGTGATTGAGAAGTTGAGCCGCAAGTTCACGTACCAGTTCTCCAGCATTTGACTAGGGGCTTCAACAAAGTCACGGGCAACACTTAACGGTGCGTTAACGTCTAAGCTTCATGATACTACCAAAAGTTTACCTGGTGCCATGGAACCGAGAGAATTTCGTGTGGCTGAGTAAACCGTGGAAGACATGGCCCATCTCGTGGAAGAAGGTTACGACGTCGTCGTGTCGCATCAAAGCAGGCTTGTCGGGTGTAGGTTTGGCGAGATTGGCGACCATGGCTGCTATCGGATAACTGCGCTTTCCATCGGCGAGATCGTACCCAGGAAGAAGCGGCCATACAGCAGCGTGCGAGTATTTCCCAGCTGTAAGATCTATTAGGATCGTTGGAAGGCGAAGAAATAACTGACTTACAACGGGGATACAAGTCGAGGTAGCAGTAACCGATGAACCCGGACTCATCCGTACTGTTTTGTTCCCAAACAGAGAACTGCTGAACCTCTATTCGTACATAGAAAAGTCAATGACACTGGAATCAATGACGAAAAAGTCACAAACCAGGGTGCCAAGTAGTTCCCTTAATCTCTTCGAATCTGACACCGAGCAAATTTTGATAGATTTCCAGAATTGTGGGTACGACGACTGTGACAGGGAAATACTCTTTGACAACCATGTCATCCAGATCCAAAGAGCTCTCGATAAACTTGCGATCGTAATAGCGATAATCCCAGATGTAGAACTCGCCATCGAAAGGTAACCCGAGTTCTTCGTGTTCCTTTTTTTTCAGGGAAAGGAGGGTTGCCCTATCCTTGATACCCACTGGGCGAAGTTTGTCCTCGAGATCGTCTAGGAACTATGAGATAATGAGGGACAACGTAGACCAAAGTATGGGATCCATACATCAGCGACGCCCTTTCCGTTCTTGATCATTTTGACCTCCGTGATATAATCGGCCCTATTGTGCAAGTTGAAACAGAGAATCATCTAGCAAAGAAATATACTTACCAGGTATTGTAGCCAAGTAGGCTAGCAAGTTGACGACGAATAGAAAGAGCTTTGCTTAAAAGCGGAACATTGATTTCCAAACGAGATTCGTATCCTTCAAATGCTTTTCGACGAGTATCCGGATCCTTGGCGAATTTGAACTGATGTGATAGCCTTAGCTTCTAACAAGATTTCTGTATACGGGGTAGCTCACGATAGGGAAGATATCAGGAGTTTTGTAGGTCACATCGTAAACTTCTTCTGAACCTTCTGTGCGCTTGGTAAATCCTGATATGACGTCTTTAGGAACCCCGTCAAGTTGTTGTGCAGTGAAAGTGATTCGGCCCTAGGGAATCATGTGAGTTAATGCCGTGGCTAATACTGATACCGATGAGAAGCGTACATCTTCTTCGTTAAAGTTTTTCTAAGTATCAATGAGCGGGCGTATCCATCAAGCAAGCCTCAATGGTAGAGCTCACGCTGAATTCCAAAGTTAACGTTGAAAGCTCTTTCTTGAGCTTGGTTAATTCAGTTCGCTTCTCCTCCGAGAGAGCTAAGCCTGCGCGAGTACCGTCTAGGATCTACCAATCAAGACATCAGAAACAACTACATAGATAGTAAATGACCACGCACCAATTTTTCAACCAGACGTTTCTCTTCCGCACTCAGTTTCTCCCACTGCCCGGATTCCTTGATGTTCTTCTCTGCGGCAACCTTGGCTTGATAAACGTCAATTCTCATGGATGATTCTACGCCATAGTCCCGAACGAGGACTTCGGCATCGTTAGATGCATCGCGAAGAGCTTTGTCAGGGGAAACATTCTTCAATGCACAATCAGAGCAGGCGGTATATAGAGTGGCAACAAGACTCACTTGGTAAAACGAGAGAGGCTCCGCGACGGCATCGAATTCAGTCTCTGATCTGGAGAGAGCAACCTGACAAAGTTCAAGTTTGCACTTGGAACAAGCTTGAAGTCTCTTACGAAAACCTACAAAGCTTTTAGCATAGGAACAAAGAGGAAGGGGTGAATGACTTTACAGTCTCGAAATTACAATCTGCTGGAGAAATAGCAGCGATCTTGTCCTATAGATATTTTCAGCCGATATGCTTTGGAAATGAAGAAAGTAGTTTGCCTGGAAAGCTCTGTCTTTCTCGATGAGGTCTTTAACAATTTTGCCTATGTCTTCCGGGCGGTGATCCCAAGAGGGTGCGGGTTGCGGGGGTTTGATGGACATCGATGTGGAAGGAAAGAGAAACAAATTCGAAGAAGCTGTGGCCAGAGATCGTTTAAGAGCGCAAAAACGTGATATTACTCGGAAGTCTCCATGACTTTGAATTCCAGATCTGAAGCCTCTAAAGCCCACTGCTAGCAGGCCAACAGCAACAGCAGTTCCTCCCCATACCAGGGCTTTTCTACGTTGAAGCACTAGCACTGGCAAACTACCTCCACGAACCAACATGGCCGTGGGCCTTGAAAAAAATATCTATTAAGTTTATCTTATCTTATCTATGTACTTGGCAGCGTTGACATGGTAAAATTGTTTGTCTGCCGAAGGCCTCTTGACACTACGAGTCGAGGTATGGTTGTATAAGATTGGCGTATACATCTCTTGATAACCTCCGACAATTAGAAGATTCAGTCTTTCTCGAGCTGGCAACAATTATTAATCAAGGCTCAGAGCCATGAAGATTCTACGACGGCCTTGAATGAACTTTCTTGGTACTACGATTGTTCTGCCTTAACCTCTGACTCAAATTGATCAAGCCCGTAGCAGCCCGTAGCTAGATTGTCCGAGTGTCGTGCCCTTTCGTCAACCTCTCGGCAAAGTTTTTTCCTTATTGAGTAAATTAGGCGCCCTACACTCTTTGTGATATCATAACAAGGGTGTACTCTCTTTATGATCACATCCGTGTCTTTATCATCTTGTTGCTTTCTGTACTCTTCTATATTCTGGTTTCTGCAAAGACGCTCTGAAGCCCAAGTTGGAATAATCAACAGGTTTGCAAACAATGGGAACTGGCCACGCACGCGCTCTTTGCTGTGGATCCGCTTTGACGGTCAATGGCCCTCTTTTGTCTCTTTTAGCCTTTTTTGGCCTCCGCCTTTCAGATATTGAGTATCAAAGCGAGCAATCTACTTATATAAAGATCTGCATAATGCTCGACATATCCTCAACCACCCAATTCCTCCGTCAGCTCATATATCCTCAACCACCCAAATCTTTCATCAGCCCATATTTTCTCCTACAACTCTCGTATTCTACCGCTTCGTCTACAATGTCATACCACAACTCGATCCATCCTACTATCACACTTCAGAACGCATCTTACTATAGCTCCCTGGGTGGCGCAGTACGCGGAGCCCCTCAGTCTTCGTTCATGATACCCAATCGAAAACGCGTTCCCCAGAGTATTTATCACCCAAACGACAAGTGGAGAGCTCAGACTGGTCGTCTTACTGTTCATCCACCAATCGCGATTGACTTCAAGGGCTACTCAAGGCAAGGGATGAAAATGTCGGAGATCTACGCTCGTGGTTCATACGCTCTCAGTCAAATGATGGAGGGTGCTGATGATCGCGTTCTTGCTCGCACCGGACTAAAGCGCATTACGCTTCATATTCGGGTACGTCTCATCCTTCTTGCTTTCTTGACTTGCCCCGAGTTATATACTCCTTTGCAGTGGCCTGGATACGACTCATACGATCACTGCAAATGGATACGATCCATTGAGCTAAACACCTCTAGCGGTCCCATTACTCGCGCAGAGCTCGCTGCTGCTGTCTCGCAAAACTTTTACCGATACTTTGATGTGTGTTCGATTTCTCTTCCCTGTGAACGCTTCACTCATTGGATACTTCTAGAAAATGCAAAGTATCGCCAGTACGCCCGTAATGGACTGGTACCTTGGTCCTAAAGGAATCACCTTTGACAAACTTGTCCTGGTATCCATCATCAACGTTTTCGAGGATGCATGGCAAGCTGATGTTGCCGTCGATTTCTGAACTTGCCTACCCTGGCGCCTTTCACGACTTTACAAACTGCATGCTGCATTATATTTATCCCATTCCTGCGCATTGTTTCCTTCCCTAGAGATTTCTGAATATTGTATTACTAGCCTCAACTGTATCGCTTTTTACTGTATTTTTATGACTTTTACTAGATCTAGTACTTCCCCATTATAATTTTGACGGACTCCTTGGTGACTGCTTTGTGGTACATACGTATCCCGCGACATATAAATTAAAACAGAACACTAGAACTTGACTGCGGCTCATAAGGCAACCTGAGGCTCACCTTAGCCCACACAACCTTATAGGAGATAGAATTTCTCCATCGAAGCACAGGAGACCAACTAATGCATCGAGAATACTTTACCGGGACTAACATGATATACGAACCACCCACCCATTAGCTGTGCCCTAAACCATTATAGATATCAAAGCTCATAGTCTAACAGCTGAGCTATCAACACTCCGACACTGACGAACAGACTTGCGCTTCGAAGTCCGGTGGTTTGAGCCTTGTAAAGTCAACAACGTCAAAAGTGAGAAAGGCAAAACTAAATACAGAGCCAAAACGCACATTCTAATTAGAGAAACGGGCGTGATAATCGATAACTGGTGGATCCCGCGGAGTTTGGTTTATTCGATAGCTTCAAGAGATTGTCAGCATTCGAATCTGTAAGCTTGAAGGTATTTTCTCCGTCGTCCGAAGCTTGATAATTTCCTCAAATCTCTCCGGTACAGCCAAGTCAAGCCGAGCCATGAACGAACTTGAATGCTTGCCATGGATTTTGGCTCAATCGGTCGAGCGAAAGAATTAGATGGTAACGCTAGTATGACACGCCAGAGATTGTAGTCGTCTTCACCGGCTCTATCGATCTTGTGAATTGACAGTGTTTCGCTATCCCGTTATTGCAGCGCGGAATTCGATGACATGAGAAAAGAGCTAGTCAACCCCGCGCGCTTAATAATACATGAAACTCAGTTCCTGATATTGATAACGAAGCGCTGGAGCTTGCTTCTCTCAATTGAACGGAAGTTACTGGACCCCTGTTATCGTGGACGTGTCCGATACCTTTATATGTGTTCCCTCGTGGCCAGATATTTATTCCACACTACATATAAGATATTGGAACTCGGCTTCTATCTCTCACAATGGAACTGCACACCCTCTCCCATGATGCAGGCGCTTCAACACAAAACCTTCATCGTCTTCGTGCCCCAGAGCAAATAATCGATAAGGCCCACGATGCCACCTCAGAGGTTCCTATTGAAGTCTTAGAACAAAACTTTGCAGCCAAAAATCTTGATATGGAGAGCGAAGGAGTAGCAAACAATAACCAAACGAGGGAGTATGTACAGCTTGCTGCTCTATATTGGTGCCTGTTTCTCGCTGGTTGGAATGACGGAAGCACTGGACCTCTGCTGCCTCGTATGCAGGAAGCATATAATGTACGTTGCATATTATCTCATGAAGTCTAATAGCTAACGCGATGTACAGGTTGGGTATATCATTGTCTCTCTTATTTTTGTATTTGCTTGTGTGGTACGATCAAGTTTTCTTCCTTTGCCGTCTATCTAGTTCATGAGAATTGCAAGGGATTCATTACCGGTGCTTGCTTAAACGTTCCGTTCTCGCAAAAACTTGGTTTTGGAAAGGTCCGTCCTTCCATGGGTTCCAGTAACTCGCTAACCTTAATGCTGGATGTTCAATGTTCAATAGACCTTAGTCTTAGGCTAGTCGTTGCATGTCTTGTAAGCTGTATGATACTGATTTTTTTTCAGGTTCAATTTTGCAACAGATTGCTTACGCCATCCAAGCTCCGCAACTCCCGTTCCCAGTGTTTGTTATGGCTTTTACCATAAATGGCATTGGCTTATCACTACAGGTAAGATCTCTTCTCATTGGCACAAGTCTTATGTTGACCTGTAAACCTAGGATGCACAAGCCAATGGATATGTTGCATCTCTCAAAACCCACTCGGAGACCAAAATGGGATTGCTCCACGCTGCCTACGGTGCTAGCATTATGCTCTTCTTCTAAATCCGGGATTTCTTATCCACTTGTATAGGTGCTGGAGCACTCTGTGCCCCTTTGGTCGCGACACAGTTTGCTCAAATGAAGCACTGGTCCTACCATTATTTAGTATCGCTCTCGGTCGCAACGATCAATACGATCGTTCAAATTGCTGTATTCCGATTTAAAAATCAAGATGGTACCTAATCGTTACATCTCTAGCCTGGATGAATTACTGAATCCTGCTAGACTGTCTTGCTCAAATCGGCGTAGAACCTGGAGAAAAAGGGACTAGCGAGAAAAGTCACTTCCGACAGATCCTGTCACTCAAAACTGTTCATCTTCTCGCTGTGTTCATTCTGGTTTATGTCGGAGTTGAGGTCACCGTTGGAGGGTGGATAGTCACTTACATCCTGACAGTGCGAGGTAAGTTAGTTCGTAACGCGACCGTGCGTATAATTAATCATTCCAAGGCGGCGGTGCAAATAGTGGTTATATCTCTGCTGGATTCTTCGGAGGTATGTGCATTATTTTCGCCGAAGGGTAACAGCTAAGGAGTAAATCTCAGGGCTTATGCTTGGACGTGTCGTTCTTCTTTGGGTAAACCAAAAAATCGGCGAGCGGCGTGTCCTTTATCTCTATGCCGGTCTTGCCATAGGGTATGCGTAATTTCATATCCACCATCTACCTACTTACTCAAAGCTTGCAAAACAGACTAGAAGTCATCATCTGGCTCGTCCCTTCACTCATCGGTGACGGTGTTTCGATAGGAATAGTTGGGATGCTCCTTGGCCCAATGTACCCCATAACAATGAATCATACGGGACGTGTACTCCCACGATGGTTACTCACTGGCTCTATAGGATGGATTGCAGGATTTGGTCAGGCGGGGAGTGCAGTGTTCGTCGCTCATCTCATCCCTCGTTGTTTTCTCTTTTACGGTTGTTTATCAGTTTACCATTCATGACCGGGGCGTTGGCTAGTAAATTCGGAATCAAAACCTTACAACCATTGTGAGTTGTTTTGCATAAGTTCACGATTGTTGTTTACTTTATCCATAGGCTTGTATCGATGATGGCTTTTATGACCATCTTATGGTGGTTGGTTCCTGGGGCTCCTCGAAAAGTGGATTGAGAATTACCAAAGCCTACTGGCTGGTTTGGTTATCAATCTCACTATACTTTACTCTAAACCAGCGGAAGAAGAACTACCATTCTGGACAGGGCCCGGCCTTTGTCAACCTCCTCTGCGCTTCCTACATGTTTCCTTCATTTATAGAAATATAGATTGCGTTTGCGAACAGAGTTGTATTGTCACACTACGACCAACGTTACATTGATGATTTAGGCTTTTCTTAAATTTGGCGGCGTTCCCCATACCCGTTTCTTCAGGATCAGATCGAGACTCAGACAAGAAGGGCTTCCGAAGGCTCGTTGAACGTGACTGATGAGTCGCACTGTCGCAATCAGGAATTGAGAGTTGCTGTCGCAAGTAGACCCTGACCTTCGCCTCACAATGACCCAGTGGAACGAGAGTCATATCTCGGGCGCCGGAAGACGTTGATGTTGAGCGCTGATGAGGATGATTTGGCACTAAATACTCGAACCACTTTGGAAGAAAGAAGTATACTCGGGTGAAGACCTGAGGTGAGATAATCTGCTCTCTGATATTTGGGTTTAACTAGTGAATAATTTGGATCTGTAGACATCCACTAAGACCGAAAAATGATTCTTAGATGTTGGATTTGTTTATAGTAGTAAGAGCCTCATGCTAGGTGATACCTCCCAGCCTGCATACTTGTCTACAGAGACCTCCAAAGCCAAACAGACACGAACGAGCAAGGATAGTCGGCTCGGTTACCTGTTAGCGGGCCATGCGTTCATTAATTCCCCTTGGACTAACAGCCTGCACATCAGCGTATATAGGGATCCTAGGTTTGATTTACGGGAGATACTAGTAGATGACGGTGACTATGCCGGCGGGAGTCCTGTTCTCTTTTAAACGTCCTCCACCAGAGAAACCTAATTCTGACCCTTCTTCAACTCTCCCTGTACTGGACCCAACATGGTTATAATCTTGTTGATCCTTGCTTTCAACATTGGTGATTTACTTTGTTTCGCTTCGGAAACTCCAGGTCTCTGATCTGGGGGTAAATTTCTAGCGAGTGCTTTTTCTCAAACTATTGTTACACTCTTCGAATTTGGACCAGGTCGTTTTGCTGGGGGCTCGTCTACTCGGCCATTACTTCCTCTTGGTACAGCAAGTGACAATTCTCAAACGACATACCTCTATGAGGTTGTTAATCCTGTAAAAGGTACCAATGGCGCTGCCGCTCTGGCCACAGGTGGGTACATCTATCATCGACATAAATGTTCAATCTCATTCAGAGTATTAGTTTCCCGAAACATTGTTGCTTCTGCTTCTGGATGGGTCGAGCTGTTTGGTGGGACTGCTGGTATCGAATGCAAGTTCATCGACTCTACAGAAGGTGAATGCTTTGGCGGAACTACCGGTACAGCCACTGGCACCCCTGAGCGGGTGGTTTTAGAAGTGGCAAGCACCATGACCTCGACAGCCCCAGCTCAAGCACACGACAATCAGCTACAGGCACCACGACAATCCCAGCTACAAGCACTACGAGTACCTCATCCCCAATCCAACCAACTGCAAATTTTACCACAGCTACCATCATCCCAACAACAGCCAATGTCTCAAATGGTTCACGAAAATCGAAGGCATCAGTGGGAACCATTGTTGGTAGTACGATTGCGGGTGTCGCAGTTTTATTACTATTGGGTACTACAATCACTTAGGAAATATGATTCATAGCGTACTATCATTTGTCTTTGGTGGGTGATATATTGTAGATATCATATGAACGAATTGAGAGCGGTTGACGATGGTCCCGGGGGGGATCACTGCAATCAATATTTTACGAAGAAAACTGGTCAGGTGGTCTCTATTGAAGGAACTGAGGGCGTACATGGCGTCTTGTTATGTGCGCTGTGGATACTCATTGGGAAAACGTCATTACCACATCGCGGGTCTGCTGCTGAGAGGATGCGCCGGAAGCGCCACGCGCTCGAGATCATCGACAAAGCTAGTTGTATCGCAGCAGACATCCGAGAAGCGTCGTAAAATTTTGTTCGGAACTTCGCAAAACGGTGAAAGTAGAGACCTAGTTGAGTGGTGGTGGTAGTGGTGGTGTACGGTAGATTTCTGCTGCATAGTCCTCGAGGTCTTGTTGGATGTTTTGGAGGACCGAGGCGACTTCAGCTGGTTGGACAAAAGCTGGACCGGGATTCTGTATGGAGTTTGTTGTGTAATCCTGGGAGGTCCACAACTACACGCATAATCACTGTAAAATTCCAGATGCTCAATCTTTACTCAAATCCAACAAAACAAACGTGCAGCATACTAAAACTGCGGTACTACTGGAGACAATTGTAATGGTATTTATGAGATACTGTTTTTTATACAACAACGGGTTCCATGCTCATTCATGCATGCAATTTTGGATTATTATGTTTGCCTAACCCAGCATTCATACAATGGTCATCATCCCATCTCTCTTGATAGGGGCCAACAAACTATAGACACCACCAGCCTTTGCTTCTGATCAATTCAGGAATGTCATGGTAAACACTCACAAGCAGTCCACCTCCAGCATAGATGTCCCAACATGATGCAGCCTGGTAGGAATCCATCAAGATTGGACCATCTTCACCGCTGACAGATTGTTAAAAGTTTTCACAGCAACATTCAACAATCTTAAGGACCGCAGCCTTGGTATGATAGTAGTTGTTTCTGGATGAAGGGAACTAGAGTGATAGCCATGGTGGCTTTCTATGAAATCCGACAATATGGCACTGAGATTTTGGAGAGTGGGGAGATCCACAAGGATATGAACCAGGTTGGCATCAGAGATGGATAATTCCTGAATTGAGAATGTAGTTAATTAGAATGATGAGTGTTTTACAAACACCACGAAAGAGTCAAAGTTCATCGAAGACTTTCTGTTTATATGCTTGTTCTTGTTTTTTTTCAAAATGGAGTGCTTTCAATGAAGGGGGCCTGAGGAAAGGGAACACTGAGTTTGAAGCATCAGAGCTCCAATATCCATGGTGCAGTAAGAGTTTCTAATCTGGAAGAGCGAGTGATCGCCACAGGAGTTACAGCATTGGCAAGGTGCCATGATTCTGGTATCCTCAAGGAAGAAAGCTTGGGACATGAATCAAATAAGTTCTGGATGTGTTCCCGTTTAGCATAGAAATCCAGATGAGATAATTGCGAGTAGCAATTGAACTCTTGGAGAACGATATCAAGAGCGCTCAGGCTTCGAAGATTTGGTGCTGCATCAAGAAACGGGGTGAGATCTTCCTTCCTGCTAAGTTTAAGTATGTACAGTTTTGGGAATGAAGCTAATGACATTCAGGCACAGTCCAGAAGCTCCTCGAAGGTCATTTCACGAGAATCGAAGGAGAAATCCTGCCAGCGGGCTCTCTGCCCAAAAAGCTACGCTAACAACGGGGGTACTCCATCTCCAGGCTTTCAAAAGAGGGTACCCATTTATCTGAATGTTGACCGTCAGTGGATGTTGCTGAGACCGATGGAGGAAGTTGGATAGCGGAATGAACAATTCTGCATGCTCACTCAAGCAGTTCCCTGCAGCACCGTCATCTATTAGCCACTGCAATAATATCCTAGACCATATCGCAGTCATGGAAAGCGAATTGCTCCGCCAGCGTGAGCAGACCAAGCTAATCACCATTGCAGGTTTGTTTCTGAGAGCGTGCGTGGGTAGCCTGTAATCGAGATGAATGACCTGAGCGCTCTCTGGATCCCGGAAGCTCTCTAGATTGCAATCATCGAAGAGCTGAAATTTGTTTGTATCGCAGCAGTCGTCAAAGATGCGGCGTAAAATTTCGTTGGGGACTTTGCGGAACGGTGAAAGTAGAAACCGTATTTCAGTGGCATACTCCTCTGAGCGTTCCTTTTCCTGTCTAAGGCGTTCTAGAGGGGAGATTCGAGCTTCATAGTCCTCGAGGTCCCGTTGGATGTTTTGAAGGATCGAGGCGACTCATTCCGCAGTTTGTTGCGTAATCCTGGAAAGTCGACAGCTACGCGAGGAATGAAATTGTTTCCACCGCAAGAAGCGCAGAGAGGCATGATAAGGCAAGAGAACGAATTACAGAATTTTTAGGCGCCCACCGTGACGTAGTACTGTCAAGGTCCATCCTTTCGTGAATCTCAATCGAAGCTATTGCTAAGAGGAAAATACGATGAACAGAATGTAATGAGACGAAACAATGAATAAAACATGCATAATAATAGTGGTAAGGATTTTAGATACTGAGGACAGTTTCGATGATAACTGTACTGTTCATACAACAAGAGGAACGCCGCGTTCATTAACCAGGTTCGTACCAATGGAGCTTGCATTGAACATGCGCATTTGTGCCTCCAGGCTTGTTGAGAGAAGGCGACTTCACCAAACGCTGTTGAGCACAACGCTACTCAGTCCAAATGAAGCTTTAGATCTTTAGATCCAGCACCAGTAGAAAGAGCTTTTTCGATGTAGAGAAAAGAGGTTATCTGACAGTGGAGGGTTGAGGTATTTCACTATTGACATCCAAGCCGAACATCTTGAATATGCTCGAGGCCGCTACTGCCAATGTACTGGCTACGTTCCGCTCTGACTCTCCTGCGGCCCACTCCCCGGTTCGATCCTTGAACACTCCTTTATCTCCTTCGAGGCTGGTGCGATCTGATTCTGATACATCATGAGACGCATGAGATACAGGTGCTGAATGGGTCGGCGAAGCAGGAGCAGGCCTATTTCGCGCTGGGAGTGTGTATGGCGCATGTCCGAGGGTGTTCGAAGATCCAAGGTTACTGTATGTTTTCGACCATAAGTTCGCGGGGTGTTACGCGTTACGCTGCAAACTCACTTTTTTCAGTTCGTTTACCATATATATATATATATAATTACTATATTAGGAAGGACCTCTGCACTGTTACGCGTTATGAATTGTAAAAGTGCTTATAATAATTAGTTCGTGGGGGTGCCGTTACGCGTTATGCGAACATCTGGTCGAAAAGATACAGTATTCGAAGAAAGTCCATCGTCCCATGTTGTAAAATTTCAATTAGATGCGGGAACTTGAGCTGGGTGGACTGATGCTGAGCGCCGGACGTTGAACCTATGGCGAAAGAAGTGGGTGTGCAGTATCACGAAAGACTGATCCAGTGAAAGAGCGCCTATTGATAAGCGCTCTTTCTTTTGCTTTGCAGTAGCTCCAGCCTTGTCGTGGGTTTTTTACAATCAACTTTGTGGAAGGCAGATAAATCAATACGGTACTGGTACGTGTATACCTGTAGAATTCAGATAATCTGTCATGTATCTATAAGTAAATGGATGAAACAAAGATACTTACAGGACGTACTTATCTCACCCTATACTAATCATCGAGCCATCTCTGGTTCATGGAGCGACTCGGAAGGCTGGACCTTCTATTACCTACAAAGACCAAACTGTAAAGGGCACACGTGCTCCTTTTTTTCTGCTTCATCGATAGATCCCACCATGAAGCGCGGTTTTCTTACTACCTCCAAAGCTAAAAGCAAGTTTGAAAAGGCTGTTTCGAATCCAGATACTCGTAAAGTGCCGTTGCCGCTTGGTAACGGTCGGCTCAGCTACGGTGTTGTGCCAGAAGCAGGTGAAAAAAAAAGACATTTCCACTCGCGGGTTCGCGTCTGATGCATTTTACTTTCTCCAGGACTTCCCAAAGGATACACGGTCCCAGTCGCCGCGAAATGGAAAAGAAATCGACCCAGACACTTTAGACTACGCTCCTGGTGTCCAGTCATCACTTCTATCCCCAAGAACTATAGTGACGATCTCAATATCCCTGGAGGCTACTCGGAATGCTTCATTTCCGGAAAGATCAAAGGGCAGCTGTACAGGAACACGCCTGGCTTTCCGCGTATTCCTCTGTCTCCCACTGGAGGCAAGGCGTACCATATCCGGGAAACTGCAGATCCTCGGCGTCTTTGCAACGCGTCTTATCCGTGCTGGAGACCTCATTGTAGATGAGAGGCCTATGATTGTAACTCCCACAGACATTTTTAGTCTCTCGGAAAACGTGTTCAAAGGTGATTATACGCTTGAGCAGCAGAAACAGATCGCGCTCCACGAGTGGCAACAGCTAGTGAGGCAGGTATTCGATCGTATGACGCCTGAAAATAAAAGTGCATATGGAGCTCGCCAGTAGCCATCAACAAGATGGTTCCGATGAAGTGTTTGGGTAACAATTTATCGCTGTTCAGCTGTATCTCCCACTGATTCTTTTTACAGACGTATGCGAACAAACGCTGTGCATATTGATATTGAATTGCTGGAGAGTCAGTGTACGTCCTCTCTGTTTGGTTTCGGGCGTTGTTTGATTTCCTCCCTTAGCGGATGACTCTACGGTTGATTGCCGCTACTCTGGGGTTTGCAAAGACGTTTCGCGTGTCAATCACAGGTGCGTCAATCTCCTATCTTTCATTCCCTGGTCATGGCTGATTACTGCTCATAGCTGCGGTCCAAACAGCGAATTCAGCTGGCACGATGACACTTTCTCCGTCCGTCTTCATGCAGTCCGTGATATTCCGCAGGCACTGAAATTACCATCTCATATTGCTCGATTCTCATTCCCGCTGCCGCACGAGCAAAGGCGCTTGCGCCCTATGGTATCACTTCCTGCTTCTGCTCTGGTTTCGGTACCTCCTGTTTTTAACCGGCTCGATCTCACGTCTGCGACGCACGTCGAGCACGTTTTGTCAAAGAATTTACTGTCGTTGTCGCGCCACCCTTCGGAGAACCTGATCCTGGTACGCCAAAAGACGCTTGGGCCCAGCCTGCGATTACGAGGTTTCACGAGCTCGAAGAGGAGGGCCTTGAATCCACGCAGCAGTTTAAGAATACGGCGCATCAGTTGATGGATGTTTATACGTTTTTGCAGGATATGGAGAAAGCGCTCTTTTATGCGCATAAGCTGCGGGGAGCGCACAGGCTTGTTGGGAAAAAGGAGATCGGTTCAGAGTTTTTGAGTGAGAAGGAGATTCGGAGTAGTAAGTTTTGGCAGATGGCGGAAATGCAGAAGAAGCCCTTGTCGGTGCTGCTGCAGTTTGCTTAAGTAGACCGCTGTGCTGTAAGTAATACTAGAGTTTTGTAACTGTAATCGCGCTACTGCATTCGTGATCCAGATCACAACATCTCTCCATCGGTTCGGAGATCTGGAAGAATCGCTTCGCGAGCCGGAAATTGGTCGGCCCGCTTGCGATAATCAGCTTTGACGTACCGATCTGGGGCAGAACAAAAATAATTCTTCGCCATAATGTCAACTATTACCTGCTATTACTTGGGTTAAGCCCGACTTACTTGACTTATACATGCCAGTGAGAAGGCTTACGTAGTACAGTGGTCTTCAACACGACTTCCGTCTTGAACGTTCCGCACAAACAGCAAAAGCTTACGCGGCCTAGTGGCTCCGGGTAGCTGGGAAACCAGATGTTTAGAAGCTCTGAAGGAAACAACGGATCCCACTATACCTACACAAGGGAAAAGAAGAGGAACAAATGCACGCGAAAGCAAGAAAAGGAATGTCTCTTCTGAGAACAAAGCCAACGTTCTACTCAGCAACGATAACTTCATGTTGATTTCACAAGAAGTCCATGCATTAAGGCATACTACAGCGTTTACCGGGCGGTCGTCTGTTGCCCACTGGCTTTGTCCTGAAGCCGGTCGAATAAAAGCGCATCTGCAGCGTTTGCTGCAGGTACATCCATTGGAGTATTCTTATCCTTCTTCAGCTCTCTGATATCTCCTTTGAATCCGATATAATAGATTCGAGAGAGATCTCCCCCGACTGATTCACTCTGCAGTTGATTCTTGTCAGCATCGGCCTGTGAAGAGGTTGTAAATGACTTACAAAGAATAACGAAACAGAATTAATGCTAGCAAAAGCAGCAACTTTAAGCGGATACTCTACGACGGTACTTTCTCCCTGTAAAAGACTGATATCCAGGTGCGCTGTTGTGGTCTCAGCTTCGGTAAAGTCGACAATGTTTGGATGATTCGCGTATATCTGTAGACGATTTGGCGCAGATTCGCCTCTACCTGTTGCATTCATATCAGCGCCAAGAACTGAGAAAATTAAAACCACACTTACCAAGCTTTAATAGTACAGATCTAAGGCGCACATTCTGAGAGAAGGGTACGTGAATGATAACCTACGGAATCCTCTTAGTTTAATTCAATGATATTGAGTACCAAGACTCGCCTGATCATCAACATTCGAGTCTGCAAACTTGGCAGTATCTTCTCTCTTGTCCCAAGGTTTGATAACCTCCTTTGCATCCTCCGGTACAGCCAAGTTCAAGCCATGAACGCTTAGCTCAATCGGGATTCAATCGCTCTAAGCAAAAGAAGATTTAGACGGGTAACGCTTACTTGTCTCTATCTATGACGCGCCAGAGATTGGAATCGTCTCCGCCTGCTCTATCTTCTGCAACAGAATTCGAGGACGAGGACATGGGTAAAGAGGATGACGAATCAACCGGGCGCTAAAACTCTATTTGATCCGGAGCGCCGGAGCTGCACGCCTTGGGTTATTAGAGAGCGAGTTGCTTTTTTGTTTGTTTTTTTTTTTTTTGGGGGGGGGTGTTAAAAAGGACTGGAGACATATCGACACGTACCTCCAAAAAAAAAAAACCATATCCATAGCAAATCGACTCTAGTACCATACTTAGTATATATGGTAGCATATAATTTTAACTCGTCTATCTGGCATGGGGGTCTCTCTACATATAGCAACACTAAAACACCGCATACGGACTACTTAGAGGTCAATAAGTCGACAACCAGGGCATTTGCCATATGGGCAACCCATCGGCATCTAAGACAGAAACTCCCAGAAATATTTAGAAATCTCTGTTAAGGACCTCTGTCCCCTACAATAGTATGCTTTCTCAGGTGTTCAACCGTCATGAGGTTTTGACTTGAAACACAGGAGAGATCCTATCTAAAATCGTATTTATGGGCCCAGGGCTACGGGAAAACATTCAAACCCAGTCTGGAACCAAGGAAAAATGTATGGGTATGACAGAATAGGGGTAGAAAGAGTCATCCGAAGTTTTTCCGTGTACGTGGTCTAACTGCTTTGTACGTGTTCCCTCGTGTTCACATACATTTCAGTGCACATATAAGCCTATTGGAGCTCGGGTCACCTCCTCACAATGGAACTGCACACTCTCACTGCCCCTGATGCAAGTGCTTCAACACCAAACCTTCATCGACTCCGTCTCGGTCTTCATGCCTCAGCAGAGCAAATTGATAAGGTCCAAGATGGCATCTCAGAGGTTCCCGTTGAAGTCTCAGGACAAAATGTTGCAATCCAAACTCTCGGTATGGAGAACGCAGAATTAAGCAGAAACAATAAAACAAGGGAATATATACAGCTTGCTGCTCTATATTGGTGCCTGTTTGTTGCTGGTTGGAATGACGGAAGTACTGGACCTCTGCTTCCTCGTATGCAGGAAGTGTATAATGTATGTTGGGTATTATCTCTTGAAGTTTACTAACCAGCGCGCTACTATACAGGTTGGGTATATTATTGTCTCTCTCATTTTTGTATTTGGTTGTGTGGTATGGTCAACCTCAAGTGCTTTTCCTTTGTTATAGTTAATGAACCTTCGCAAGGGCTGTATTTCCGGTGCTTGCTTAAACGTTTCATTATCACAAAAACTTGGTTTCGGAAAGGTTCTAGTCTTGGGTTGGTCGCCATATTTCTCATAAGGTATATGATACCATTTTTTCCAGGTTCCATTTTGCAACAGATTGCTTTTACCCTCCAAGCTCCGCAACTTCCGTTCCCAGTATTTGTTATGTCTTTTGCAATAAATGGAATGGGAGGATCCTTGCAGGTAAGATCCCTCTTCTTTACAAGTCATATGTCATATGTTAACCTGTAAAAATAGGACGCACAAGCCAATGGATATGTTGCATCTCTCAAAACCCACTCGGAGACCAAAATGGGATTACTCCACGCTGTCTATGGTGCTAACATTCATACTCTTCATCAACTAAATTCGGATTTCTTACCCATTTGTATAGGTGCTGGAGCACTCTGTGCGCCTTTGGTCGCGACACAATTTGCTCAAATGAAGCACTGGTCCTACCATTATTTGGTATCGCTCGCGATCGCAACGATCAATACGATTGTTCTACTTGCTGTATTCCGATTTAAAAATCAAGATGGTACCTAATCGTTACGTCTCTAACCTGGATGAATTACTGAATTCTACTAGACTGTCTTGCTCAAATCGGCGTAGAACCTGGAGAAAAAGGGACTAGCGAGAAAAGTCACTTCCGACAGATCCTGTCACTCAAAACTGTCCATCTTCTCGCTGTGTTCATTCTGGTTTATGTCGGAGTTGAGGTCACCGTTGGAGGGTGGGTAGTCACTTACATCCTGACAGTACGAGGTAAGTTAATTTGTAACGCGACCTTGCGCGTATAATTAATCGTTCCAAGGCGGCGGTGCAAATAGTGGTTATATCTCTGCTGGATTTTTCGGAGGTATGGGCACTATCTTCACCGAATGGCGATAGTTAAGGAGTAAATCTCAGGGCTTATGCTTGGACGTGTCGTTCTTCTTTGGGTAAACCAAAAAATCGGCGAGCGGCGTGTCCTCTATCTTTATGCAGGTCTTGCCATAGGGTATGCATAATTTCATACCCACCGTCTACTTACCTGCTCAAATCTTACAAAACAGACTAGAAGTCATCATCTGGCTCGTCCCTTCACTCATCGGTGACGGTGTAGCAGTAGGAATAGTTGGGATGCTCCTTGGCCCAATGTACCCCATAACAATGAATCATACAGGGCGCGTGCTCCCGCGATGGTTACTCACTGGCTCTATAGGATGGATTGCAGGATTTGGTCAGGCGGGGAGTGCAGTGTCCGTCGCTCATCTCGTTCCTCACCGATTCCTCGCTAAAAGTTGCTTCTCGCAGTTTCCCATTCATGACCGGGGCGTTGGCTAGTAAATTCGGAATCAAGACCTTACAACCATTGTAAGTCGTTTCGCAATTGAATTACGATTGTTGTTTACCTTATCTATAGGCTTGTATCAATGATGGCGTTTATGACCCTCTTATGGTGGTTGGTTCCTGGGGCTCCTCGAAAAGCGGATTGAGAATTATGAGGTCCTACTGGCCAATTTAGTTGTATACTCTACTTGGTAAGACGAGCGAACGTTCGGATGTACTAGCAAACTTAGGAGCACCCGGTCTGCACGGTATATATTCGTGAATCACGATTGTCTCTTCGTATGAGATATGTACTAGGGGAAGGTTCTGTGAGATGGCTGGAGCCCTGCAATTGAACCGTCGTACCAACCTTTCACCAATATTGCCTGCGTTTCTGGCTGATGGCAACCACCAGTCTCCTTTTTTCGCTCCATTGTTCTCTATTCTTCTCATGCTCTACATCCCTGTTACGTATGAGTTGTCTTCGTGTGGATTTTTTCGTGGCTGCAACAAGTGCGACAAACTGCTGACTACAGTTGAATTTCTTGGCCAGCACGCCTCTGGTCCATTTTACTGGGTTCACCGAGCGAAGTCGACGGATTTCGGCAATTTGTTCAGTAGTGAGTCGCGGATATGAAGACTCTGTCGAAGGTCGTGTTAGAGGAGGAAGCGCTGATGAAGTAGACGGAGTAGGATCCTTCAGCAGCGGAGATACTGGGTTGGTTGTATAGGAGATTGGCGATGGAGCGGTTGGTGGAGGCCGATGAATGAATGTCAGTTCTTCATCTGGCAAATTTGTGACGGTAGCGGAGGGATTATTGATTAATGGATCTGGAGCACGGTACGGCGGACGTTCAGCGGTTCCGGGTTTTGGTCGAGGCCACTTAGGAGCATAGGTTCTGGCCAGAAACCGCGTAAAGGAAGGCAGTTGGCGACCAAGCATGAGGGTTATGAGCAAAACTTTTTGGTTTCCTAATTAGGTATGCTGTCACATGGCGAGCGTCTATTTCGCGTCTCCAACTTGGATGCTTACTTTTCGCCTTCCATCTCGCCTTCCATCTCAACTAAATTCACGTATAAAACGTCTATTCACAGTTCTTGCTTTTGAATCATCTGCAGACGATACCTGTGTCGCGGTTGTAACTTCAGACCGCCGAATTCTTTCAAATGTTGTCATTCGCCAAAATGATCTGCAAGCCGCGTTCAACTTGTTTTTGAATATACTATACTTACAACTTTATTCAAGTGTCCAGAAACACGGCGGAATAAATCCCGCTGCTGCTGCACACGCTCATCAAGCCAATCTGGTTTGTAATTGCCATGTATCCTTTTCCAGTGTCATTTATGTGAAAATTTCAAGCCCATAGCAGTCCGGCAAGCTTTGAAGGAAGCGAACCTTGGCATATCAAATATTGACGGAATCGCCTTTACCAGAGGACCTGGAATGGGAGTTTGTTTAGCAGCTACCTTGAATGCGGCCAAAACACTTGCTGCAGTGTAAGTAACATTTGACCCCAAAACTGACTGAACTAAATCGTACTCAATACATACTTCAGCCACGATAAACCTCTAGTCGGAGTTCATCATATGGTAAACATCTCCTCTTCCTTTGTACACGAAGCCTCACTTTATTATCTCAGCAAGCTCATACCTTGACGGCTTTACTCACAACGCCGACCCATAACTTTACTGGCGAACCAAATCCCGCCTACCCACGCTTTCCGTACCTCACTTTATTAGTATCTGGTGGTCACACTCAAATTGTCCTGGCAAATTCCATCAACTCGTTCCGAATCATGGCAACAACACTTGACGAGTCGATTGGCCGCTGCATCGACAAAGTTAGCCGTTTGCTACAAATTGAGTGGGCAGGTTTAAGCCCAGGTGCTGCACTTGAGAAATTCTGTCTTGAGCCGGAAGATGGACTTGTTCCAGATGCATTTTTGCCCTTTCCTGTCATCATGCCTCGTAAATTTACTTTTTCTTTCTCTGGCCTTCACTCTTATGTCGACATATTGCTCGAACGGAGTGGCGGGATCGAAAAGCTCACTCGAGCAAACAGACTTGCTGTTGCTCGTGCGTTTCAGCAGGCAGCGGTTGAACAGCTCGAAGAAAAACTTGCTCTTGCTCTCCGAGAATGTGAGCGCCAAGACATCAAAGTTGGCCATCTCGTTGTTAGCGGAGGGGTAGCAAGTAATATGTTCCTACGCGAGAGGTGAGGAGGTTCTACCTACATATTCTCTGTCTAGTTAATCAATCTTTATCATGGATAGGCTGAAAGCCTGCCTTTCCACACATGCTACTTGGCCGATTCAGGCAGTGTTTCCTCCGATTCAGTTCTGTACTGGTACATATGCTATTGTTTAGCTTCTTCGGTGCTGATGGTATTTCCGCTAGACAATGCAGCAATGGTTGGCTGGGCTTCTATGCATAGGTTCTTAGCGGGTGACCATGATGATTATACAGTCAATCCTCGGGCAAAATGGAGCATTGAAGATCTTGAGACCGAACCTCAACCCGCGACAAGCGGTATCTCATAGTCTTCTAGTGCAGTATCGTGTGGATCGTTCCGTAGAAAACTCTAATGGATCAAACCTGGACATAACCTTACTATTGGTTTTTATCCATTTTGGGTTTTGTTTGGGAAAGTGGTCACTGGCCTCCGCAATGGACTACATGACCTTAGGCTTTTCCTTCTACTCTCCCTTTAACGCATCTAGAAGTGATGATCGTCAGATTCACAAATGTCGATAGGTACCGTCTGTGGCTGAAACGTATCCAGTATAGATTGTGCTTCACTAGATGTTCCTATCCGCGATAAATTTAGTCTCAAAGACGAATGTCCATCACACCATATGGCTTTCTGGTATGGTCCCTGGGGTGACTAAATTCATACGGGCCACTCATGCTTCTACAATGCAATTGCCGGGGGTAGCTGGCTGAGGACCGGTACACCCTGGGTAGTACGCTTTGGCTGACCTCGAGATCTAACAGTTGGGAGGTTTTCCAACTGGTTGACAGAAAGCGCAGTTTGTCTGTGCAGCTGCTGCTCTTTCCGTCCATGTTAGATGTCAATCTTAAAAAGACGGACATCCGCGGATAGGATTAATCTGTTCTGTTACAGACTTGAATGATACTTGAGAACCGAAAAGTAAAATTTGTACAAATGGATTGATACTAAGTACATATCACAGTATATCGAGAAGCTAGATAAGAGGTTGAGCAACCGAAAAAAAACATAGGCGCGAAGAAAAAAAGGTTCAACAAATTCTCGCGCCGTAGTACGTTGAATTGGTAAAGACAGACTGACGCACTCCGCGATCCCCAAAGTCGAACCAAAAAAAAGACATGCATACAAAGCAAGAAACGAAATCCGATAGCGTAAAAGTATAAGAGAAAGCGAAGGAGAGAAAAACGAGCTGGACGCATGAGGGTAAGGAGTGAGATGGTGAGGAACCAAAAAAATCAGTAAGATGATTAGGATAGTAGTCCATGGAGTGTAGTCCAAGAGGTCAACGTAAAGAGGTCATAACGAAGAATCGTTAGTATAAAGGATCCTTCACTGTTTAAGAGAAGAAAGAAGACTATGATTCTCTATCAGCCATGGGACTATCACTAACAGAATTCTTCCCATTCTCCTCTCGCTTAGGAGAAGATGTCACCGATGTCGGGGTGTCTTGAGTCGATGCAGATCCAAGTAAGCGTGGACTCGATTGTTGTCGAATAGGACCCGGTGGACGGCCACCCCTTGAAAGTTTACCAGAAGGATGAGGCGGGGAAGGTCCGTCACGGAAAGGTATGGGAGGAGAAGGTACAGCAAAAGTACGGGAAGAGTTATCCACAGACTGAGGCTGAGAACGAGGGGGATCTAACCTGGAAGAAGAAAGAGAAAGTCGTCGTTGCTCGTAGGGAGCGGGAGAGCCGTTTTCTGAATCCTGAGTATCTCGAGCGTCTTTATCATGCCCCCAACCGGGGGACATACGGTGTTCAGACTCATAAGTCCGAAGTCGTTCGCGATCTATAGCAGGGACGGGTGGGAAGGTATAGCCTTCCGCGACTCCTGCGGTAGTTCCCACAGGGATACCATTCCTCAAAAGCTGTTTGCCCTTGCCTTTGCTCGGGGTCGGTCCTTCCAAACTCGGACGTCGACTCGAAGTTGCGACACGAAGGGCATCCTCTAGTTCTTCGACTCTCTTGTGCAGGCCCGAGATCTCGGCTCTCATCCCGGATACCTTCTTTTCAACCAAACTATCAACGACTTCATGTATTTTATCCTGCTGCTGAGTCAGACTTTGAATTAGAACCTTGGATCTCTGCATCTGCTCGCCGAGCCACGTTTTGAGTTGCTTTGAGTCGTTCAAGGCATCGTAGAACGACTCGAATGGAGCCAGAAACGATGATTTCTCGCCGCTATACCCGGGATGTTGTAGAGCACTCGGTGTTGGCGGAACAAGCATCGAAGCTATGGCAACGGAAGCATTCGGAGGCGAGCGTCCAGATATACCCGGTATAGGATGGGAACCTTGTGAGGCAGGCATCCGCTGCGCAGAAAATCTGGTTGGTGTTGGTGGGACGTTCCCGCCGACCGTCCGGCGTACATTATCACCAGGACCCATAACAGATGGTAACCGAGGCAACGCCATAGTAAATCTTACCGCTGGTCCATTACTTTGCTGACCAGCATGTGGGATCGGAGGTGCACTCTGAATAGAGGGGGCAAACTGTTCGGGTGTATGTGCATCCCGGGGACTGATCAAGATGTCAGCAGGCCTCTTTTTACCAAGACGTCGAGCAAAGCTAATGGGAGGAGGAGGAAGAGAATGCGATGGGACTGCTGTCGCAGGAGGATGCGGAGGACTGGGCGGCCTGTTGACAACTGTATGGCGTCGATTTCCGATTCCTGAGTTTGGGCTACGGCGAACAGGGCGAAGACTTTTTTCGCCTTGTGCAGCAGATGAACCAGACGCGACTGCAGGCGACATCACACCTGCTGTACTCCCTCTCCGCTGTTCAATGAGTGCTTGCTGCTGCTGTTTCACAGAAAGCGATGAGCGAATTTGTTCGACCTCTGTCGGATTATCGCGCTGTATCGTAAAGCCAATGACAACAGGTGATATGGGAGTGGAGTTGGCCTGATCAGGAACGATCCTAACGTCAGTATTGAGTGCAGGAGCACCACTAATCGTTACGCGACGCTTTTTTGGAGGGGGATTGAGAGAAGAAGGAGCGGGAGCACCCGAAGTATCATGAATTTTGTTCTCAGAGCTATTAGGTGGCGAAGGGGTTGGAACCAACATGTCCTGTTCTGGTTCTTCCTTTACTCGAGCGAGGCCTGGCGAATTCCGACTAGTAGATACTATGAGTAATTTCCGCAAAGTTTAATCAGGGAAGCTCACTTTGAATTTGGCTGGCTATCTTCATTTCTACTCGAAGAAGTCTCTGCATGCGTCCTTTTTCTACCGGCTAATCGTGATGTATCCTCGTCACTGCGTCGCGACAGCAATGGCATTGGCGAATGTCCGACGCGACTGGAATCGTTAGTTGTCGCTCGTGCTTGTATGGGAGGAAGAGAGTTGTCGTCTGGACCGTAAGGGCCCAACGAATTAGAGCTGAAAGTTTGGGCAAAAGATGGGAGAGACGGTGGGATAACACTGCCTGGTTTAACAGACATTGTTGGAGAAACTGAGGAAATTACCGACGACAGCAAAGACAAGCAGACAATAAAGCTGGTCGCCGTCACAGATAGCGTCGGGAACGTTGAAAGTTGCGCACCTTGTTGAAGGATGGAAGCAACTGCCAAGATGGGAAAAAAGTTCGGATACTACTTGGGATAATTAAATCGAAGTTCTTTGTGGAATGGACCCTTTTTTTCTCTCGTAATCCGATCAAATCAGGTGTTGAAACGGTTTTGTATTCAAGTTGAAGTCGGTTGCTTGGTGAACTCGATGTGTGCACCACAGTTCCACAACTAAGTACTGTGTAAAAAGTCATAGCAACCAGGCAGCACGAGCTGATTGTAAGTTTACAGTATTAGTTAGTGCAGAATGTCTAGTTTTAAGTACAGTAGCGTAAATTGTAATCCATTGAGTCCTGAATGAGTTGGCTGCTTCTAGCCAGCCGGTTCAAGAGGTAATCAATCGATGAAACATAAAAAGCCGGATGCCATCGAACTCACTGTGTCTTCGACTAAAACCACTTTGGCGCAGCTGACTTGAACGAAATTCAAGCGGACGAAGTTTATTACTCTCAAAGCATCTGACAGAATCTCCACCCACACACAACTCGTAGGAAACTTGGAGTCGGACCAGGAAAGTGACATAAACTCTGCCGCAATCTTTATTCGCAAGTTGATCAACAGTCACTGAGGCTAGGCTGAAGCAGAAGAAATGATAATCAACTTCCAAAGACATCAATCATAAAGAGATATATCGCAACAGAATATATCTCTTACACAGTATAGTAATGTTAATCCTGCCTTTTCTTCTTTCGCCGAACAGCGAGAACGGTGACAGGGGAGAGTTCTGCCTCTTTGTTCTCATTTGAAGTATATCTATCTTGTGAATCAGCGTTACTGACGCATGCGGAGCCGTATATGAACGATTCATACGTCTCCAATGATGTTTCTGGCTCAGGAAATGGATTCGGGGAGACATCAATTATGACCCGGCTACCATTGGTCATCCGCGGAGGAGGTGTTCGTGGTGGTGCAAGAAGAGAAGCACCCACTGCCTGCTCACTGGAAAGATTATTTTCAGTTGCATGCGTGGGACGAGGAACGTGGATTATGGACGCTGGGACGGCCGCGATTCCTTCACATAAACCACGTACGGCGGTCTCGATTACCTCGGTCGCTCTTATGGCGCGTTCTCTGGTAGAAAACTCAACGCCTGTCATGAGTGACGTGATAATTCGTTTGTTCATCTGGGAAGGCACCTGTCCGGGCTGTGGGGCGAGCGGTGAGACTGCGGAACGCTCAGAGTCGTTCCAAACTCGGGATGAAGCTATTCCCATCGCAAAAAATCCCGTAACTGCACCTGCAACACATTCTTGTCGGAAGGACATCCTCTCCCAAAATTCATCTACCGAAACTTTTCCTAGTTCCCCGAGAGGATGATCATTCGTCTCAGCCTGGCTTGCAGAGCCTTCATCGGTTATGGCTGCAGTAGATCCTCCGTGCGAGGCCGAAGAGGCAGTCCGTGCACGTTTCCTGGGGGGTGATTTGATGCCCTCAGGCCCTGTAGTATATGCTATTTCATCCATGAATCGTGATTTGGGATCATCGTCGAAAGAAGGAATAAATTGACCCAAGTTCCGTGGCGCGGTACCAGTATCGTTGCCGATGCAAGGCAAGGGAATTTCGGTCTGAGAATAGGGATGTCCGTATGCCCACTGATAGTTATGAGTCACCAGACGTGTGGCAGTGACAGGCCTCAGAGAATGCTCTGCCTCAATCTGACTGTACCCTGGGAGGAGATAGAACAGTCTGATTGTTGCTGCAGAGCCTGCGGGGTTTTCAGAGCGGGATCTCAACTCTAAAGCCACATCAGTAAAGACTCGTTTCCACCAACCACAGAGCTGAAAGTCGCCTAGAGGACGTTTTCCTGAGAAGTCTGCAGAGTTGGGGAAAAGATACTGAGACTGAGCCCTTGCAAACAGTTGAATCCAGAGATAAGCTGCAGGAACTGGCCGAGTCGAAATATCGCCATAATACAGTAAAAGTGCACGGACAAGTGTGGCGGTAGGTGAAGGCAAAGTACACTGCCCAGTGGAATCGACTTTTGAGATGTACAGAAGGGCGCAAGATGTGGCAGGCACATTGTACACGCAACCCTCAATAGCCGTGACGAGTATTCGAGGAGAATCCGGCGTAGATTGTTCGGAAAGAAGAATGAAGATATCCTGCAAATACGATCGGCATTTTGGTTTGGAAAAGGGATACAATGACGAATGTTTTCTAGGAGAAGAGACAAGAACGTGCAGATGAAATTCACGAACGCCTGGCAATTTTGTCAGGCTCTTCAAAAGAGCATCGCGCAAAGAGATCGATGATTCAGCCATCGACAAAATATGCCTACCCTTGAACCGGCCGAAATTTGCCGATCGATCATCGAACATAACCTGGTCACGTGATCTGTCACGTACGCGTCGAAACGCGTTAGCCTTGGTTACATTCTTGGCGAAGAGAAGTCTTTCTAGAGACGCGCCAAGGTACACAAAATTAAATAAGGAGTGTCTTCAATTTCGTTAATTGATACAAACTAGAACAAATGATTATAGAGTTCGAATGCTAAAGAAGGGCTGTCATGCAGCCAAATGAAAGACTATCATATCATAAAGTTCGAATGCTAGAGAAGTTCTGTCGTGCAGGCTTTCCAGCAGTTTCTTGAGAGACTGAGCGAGCTCATCATACAGTTCTGCTCACCAGATCTAACTCTCTCGGATAGTGACCCAAAGCAGGGGGAGAACGGAAAGTAGGCTTGAATAATGAATATGTCAGTAATCCGTTGAACGATACCTCGGACTGGTGAGTTAATGCCTACTGAATGATCTGTGTAATCTGTTTTGTAAACCGTGTCAGTGTGAACAGCGATTGCGAGAGGTGAAGGGTCGTTGGACTGCAAAAGATGATATAAGTAAAGTCTAGTTGTTGAAACGGAAGAGTGCTGACCCTTGAGTCGGCCCCAGATATATTTATGGGCGAAAGCTGAAGAAAACTTTCTGCAGGCGCGGCTTTCTCGCGTAATGATACCCGACTGTTAAGGCTAAAAGAGATGGTTAGGCTTCACATTGGACGCCATGTCCTTGTACGTACGCCGCCAAGCAGGAATTCACGTAACCTGGAGAAGAAGATATAGTCAAACTATGCCAATTTTTCAGAGAAAACCACACACATTTTCCGTCTATCCAAAAAAATGCTAGCCACACATAATTATTGGGCATAGTGGCAAACTACATAGATAAGCATTCGATTCAATTTCAATATTAACGCTTTACCCACTGTTATTACAATCGCAACACCGATTATACTGCCAAAATCCTCTGCATCTTATCTGATAGGATTTATAAAGAATACTCACCTCGTAATCAGCCCTGTCGTCAGCGTGTACCCAATCAGTGTCGATATTAGCGAGTCAGTCCTTGAGCAGATAATTAGCATCTGAACTTGGAGAGAATAAAGAGGGTGGCCTGCTTGGTAAATCCCGTTCGACTTTTCAAAAGGTAGAAGCACAGAGCTACAGCGATGATAACATCCGCTGTTACTGCACTACCAATTCCAGCGCTCGTCACCCACTCCAGAATAACGATTCTTAATCTTCATGTCAAAACATAAATCCGAAAGTGGCTTACGATCAAATTGCTAAATCCTGTATTATTCACCATTCGGAAGCTAGACAAATCAGATTCCAGTAATATTGACGGTGTGCAGGAATCACCTGTCGACGGTGAACACTACCGAAACAAGGGTCAGTCGGTTGGACGAAGTCAAAGACGATGCAAAAACACACCTATGCCCAGAACTACACATTTCAATGATACATCAGCATAGAGGACCCAATGCAAGAAGGTATAGATGAATCACCAAAATGGAGGACAGATAGCATGACCTGTGAACGTCGAAGCATCTCAGGTCAAAAACCATGTAAGTACTTACGATAGTCGATACCAGATACACATTTGAAGACACTGTAGATGGAGTTCAATCCAGCATTGATGATAGTCCTTCATGACCTACTTATCCAGACCCTTCGTGCGAAGAAGCTATAAAAATCGCAAACTACGTCAAAATCAGAGGGATTCTGCGGAACCTCGCATACCATTCGACCAACAACGCTATAATTCCCTGAGAGCCGGCGGGTAGTGAGTCTTTAAGAAATTACTTATAAGAGCAGTCAACTCGCACATTGCAGTCCGTCTGCAGCTAAACCACGATTAGGACGTTTAGAAAAGGGATATCCCGGACCAATCACGTACTTCCATGCTCCTGTGACGTATATCAATCACAGGATTCATGGGTTGGAGCAAGTCTGAACATACCATGTCAAACGACTCAAAGCCGGTGGGTTGTTGTAGTTCGTGACCAAGTACCTATGAAGTTGGTTGATTGAAGACATGGTATCCAGTGTTGCGCCAACTTACCAATACATTGCAACTACGCATAAAACCAGCTGTATGGTGTCCAGAAACCTTCTCCATCATGAGATATATATTTTTTGGAGAAGGCAGTCACTATACCAAAGCATGAAGACCTTCCGGGCTTCAGCACTTCGATTTAGAAAGCTCAGAGAACACAGAACCCACCAGAACCTTGATATAACGAGCATCCTTGGGATAATTCCTGGGATAGAAATGTGTTCAGTTACTTCAATTCAGTCCTTCGGGCTCTTTTCATCACCTGTAATAGAGAAACCTACGCGCACACATTTATGTCTGTCGCCATCCCTCGTTAACTCCGAGTAAGGGACCTACGTTTGCAGAATTGTAGCACCATACAGCCTACCAACAAACTGGATTAGCTAGAATCCCGAAAGAGAAATTGATATCCTACGTAGCGCTGATGACGAGCCCAACAAGGGCACTTCCGTAGGTTGAGGCTTCCATGAGGTCGCTGGTGGCGAGGCCTGTGCGCAACGTAGATGAAAGGGAAGAATCAGCCAGGACAACTTGGCTTCGAACTTTTTTAAAGTCGCGACTACCTTATGGAAGCCCGTGAGAGCGTTTCCAGTGGCGAATCATGTTGCGTGTGGCGAGAGCTATAAACAATCCTCGCTCGCTTAAAAGTTCTTTCAAGCCGGGTCCGAAAATTTCCAGAATAGCAGTCTTCAGACCAACAGCTTAAGACTATCCGAACGGAACAAATTGCAGCAATAACCGTTCGTCTAGCGACTATAGTGCAAACATGTTTTGGCGATGAGAATGTTACTGAACCTGGGGAACGTTTAGTATATAAAAATTGAACTATGAAGACATTGCATTAATGATACAACAATGGATATGTAGGGTTGAAATTGAAAGGAAAAGAATACACAGCAATCACGCGACATAAGCGAAAGTCTCTCGCTGACCTTCCACTCGCTCGATATAATCCTTCTCCAGGAGAGTATCGATTGCCTAAAACGGGATAACCGAGCTTTTAAGAATCGATTTCGGTCGGGTGCAATTAGACGAACCTTCTTAATGTCTGGAATTTTGGGTGAGAAACGCTGGGAAATTTGTGAGATCACTTCCTGAATAAGTGATTGGTTCTTCATCGTCTTGCGAGCTTTCATTATCCTGCACAGATATGGTAAATTTTTGACAGGACGTCATATTCGGAATGAACAGTCCCATACCGGACAATCGTAGCTTGTATAACAAATTTTCGATCTTCATCGACAGACTTAAGAACGTCCACCGATTCTGTCTTCACCTCTGCTTTGATTGGTTGATTAAGATTGACACGGATCTTTTTCGACTTGAAGCCTGGAACCCATCACGTTAGTGGAATAGACACCGACGAAATTTGAGAAGTCACCACACACCAGGATTCAAGTCGTATTGTTCTGATTCTTCATTGATGAGGATTTTTGCTTTGACAAACACTGCAAGAATCTGCGTCATCAATTCCTTGGGGATAGAAGTTGCTGCAATAAGCTCCGCAAGTGAGAGAGTGTCGTTGTTGTTGTACTGTACAAGGACAGCCATTTGGTACGAACTCGTCATCAGGATGTACTTTTGATTGAGATAATTGGTCCGCAATTCATTCTTGCAATAGTTCCACAGCCAGGTTAATTTCCGACCAGAATGCTTTTGTTGATAGTATTTCTGGAAGCGGTCGTACGTGGAGAGAATTTCTGCCGGGATAACAAACTCGTGACCGGGAGGATTTAATGGCCAGAAATTAGTCCCCAAGACCATAACAGTAAACGTTAGATCCATGTCATCATGGTTCTGTTGCATCCGTTCCTTGAAAGAGTCAGTGATATCTTTGCTCAAACTCATATCTAAGTTTCTCTTGGTTGAGCATCACGTACGTACGGATGCATATGATCACTTACCTGTGAACATTCGCTGCAGTTTGTTCGTATATTCGAATCCACAAGCTTCTTTCAGTTTAGATATCATACTTGCTTCGCTCTCATCGGACGCAGATACACCATGGATAAGACGTTTGGATAATTTTGTGGTATAAAATGTCTGGAAAACATCCTTGTCTTCGATGTATTTGAAGAGAATCATCTGAATTTGAGAAACGAGGTTAGTTCGCTATCAATTTCTTGCGAAATGAGGTCAATTACGACGCGGTTCAAGGCACCCTCGAGATCATCTTCTTCTGATAGCTTGTTATTTTTCCGTAACAATAAGTCTGTATGTTTGGCCAGCAGCTCGGGGGACTTGGTATTGGAAGTTCCTGTTGCAGCATTTCGATTAACAAACTCTCGGCAAGCCTTGTCTAGACTTGCGACAAAACCTGCTTCTCCTCTAAAGCTACGGGCAACTGTTTCCGAGTTCTTCTGATGAACCTCCAGCAAGGCATCGACGTAGGCTTTAGGATCCAACACCTCCTCTACCGCGCCACCCTCTCCAACTAGTTTGGTGACGGCCATCAAACCGGCTTTCTTCACATGCTCCTCAAATCGTTTGCGTAGAGGATCAAGACCTTCCGGAATACGAGATAGCAGTGCGTACATTCGCTGAAGATCTTCATCCTTGTCAAAGTCGAGGAGATTTTCGAAGCTGTCCCACATCAGCTGCGAGTGCTCGCGAATTAGGACGTGCTCGCATTTACTGACTAGCGCTTTCCGCGTTTGAGTATTCAGATATCGATCCACGCGATCTTCCTCCTCTTTCAAGCGTTCCTCTGCCTTCTTCAGATACTCGGAAACGCTGAATTCTGCGAGAAATGATTCTGATTCCTTTTTGTAAAACTTTTCCGTGGCTTCGATAAATGGCCCCTCAAAATACTCTCGATAAACATCTAGGCATGCTTTGTTGGGATCAGTCTCATCGAGGCCGAGTGAGACGAACGAATCCACGACCTTCTTTACGAGACCTTGATCAATAGTTTCGCCGTTACGCTGCTGTTCAATTAGACGGAGGAGAGCACCAGCCAACTTGCTGTGCTTTTGTTGGATCGGCACAAATAGGTTGTTCTTCCATTGTACAAGGGCTAACTATGGGTAAAGATTAAGTTTAGAAACATCAAGGTCAACTGGGACGCACTGTATAAACCGGATATACAGTCTTTCGACCTTCATCCCTCTCCCGCTTCACCCAATGTCGATTTAGATAGGTAAAGAGCCTGTTGATATAGTTTGCACCAGTGGTGTAACGATCCCATTCTTTTGCGTAGTAGCGCAGTAGAGCTTCCTCTTGTAGTGAATCGGTATCCTGGAAAAGAAATTACAGGATCGTCCACTGCGTGAAAGCCATAAACTCACATCTCGTAGCGCTCTGAGATGTACAACGAAATATCGAATAAGATGATTGTACAAGTCAGAACCCATTAAATTGGCCCCCGCTGATAATGTAGTGAGTTTGCTGTTGAGAATCTCGTGTGGTTGATTACTCACTGCGATTGCTGAGGCTTCCGATGCCAGAATCGGAATTTGAGGTACCGATCTTTGACGATGTACAGTAGTTGTAAGCCACTGTATAGAGAGACATGTACTATCCAAGACGGTTAAGATAGTCAGCCACAAAGACAACTGAAGAGGACATACCTTTGAATAGGAAACGCCGGTTTGAAGCTTGGTCATAATGTGGTCCACACCTATGGATCTTCTTAGACAAGTGTTACCACTGTGAACAGCAAACTAATCAAACCGGTTTCTAGAAATGACCAGGTTGTCGCTAAATCCGCTGAGGCAGACGGCATTTCCTTGGACGACATTGAGGTAGTGTTGAGCGTGTAATAGCTGGTAACCAAGCCCTTAAAGTTGGCGCTCAAGAAACCTCGTCGAAGGGCTGGTTTGAGAGGCAAAATAAGCGCCAAGTAAGCGCCGCCACGATTGCTTGAATCTATTTCTCCAAAACGTCCATCATCCGGGCTATGGATTGGGTTGAGAAGAAAATTTCTATCACGACTTTTTTTCAAAATTAACTCTTCCTCACTTCCTCATTTCACTTAGTACTGACTAATGGTTACCATTGGACGTCGTTTTGGAATTGCAAGTAGGAAGGCTACTTATACCTTTACACCAGTATGTATACACGCGACGCCTCCCCACAAGTTGTTCCAAGCAGCACCATCAATATCTTTACCAGTGACGAAACCTGCGTCTCTAATCATCTGAGCAAATTCTGGCTGGGAAGGAAATTTACGGATGGATTCGACGAGATATTGATAGGATGCACGGTCTCCAGTGAGGAGAGTTCCAAGCAGAGGAATCACCGAGAACGAGTATTGGTCGTATATCCTTTGGTATCAATATATCAGCAGTGAAACAGAAGGAATAAACGAAAGAAAACAAAACTGACGGGCCTAGTAGTGGGTTGGTCACTTTATTGAACTCGAGACACGCAAATGTCGCTCCAGGTTTGAGTACACGATATGCTTCTTTAAGAACATCGGGAATAGATGTACAGTTTCTAATTCCAAACGCGATGGTGTAAAGGTCGTATGAGTTGTCGATAAACTTTTCAACGGGCAGTTCCTGTGCGTTTGCTTCGTGAAATGAAACCTGGGGAGCTAAAATACGAGGTTAGATCAGTTGTCGGTCGAAATATGGGCAAAATCAATGCTCACTATTATGATACATAGTCTGTTTAAAACGTCTGTGGCCCTCCTTTAGCATCTGAGCATTGATATCCACAACTTCAACAGATGTTTCCCTGTCCGCGTATTTTTCGCGTGCAAAGTCCAGAAGTCGTAATGCAATATCCCCGGTTCCACCAGCAACGTCTATACACCTCATAGGGCCTCTACGCCCAGGTTTCAGTGAAGAGACGAATTCGTCTTTCCAAAGCCTATGCACACCCAAAGACATGGCATCGTTCATCAAGTCATAGTTTGACGCAACAGAGTCAAAGACATTTTTGACCATGGATTCCTTTTCATGCGCGGGGATGGTTTTGAAGCCAAAGGAGGTGGTTTTTTGGTCGCGGTCAGAGTAAGAGCTTGTACATCTAATGAACGTCCTGGATGCCCATTTTCGAGTGGCAGACTGTCGGATGGCACCTGAACATAACAATGACATGGAAAGAACGGTATTATTACGCGCCTAGTTTTAGGCGCGCCTTCACACTCAAAGTAAGATGAGTAAAAGTATATATACCGAAGGAACTACAAAGCACATATATAACGATATTAAATCAAGGAGTTGCACGTTCAGGCCATCTGTAAAAGCTAACATCAATATCAAGCAAATTTTGGCTAGTGAACGATACACCAACCTAGGATAAAGAGAGCATTCTCTAACGGTAAACCGGTCGGCCAACCAAGCCAAAAGTCGCTATGTGGTATATTTAGAGTCTTCCATCGAAGAGAGTCGCAGACTAGACTAACCTCGACTCCCAGTCCATATCCACCGTGCTCGCATGTACCGTATTTTCGCTGGTCTGTATACCAATAGTACGCCGAAGGGTCCATTCCTTCCCGTTTGTACGCGGCGATCATCTCATCGTAATCCGCTATCCTCATTGAACCACCTAGATGAAATAGCAAATAAAGTTCGAAAGTCATTCATGATCAAGCACTTACCGACTATTTCACCAACGTTGGGCATTAAGAGATCACAGCTCTCAGTAAAGAGAACATCACTGCCTTCCTTTTGGGGCATCCTCTTCATATAGAATGCTTTGAGTTCCGCAGGGAATCCGTAGAGGAAGACAGGTTTTCCAATAATATCCGTCATCTGCCTTTCTGCAGCTTCCGCAATATCATCTCCGACAGCGTGTTCTACCATGATTTCCTTTCCACTCTTATCCTTGATGGGATTTCCGTCTTTGTCTTCTTCGGGGCGTTTAATTCCGTGCTCGTTAAGCCAAGCGATAGCGTCTACATAAGAAAGACGAAGGAAGGGACGCGAAGGGGCTTGAAACTTCGGGTTGAGTTGTTTGATTAGTGCCGCAGAATTCGGGTCAGCGAGAAGAATATCCACTGATTCGCAAATCTAGAGATAACTTGTTGGATACCTCAATTATGAGGTATATCGAACTTACCATCGCTTCAATATGAGCCATCAGGTCGTCAAAATTGATAAAACCAAGTTCAGCTTCTAGATGTGTGTACTCGCTCAAGTGGCGTCTTGTGTGGCTGTTGAACGATTAGGTCGAGCTCCAACGCGCCCCAAAGAATGTTACCTATTTTCTGCTCGGAAACTTTCCTGAACACAATATACATCTCCAAGACTGGGTAGGCAGGTCTCGAGGTAGAGCTGAGAGCTCTGAGTCAAAAATGCAGGCTGGCCGTAATAATCCAACTTGAACAACGTCGCACCACCTTCAACCATGGTTTGTACCAGGCACGGTGGAGTCACTTCAATGGTGGAGTGCTTGGCATAGGTCTGACGGAAAGCAGCAAGGAGGGCAGCACGAAGTCGAAGAACTGCAGAAGCAGTTTCACCTCGAATGACCAGATGACGGAGATCTGCTTGAATAGAAGGGTTGGTTTTCTACATAGACCAACGTTAGCTTATCGTTCGTTGATCGCATGAATACTCGCCTCGTTCAATCGGTTGGTGAAAGCGTCCTCTGCTCCCGGTGCTGCACCTATGAGCTGCCAGTAGTCGACGATGAGTTCATGACCTCCAGGAGCGGTCTTCCCTTCAGGTACAACCTGGACATTTCCCACAAGCTCAACTGTTGATTCAAGAGTGAGCGTTAGGGCGTGGTATGTTTGATTCTGTGACGAAGATAAGCTTCTGATAACTAACCCAAGGTTTCGAACGTACGACGCGGCCAGAAAGAACAGCTTGTAAATATCCCGTACCATCGCGAAGGGTAATAAAAGTGATGTCTTTCTGCTGTCGCAAGCGATGAACCCAGCCAGAAACACGGGCTCGTTTAGATCGGTGTGCGGCAAGTTGTGATATTTTCGTCTGCACGAGATGCCATGAACAAGATAAGAGCAGAGACCGAGATGTAATTCAGTACCTTTGTAGGTTTTGGTAGATTAGCGTCTTCCATGAGAGCGATGTTCTTGCTCTCCTCCAATAATCGTTCTCTCCTTTCCTTTTCTTCGCCCTTTTCCTTAGCATCACGTTCAGCTAGTTCTTCAGCTTTCTTGCGCTTCTTCTCGAGTCCATCAGCAGCTTTTTTGGCTTTTTTCAATGCAGATTGAGTGGGTTCATCGTAAGGTGTGTTGGCATCTTTTCGAATGAGATATTTTGCATCCGGTGTTGTGAAGATCGCAAAGGCAAGGGACTGATAAGGCTGTGTTTCTGTTCCCTGCTCTAAGGTGTCTGATCCAGTGGCTTCGTCGATATAGATCGTGGACATCGTAGTTGAGACTCAAAACTTGACTCGAGTCAAGAACAACTTCAGTACATTATGTAAAGGTCAAAACACAGACGCCAGCTGAAAATGGAGATACCATCGGCGTCTAAAAATTCAAAAATAGCACAGGCTCATCAACTCACTCATCATGAGTGAGCTGAACGACAAAGGAAAAGAAAAGGACAACGGTAATCCATTATTCACCACAAATTATGGAAAGTGATTCAACTTTTAGATTTGACTGAAAATCTCAACGTTTCAAGTTCAAGTTCAGACTCGGACACTGATGATTCTTCTTCAAGTTCTGCCAGCTCTGACAGCGAAGACGACGATCCAATAACCCAGGAATATCTTGATTCTTTACTAGAGAAAGCAAGGCAGAATGTCACTGAGCAGGATCAACTGAACGGAGACGACGTTTTAGTATTAGAAAACAGTTCCCAACCGTACGAGAAACTTTGTTTCAAAAGATTTTTTGAACTGATCTTCTACAGACCGCTTCCCTCTCTTAACCCTGGAAAACTTCCTCCGTCATATTTCACCTATGAAAAGGAGGGTTCTATCCTGTCTCGAGATCCTGATGCCGAATCTGCTGTCAAAGCTTCACGCTCAATCCCTATGCCTGAATTCCATCATGACAAAATTCTCACTCAAAAGCAGAAAAAAGAGGTAACAATAATTTACGTATTCTCTCTATCTCATCTATCTCATTAAACCATGTCTAGTTAAAAAACAAAACCACCGGTCCCGACTGGTTTGATCTCCCGGCACCTGCAGAGGCGGATCTTCCTCGACTCTATCGTGAAGTCGAAGCTCTCCGGTTAAGGAATCAATTGGATCCCAAAAGATTTTATCGTAAAGAAGAGGGTGAAGGCAAAGGAATCAAGGGTCTTCCAAAACACTTTGCGGTGCGTTCACAATTAGCTTTCCTGTTCGTATACTAAACAAATGGAACTCCAACAGATCGGCAAGATTGTTACAACCAACACGCCCTTCGGTGAACCCAGTGGAGAGAACCTTACTAGGGCGGAGCGGAAAAGAACATTGGTAGATGAGCTGGTGGATGATGCTGAGATGAAACGGTACGCAAAGAGGAAATTCGAAGATTTACAAAAGGTCAAAGGTGCAAAGGGACGGAATACTCTCAATGCCAAAAAGAGGAAACCGAAATGGTGATTGAGTTTGCGATCCATGTACACACTAGAGGTCTTCTCCCACCATTGCATAAAGTTCCGTCTTGTCAGGGCTCTCATTTACCAGAGCGTGGAACATTCCTCCCTCTTTCAACAGCTCCGCCGGTGATCCAAACTCAGCCTACAAATTGTCAGTAAAAATCTCTAAAGAATAGAAACCACCAGACGTACTATTCTTCCTTCATCAAGCACCATCTACATGACTCTGTGAATCATTTTTCACAGATATCAGTCAAAATCTACTTACAATTCTATCAAAGTCCTAATTGAGCCCCCTACGCATGAGTATGATTGGACTCGGTTACAGGATATGCGTACCATTACTGTTGCTAACCTATGTGCGACAGTCATCAATGTAACGTCGCCTAGCTCATGCCTCAATGTCTGTTGAATGATGGAATCAGTTTGGTGATCTACAATACAAAGTCAAATCTAGTTTTTCAGTTGGTAACAATTAGTTTTCAAACTCACCGACTGAAGAAGTAGCTGTGGAAGCAAGAGTCTTGATCAGTCGCCATAGAGTGCCTGCATAAAGAGCTACTGACCCTCATCGAGAATAAGCAGTTTGCTTCCTCGCACGATAGCTCTCGCGAGAGCAACAATTTGCCTGATTCCGACACTCAGATTGTTTCCTCCCCCTCTAATTTCGCTGTCGAGGCTCAGTCTATTCTGGGCGTCTTCACCTTGTAGAGCGAACAAACCCGCTGAACGAAGCGCGTCGTTCAACTTGGAGTCATCATGGTCCGAAAACGGATCTAGATTGTATCGAAGAGTTCCAGTCAAAAGCTCGGGCTGCACAATGTAGATGTCAATTAGGAACCTTTTATGGACTGACAAGAAGCGATACCCACAATCTGTGGAATAATTGTAATATTGGACCGTAGAACATCAAGATTGAGGCGATGTATTGACAATCCGTCGTAAAGTATTTGCCCAGAGGTAGGAATGGCCCGAAGCAAGGCCAGCGTCAGAGAGCTCTGATGGATATTTCAGCACAGCTGGAAGATCAACACTTTTACAGAATAACGGGTTTACTTTGCCAGATCCAGTTCGTCCGACTTTTTTACATTTACCTCAGTACGGCATATCAAAACTGGTTAACAGAGGGTGCTTGCCTATGCCAATACGTTCGCCAGAACGAACGGAAAACGTCACATCATGGAGCACATCGACGCCATCCTATACTTTTTGAGTGCTTACAGCGAACGGACCGAGCGCTGAAACTTTTACCTTAGAATATCTAGCGCAGAGTCCCTCGATTTGAAGAGCACCACCGGATGGCCAGTACGCTGGAGGAATACCTTCTGAACTCTTTTCATCTTCGTGGTCAATATCAAGATAGTGCTGTATACGTTCTAAACAATTGGCTTCAAGCTCAACGTCGTTATAGGACCTGACCCAGGTGAGGATTAAAGAAGTAAATGTCACTAACAATCACGCTGAGAGTACCGTTTCTTTTGCAAAAGTCAGTGCGCACCTGCCATGGTTACCGAAAACCCGGTATTGGCAGCACTAACGCTTCCATTGCCGTAAACCAAATAGCCACCCAACCCAGCAGTGAACAACCCTGCCAGGGCGTTGGTTCGAATAGCGATCCACCTATGAACATCAGATTTGGATCCATAGGTAAGCTATGCTGACGAACCGATTGACATTGTATGACGGTATTGCAGGGGTAAGCCAGGTATCTATCTGTGCTCGGCTCTGTCGAAGAAACATTTCCTCAACCCCATAGGCACGAATCGATACTATCGACCACAGTCAACAACTGGAAGGTGTTCAACATCATAAGGTCTCACCCAAACCTGATACAGCTGTTGTGAAACTGGAAGAGGTCCAAGTAAGAAAAGACTTCACCACTTGAAACCAACCACTTACGTTCCCAGAATCGGGGCTTTGTATACTGACATTAACCTTCTCATTGGAAGTTGGGCACCGATATACACCTGGCCAAAATAAACACCCAACAGCACGATCACAATACCTGGAACCAAGAATATTGGCGCGAATACCATGACGGATCCCAGGTCAACGATCATCATCGTTGAGATTCCTAGTAGTCGCCAGGTTCCGGATGCCATTGAATTGTCGATACTGCGGATATCCGCAGTTGCTCTAGTCAAAATCCTCGATGTCGGTGTCGTATCAAGCCATCTATAAATTGCATTCTGAGTGAGAGCCGTTTGAAGGCAAAGAACGTCAATCTTCACCTGAAAGTAGAGCTAACGATAGATTCGATAAATTTGTGGTGTATGATCCGACTACTCCTCAGGGAACCAAGAATCCACAGAGTGAATGCAAAAGAATACAACGAAATGGAAAGAAGTATTAACGCTATATACACCGATAGAAACCTACCAAGAGTAAGTAATAAGAGATGCATCAAACCATCGTGTAATTGAATCGGCCCACCATGAAACAGATACGCTGGACTTGGGTACGTCGTACTGAGTTGACCAATACCCGAGAAACCAAGCCTGTAGCGAAAAGTTCAGAGCGTTCAGAGTGGTAATGAAAATTAGGCAAAAAAAGAATATAACGGGGTGGCGGTTAAAACCACTGAAGTAGAGTTTAACTATCAAAAGGCCTAATCAGCGACGAGCAGAGATGAAACCATCTCACTGTACATACGAGCATTCCAGCTGACATGGCCAATTTCCATTTCCTCAGCTAAAATGAGGCCAATGGCAGATTTGGCGGATTCCCTCTCAGTGATGCATTCTTGTTCGATCGATTCAGAAGGCGAGTCCACATTTTTCTTGTCCTCGAGGGATCGGGAAGCCAGAAGCTTATCATTTTGAATCACATCTTCAACTGATCCTTGCATAATGTCTCCGTTCAGCGCTACATGTACTGCATGTTGAGCCATCGGGGCGGCGAGAGCAATATTGTGTGTCTGCGTATCAATATCAGTGGGACGCGAGTTTCAAGCTTTATGAGCCTACAACAAGAAGAACAGTCCGCCCTTGGATTAACTGCCCCTTCAAACACTTCTCTACCACCCATTTTGCGGTATGCACGTCCAAAGCAGATAATGGGTCATCCAGTAGAACGATCTGCGCAGAAGAGTATACAGCACGAGCTAGGGTTACACGAGCCTTAGAGTACAATATTGGGCGTAAATATGTTTGAAACCATCGGGATTGAAAAGTACCACCTTTTGACCACCGCTACACAAATGAAGATTAGTTGCTTTCAAGACAGTGAAGTGGACTTACCTCAGAGTAAGACCTTTTTCGCCCACTTCAGTCATATCTCCAGCGTCGAATAGACTAAGATCTTTAAGAAGCGCACACTGGTAGAGCACTGCAAAAAAGGCATTGTAAGCTCCTAATCAGGTAAAGTTGGAGCACGTGATGCGGATATAAATCGCTTTGGCACTCCCAAAATAAGAAATAACCTGTGTTATAACGCTCCTCATTGTAATCTGATCCAAATAGAATGTTGTTCTGTCATAACCGGTGAGTATGCTGCTCATGTGAGTATTTGCTGAATGCACCTTGATTGTATCGTTCTGAATCCAAGATTCTTGAGCAGCATATGATACACCATGTTCTCGTGGTAGATTATAGTATCCACCTGACTTTTTGGGCGAATAGCACATCTCTCCCAGAAGAGCCAGAAGAAGAGAAGTCTTTCCTGAGAGATTATCTATGTGAGTGTGGTTTCTGACAAGTAAACTGTTTACGCACCACTGCCAGTAGGGCCCAGTATCAGATTGATGCAGTCCTGGCGGAATGAAAAGGTTCCTTCGAAAATCAGCTGGAAATCGCGTTCATTTGACCATCTGAATTCAGCATCCCGAAAGCCAATCAGAGAATGATCCGAGAGGTTTGGCTCAGACTGCAGCAGGATAAATCGATCCAACATTTCCGTCTGTGATTTCAATTATTTAGTGGGAAAAGAGGGTTAACTGCTCTACCTTTCGCAAAAACTCATCAAGCCTATCCAGCGCCACTTTCCCTGTACAAGTATTTTCATTCTGAAGCAGATTATCTTGAACGATGGCAAACCTTGTACGAGTGTAGGTATATTGATAACGATGACCCTCACCCTGGTACGAATCATCTCGAAAACAGCCAATGAAGAGAAAACAGTAGATGCTTCGAAGAAAGTATTAGTTTACATGTATACAAGGGAGAAAGCGGCAATATACCAGTCAATTCCTTCTTCATAACCGCCGTCTGAGGGACATGAGTTAGCGCAGGATATTGCGAAGCAAATTACACATGCATAAATTCCGTAGGACACTACTATAGTGAACATCGATATCAAGAGACTAGGATTACGATCAGCTGAAAAGTCATTACATTATATAAAGGAATGTCCACTTGCTTCGCATGTGAGTTCAGCAATTCGTACAGTTTACTCTTCTTTATGAGTGCCAGCTCCTCGCCACGTTTAGAGGTGATTTGAGATTGTAAACGTATCTCCCAACCAAATAGCTTTGCCATACGTATGACACCGAGCGCTGTGATGCATGAAATTCAAGTTGAGGACATAGGAAGACTAAAATAGAATGGACCTTCTGTTACGCTTTGGACTCGTGCGTCGGTCTGCAAGTACGCTGTAAGAACTTTCGATGAAAAAAAAAGCCAGAAATATACTTTTTGCTTCTTAACAAATTGTATTTTTTGTAGAAGCTTCGTCATGTATCCAGGCACCGGGGCACAAAGCTTGAAATGTTGTTAGGCGCGAAACGGCTCCAAGACATTCGCTTACAAGCATAAATGCAAATCCTATGAAAGCGCTGTCAAGTATTATCAATGGATGTATAACCAGAATAATGACAGTGAGTTACCTCCATCCAAGAATGTCAAACAAAAACCACAGAGATAATGCGAGTTCAAACGGAAAGCATAGAAACACAATCCAAAGCTCTGACAGGATTGCTACCTCCGACGCGTCAGATGCAGCAAGGTTGTTAAGCTTGCCCATAAAATTGTTTCCTTTGCTGTCTGACGAGCTGCCACTGTCTATCCGAATTCGCAAGGAATGTCGTAGAAGAACTTGATTTAGGACTCCATTGATATGTACATGGTTTCGAGACTATGATAAGTAGATGAGTGATATGCGCGGTCTCTGACAAGGGCTACTAACGGAGATATAGGTGTACAACTGAGAGAAGACGGCCTTCAAGAAAGGCCCGAAAAATAGCCAAGAAACCCTAGTGAAAAAAGTCGATCTGAGCTCTGGTAATTAGAAGAGATTGACGCACCACACCCATGGACGAATAGTAGCTCCTTCTCCGTTATGTTCGAGATAGCTGATACGAGAGAGCTCAGAGGCAATTTCAGCAGTACGTTGAACGCTCACCTCAGAACTTGCTTGATGCCAATCGGCGCGACAAACGATAGCGCGGTCTGATAAGTAAATAGTCATCATTAGAATAGGCACGGTAGGCAGCTTGGACTTTGTGTACTTGTAAGAGTTGTAAACCGATCAACATGAAGACACGCGTCCCTAGGTAAAATGCGTTCGTAACTTCGACGACAACCAGAACTTCAAGCTTACTGAAGGCTCTGAAAAGGCCCCAAAAAAGATATGGCGGGCTGAAGGTAGGAGGATCGAGTATGGACAAGATACCTGGCATTAAAATACCACTATGATCAGCTTCTGCAAGCGGAGGTACATCTTCCACTTTTAGACGCGTAGGTGTCCTATATAGGTTGAAAATGAAGGAATCCAAGTAGCTATGCGAAAGTAGAGATAATATCGAGGCTGTTTCCTCTGGATTAACTTTGGCCTCTAGGTGCTGAAGAAATGTCATTATAAGTTCAAGCATGGCATCAAGTCGAACCGTTACCGAACTTACGTTGATAGCAGGAGGGTACGCTTGCCGCGGAGTTGTGAGAGGGATTACAATTCCAGCTACCGCTAGACTTGTGATTTTAAACCACAGCATATGTCCTTCACCTGAATCCAAGACATTGCCGTGAACTTTGGCAAGCGGCCAGAGGTCCCGAACTGCATAAACACCAAAGAACGCCAGCAAAAGGACATTCAAGTGACGGTTGGTGATATTTGCCAATCTAGAGGAAGATAATACGGATATTATGGAGAGACTTAATGCGTAGAGCTTCAATACATCAGGAAGATCATTTTCAACCTGAAAATGCAGTAACTTACAACGCTAGCGGAAGTTGTAATCTGTTGAATCACTGTCAAGGAATTCCTTGTGAAAGATACGAAGGTCAAAGCCACGAATACGAAACAAGCAATAACGCGGAGGATACGGTATTTGAAGACTGGACTGGATTGTATGGGGGCATACGATTTTGAGCCAATTTCTTCATGCCGTGTCCACGCCTTGTAATACCAAGCAGTTTCTAAGGCAAGACCAGCCACCGATATTGCTCCCGTGCCACCGATAAACCAAACAACTCTGGGACCGACGATCGTTCAGCTAGATATCTAGAGGAGAAAGAGACTTACTCTGACAACGCGAACATAACGGGGGTCGAATGCAAGTCGAAGTTCAAGTACAATGGCTGTATATATCATGGCATCAGAATCTAAGCAACAGCTTGCCGATTTTTATGAACGGTAAGGGCAGACCGCAGGTCTTCGTATGGTGGCAGATTACATGCTATATTATGCAGTACTAAAACCCATGACCGTGTCCCTACATATCCTTCTAACCCAGACGAACACTCTTGACAACCTTCGATATGCCCGACTTTTCTCCCTCGTAGTGACCACCAGTGCTACTGACACCACCTTTGTAAACCGCCTTCTGTGAAGCGACCTTTCTCTGCGCTTTGGCAAATCTGATTTTCTTCTTCACACGAGGGTTTCGAACGCTCTTTGGTCTATGAGGTGTCAGACCTTTGTTCGCAAGAATTGCGCGAGTCAGTGATCGGGGTCCAGTGGCCGTTTCTTCCTCAACATGACTACTTGAGAAGCAATCAGCTGAATACCATGATAACAATAATAGAACAACGTGCCGTTCTTGCTCTCTCGCAGCTTCGTATTCCGCCTTCTTCTTATCTTTCTTATCCTTGGTCTGTTTCTTGATTAATTGGTAATAACCATCCGCACCCTCCATCTCCTGCTCGCCATCGCCATCGCCATCTGGTCTAGGTTGTGGCTCGGTATCATCAAGATCCGCACCACCCTGGGTCCGCCCACGCGCTTTCGCCTCTCGAGCAAGTCGTTCTTCTTTCTCTTTCTTTCGCTCGCGGTAGGGTATATCATCATCTCCTCCAAGTGTGTTAGACCGAGCATTGCTACGCCTCGCACTGGCACCTTCGATACGAGAGGTATGGAATCGAAGGGTTTTCCTACGTGCACTTTTATCGGTGGCATCTGCGTGCTGGAGAGAGGTCGCTTCTCCGAACGCGTCCGTAGATACAGATGCGGGGCCCGAAGACAACGATTTCGAAGATATAAATTCTGGTTCGACAAGATCGAAGACTGGCACAACGGCTTTGCCAGATACATCTGTTTTACGTTTCTTCTTGGGTGGGGCGGTAGGAGTGGGTTCTGTGGATCTAATGATATCGCGTTTGGGCAGAGTAACACGAGCATCAGCCAAAATATCTTGGAGCTCGTCAGAGTCCACATCATCGGCTTCGTCGTTGTCCCCTTCCTCATCCCAGAGTTCTGTCGCATCTCGCATCATTTCGTCCTCATCCAAACTTCCGTCATCAAGACCTGCTGCTCCGTATTCCTCATCCAATGCGTCGTCTTCCTCATCGTTAGTGGCTGCGAAATCCAAATCCTCGAGGGTGATGAGAGATTGCTTCAATTTCAATAACCGCTGCATGATGGGATGCGACCTCAATAGTTCAGGCTTTTGAGCATACTTTTGTGAAGCTCGGAGATGCAAATAGTAGGCAAGGGTTGTAGTGTAAGTCAATAGCGTTTCTGCATTTGAAGACATGAGCAAGACTTTGGTAACATCGTTGCACACGCACGATAATGTAAATGCATCATTCCTAACGCAAAAGCTCTTTCCGAACTTTCTTCAGCTTCGAGCCTAAGAAAAAGTGTGAGTTGGGAATGAGATTAGCGAACATTCGCTTACTGTTCTAGTTTTTGTTTTATCTTTACGAGACTCTGCGCAGAGTCTGTCCAATCTCCAGCTAGAGCTAAGCTCTCCGGATCTGTCTTCTGAAGGTGACCAAGTATCGAAGTTTTGTCCTGGAGCATGGGCCGCACGACAGGATGAACATCCAGAATACTAGAAAAGATCAATACGAAATTGGACTTTTCTGAGCGAGCATACGTACTCGGAACTAGTTGTGTCCGTCGTCAGCTCGATAGGATCTTCGAGGCCAAAGTCATCGTCGTTCATATTTTCTCTCGACTTTGCCTGGAGTCGTTTAGCTTCCTGTATCTCAAGCTGGAGAGCTTCTTCGTCGTCCGAGTCTATCTGAGCAGCATTGGATGAATAGTAGGCTGATTTCCCTCCCCAGGTTTCTTCCTCCTCCTCCTCCTCGCCATCGCTGTCAGACAGCTTTCCTTTTTCTTTTCCCTTTCTTTTACCGTCGAATTTCCGCGTCTCTTTCTGAGGTTTAGAGTCTACTGCGACAGATTCGGAGTCTTGATCATGGTCGTCTTCATCGTCTTCATGGTCTTCGTCATTCTCCGCGTCCAACATCTGCAACGCAAAAACTTCATCGTCCTCTATATCCCTATCACCCTCGTCGCTGCCTTCTTCAAGCAAGATCTGATCCCTGGAGTCATGGACTAGAAGACTGTAAGCAAAGAATATGGTTTGAACGGGGAAAAAATACATTGGTCTTCTTCATCTCGAGGAATATCAGACCTTTTGCTCCATTTGTTGAGCGTGGCATCTGAACGGCCCAGTTTACGAGGTTTACTGGGATTTTTGGATTTCTTTGACGGCCTCCGAGGCATTTAGGTGAAACGTTGGAACAAAGATGAAAGTTTAGAAGGAAAATCCACTGACCCAATATGGCATCCCAGTTTCCTGAAACGGACTTCCGAAAGCCGTACTACTAGTACCTAGTCTATAGTTCATTCATGCAGTTCTATTGCAGCTAAGTAGTACACAATTATCGATACAGCCATGATATAGTACACCATTACACCATTTTTCTCGATTTCAACCACATCTACGTAGATAATACCTGCCCAGGGTTCTCGCCTGGGCTATACTAGAAGAGAGAAACACTCTAGCTGACACGCTGACATTGGGTATCTATTTCTTGCTAGGTTTCGAGGAGGATCTAGAACCAGGAGTTTAATATATCTTACATGTACGAAAATACTGAAACCCACGCTTCAGGTGCAGCGTTCTTCATTATCGTAAGCTTTCCTGCAGAGGCTGCAGTAACCATTTGCTGCTCGATAGACTTGTTAATCTTCGCAGTCAAGTTCTGTGATAAAACACGATGAGTTCTTGAATGCATGAGAAGGTTTCGGTACAGACTTTGTGCATTGTTGCCTGCTTGACCAGTGCAGCTTTTTTAGGTGGAATAACACGCTTTCCCTTCTTTGTAGATGATGCTGTCTTTTGAGAATGTCTCTGTGACGGTGCTTTCGATTTGAGACCTTTTGTGGTTCCTTGGGCCATGGTGGAAAAGAAAGTCACGTCGGTCCGAGTCACAGTCACGATATTTCCTACTTTTACCGCCATGATGGGGAGCATGTCGGCCCCATCCAGTCTTTTGCGTATACAGCGTGCTGTTAACCACCAGGGAAAGGTTGGAATTGGCGCTTCCTATTATTACTTTTGCTTACAATTTTGCAGCGGGCTTACCATGATCTTGTAACCCTACCTACCAAGAAGCCCATCGTCGCTCAAGGACCTCCTGGCTACAGTGCAGTCAGTGGACACGTTGTGACTGTATTTGGATGCACTGGGTTCCTTGGAAGATATCTTGTGTCCAAGCTTGGTATGCTCAAAATTCTGTGAGGTATCCGAAATTGATATAACCGTGCTAAAGCACGAATGGGCACTCAGGTCATCATACCTTACCGTGACGAGGATGAAAAGAGACACCTGAAACCTATGGGCGACCTTGGCCAAATTGTTGCGATGGTGCGTAAACACAGCATTCGCGAAATCAAACATTCAGTTGATATCTTCCGTGTAGGAATGGGATATAAGGAACGAGAACCAGATCGCAGAATGTGTAAGGCACTCTGACATTGTCTTTAACCTTGTTGGTCGTGATTATGCGACAAAGTGCGTACCATGTGATATGGGTCTCCAAATATGTCCTCATCTTCTCTTGCTTGAATCAGGAATTTTGATTTCGCCTCTGTACATGTAGACGGGGCCGAAAGAATTGCCAGGGTTACTGCGCAATCTGGAGTGCCGCGTTTCGTTCATGTGTCGCATCTCAATGCCTCTGCCAGCTCTTCGTCTAAACTATACCAGACCAAGGCAGAGGGAGAAGAACGTGTGACTGCTGCTTTCGAAGGAGCTACTATCATTCGACCTGGTCCTCTTTATGGGTATGAAGATAAATTGCTCAATAATATGGCTAGTGCGTCCTACGTACCTCAGTCCTACTCTGGCTATTTATACTCACCCATTTACAGTTTGGCCTATCTGGTGGAAGCTGAACAATGCCAAGACCACTACACGTCCTGTTCATGTAAGTCCGCTTTCACTCGTATGTTCCGGATGCTAAATTAACACACATACACATCAGGTAATGGATGTAGCACAAGCACTAGCTAATCTTGTTCATAATCCACAACTGGCCCGGACAATCGCCCTTCCCGGGCCTTCGACTCTCACATACGAATACCTCCTCGACTTGGTGTCTTCTCTGACCTACCAGCCTCCTTCGCGTGCTCCTGTTCTACCCAAAACAGTGGCATTGGCTGTGGCAAAACTTGCTCAAGCCCCGTGGTGGCCACTCCTCAGCCCAGATGAAGTTGTCCGCAGGTACATCGACGACGCTGACACCCCAGGTGACTGGGATGCGGTCGGTGTAACTCCTTCAGAAATCGAACAGCATGCCATTCAATACGTCAGACGCTATCGTTCAGCGGAAAACTTTTCCCGGCCGAATGTTTTTCCTCAGAGACCAATTGTAAGTTGACCCTCGGCCATCCTCGAGCGGTGCTAACTGCTTTCACAGCTCACCGAGGAACCATATGGTCTAGGCTTCTAAAGGCTCGACTTGTAGATTCATGTAGAGTTTAGATACCAGCAATAAAATTTGTTCGGTATGTCAATTAGTAGTATAATCTTTGCCGGTACCGGTGCACTGGGTAGAAGCTCAGAAAGCCACACCATCAAGTGTGAGGCACTATCTTGGTACTATATCTTTACATACGACAGAGTGGTGATTGGTGTATGAAATTGACACAAAGTGGAAACGTTCCTGTTCTGTGGGTGTGCAGACGGAAGGTGAAATGTCTATTCCTCTGGTAACAAATCAGAAACCCGGAGGCACGAGAGGTTTTGGTGCAGATGATGCGGGTGATGGGTACAAGCCGGAGGACAACATCTAAAACGAACGTGAGGTCGGCGAAAAATAAATACATAAGTGCAAAATTCTGACCTGTTGTCCAGCTTGTTGTTCCAAGGCTTCCTTCTCCTGAGCTACTACTTTCGCTTCATCCTCTAGACTGACAGCCAATGGGAGTCCAACGAGCAGTGCAGAAGTTGTGACAATCCAAACAATGTTTCCAACAACTTTTCCAGTAGTTTTTAGAAAGCTTCCTGCGGAAGCCAGGTTCGAGGTGATTTTGTGACGAGTTGTAGGTGGTACAATGTCGACCAATGCAGCTAAACGGTCGAAAATGGTCTCGTCGTCATTGGAAATGTCGGAATCTACGGACGAAAGAGACTCTGAGGACGAAGCGGCCGCAGAAGAGCCAGAGGCGTATGGAGAATTATCCTTTTCGTCGACAATTTCAACCTTGACCATTGTGAATTGAGTGCAACAAACTGAAAATTTGATTATTGATTACTGAGCTCGGTCCCGGGGGCTCCGGCCACTGCCGCATCGGTCGGATGTAGATTTCGAGATCGAATATAAAAAAGGCTTTCGTTCGTACTATCATCTCACCAGGTTATCAGGACCACCTTCATTTGTGCCTCTTTCATTATCTCAACGATCAGAAAATCATTGAAATCAGCCAATGTCCCAGCCAGGTTTACCTTTATTCCAAGCTTTCTATTCAACTTGACTCAAATTCTGCATCTGTTCCAGCTTTGAACTTGCCCAGTCCCTCGTTACAAAGTCAAATTCACTCACTGGCATTAACGCTGCCTGCTCCTCAAAGCACCAGAAAGCAGAATTCTGCTTGGTTCGTATTATGGCCGTCATAATCGAAAGACGTGCTGAAATACATAAAAATACAGTGATGCATGTCGGTCGAGAAAGGTAAAATGCCATAGAGTTCCTGGTCAGGACAAAGTTAGTATCCTTGTTTTCTGTACAGTCTCCGGAAAGTTCTTAATACCTTTTGTTCTCAAGTGTCAGGTAAAAGAACGCTTCGAATCAACCCATTCCTATCGTAATTCTTCCTATTTGCCTAGCATTGCCAATCCAAGAACTATCCCTGCACGTTCGTGTCCCCACCACTGCCTTAAAAGTAGTACTTCACAGTTATACCGTTAGCCATTTCGTTCAACAAGCCACAAGCGAAAAGAAGCGCAATTCGTCGACCACAAGGAGGCCTAAAAATCCTTCTTCGATTTCCAGGTATGTTTGCTCCAACCGTAGTTTTAAACATATGACATGTTCATTGATATTATAGTCCCACATCTCCCGTTGGTCCATCATCGTATGTCCTGATTTCATTTCCTATGACTGTTTCTTTACAAATTATTATTCAGACCTGTCTCGAATAACAATGGTGTCCACAATATACCACCATATGCCATGCCGCAGGAAACCACGGTTCCCTTGGTGTTCAAGTATGGGTTTTATCCACCCATTACCGTCAACACCCCCACGCGTGAAGTCCTTTCATATCTATTTGCGCCTCCGGATGATGTACTAAGGTCCGTACGATCCTCCTCTCTCTGTGGTTTAGATCACAACTAATCGCATAAATCAGTGATCCAAATCTCTTTAATTCGGGTCGGGCAAACCCCTACGCCGCATGGGGTGACCAAGCGATGAAGCTTGAAGACGATAGTTTTAAATCCGAGTATGTTTTCTCCTCCCCTTTCCCCATGTGAAAATGCTCGCCAAATCGGTTGGTTCTTTGACTATAATATCTGATAGAACAATCACAACTCACTACCGTGCCATCTAGCATCTCTCTCACCTTCATTTCCCGATGAACTAACCGTTCCTTTTGTGTTTTCGGTTTTTTTAGGCTTGCTTTCGACTTGATGGAAATCTACTTTCAAATCGTCCATTCGCGAATTCCTCTGCTCAATCCCGCGCAGTTTCGTAATCGTCTCAAGGCGTCACTGTCCTCAGATCCTGGTTTGGAAAAGCCCCTTCATCCTGCTTTGGTAGCGACGGTCATTGCTTGGGGCACGAAATTTTCAGAGCATTCTCTACTCATCGCTGATCGATTAACACACAATGGACAAAGTCTTATATCGAAAACCATGATAAATCGAACGAGAGATCTTGCAGAGGCACTCAAAGTTCACCGTATTCCCAACCAAGATCACGTCGTCATTGGTTTGCTTGTTGAGACACTTCAAAGCCGTAAGCTCAGGGTTGATTCTGTCTCTCGGGCCATTTACTCAATCCTTTTGACAGAAAATCCCAACGATCCAGACGGTACTATTTTTAACATCTCATTGAAGTTATAATATTTACTGCGTTCGTTCGTTCTGCTAGCATTCCATGGATTCTGGCTTACCGCGGCGACTCGTCATCTACTGGATTTACAGGTCACATCCTTATTTATCGTTGTTTCATGTGGCTAACTGCATCTACTCTTCTGGAATCGTCTAGATCAACCATAAATCCGTTGCGGCGCAGATTCCTGACGCCGAGACGCGAGGAACTCTTATTTTTGCTTGGTGGATGGCGTGCATCTGTGATGCTTTTAGTGCACTTTATTATAGGTAAGGATGATAATCACACTTAAGGAACTCTATCGATTAAAAACATGCTAGGCGCAAACCTGTCCTTGATGATTCAGACTATGATATCGACTTTTACACCGCGGACCCTATAACTTCGGATGGCGCTCCCTCTCCCCGTGAGCAACTAGAGGTGCGCCACATATCTTAATCGATTCTCAATCTAACTGTCTCTGGGTATCGTTCAATTTTCATCAACCTCGCAAACTCTCCTGGTCACCCGGACATCCATAATGTTGATGAACTCTTTGCATCTCACCAGTTTCTAGTAAGGATGGAATTTTCCGAGCTTATAACGTTTGTGTTTGAACGTAAACCATGACAGGGATATTACCGAGCAGCTCACTCATTGGCAAGAACTGCAAGGCACATGTGCAGGCAGCTTTGGCGACCGATTACGGACACGGACGGGATACCTTTCGAAACGCTACGGTCATTCGCATCGGCGCTTCGTATCTGGCGAGAGAAGTATCTCGCTCGTGTGGGTGTGCCCAAAACCTACCATGAAGGCTGGGACTTTGTCACAGTATGTCTCCCACTTTCATTTCCGAGTGGAGAAGTTATAATTGGGATGTAGACCGTTTCATGCTTTGCTAGCGACGCCCAATACCACGTCATGTGGATTGTGCTGTTCAATGCATTGGATGACTTTGGTGTTAAGGAAATTAACGAGAATGATCGAAGCGGCACCCCCCCTGAAAATGTCAAAAACCGTGCGTACATTGAAGAAGCTATGCGAAGAGTGGGAGAAGAGGCCGTTAATTGTGCGCTTCGCATCACGGCTTTGGTGAGTAGTCATTGTCATTTGTGTATATTTTGTGCTTAAATATGTTCCTCCAGACTTCGGTTTTAACACATAACGAATATCTAGTATGTCCAATGACGGTTAGAGAATACTATAGCTTATATTTCTTCATTACAGAAACTTGACCCTGCTGTCATGGAGTATCATATCATAGCCGCAGGACATCTTTTAGCGCGTTTAGGTAGACAGGAAGCGATGACATGTGTTATTGGGCTTGAGCAGTACAGCCGTTCATACGAAGAGGCTGGAGATCATGCACAAGAAATTCGAAGGACCTACGAGCAAGTAAATAGCTCGGGTGTTGCTGGAGACCAGTCTATGAACCACATGGCAGGGCTAATCAAGCAGATACCAGCATTTCCCTCAGTCACTTCGGAGCCGGAGCACCCTACCAATGAACCGATGTCACCTTCGATGTTGAGTTCGTTCGCTGGGATGCTGAATATGGATGGTCCTGGGAGTCTGATGGATGTAGATGAAGAGACCTTGGTGTCATCTTCTGTAAAGAGCGGGGTGGGTGTCACTCCAAGGTTTGAAGGAAACTTACTGACTGCTTGTTACAGCAATCATCACCAACCTTTCAGTAAACACTAGATCTTTTCTTCTCGGCATCTCAGTTGTACCCACAGACGCATCTTCTTCTCCTCTCTGACTCCTCTTTGAGAGGTAAAACCTATTGTTGTAACAATTTTTCTTTATCTGTACCTTGCATTATTGCATATGTACTCTTCTGTGTAAAAGTTTGTTTCACTCTAATGTACTTATCCGTAAGCAGTAGTAGGGTCTAGATCGGTCTGTCTGGGAAACCAGGAACCGGACTCCGGAACCGTAACTGAAGCTGCTAATTGACTTGTACTTGTATTGACTTGTCTTGGCCTTCATAGCTATAATTCCTATCTTGGGCTTGGACAATTACAGCCTCTCCCCACACCGAAACGATTACTGCAGGGATGAATGTACGTATAAGTGCGGCCTTGGCCTTGCCAAGCCCAGTACTGACTTTTTTTCTATGTAGATCGTCAAACCCGTGAGTTTTGTTCTATTTGTTATTCCATGGCGAACGAGAAGCGCAAAAGCTGGCAGAGGCTCAGTGTTTCGTCCTTCAATGGCTTCCTTGATAGCCATGAAGCACCTCATTCAGCAGAATTTCTTCACAAGCGATGGTCACTGACCTCCCAATTCAAGAACTCGACGCAAGATAATAATAATTTAGGCCATGCTCTTGAGCGAACAACTTCTTCCCCGCCTTCCGTCAAAGAAGGTTCGAAATCCGGCTCTTTTCTCAGTTCCATGATGGGCGGTATTCCTGGATTATCGAATCTATCAATGTCTCGTACGAGCACAAGAGACAGCAACGACGATTCCCGTGGTCGCTCATTGTCGCAAAGCAAGCAGCCCAGGTCCTCTTCTCATATTCCCTCATCGACAGAAACGCACTCCAGAAGCCATTCGCGTACTCGTTCACAATCGCCGTTCTCATTCCGAAGGTTTCGTTCACAACGTGACCCGTCTCCAGTGCCACCTTTACCTCTCAGTTCAACTCCTTCCGAAGTTAGCTTGGTCACCGATAATACTCATTCCTCTCCAAACATCCGACCTCGTACAGCCTTCACGGACGACGGCGACTACGGATCCGCGGATGAGACTGAAATTAACGGAGAAATCGATGGGGAATATACGGAGGATGAAGACTTTTCTGGAGACGACATTGACGTATTTGACGATGTCACCGAGCGCAACACGGAGAGGAACGCTGTCGTTGAGCCTCCAACTACAGGATCTCTTGGCTTGTTTGATGCGGACGCCGACATCGATCCTGATCCTCTCGGCGAAGGAGTAAATGTTGTAGTGCCACCAGAACCATATTTCGCCTCGTCGATCCATAATCTACCCACTCGTTCTACCTCCGGAGCAAAGCGCAACCCACGGCGTCGAAAGAGTACAAAACATCACGAACCTCTTCCGCTGCATACATCTCGCCCACTATTCCAGCGTGACAGGTGCACGATAACAATGATTCAGGGTGATCCAGAAGGAAAATCTTTGGGTAGGACGAAGAAAAAATATATTGTGGCTAGTGACTTGAGCGAAGAGAGTCGATATGCGGTGGAATGGGGAATTGGCACCGTCCTTCGGGACGGAGACGAAATGCTTATCGTTACGATCGTCGAAAATGATAGTAGAGGTACGACTCACAATTCTTCTTCGCCTTGGTTCTGATGACGTGCGATAGTGGACCCCCCAATACCCAATACCGCAGATCGCGCGAGCAAATTACGCAGTCAACAAGAACGTCAAGGACTGGCGTATATCCTCATACGCCAAGCAACAAGTCTGCTACAGCGGACAAAGCTCAACGTGACTATCGCGTGCCAGGCGTGGCACGCAAAGAACGCTCGACATATGTTGTTAGGTGAGCGAGCTTCCCGTAAGCAGCACCAGTGCCTACGTGAACTACTTTTCTAGATATTGTTGATCATATGGAACCGGTAATGCTAATCGTTGGTTCACGAGGTTTGGGGCAACTCAAAGGGTAAGTCGACGCATATCGGCTTTCTATCTCCTGCGTACTCAACATTCGCATAAAGGATTCTTCTGGGATCAACATCACATTATCTGATTCAGAAATGTTCTGTCCCTGTCATGGTTGCTCGTCGTCGACTTAGGCGGCCTCCTCGCAAGTCTGCTCACCTAGCTACCCATCGAGTACACGTATCTTTAGCGGAAGCTGGTATTGATCGTGTAGCTGCAAAAGTAGATGAAGATGTAAAGGTTATGCGCGATCAGATCCAGCGCGACGATGCCCAGAGGATTGGGACAGTCCATAAAGATCCTGGTTCGGAAGCAGCGTTGGAAAGAGAGGCTCGTCGGGAGGAGCAAATTGATGAAGATGGCGATGAGGGTGAAGATGAGGCAGATGAAGATGCGGCGGGGGTTAAGGTACCAGGATGAAGAGTTGAGGCGGGTTTTTTCTGAAAGCCCAAGTTATATATACCCTTTCTTCCTTCCCGTTGAATTTCTGTACTCTATCTTCCAGAACTATGATCATAGTTACTCAATAATCACTTCTACTATACTATCCTGTTCTGCCATGATCCTGAAACTGGGGGCATGTAAGTGAATGACATGGAACTAGTCCATAATGTCTAATAATGCTAAAAATGATAATGCGAGGGGGAAAACATCTTTATAGTTGTGGAAAAGATTTGCATAAACGAGGGAAAGCATAACGGGAAAGAGTGGGGAAAGGACGATGTAAGCGGCAATGTGAGTTGGACGAGATAGAGACAGAATGCCTGGAAGAACTACGAGAGGAGCGTAGGAGAACAGAAAACTACAAGGAACAGACGGTGTATCACACAAATGCTAAATTCGTTTGGAACGTTTCACTCTGCTTCTTCATCGGAATCGGGAGTAATGGGAATCCCAGAACCAGCTTCAAAAAACGCAACCTTGAGTTTCCGTAGCCACTCTCTTCTCCTCAAAGTAAGGATTCCCTGTCCTGGGCCCTTGTTGGCGAAAAACGATAGTTTCGTGAGAAAGACTTCGCACTCCGCAAGCGTTGGCATTGAGTCATCCGAAACGGGCAGCGGTGGGGGTGGAAGAGGATCAATAACGGTCTGCATGTGCGCGTCGTGGTGGATATTCTCCATATTGTGATTGTATTCCACGTGAGAAGAGTTTTCTGCGTGCAAAGACCCGCTCTGGTGCGCGTACGAGTTGACTCCGTCATCCTGACTCGTTTCCTGACGCAAGTTCGACGAGGGGTACTCGGACGAGTATGCAGGATGTCCAGAGCGAGAGTCGTGTTCGACCGTCGTGGTGTAAGAATATATCTGATTTGGATCTGCACCATAGTGTACTTGAACTTGGTACTGAGGGTGCGATTTGTCTTGTGCGTGGTGAACATCATGAGACATATGGGTATCCTGGACCGAATGGGTTTGGGTATGAGAGGACGGCAGGTCCATCGCATCGACGGACAACGCGGAGGCAGACCTGCGGGGCCGTCGATAGTGATCTGGGGGTTCAGTATGAGTTGAGCGATGAGATGATGTCAACCCAGACGACCACGGCGGACGATCATAAGCGTAAGAAGGTCCTTGGCTGGTACGTGGGTTCATGAGTGAGTCTCCGCTAGTCGAGGTAGACGACGAACCCGCGGACCACGGAGAACGAGAGTAGGTGCTATCATAAGTATGATGGAAATCTGAAGGAGGCTGTCGATAGGAGGTGTCATGCATGTCGGCATCTTCATCGTCTTCGTCGTCGGTATCGCTCTGTTCTTCTTGAGACACAGGTTTCAAATTGCTTGCAATATGCCTAGGGCTCGCTGACGGCGGAGGTAGATCAGGGGAGTAACCAAGCCCAAAACTACTGGCGGCCAGGGCACTCCTGCCTCGGACGTTTCTCAGATATCCACTCCAGAACCCATTTCTGATACCATGCCGATGTTTAAAGTTCTCGACCCAACCCGACGAAGCTTTAAACTGCTCTGGCGTTATACCATGCGATCTCGCAATCGCACGAGCTTTGTCGCGGAGCTTTGCGTCGGAAAAAGGGCCATGGAGAGGTACGGGGGCATGAGGATCATAAGGATGAGGTGAAGGTTCCGGAAGGCTAGCATGAAACTTGTCGGAGATCTCTTCTAACCACTTTTGCATCTCAAACTCCACCGGAGGGAATTTGGATGGACGAAGTTTAGCAAGCCTCAGGGGGACGCCGGTTACCCCGCCACGGACATCATCGACGTCAATGCTCAGCCACCTCTCCTTCTGCTTTAAAATTTTGCTGATGGTGCTTCTTTCCACTCCGTATTTTTTGGCGATAAACTCCTGCCTTGCCGTCGGGTGCGCTAGATGGTATTCGCAGATGGCCTTACGATCTACATTAAACAAGCGCTGTTTGCGCTGTTTAGGCTTTGCGTAAGGCCGAGAAACACTGGAGCTGGAGACGGAGGGAGCAGGAGCACTCTGGGAAGAATTAAGCTGTGGCCCGGGAAGATGAAAACTATACGCTGTTGGAGGGTGTGAAACGGTGGGCGAAACGGGAGACATGGACATCCGATACTGTGGCTGCTGAATTAATCTGTGGCTGGACTGACTTTGACTGGATATTGAGCTCAATGCAGGAGATGCAGACAGTTCACGAGGGACGGCTGAAGAGGACGGGCCAGATATGGAAGAATTCGAGCCTGGTGTAAGCGGATAGCTTGGACTAGAATGAGAGGTCTGTGAACGATTTCTAGACTATATTTCAGATGAGTTTATAAATGTTCTTATTTAACAGAAACGCAACTAACTTTGGCACTAACATTTATCGCAGCTGCTGCTTTTCGCTGTCCTCGTGTCACAACCCGATTTGGCATACTTGGTCCAACGCTAGATTCGATCTGATTTTCTGGGAAGCTGAACGCAGATGGAGATGCTACATTCATACTGGATGAAGGTGCAGGCGATGACGGGTAGTTTAGATGACTGTAGTTATTGAAGCTCGAGCTGCTGGACGATTGCTGATCATCATCCACGAACTCTGCAAGATTATTCGTGCTGTTATACGCATAAGACATGGACGTCTGACGACCTCAGGCTGCTGGTCGCGTCTGAGATATAGTCTCTTAAGGTAGGTCTAGATAGACAAAATCAAGAACAGATTAGGTTGAAAAGAATGGAGAGAGGCCGGACTCTAGTCTAGAACGAAAACAACGAGGAAGGAAGGAGATGATAGCAGTCACGCCTTAGTCTCGTGGTCACGCACTGTCACGCTGCACTTCCCGAATCAAGCGCAGATGAACCTCGAAGTGTCTATGTTTTACACCCCATTTCATTTAATTAATGACCACAAATATAGGCAGAGAACACTGATGCGTCCATCTGACCTGAAAATATGGACGATTTCGTTCTAGGCAGCCCCACGCAATGTCATATTTAATATGTATTTGAAGCCTCCTTAACCGCCTGGGGCGAGTCTTTAATATTGCGGAACCTTCAGTGCTGTCCTAATCGACTAACAACAACACGAGTTCGAAGTCAAGCTCCCCACTTCGACGGATCATGAACACCACTCACGGACCTCCGGTCATTCTACTGTTATCTTCCTCGAAGAATTCTCGACCTGACCGACTTGTCGCCGACTATATCCTCCTTCAAGCCTGCTTTTGACACCCTTAACGCACCCATCCTGTCTTCTGTGTTTGGATCAAGCTTAACTCGAGGCCTAGGATCAGGAGATGCTTAGTACATTGTGTACCAATCGCCCGTCTGTCTAAAACTGCCGACAACTACGTTTATCTGTCACTTTTGGTTTCTGATTGCATTGTTGAATACTAACACCCACACTGAGGGTCCAGTGGGAGTTTGCAAGCTTTGGGTACTTAATCCGTACCCTTGTTTTCTGTTTTCGTGTCTGTCCTTGCAATCTTTTCCGCAACATGATGATCGTGAACACGCCTTTTACTCCCACCCTGACATTGACTGTTGATTGATCGTCCATATCCGAATTCCCCTAAGTTCTTCTGAGTTTATTTCTTTACGGCTTCTTCGACTTCTTCTTAAGTAAAGGCTCGCGGGAAGGTCAGCTGCCATACAACTGCACTTGAGGTGTATATCTTATCATTTACGTCTATGACACGAGCTACATGTTGTAGAGGCCTAAGTTTCGGGAGGTGTAGCGTGTTAAATTTTAAGCTTTTGATTCTGGCCGCATTGATTCAAGTATTCGGGGTTACTGTCTTGCACTGTTTTAATGCGCATACATATACATGCATATACGTATCCTAACAGCCAGGCTCGCACACAAGTGAATAATAGAGACATACAAGATCAGACCTTCTGGAAATCAACAAAGGTTTTGGCCTTTGGCGAGATACTTATCTCCGTGTATATAGCACTACGTCTTCAAGGAACCAGGAGTTTCGAGTCGCATGACGGTGCTTTGTACCTCCGACCCGCCATGTTCATTTCGTACCTAGTTCATAATGATATATGGGCCTGGATAATGATTACCCACCACAGCAGTACCATCCTTATACACAATTGCCTGTATACTACCGGATCGAAGGATTTTACCCATAAGGAGGCACCTGGAGTATTTTGAATTTCGCCCACAACAGAGTCAAAAGCAAGTCAAAAAAAGCTTTCTATACTCAAGAATGGAATATAGAGCTCAACGTAGCACCAGCCTGGATTCTGGATATCAGAAACGGAAATGAAGTATAGTCCTCGGCCGAAAAAAAAATAGTACGTGTTTGAGCGACACCAGTATTGAACTAAGTTCCGAAATAACGAGCAGGATTCACGCGTTCATGAAGGTATCTTGTCTCGCTTGGCGCCCATCTTTAAACCGCGATGGAACCTATGTTTACATTCCGTGCAGAGAGACAATTAAGATCGGACCTAGTTGTCTGGTTCAAAGAAACACCCAAAAGCGGGAACGTCAGCAAGGAAGGAATTTTGAAGAAGGATTACTACTGCAAGGATAAGGATGGTCTAATTCTAAGCAACCCCGAATCCAAACGGGAATGTCGTTGACAAAGCGGGACGGATCGCCGTCCTCGTGGGCTGCTAAGTTGCGCTGACTCCTATGCGATTATGATAGCCATTCTTCACTGAAAACAGATATACTTGGTATTTCCCAATTAACACCTTATCTAGGGTAAAGTGAAGTCCCAATACCGTCGTTCCATATAAATTTATACCATAAACGCGCGCGCAGTGTTTTCTAGTGTTTTCTCGTATGTTGTTTGCGCTTTGATACGCACCAATTAGATTAGAAAGCTTTAGAAAGTCACGACGCTGTGCCCAGTCATGTAATCTTGTTTACTGAGCAAAAGTAGAAAAGCGATCATTGAAGACTTTCAAATTGATTGCAGCACTCGGTGACATTAAGCTTTGTACTGGCTCAAAAAGATAGACGGCATCCACAGCAGCTACCGTTGAGGCAAAGCAGCCCTATGTACATATCTCCCATCGTTGAAGTGATTCCCCGCAGCTTTTCCCAATAGAGATGCCGGGGAGATGATCCGAAGATGATAGTGCGTCGGCATGTCGGGCCGTGAACGAAGGATTATATATTGTGTGATTCTACCCGTCAAAAGGACAGCATCAACGTATCCGCAGGTCCTCTTCTACCCCGACACCAACGAGAAAAAAACTCTGACAAGACTCGTACAGTTTTTGAATCTGGTGGGGCGCGTGCTCGAACTTAGTACTATATTTTTTAATCGTTCCCCTACCATTAGCCTATGAAGCTCTTAACAGCTCTCGGACCTTTGACACCGCTCAAGGACGCTCTTAAATATGCGTTTAGGCCTTTTATAAACGAGGTCTGGATACAAATTTTGGATCGCCTTCACTTTAGATCACCGAGTGAACTTCGTCGTTGGGAATTATCTTCGATCAGAGAGCTCAAGCGTACATTTTTCGCCCACTTATGGAGGGCGTTTGGACCCGGTTCTGACCAAAACTCTCAGCAACTTAAGCGGGAGCTACTTTCCCCCGCACAGGGCTTAGTCCTTGACGTAGGAGCCGGTAAATATAAATACTATATCGAAAAATTTCATATATTATCTCTGACATCGACCAGGTTTAGGGCACTCCACGCAATATCTTTCGCGCGAGAAGGTCTCTCGCTACATTGCCGTTGAGCCTAATTTTCATATGCACGCAGTGCTTCGCGAGGCGGCGAATAAGGCGGGGTACTTCGAGGCTGACGGTTCGTTTGTACTTCTCTCCTGCCCTGCGGAGGATATGCAAACAATTCTTGAAGCAAGTAGGCTGACGGAGTCCGACGAAGGTGCCGTAGATAGCATCGTGTTCATTCTCACCCTATGCTCCATCCCCCAGGCTGAAAAAATCGCGACACGTCTTGTGCGAGATGTCCTCAGACCTGGCGGCACTTTGTTCATATTTGAACATGTGCGCCACCGGCGCGCGGATGTGGCTTGGTGGCAATGGCTCTGGAGTCCTCTTTGGTCGGTATTTTTTGATGGCTGCAGGCTGGACTGCGCGACAGACAGGTGGCTGGAGGAGATGAAAGACATTGATGGGTCAGGGAGGGAAATGGGAATGTGGAAAGAGAAGACAATACAAGCTGACGCTGAAGAGGAGCATATACTGACACACGTCCATGGGACATTTGTGAAGCATGATTGACACGTGTAGATAATATCTGCTTTACTAGTAAGCCGCAGGCCTAGGGATTATTTGACCATTGTAAATCATTCGTTTGTACATAACGTTGTACCATCATATAAGATCTCACACGAGAAAAATCATATCGAATCATTACCTCTTTCCGTCGTTGGGTCATTGTCTTCGTCCGGAACGGAAACTAATGAAGAGATATCTGTGTACTGTATTCAACCTTATTCAACATTTGCCTGGCCACTCATTGCAAGTTCCTTCCGGAGTGTTTCTAGCTCGCGTTCAAACCTTGCAGGATCACCATTAGTTAAGAGTAGCGAGAATTTTCCAGACCTACTTCCTACCAAACACTTCGATATAGAAACCGCCCCGTTCCAGACACCGTGACTTACAGAAAAAATTGCTATGAAAAAAGCACCACTCCAGAAAGGAGGATCATAGAGGAGGAAGACAACAGGTATGTCACAAGGCTGTATACTGAGCGAAGGAATCAGAAATGATATTCCCATGAGTGAAAAACTGGCACTAGAAATAAATGGAGCTGGTCTGTCCAATTGAAGTTTTTTCCCGCCGGTCAACAAAGACCAGCTGCATAAGAACGCAAGATAGATATATAGGTTGGGGGAGGAAATACAAGCATACTGCCAAGTTAGATCTTGATCAGGAAAAGAGGGGGGGATAGCTCGCACACCACTAAGTAGAAGAGCACGTAGCGGAGTGCACGTAATGCTCCAGCATTGGGATAAAAATGCACTGCTCCCGATAAACATATCCTCGCGTTTAAAACGATCTGAGAAATTCCGAAATACTTGGGAACTTGGTGTCGCCATGAGAGCTCAAGTAGACATGCAAACAAGTTAACAAGTTTGTTTATTGGCTGACTACGCGACATTAGGGTAATGCGGGATCGGTCCGGCTTCACGATTAACTATTTTCGTCATCTCTTTCCATCGCGTTGAACTTGCTTTTGATAAGGTATCATCAAGTACTGCAAAGGTAAATCTCCTTTCAAGGCCTCAAATCATACGTGCTTGAATTATTTTCAGTTTGTCCAGAGGACCAACAGCACTGGATTAGGAGCTACCGTTGACATGTCATATTCAGCACACACCACCGCTCTGCAGCTTGCCTCGGCTTCGATGGGCTTTGACCATCTCTTCAGTAACGAAATCTCGTCTGCAAAGAAAGCGTTCTCATCAGACAGTGGTCCTTTCCACGCCGTCGGCAGCGCTGTTTGCGCGTTCTTGGAAGCCAGCTTGGGATTGGAAACAACTAAGATGGCCGAAGCCAGTCGTCTACTTGCTCTGGCAGAGACTAGTTCCAGGAATGCTCTCAAAGCAGCATCTAAGCAAACCAAGTCAAGAGCATCAGCTACTCTTCCTCCAGGTGCGCGAACGCCCAGACGGAAAGTGATTGAAATTTGATTTCACCCGAATGTCCGTCCTTAGGTTTGGAATTTGAAATCCTCCATACCGATACCGTCGTTCTTCTCGGTATCACTCACGCGCTCTCCGAATCCATCTTAGGATACGCGCAGTGCATGTCAGTTGGTTTGTATTGCATAGTGTAGCGGTCTATTGATATCCCTCTCATAGGTATGCGATGAACTCTGCTCATGGAAAATTTAGTAAACTGTACAAAACCGTTTTCCCAAACGGCCTGGATAACTTCTCCACGCCTTCACTTACACCTACTTCCTGGACACCTTCTTCTTTGACTCCATCACCAGCAGGAACTCCTACGCTAACGCCCAAGACATCTTCTGCGAATCTTTCCCTCGAAGTTGCCGCCAGGCCCAGCATGCCACCAGCCAAACAGTCATCATCATTTTTTGGCTTTGGTGGTAGGTGGGGATCCAAGTCTTCTTCCCCAGCCTCTTCGACGTCATCGCTTTTATCTACGCCGAGCAATGCACAAAATCCAACTGAGGAAGCTGACGTAGAAGAAATAGAGAATGTTAAAAACCTAATAATTGCTGGGACTGCTTTCGGTGTGTTATTTTAAAGGCCCTGGATTTCTCGCGGATGCCTGATTGCACGCGCTTTATAAAGGTTTTGGTTTATTCAACCTCGTGTTCTCGCTTCTACCAAAGAGAGTTCAGTAAGTTTGCTTCTGTGAGCTTCATGGACCTCGTTGATATTTCAACTGTAGATCCGTAGCAGGACTTTTTGGTTTTGCTCATTCTCGTTCTCTTGCACTGCAAGCCCTCGCGGTGAGTGCAGGCTATGCGACGAAGGGCGAAGTTCATGGTGTATTCGCCGGGTACGTTCATTACTGTTCGATACGAGCTCGTCATTCAAGGTCAATCTCTAGGTTGGTTTTGATGACGTATCATGGCGTCGTTTTACTTCTATTAGGCTTCCAGGCTGACGAGGCCCGCATTGTTCGCGAATACGAGGGCGTAGTGACTGCTATTGAGGCGCGTTATCCAAAGGGAGCACTGTGGATACTAAATAGGGCCAAAATACTTCGCATGACCTATCAGCCTGAGGAAGCCATCAAAACTCTCACAGGTGGCCTTCAAGAAGTAAAGGAGACAGAAAGTGAGGAAGGAGGTGAAAGTTTCAAGCAAGCCGATACTCTGGTGAGCTTCTCGCTTCCATCATGTTTAATCCAGACCCTGACATTTCTCATAGCTAATGTTTGAACTTGGATGGACATATCTCTCCCAGCGACAGTATCTGCAGAGTGCTGACGCATTTCTCAAATTGACAGACTTAAACAGCTGGTCTCATGGGACGTACTACTTTATCTCCGCTGGGTGCCATATATCCCTGGCACTCTCGGCTGAACTCTCTTCTGCGGAGAAGGAGAGTCACTTGAATAGAGCCCAAGAACTTCTAGATGCTGTCCCCAATTTACTTGATAGACGCAAGATGGGAGGGAAGGACTTGCCGACGGAGGTTTTGATCAAGAAAAAATGCAAGTATTCGTCGTCGAACACTCGTGATTAGACGCTAATAGCCATCTTACAGTGGCATTCTACAAAGAAAAGCAGAGACGTCTGGGTGGAGATGAGAAGAGATTCGCCGAATGTATACGTATCAGCCCTGCAGAAGAGTTAGCCATATGTAGGTGTTCTCTCGTTCGCAGAATTCGTCTCAACTAAAAATACAAACAGTCTGGAACACCCACACTCGAATTTCCCCGTCAGTAGCTGAGGCCCATATACAAACCTGGACAGCACTCTCGCCTCCTGTGCTCATCGACAGCCCTTACATATCGAACACGAAATCACCCTCAACACCGTCTCCTGCAACGCCAGACTTGGATACACCGGACGAATTGGCCCTTCGTCTGTTACTATTAGGAATTGTGCATCGTTCACTCGGTTGTGTCGGGATCAGAAGACGCAACACTGTTCCTCTGGCTGAACCGGTGTCTTCCTCTTCCTCGCTAGTTGAGATGCCATCGTCTGCAGACACGGACGAGTCGACAGCGTCTGTTACCACTTCCACTTCCTCCTTCTCGAAATCTGACGCGGACCTCAACCGCTACGTCGAGAACACCTCTGCTTCTCTTCGGGCGTCACGCGAATTGCTCACTGCTGCACACGCCCTCCAGCCTTCAATCAAGGTCAGCACCTGGATTGGCGGAGTGGCCATGTTCGAGCTAGCAGTGTTGGATTTGAAGGAAGTGGAAGTGGAAGAGAAGAAGGAAAGGAAAGATCAGAAGGGCACTACCTCGTCTTCGATGCTCTCTACTGATCTCAAGCAGAAATGGGCTACTGCTCTCAAATCGGCCCGTGCAAAGCTTGACGCTGCGATGGCTTTAGCGCCGAATTCGGTAGACCTGTCCAGTCGTCTGGATAGTCGGGTGGCTATGTTAAGGGATGAAATCGGGATGAAGGCCACGATGATCGATGTCACCTTATGATGCACTCCCCCGCTGGAAGACGGCGATACTACTATTACTAACATCTCTCTAGAACCATTACTATTATTTCTCTTCTCGGAATAACAACATACTAGAAAAGCATAGATGGATCATTGTTTTTATAGATAATATCTGATTTACTTGTGTAAGATGCAGTTCTTCGTTACTAGTGAGTCGTCTCGACGTTGAAGGGACAAGTTACATATAGGGTACTTGAGATACTTTACACTATTTAGTATACACCACAGAAAAATAGAGGATTAAAAATTTCAGGTAATAGAACCCGGATAAGTTCACTTTTGAGACATGTCCAAGACGATCCGACCTAGAGACATTGTTAACATTCGGATAGACAAAAAAGAGATCTAAACCGACCTGCAATCGTGCCAGCCTTCATTCCTTCATACACGTCTGCAAGATCCTTCAGCGGCTTTGTTTGAAAGTGCACCTTGACATCTCCACGAGCAGCGATACTAATCGCCTCCACTGCATCCTGTCTATTACCTACATACGACCCCAGGATACTGATGGACTTGAAGACGGTGAAGAAAATCGACGCATTTAGAGTGCTCTTCCCGGGCAAGCCAACCGCCATAAGTGTCCCTCCTGAGCGTAGATAGTCTACAGCTTGCTCGTACCCCGATGAAGAAGCAGAAGTGACGACAGCCGAGTGAGCACCTCCAGACGTGATGGTTTGTATTTCGGAAACAATGTCTTTGCATTCCATAAAATCAATCCACTTCTCGGCACCAAGTTTGAGACATAGTTCTTTCTTGGAGGCCCCAGTATCGACTGCTATGACCCGGAGACCACAGACGCGAGCGTATTGGATGGCTATAGAGGGGGATGTGAGGATAGGTGGCTAAGCACAACGAGGGAGATTACCGAGATGTCCAAGACCTCCTCCAGCACCGGGAAGAACAATCCAGTCTCCGGGCACGGTTTGACTGTACTTTATCGCACGATAAACAGTAACCCCCTAACAATTCTGATTTAACTCAGGCTAGTCGGAGGAGAGACTACGTACATACCGCACAAAGAATGGAAGCTGCTTCTGTGCTAGGATATCCAGCGGGGATCGGTGTAACGTGGTTCACAAAACTGACTACATATTCTGGAAGAGTGTCCAAGTTATACCGTGAAAGCAGCGGCCGGGATCACGTCGTACCTTGGAAAGTCCCATCAACAGTATACCCACTAAGCTTGGCGTTCGGACAATCTATAGAGATGTGGTATACGGAGCAGAGGATCTTAAGAAGGTAGACTCACTCTGTTCTCGGCCTTTCTTGCACTGTTCACAGTTGAGGCACCTTTCATATCACACAAGGTAAGGAATTATACTGGTAGATAGAGAGAGAATACAAACGAGTCTGCGAGCCACTTGATACCAACACGGTCACCTATTTTAACAGGAGAGCTAGCTGTGTTATTACCGATGGCTACAATAATGCCAACACCTTCGTGACCACCGATGAGGGGAGTCATAGCAGGAACAGGCCAATCACCCAGGGCAGCATGCAAGTCAGTGTGGCAGGCGCCTAGAAATTTAAGAAGGATGTTAGGCTCGATGACTCAGAGAGAAACAAGTACATGACCTACCAGAACAATCTAATTTGACAAGACATTCTCCAGCCTGCAGCTCTTCCTGGGATTTGACAGGGTGTTTGTGATCAATCCTGATGTTGGCGCCACTGTGGTCTACGACAGCTGCGGTTTGGAATTTTGGAATGGTATTCGCCATGTTTTAGTCTGGGACACCAATTCGAGATTGTCTCAAGTATTTATACGAAAAAGATAAGTACGCATCGTCGACGTCAGTAATGCGCGAAAAGTCTAAGAAGTTCGAGACCACGTTGTGGCCCGGATTAGTGTCCTAGACCTTTGGCCTGGATTGATGTGCACAGACCTGCACTTCAAGCACGACTAGACCGTAAAAAAGCATATAGATATTACAGAATAAAAGAAGAAAAGAGTACAATTCGTAAATTAGTTGACGTCTGTTCAACTGTACAGACAAAGATAACAAAACCAGAATAATTATACGAACGTTCCAGAATCGACATCAAGCGAGCTGCAGCATATTTCCGTCATTCAACGGGCCCATTCCATCGTTCATCAATGCTGCAGCATCAACAGGCGCAGGCTGAGGACCCTGTCCAGTAGTACCAAGCGACGCTCCATTGACAGCACTCAAAAGAGGCTGAGGGGCGGCAGCCCCCATCCCTTGGAACTTTGCAATCTCGCCCCTCACATATTCCAATGATCTTTTTATTCCAAGCCTCTCTTGGACTAACGCAACTCGAGCACTCTCCAAACCTTTCCTCTCATCCTCCAAGATCTCCTCCAGTTCTTCAAACTGCCCCATTTTTATTTCCAGTTTGTTAAGAGTGAGTTTGACGAGCTGTGAGAGAGAAGCACGGATTTGCTGATCCTCGGCAGTGGCGAGGGCAGCTGCAGAGTTTGCAGAGGATTTGAGAGCGAGTTGGGCTGCACGGACCATTTTAGAGTGAGGGACGGTGTGTTTTGAGGAAGAGGAAGCGAGTTTCTCAGAAGGATCAACAGCCATCTTATCCACCGCCGATGAACTTGTAGGGGCCGCAGCTTCTTTACCGTCCTCATCCATTTTATCATCCCGGTTGTCCACGCCTTCTGCTTTTTTCTGTTCTTCGTCAGCATCCGTCGTTGTTTTGTCTTCCTCTTGGTCGGGCTTTATGAGTTCATGTAGGGCAGTTTTGGCTGCATCGGCTCCGACGCTAGGCGCAACAACGCCGGCCAAGAATGCCACAACGCTCATGACAGGGTTGTCTGCCTGATCAAAGGGCACCCGTCCAAACCGAAGCGGACCCATGGACGCTTCCGAGTCAAGATAAGGATCTTCGATTGGAAGTGCAATGAACTTTTGGATACACTGCTGTGAAGTACGCGTCCCAACATGCTCCTGCACCTTGCTCCAATCATCGTCGTACATTTCCACACCTTCAAGCAATAAAAGGACTTCCTGGTCTGTCCAATCATCATCTGTGCTTCCATGTACAGCAGCACTGGAGAGTTTTACAAAATCTCCACTGAACATGTTGGAAGGGAAGCGGCCTTCCAGATAGCAAGACGCACAAATATCGAAATTCTTCTCTTTAAGATGATGATAGCGAACAGAGGAGCAGTCTGTTCCGCAAGTGTCGCAGGTACAAAGACCTTGCGTTCGTGAGGTACTAGAACCATTGACACCATTGGCGAGGGCAGTGGCTTCAGAAGAGGATACTGGGCGTGACGATTTATTTGAAGTTTGGTATATGGAGTTACGAAGCTGTAAAGAGGCCGATGTCTGGGATGATGTAGTGCCACCATTGACAGCAGCAGCACCTGGATTTTGTGGACGTGTTCCAGGATGTAACGACTGGAGACCACGGGGCGTATCGAGGATAATACGAAAGTGGCCGGTAAATGGAGGAGCTAGAACTGCAGGGCGTGACTCTGGATCAATCTGGAGCCAAGATTGAGCACTACAGGTTTTTTATTGAGCATAAAACACACCTGGTAGTTGATAAGGCCCCACTGCTCTAAAAACGCGTGTACCCGCATAATGGCGCAGACGTCTCCTGCGAGATTCCGTCGACAGGCAGTAAGAGTAAGATACTCTGTGGGCCTGAGGCGATAAGTGTTGATCATAAAGTCCCTGTAATCTTTGTATATCGCAGGCGTTTTTGATCTGTTGCGCGAGTTGAAAAACTCAGGTAAAGCGCGCCTTTCGACAGGATGGATTTTGGACATGTCGAACCACGCCGAGTATGAGGGAATAATGACTTCATGAGTCTGTGCAGCGAGATATTTTCTGGCCTGTTCCTCGAGACGCTGACGGGTAGCTTCGAGCTGAGCGGGGTCTTCTTCGTCATTGTCGTCCGCTGAGTCGTCGTCGTCAGCGCCATCGGCCATGGATACATCTCCGCCGTCCTCGTCGTCTGCATCGGTCTTAAGAATCCTGACGCGACTGCCGGATTCCGGGCGAGGCTCTGGCTCATCCTCTGGTGGAAGATTTCCAATGTCGCCAGAAGTAATAGGTTCAAGCTCGCTGCGTTTCCCTGGTGCTGTGTCTGGGTCTACTGGCGAAGCATTTTCTGACATTCTTGCCCGTTTTGGGTCACTTTCTTCTGGCGACGGGGATCCGGTTCGTTTCTCCATTTTTGATTGTGCGCGAGGTTGAAGTGACTGGCGTGATGGCTCGGCAACTTTCGGCAAAATTATGTAACCTATCAAGCCACGCTAAGCGCGCGTGAGGTGTGCATACAATCACATTCACATTCACTGTAAGTAATAGTCTCTTGACAATGATATCCTTCCAGCATAACCGTGAGCATTGATACTAAGACACAGTGGATGATCGAGTGATCTTTGACCCTACTATCATCCCTCGTGTTGCGATACGTGGGAAAATAGTGAAGCATTTTATAAACTTTCTCTGAGCGATACAATTTCACGATGCACTACAAGAGCGTCCAACGTATGATCCGCGGCTAGGATACCTTCGCATCAGAGCGCATGGTGGACTCACTCCGAATGTCATTCTGCACGGGTAGACCCCCATCTCGTTTTTGGATGCCCTGGATGGCATGTTGATGTGACTAGCTGGAGGAATACTACAAGCGTCGTTTCTCCGCCACCTGCTGCAAGTGCTGACTCAGATGTTCTTTCTCTGCGGTACCGTCATACGATCCAAGTTATCCCTGGGTTCCACGAGATATCTCCTGGCCTGAAAGAGTCACATTAGGGAATATCCAAACGAAGCCAGCCCAAGCTGGTTGATCTGCGTGTGCTCTTAGGTCGACTTCCCATTCCAATTGCATAATTTATAGCCGTAAAGTCAGGCGGACTTCATTGTCACTGAAACAAATCTCGCCGCTTAATCAGACAGAAGCCTTGATTAGTACTAAAGGTAAATGAGGTCAAGTACACAAGCGTTATCTTTGGTAACTAGCTGTACATTAGTCCATGAAAATCCAGAGCAAACGACCTCGACTCCAGTCGCCTCGCATTGTGGACAGCAGCTAGAATTCAGGATTAAACCCACATATCTTTAATAACCGGATGATGTACCCAAGACCAGTCCCCAGAACCAGTCCAGTAACAAAGCGCAAACCCGTCACCTCAAAGACATCAAAGAAGAAGGCCAGCCATTCGATGATATCGATGCCACCACCAGCTTTCCGTTGACTATGGTACGACCCACAGGCGCCCTTTCCTTGCCTTAGCGTACTATCTTCAGCATACTCGATCTTGAACGGTAGTCGGACAGCAGATTTCAGAGCAGGAGCATAATCAGATGCTGCAAGCAACCCAGACGTAAAACCATCTTCGTGAAAACCGTATTTCAGATAAGCACCAGCGTAAGAGATGTTCCGTTTTCCTTGGATTTTGGACATGAGCGCTTGTGCTTGAACAGCCTGGAGTGAAAGTGTTATAAACCACACACGCAAGGAAAACGAAAATTTCATACCTTTCCATCCAGAACAGGATGCTCATAGTTGTAACGCCCAAAGTTTGTGGCAGGTTCAAATGGAGGGTTAAGGGTGACAAGGACAGGACCATGTTTCTTCTCTGAAATATGTTGGAGGTCGTTCATACCATCTGTAACAGATATTAGCGAGTGCAGTATTAACTAAATCCATCCACATACATGTCCTACATTTTCACGATAAGCAATTAGGACAGACGCCTTTCATGAGCGTGAACAACTCACAAAGAAACTCTATCATGATTCGCCTTGCGGTTGCCGTTCTCGTCCACCTGGGAATAAGTCAAGTAGTTCCAGCATGACCACGCGCTTCGTGCTTTAGGCATGAGTTGAGGATCATCATGAACTATAACTACATTCGTGTTCCATTGAAACATTCCCAGAATATCCTCTTCGTCCTTTGTCATGTCTCTCCGGCACGTAATATTGACAGAGCAGTATCCGAGTGACAAGCGAGAATAACGTGGTCGTAGGTCGACGACTGGCCCAAAGCAGTAGTAAGCTCTACCAGGGATCCTTTATTGCGAATAGAGGCTATGGGAGTAGACAAGTGAAGCTGCGACGCCGGAAGAGATGATAGAATTGCTTTCACATATTTACGACTATTAGGAGCGTTAACCAGAAGGTTAGATTTACGTTGCGCGAGCTAACCTTCCACCGGGAATAGTAAGCCAGGAAGGCTTGCCCGTGATTTGGAGAAGATGATGATTGTGCATAAATTGAATCAACGTACGCGCAGGAAAATCCAAAGCGCACTTGTCCGGCGGTGTGCTCCAGATTGCTGCAGTCATTGGCTTAAGGCTGTTAGCGATAAAACGAATGCGTGAAATCATAAACATACGGGATACTCACAATAAGATAATTGTCTTGAAACGAGTCGGAGTAACCTTCTTGTTTCAGATATTCTCCAATTGACATTTCCGCAACGTCCACTGCACCGCTGTTCCACTTGGCAACGAGTCTTTGGCCAGAGGCATTGAAACGTAACACATCATAAAGCATTCTCCACATGTTGGGATCAAATAGTCGCCATGGCTGACAGAATATAGTGAAGATGGTATCTCCAGCCCACTCAAATTTACCTCGGTCTCGCGATACGCTGAATGTCATCTCTGTTTGCGCAACTGGAATTGCTGGATACAGCTTCAAGAAACGAAGGAAATTTGGGTAAGTGCATGGGTTGAAAACAATCTGGATAGATGGGCCAGCAAGTAAGAGAAATAAACGAGTAGATTCGAGAGATAATTCGTACAAATCCAGAGTCAACGTCCACGCCTTCTTTGGAGGGAAATCGAACAGTATTAGCGTGTCCCCCAGGTCTGTCCTCAGATTCAAAAAGATGAACTTCCACTTTCTTGTTGCTGTGTTCATTCAAAAGCTTTCAAACCAGGAATTTAGCGGGTACTCGTAGGCATAAAAGTGATGTAACGCATTACCCAGGTGGAAGCAAGACCGGATACGCCTGAGCCTACTACAGCGACTTTCATCACGATGGTAAGAATAGAGTCTAGAGTAAAAAGAGTGGTGGTTCAGCTGTCTAATATTTCTTGTAGTAGCTGTGGTTTTGGCTGGGGGCGATTTTGCCGCCGAGGCTTGGTTCGGTATCCAACCGAATGTCTATAAGTATAATATGGTTGAGATGAGAGATTGTGAGCGCCTAAATGCCACCTTTGGCGCGCGCTCAATTGGTTTACTTTGGCTTTTTCAACATTACAGCTTCCGAATGTACTAGTACCCAAACTCGGAACAATTGTTGTCTAGATTTCTGGATGCCACGCTCACCAACTATCACTGAAAGATACAAGCTTACAAGCTTGCACCAAGTTAGTCAAACCAGTGGTTGCTGGAGGTGACACGATTATATTGTTCAACTCTGGCCAATAAGTAGCCAAGTTCATGGATACTTGGCAATTGCTTGAATCGAGCGGCTTTTTCTTCTCGGGCAGTACAGAGTGTTGTTTAGTGTAAAAAGAAAGGTGATCCCGGGAGAACACGTACACTTGAACGGGACTGTATCACTGATTCAAGGGCTGACCTGAGCAAGTTTCAGTGAGCATTGGTCAACAACGTTCGTCAAGGAGGGTGTACAAATATAACGTTAAGAGCTGGATGACATTGCGAGGGAATATGCAGGCCTGTGATGATGGGATGAGGAATGCAAAGCATAGACGAATACGAACATCTGAGGATGTATCTGAGCTGGCTAAACCATTGTTATTGGTTGAGCAGCCACCGAGTTTGAAAGCTGTGAAGCGTCACAGAAGGTAAGGAAACTTCAAGCTTCAAGGCTCAGTATCAGTGAGACTTTCGATCTTTAGATGGGGAACTGTTCCTAGGCCTGGCTTGAAGCTTTAGACAAACGAAATTCGGTCTTGCTGCAGACAGTGGGTAAGTAGCGGGTCATTCCGTAAAATACTACGATTAGCTCCGACATGTTTTATGACAAGTCCTAACGATGTACACACTGTATCTTTAACTGCTCTATTATAATATACGATCTTCACAGATCTACAGCTTCGAGAACTGTTTTTCGGTGACGCCAGCTCCCATAGCCGCAGTCGAACTTATCCCTCCAGTGACCGCCTTCAATAAACTATCTGCATAGTCTGCACCGCTCCACTATAAACACCTTTAGCATTTTGTTCAAAGTAAACGGGAAGAGACATACTTTCTGGTGAGTAAGCACGTCGGTACCGAGCTCTCTCTCCTTTCGCTGGATGAGTTCAACGTACGCCTTCATACCAGTTTTGGCGAACCCTTGGGCGAAGAGGTCTGATATGTAAGCATTGGAATGTAAACCTCCGAGCTGAAATCAAATAAAAGTCAGAAACGCTCATTGAAATTGTAAAATTCAAGTTCGAACCGTGATAAATTGCCAGACGAAGCCAAGTTTACCCAACTCCCAGACATACGATTCCATGGCTTTCTCGGAAAGACCAGCAGCATCCCAGTTGAATGAGGGGCTCAAGTTGTACGCCAACCAGTGTCCAGGACGCACTGCATGAACACCGTGTGCGAATTCTTGAGCTTGGGCGAGAATAGGCTTCGCCGTTTCCATCCATAGCAGATCTGCGTAAGGCGCGAAAGCTATTGAACGTTGAACTGCACATTGTGTTCCTCCCTTGTACCTGTAGAAACCTTCCCGAGTCCGGGGGCTATCAAAGTCAAAGAAAGGTACAGTTCGCAGACCAAACTCCTTCTGAGCAATAGCAACGGCGTTGGAATAGGAAGAAGTAACAACACGCGCAACAAACTTGTTCACTGTTGCGGCGGATTTTCCTTCCTTCGTCAACGCTTCCGCGAGAGCGGTGGAGTATAGTTGGAGATTAGCAGCGGCGATCCACTGATCTTCAATTGCTTGAAGCTGATCGCCGAATTTTCCAGCTCGTTCAGCGTCGACCATAACCTTGTTCAGGGGAGGGAGAGAGGGGTTGGTGCAGCCGAGAATGAAAGGATGGTCTCGGTCATCGATGTTGGAGGTAATGAGGGTAGCAGCTTCGGAATCCGTTCGGGAAACGACTAGATTTTCGACGCCCATGATGTCGTATTGAAGACGAATGGCGACTAGTCTGTTGATATGCTCGGAGACCGGTACGAGAACCTTTCCAGCCATGTGCCCGCACTTCTTCGTCCCGGGCGCTTGATCTTCAACGTGGATACCGGCCGCACCTTTCTCAACAAACATTTTCGTGAGCTTCATTATGGCAGTCAAACCACCGTGACCGGTATCAGCATCAGCAACGAGTGGACGAAGGTAATCGATAACAGGGGTCTGGGCTAGTTCCGCGTCTGACATTTTAGACCGTGCTTCTCGTTGTTTACGGTCATGGAATAGCTGGGCCATGAAACAAATGTTCTACCTTGTTAGGGACAGTGTTGGATGGATAATCTTGATAGTACCGGATCAGTTGAGGTAGACGCAGGTGGGAACAACAAATTCACCTGCAAGATCGGGACCAGGCTCATTTGTGCTAGCCGCTGTACTGGAGGATTGCCAACCCGAAACATATACGGTTTCGAGGTATTTTGCCATCTGAGTCACCTGTACTGGGTCAAGACTGGGACAAAATGAGCACGACAGCTAGAGAGAGACAGATAGAGAAGAAAACTCACGCGCCGTATGTGTGTGAAGGAGTTCCACGTTTAGCATGCTCGCTAAGAAGGGCAAACAACTTTTTGCCTTGGATCCCAGAAGGATAATCGATTTTGATAGTTCCACGCTTTGAAACGACGTCCGCAGCGGTATAAGGCCTTGTTACTCGTGCAAAGCGAGGACTCTAGTGGATAGAAGATTAAGGAACGGATAAGTCAATGCTATAATGATCATTACCTTCCACCATTCCTCTACTTGTCTAACCTCTGTTTGAAATGTAGCGCGTTCGTTGGACATACTGTGGTTGAAAAGAGGAACTCAAAAGAGGCGACCTGCGCTTGTTTTTGTTTCCACTGCATTTAAGGGAGAGCGGCCTTTGGCTCCTGTCTTTTTTTCCGCATGTGATTTCCCGATTCGGTAACTACGACTCCAAACTCCGACGGAATCCCAGCCTCGTCTTTCCCGAAAGCCGATTTTCATGTGGAGTTTACACTGGGGTTGCGGGCTAGACGCAAAAAAACTGGCCATTTACGCGCTATAATTACGCTTTATGTCCACTGTTTGTATACTAATAATTGGCTCCCGAAATACTCACTCTACCCGATCCTAAACGTGTACATTAAACCCAAACATGGCTCGGCTCCGAGCGCGTTCGCCGTTGATGACGAGTACGGGCACCCGTCATACTGACCCTTGCAGGCCAACCAACCACCCTATCGTCAGAGATTTTGGATGGTTCCTACAGAAAACACAACGTCAAAGAGACTCTGTTTCGAAACCTACTTGACGTTCATCTTCATCTTCTGTCACCATCATAAACCAATCCAGAAAGCCCATAACGGACGGTAAAGGCGAGAATACTCCCGGCGATCTGGGAAACGAGTTAATCCCGCGCCACAAAACAATCGAGAAAGGTCATTGCCTGGGAACACATTAATACCTGAACCAACCGCTTTTCGTTCATCGGGCCAAGTCGGACGAGGAAGAAGTTGAGGATCGTCAAATTAGTCGTCTCCAGGATCACCCCGGTTGAGGGATGAGTGGTCAGATCAACGAGTTTAAGAATCGCCAAGATCCGCAATACACTTGACGTCAGACTTGAAGGAGGCTTCATGAACAAGGCTTTGGACGGATGAAGCAGATTTGTGTTCCCGTCGAACCTTGCATACGGTCAACGGAAATGGCAGCCTTCGGGATGCTGAAGAACATACCGCGGTACGCGATGGCGCGGACAAGGTACCAAGCCAAATAATTGTGGGCAGGAGAGGACAAAGTTGAAGATTTGAGGTAAGAAGAACAGCAGTAACGTTTTCGAAAAGTGTGCTTGTATTCCCACAACAGCAAATGCCATCCCAGTAACGTAGCACAGTGTATCCCCAGGGAATACTCGAGCTGGGTACCTGAATGCAAAATCAGTAGGTACCAGGAGAATCAAAGGTTCACTGACCAATTGTGATACATAAATCCAGAACAAACCGCAACAAGCGGCAACATAAAGTACAAGCTAAACAGATGTCGTTCAACAAGCTCTTTACTTCCATACGCCATGCCAGCACTCCAGACCCCCCCGAACTCAACTTCAGCCTTGCTACCGAGAAGATGGACAGGCAGATGGAAGCCTATAGGCCAAGGTAAGTATAGTAGATCGTTGAGAATAACTGATATTGCAATGATTAACGCTTGGCTGACTTCTGAGCCATTTATTCCCGCGAGGATATTGATGCTGTTTGTAGCGAACGTGGATAGTAGGGACATGTACAGATAGTAGAGAGGTCCTGAATGACCCGGTTAGTTTGAAACTATGCCATAGCAAAAGGCTTACCCAAATTGACCAGAGATCCAAATAGAAATCGTAAAGGGAGCGGAACTACGATGTGGGTGTTTCCACCTTCGGCAAAGTAGACCATAAGAAGTGGAATTGATGCTATGATTGGAATAGGCAATTTATGCCGCCATCGAATGTCAAAGATATCGTCCAAAAATCCAAGGATAGTCGCTATAAGGAGAGAAAGCAGCGAAGAAAGATACACAGCAAGCTGGGATATCATTCAGAATCAATTGAAATCGGTGTAAATCGAGGATCTCACTCGCGAATGAGGGAATTCGGTAACAACTATCCCTTCTGGCGTTTGCATCGACTTCATGGTCAGCGAATCGGAAAACGCGAACGGAATAAAAAGGATCAAAGCTAGGATGTATACAGATGCACACACAAGCCCCAAGCTTTCTGGGCTGACGAGAAAGTCAGGTGCTGAACGAGATTCTGCGTAAATAGAACGTACATTGGATCTGTGTAGACTTTCAACAAATCTCTGCCACTTAGTTTGGTTTTGAAAGTGGGACCCAGTGCTGGTACCAGATACAACGTAGTAATCAAAGCGAATACTGAGAATCCTATTGAGGTATAGAGCCCCGGTAGAGAAGGTACAGGTTCCAGAAATGGCCGAACAATGAACCAAGAGGCGATAGGCACCAGGCCAAAGATGATAGTAGGCGGTAATGGCCGCGGGGTTATCGCACTCGACGCCATGGTCGTAGTTGAAAGTAAAGTAAACGTTGGATAGACGTGTTTATTTGCGACGTGTCGCGATAAAGTCACGCGAGCGGCTGTTTGTGAAATGGGTACCAGTGCACCAGAACATCTAAACAGCTCAGGATGCAGAATACAGTATTCGCAAGGTAAAGGACGAGGTGTATATGGTGAGGCAACTCTTATCAGAACAAGAATACTCGCACTCAATACTTCTGGATAGCGTCTCGCTTGATTTCTAAAGAAACGATCATCGAAATCAGTCCAGTTTTGTTTTTTGGACCAGAAGAATACGAAACACATGGAAAGTATACTGCTCTGGATCACTATACTTTCAAGTGGAAAGATGGTCGGATGGCTTTAGCCTTGGGCCTTGGTTTGTTACTCTTGTCTGTTCTCTCTTCCAAGATTTAACAAGCCAATGAAGGATCTCTTTTCAATCACTCAAACTCTCCAAATGTCTCTTATACACTCGACACCCACACAGACTCGATACGTTACAAGACGATTCGAGATATCGATCCAGATGAAGAGCTCTGCATTTTTTATGGCCATAAACTCTGGTTTGAGCCTGTCGGTGCTACCGAGCTCGGGACGGATTCTGAGCCGGATAATGGCTGGGGAGGCCTAGTGGAAAATTATAATCAGGAAGAGGAAGCTTTTGATCCTGATGAAGTTGTCGAGCAAGACTCGCTTCCCTTCACGCGATTCAAACCTCCTCCAGAAGAGGAAGACCTGGAGTCAATCAAGACCGGCACGTAACTGTAGTATGATTTCGATATCACACTCACCGATACTCCAATGTGTCCAGTTCCGGCTTGGGTTGTCGATATACCCGAACCTCGTCATATCACGACGTTGTTAAAGTGCGTCAAGCAGCTAATCGTAAATCTGTCCCCCCGATATTGATTCCGGAACCTTAGATGGCTCAAAGTTTCTGGGCTGGAAGATCCCGATCTTGGGCATCTCAAGAGGATCAGGAAGCAGGACAACCAGACGACGTTGTTATTATCAGTGGAACCAGTGGAACCCGAGCTGCCTGCCGAGTTCGAACTTCCTAGCCCGTTCCAGATACCTGTTCCCTCGTCTGCCGCATTGACACTTACTTCCCTCAACCTCAAAACCGCGCTATGGCCCACCTTCTACGCACCCAAACGGAAGGGAGAGATGGAATCTTGGTCTCACGGCAAGGTCAAATGGGCTCGCGATGCAATGCAAGTTGTCGTAGCGGAAGCGCAGAGGGCACGATCCGAAGGCGAAGTTAATGTCCAAATATTTGCGTAGGAACTATAGACTCACCCCTCTTTATAGCTTCCCATCTTCGCTTTCCTGCCTGTGTCCTACGAAGATGGCCTGGATAGAACGGCAGCAGCACGGGACACTCGAAATTCTACCTCACACCCACTCCGACATGCTGCACTTAACCTCATTCGAATGGTAGCGGATCTAAACGCAGAAGAATCTGAACACGGTTCAAATTATCTTCTTACAACCAAAACCGTCTTTTTGAGCCACGAACCCTGTATCATGTGTAGTATGGCACTGCTACACTCCCGCGTCAAAGAAGTCTTTTATCTTACACCAATGCCCAAGACCGGTGGGTGTGGTGGTATAGCGTGTCTCCCGATGCTTGAGGGAGTTAATCATCGATTCGAGATCTGTGTTTGGAATGAACCCCCATCTGACCTGACAATAGACGAAACACTAGACGCATAAATCATTCTTTAACGTGCATTGAACTTCGAACGCTTCGACTTCTGAAGCTGTTGAGAAATCCCGCAGATCTGCAATGAGCTTGACTGTTCTTCATGGGAAACACTGTTACTTACTCAGAAGTCCTCGTCCTAATGCCTACAAAGTATTCTTGAGCACACTTCTTCGCAAGTTGAGCCAAGGCTCACAAGGCCAAGGCCAAAGCGACAATTAAATTCCCATATTGAAATTCGGGAAAGACGAGGCAAATATCGCGTGACTCTAAGTAGCACGTGCATAGACAAACAACGCGCTTTCTCTTACCTTTACTACCATGCCAGCCACTTCTTCTTCGCGTCGTAGAACGACTGCTCGTGCCCAAGACGACTCTGATATTGAAGATGGGCCCACACAAGTTACCGCTCGAGAGGATGTCGATGAGGATGAAGATGAAGGCCCCCGACGCGCCAAAAAAGAAAAGAGATCTCTCAAAGGCAAGAGTCGCGCTACTGAAGCTCAGCAAGCCGTCAGTAATGATGACGACGACGATGACGATGATGAGAGAATCGATGTCGATAACTTTGCCGACCAACCTCTGGCCAAAGCAGACGTACAAAAAATCAATGGGCTCTCATCAGATTGGCAAACCATGGTCAAAACTATCCACAGAAGTAACAATATGGTTTCGGATGTAGCTGTGGCTCTAGCTGATAATGCTGAAGGCGAAGATGCCCAAAAAGTATGCTAATGTGTGCGCGACGCTTGGGGGGGCTGCTAACGAAATTTTTATTCAGGGCTTGTTGGAACTTGAACGTTTGCTCAAAGGTCTCGTCGACATCGAAAATGAAATGCAAATCAATCATGATGTTCTTGAGAACTTGGGTCAAGAAGTAGCCAGTGGCATTGAGATTGTGAGTAATTCAATCGAATTGAGCGCCCGTACACGCGCTCAGAGACTGTCTGCCAGGACAGCATCATTCAACAATATCAAGAAAATGTCCAAAAAACCAAAGAATCATATTTCGCGAAAACTACTAGGCAAAAGTATGCGAAGAACGAAACGTACAGACATTTTAAGGAGTCTATCTATGTGTGTGATACAAGATCAAGTCTTTGATGATAAAGCCAATCTTTTTTTTATGTACAGGAAATCGAGCATCCTGGACAAGCCATGCCTCCGGTAACAGAGCTTATGCCCAAAGGTAAGAACTTTTGTCCATTACACACTGCGTCTCATCAAACCTTTTATCCCAGAACCTGGCGATGACAGTGATGATGACGAAGACCTGGAAATGGGCGCGGTGACACAAGACTACAAATGTCCGCTCACGTTGAGGCCTCTTGAAAATCCCTTTACTTCGTCAGTATCTTTCTTGCGATATCAAAATACAATCCTTGACTTTGAACTGCAGAGAGGTCTGTGGTCATTCGTTCTCGCGGGACGCCATTCGCGAATATTTTGCCAACGACAGAGGCTCGAAGGACTGTCCGGCTTCGGGCTGTACTCGATCGTTCCGACTCTCAGACTGCAAGCCAAACAGAGACCTTGCCAAAAAGATCAAGCAGCACGAGAGAAGACAGAAGAAAAAAGAAGAGGAAATGGATGTGGAGGAAGTTGTCGAATGAATACTCATTGTATCTACTCCATGTCTATGTCGCTTATTTCTTCTGGATCCTCTGTTTCTTCTAGATCCTCCGTGTCCTCCAGATCCTCCGTGTCCTCTAGATCCCCCGTGTCCCCTAGATCCTCCGTGTCCCCTAGATCCTCCATGTCCCCTGGATCCTCCATGTTTTCATGTCTTCCATATATCTCTGAGTCGAAGTATATCCTCGCTCGTTTTCCGGTCTAAGTCGAAGTCGCTCTCATCGCTATTCCCGTCACTGTAGATATGCTTCCTTTTGAATTTACCCCTAACATCATCCCCTGCATCCTCTTCTAATTCGTTTATCGAATCAAGGAGCACACCAAGAGAGATGTACTGGAAACTATGAGCACCAGGGATCTTTTGTGCCACCTGTTTGCGAGACAACTCCCATGCGTACCACGCACGTTGAGATGAATTTTCTTCTCCGAATATATCAATTTTTGTATTTTGAACCAAGAGTTGAGTGTGTCCCCTACGAAATGAATATTGTAGTTGACGAAGAAATGATGTTATTGGATGATGAACATACCTTAACTTTGACATTTTTCCCTTAAGATATTTTGGGCCGGGAGCTTTCGCCGAGATCGTGCCTAAAATAACTTCCTCTTCGCCAAGCGACGTCGTCGAGGACAAGGAATATGAGTCCAGAGTTCTACAGAAGATATCACGATAATTCTCATTGATTTCGAGGATATTCCTGCTCATTCCGGTGTCGATGGTATATATATCGATCCCGAGTAGGTCTAAGCGTCCTTGCAAGAGCGAGTGTAGGTCGTCATCTTGAATGGAAGGCCCCAAGCCGGGTGCAATTACTGGGGGTCTTATTGAATGCCCTGGTCGCAAGTCACGAGTTGCTCCCGCGCGATGGCTCGGAGGGTTGACTGGTTTCACGTTCGGTAGGGTGATTCGTCTTGCTAGAATCCCGATAGCACGTTCGGAAATGTAATATCTTGAATTATTCAGTATATCAACATTCTCAGGCGCACACCAATCTGGCTTTTGTTCAAAATGCAACCTCGGCAACTCTTTTACGTGAACTGCCTTATGGTATGGAATGAGCATCATGTTAGTAAGATAAAGGCTTGGTGGGCTCTTTGGTCGTACACACCTTGCCTGTTTTGGGATAATCAACAGCATTCGAGTGCAATTCAGCAAGTTTTATGCAGTCCTCGTCAAAGACCCCTTCCTGACTTTGGTCGGCGATGATTAACCATCTCGTGGCGATGAGACCAACAATCTGAGAGGTAATGTTAGGACCGCTAATTACGAAGTATAGTGAGATTGCATACGTCGCCGGTGATATACTCCAAGATAAAATCAGACACGTCGTTCAACGTGCAATCCTGGGGCAGTAACTTTCTGGCTGGGCGCTCATATTTGGCCGGTTCTGCGATCTTCTTGGGCCTCAAGTTGGGATGGACAGCCATCGGGATAACGTTGTACGTGTCTCCGTCCAGATCTCCTCCACCCAGTTTCGATGGCATCGGTCGCGAACCTAGAGGAAAAAAGTCAGTAGTGCTGGATGTGAGCAGGGAATAGACAAAACCCCTTGTTGGAAAAACTACGGTGTTGATGAGAGGTTCATGTTCGAAGCATGATCCTGGTGGAGGTTTCCCGATGGCTCTGGCCATCTGGATGTCGCCCGGATGGCACACTGGTGATCTAGTAATCAAGACATCACCTTCGATGTACTGAACTTCACCATTGATTGGTTTTACAGCGGCAAAGATTTCGCCTTCGTGCAGATGTTCATGGACATCGGCAACACCGACAAGGTTCCAAGCACCTTCGACAGGAATCCTAGTATGATGTTTGAGTTCTTCAAACGAGGATGTTCAATGTCAAAAACTATTGTAACTATGGTTTAAACTTACCTCGCAGGATATGATGGACAGCATACTGAAGCATAGATTGGTAGAATGGATCATTCTGATATAGATATTCCATCCCTAGGCGAGAAAGCTGAAGTAGAATCGAAGTCAAACTAAATGAGTTGCCAAGACCGAAATTCTCCAGCAGTCGAGCGGCAGTATCAAGACTCTTGGCCGCACAGTAAGTATGCTCCACTGCTTTGTCCTGCAAAGCTTGAAAAGCCTCGTATGGTACCCCCAGATCTTCCAGAACCATAACAAGTGGTCGATTAAGCGAAAGTTTTAACGGGCGATCGAAAAATTGGGCAATCTCGATATTGTTGGTTAATTCAGTTCTGAACTTGTGCATACTTGGGCGTACGCAAATAACGTTTCCTTTCAGTTTGTAGTCGATGCTAAGCATGCCTTTGGATCCTCCATGTCGGATCTGGAAAGCAGGTATTGTGGGATCGGTACGATTCCGAGTGCGTCGTCTCGTTGCTTTGAGTTCAGTCCAAACTCGCGAGGCAAACGCAGCAGACATTGTACCACACCTGAATAAATTGTCAAACAATTGGTTTAGTCGAAGGATTGCTCACCCATCCGTATAGTTGTACTTTTCGTCAATTGTCAGCTTATCACGAAAGAACAACGTTTCTTCCACTTCAACCAGAGAAGCCTCAGTAGCAGTGAAAGCTTGAGAAATTCGAGCACCGTAAAGAGCGGGGCAACGTCGAAGCTCTTTGTCTTCAAAGCTTCCTATTTTTTTGATGATCTGAGAGGGACTGACGTCGTCGAACGGTTTAAGAAACCAAACTACTCAGAGGATTAGATTTGAGGGCATTTCCAAGAAGGTTTCAACTCACCCGTGTGATCTTTGAGTGAACTTTGAGTATAACCTAAAAACTTGAATTTTCGGCCAGCAAGTGTAAAGCCGTGCTTTAAGTATGTGCCAAATCTTTCTTGGATGAAAGAGTCATCGTCAATGCTTCGCTCGTGTCTGATTGAACTTTTTTAAGATGGCTAAGATGCAGCGTAACTTGAGCCGTACCTGTATTTGTTGCTTCCCTCATTAGCAAAGCAAACTTTCAGGAAGCAATCGTGTTTCGATGAAGGATACCACCTTATGACACGATTAGAACGTTCTATAAATGGTCCATCTGGGTGGTAGCTTGTCGGTGTAATCCTAACATGATAGGAGGTGAACAAGTTCATATTAGTCAATTGTGACGTGGGTGGTCGATGGAGAATGGGTGTAGCTCCACTGCTATCCACTGTGGATTGACCTTCTCCAATGCCACTAGCATAGCTCTTCGTTGCTGAAGTGAAACATTGCTCGATGCTATCATAGCTTTCGCTATCTGACTCTCCCGTCCACTGATTTACTTTTTCAGCAAAGTGACGAAGGACGTCCGCAGTATATTCCGATCCTCTCAGTCGGACAAGAGAGCGAATCTCAGGCATTAGGACGACCATTTCTTGAACGTCTACCCGTAATCGACGAACTAGATATTCGACTTGAAAAGCAACAGGCCATTCAAGCTGCTGGATGAAAGTGGCTACTTTTGCAATGGTTGCTTCATTGAAGATGTTACGACGGTCTATGGGTTGATCATAAGTATCGATTTGGCCTTTCATTGGACGAGTCTGAACAATACGATACAGTTCTCGAAACAAGGTCTGATCCCTTTTTGATGCGCAGACGAGGCGTATGACTTCTGAAGTATATGGAGCAACTATGTCGTGTCCACGGAGAGGAAGGTACGACCCACGCTCGTTCAAACGGCTATCGGGTGTGACTTTCTGAGTTTCAAAAGAAGGAGGGTACCAGAGATTGAGGTAGATCACTGGTTCGAGTCCAGCACCAGGTTGGGGCTTATGGCTGGAGACCGAAAGATATCGGATCCAATCAAGTCGAATACGGATGATAGCGACCACAGGATCAACAAAATCACCCCTTACAGAGATGAGTATTTCTGGTGGTCCATCAGAATTGAGCGTCAGCTGCCCAGTTGGGAGGCACAGGTATTCCCATTCAATGGATACAACTCCGTCTCGAGCTAGCCAGCCAAACTGGATTTGGTCAATGTTTACGACGCCTTCCCTCAGAGTAGACTTTCGCGCCTCTTCAGTCTCAGCGGTTGTAGGATCTTGGAATGGGAGACGACTGATCTTTTCCAGAACATCAGGCCTCGGTTCATTTCGGCTTGCACAAAAAATGACTCTTTGGCCTTCAAATAGACATTTCTTGGATGGTGCACAACCGTCATTTCTCTGTCCGTATTCATCGAGAAACTGGGTGGCGATTGGGACATTAGGAAGTGTCAAAAAGCCTATAGCACACTGAGCTGATGACATGGAGAAAAGGAGGAAATATCTTGCCCGATTGAGATCCATCATGATCGCTGGAACGTAGTATGGAAACATGGAAGTTGATGGGGTGAGAGAGAAGGTGAGTGTATCCAGGTCCATGGAGAATGAGTTCAAGTTTTCGAGTTACGTCAAATTTAGTGCAAGTTGAGTTGATATTGCGCATAAAGATGTCCATCTTCAGCAGGATTCAATATTCAACTAAACGATAGTACGGTTAGCATGGCTTCCCAAGGAGAATAAGTTTATTACTAGTAATAAGTTAGGCGTAGATGTGATAAGCAGAGGAAACGTCGGGCGCTAAATTCAAGTTGAATCAAAATTGGGCGATCGTCCCTGATTGTCCTGATTGCTTTGTATTATTGGTTATCAAGCTCTGAGCTAACTCAGGCTAACTCTTGCTTTCTGGGCCGGCTAGTCAATGGGCCCGTGCCTCCTTTTAGTTACATGTCGCAATAGCTACAATAATAATTCTTTCGCCTTCGACCCCTAGTTGGCCCAATGAGTTGACCCTAGCGTAAGTTGATGATAGTGGTTGTCCTGTTTCCTTGGGTAGTAGATGATTAATGAGATGGATTCCGCGTCGCTTGTCGACTGTCTGTCTCCCACAGCGTCTGGTACGGAAACAGCATAAATACCAACGACTCGGAGCTGGCTACAAAAAGTTAGTTCACAAAGCTCGATACTAGTGAGCTGAAAAGCACAGTCAAGCACAGTCCAGAGATATCGATGATGGCTTGCCGGTCAAAGTAACTTATATCGTCTCGGTTCCCTTCAATCTCATTATCCCGTCTTGCCATAGATTATTCTCGAGAGGAGTAGTTTTCGAGAACAGTGAAATGCTGGTGCTCGAGAAAGCTGATATGATTGACATTTCATGATAAATGCCAAGCTCTAGTATGACTTGATCGAGAGTACAGTGGCTGACACTGGCTGTTGGCGAGCACAGTCGCTAGTGCAGGCGATTTGCTGTTTGGGCGATCAGAAATTGTAACCCTCGTATTCCGACTAACAGAAACTCTACCACGAGGGTTCAGATTCTACGCTCTAACCTTCCGCCTACTCACTTTCTACTTGGATCCTGGTTGGTGGAAAGTCCTCTTGAGATTCTAGACCATACACTCTGTCCATCTTACATCCATCTGAATGATCGTGTTATATACAAAACATCCGTGATAAATACCCTAATATACGGAGAGAACTATACCGCAGAACCCATAGACAAATCTCCTTCGGATTGATCATGACCTTCAAGTTCATGCTCCATCCTGCTAGTATGGTCATGGGAAAGAACAAATCCAGCCGACGCAGCATGAAAGGTGCTTAGTTTGTTCGTCGCATCAGCTCTCTTCGAAGGTAGCGGGGGTTTGAATCTCAAGGCACTACCTGAAATCCCAACACTGACAGTATACAGCGTGTCCGTCCGCCATGCTCTACCGTCCGCCAACCGGTAAATGATGAGGTAGCTGACAATTTGCTATCAATTAAAAATCAGTCACCAACTCGAATCTTGACCTTGAACACCACCACAACAAATTATAACATACCTGGGCAGCGCATGAGATGAATAGCAAGACTTGATTTGCAGGATTATTGACTGAATAGGTGATGAGGAACAACAAGGCACAAACGGAATAGATGGCAGCGGATTCCACAATAATGGTGAGCATAGAAATGTACCCGTGTGCGTGCTCGGCAGGTAAGCTTTCTAGTATTTGTTTCCTGTATACTAGTAGACGACCAGTGATCAGGACGGTGAGGATAATGTTCACTCCAAGGGAGATTGAATAATAGGATGTTCCGAAAGCAAGGGGTAGCTTGGAGTAGAAGGAGAGACCAGGTTCACTGGACTCGAGGGTCCACAAAGTTCCCATGACTAGTTGTGCCATTAATGATCAATACGGTACGGGATAAGAGCATTTGGACCTACTAAAGGAAGCTAGAAGGGTCATAGCAGGGAATGCTGTGACTAAATACGCCACCAGCTTTCCTGAAGATGTCCAGATAACCCAACATCTCCATAACTAGAACAACAATTTCAGTACGTACATATTTAGGAAAGACGACTCAGTGTACCATGAGGGCATCAGACAGAAATGTCAAGACGAAAAGGGAAGCGTCGAACAGGACGTTCACAGCCCAATTCTGCGTTGCAAGGAAGAATGGCCAAGGCCCCCCTGCGATATCTTGAGAAACCACAACAAGATTACGAAGAAAAAAACTCACCTGGGTAGTTTCGATTGTCTACATACATGAGCTGCACCGTGCGGGCCTGAACAATCACGAAAACTGTAGCTACTGAAACTAATACGGTGATGTATCCCAGGAGAAAGAGTGATTTAGGGCTTTGCTTTCTCCGCTTCCACAGATATATGGCACAGGAATAGTATAGTACCAATTGAATTCCTAGTACCACCGCTCATATCAGACGACCCAGAAGCTTAGGCTCAGTGATGAGGGACAAGTAGCTTACCATAACCAACCCCACATGCCACGTCGCCAGCGAGAAAAAAACGTTCCAGCTGGATGATCGTCTCTGATTCATCTGGTCCATAGTACGGGGCCATTTTTGTGAGGAAATATAGAGAGACCGGAATCTCAAGTTTTTATACATCTTCTGAACCAATTGTCCCGCAGATGGCCATGTATAAAATTTTCAGTGGATTCCTCACATCAGACATGGCTTCATCCTCTTCTGGGGGGAAATAGGTTGATATACTGATTTGAGCGTTTCTACAGGTACGGTCAGTTCTCAGACTCGCGTTGGATTTAGTACTAAGCGATTGAGAGCGATTTAACCCTGAACGACTACAAGTAAAGTTGAATTCATGATTGTGGCTCACTTAGCGATTCATCCCGTTCCTTCGCTTTTTATTTGCTATTTAGCAGCCATCAGTGGGTATGTAAGAAGTAGTACAATGCAGTACTTACTACTTGTGTCTCATTCAAAAGTAGCTATGAATCGCACCTGAATTTAAGAACTGACCGTACCTAATCGCATACAATTCACCAAGCGATTCTGGAGCAATCCAAAACACCTGAATCGCCTCAGTACCGCGGTTCAACTTTGACCGATGAGAGGCAAGGTCATGATAACGATTCTGGATTCTGATTTGGATTCTGGATACGTTGTCACATCAGCGGGGCCGCAGCTGTACTGTTTCTTAATCAGTAATTCATTTGTTTTCATCTCTGCTTAAATTTTAGTACATAAATTCCAGATATGCATTGCCAAAAAAAAGGCTTAAAATGTATATTTCTCCATAGGTGGTCACCTATATTCAAATTGACTTCAATGGCACTGTATATCAGCATCTCAACACATCTATCCCTCTACCGACATATCTATCCTCCAAGTCTACCAACACATCTAACACATCTATCCCTCTACCAACATCTGACACTAGCCATCCCCTGTCGGGGCTCATTTGACATAGCTTGCTGAATTCATAGTGGATACGGGGTACTGGTATAATGTTTACAGGTACAATGTTTACAGGTACACTGGCAGATCTACAACCTCAGAAATTTGGTAAGTTCACATCTGCAAAACCTGGGACAAGCTTTGGCTGCTCTGGAGCACTCTGGAGCGCTCCAAAGCTGTCAAAGCTGCCAAAGCAACCCAGAGCAGCTCAGAGCGCTCTACAGCGAGTACCCTTGCTCTGAGATGCTTTGGACTGAATAGCAACTGAATAGAACTGCTTTCATCAAAACCCAGGTTTTGCAGATGCATCTAGCTGATTTGAAGATAGATAGATAGATGATCTTAGCCCGAGTCTTTCGTAATCCACGCTCCCGCCGCAGAAGATCGTAAGGACCGTTAACCAACGGTAATAGCATCTGTGTAACGTGCGTTTTAGAAGGTGCAGTTTGCATCGATGTAGATATCAAAGTTGATAGCGAAGGCAGTCGTGGTAATACCTGAGTACAAAATAAGGACAACTAAATTCTGTAGAGTGATGAGTACAGCTGTTCATAAACCAAATTTATTTACATTGATAGAAAACACATTTCATAGGCAGGAGGTTCAGTTTGGGTTCAGTGTTGTCACTTGTGTTAGACATCCGATAACAAAGACTGGAGAGTTTTTCGACAGTTAAGATCGTATAGAGTAAGATCTGTTACACAGCACGGATGAAGTGATAGAAAAGTTCTCAACGTCAAAAGCAGAAACTTTGAAGTGGTCCAATAATTGAAGCTTGAAGGTCAGCGTTGGAGTAGTTGCTAGCTGAAGCTACGTGAGCGGCTTCTGAACGGCTAGCGTAAGTGTTAGATAAGGCAAGGGCGAACGTACAAAGTATCTTAGAGCTTGGACCAATAGATTAGATTACGGTAGATTATCCTCTTTGGTCCAGCTCGTGTACGCGTCAAGTCTTCTGCTTGTTGCGCTATTCTCCATATATTAGATATTCCTCGTTCTCCTTCTTTCCACTCAGCATTGATTTTTGGCTCTTTTGACTCCATCCCATGGTTCTTATTCTTCCCAATGCTGGGATTCCAGCACCTATTCCGGATGATTTCGACTTTGACTCACATTTGACCATCCCACCAGCATTGGACCCTACAGGCAGGGCCCTTCGCATTCGTTGTGCGCATAACTGCAATGCAGAAACTTATAATGAAGATAGCTTGGCAGCTACTATGAATTGTCGAGACTATAGGGAAGCTTTTCCAGATATTGGTCCTCCGCTTATGGCGCTCTATCCATATACCACAGATGAGTTCTCGTTGTTAGCAGCCAGCACTCAATTATGTGAGAAAGTGGGACCGCTTCCCACCTTCATCATTATGGAAATAGAACGGATTAGACTCCAGAAAGACATTAGACGATCTTCGGCGAGCACAGCATCAGCTACCACTACAAAATCTCTCCCAATTGCAGGCTCGATGTTTCATTCAAACCCAGTCGAGCGTATCTCTGGTCAACAGCCCAGAACCATCATTTCAGATGTTTATCTCTATTCAATTCGACACAAATTCTTTCTTCCTCTTAATTGGTTTACCAAGGACCGTCTTCAATTGGCACAGCACAGACTTCATGACCTGCATACCAAGGTCCATAGAACTGAACCGACGGCTGAGAGCACTCCATCAGAAGTCAAGGTTCTAGTTTTTGACATGCTTAAGATGTCTGCACTTTGGGGTGATGATATGGAACATACGTGCATGTCGCCTATGAAATGGATGGAATGTATGTCAAATTACCTCTCAGTGCTCGTTACGCTTTCACCCGCCCATAGCCTGGGATTCGACGGTTTAGCTCTCCCAGTGATATCTTTTGCCACAGAATTTGGCAAACATCTCGATTTTTTCCGAAACTACCCAGATTTCGAAACATCATATCCTATTTGGTACACGTTCGAACGCACAGCCCGGAATGAGATCCTCCAGGGAACACTTTTTAGCAAGGACCACTATGTCCAAAATCTGGCCATCCTGTTGCAGGTTAGAGACCAGGTTAAACTTTTAACAGCTCCTTTCTTGCAGTCGTCTTCAACTCCAGCAAAGCGCCCTCAGATTCAGATTTACGTGGAGCAATAGCAGCTAAGGCTCCGCGCACTGTCACAAACGATTCTCCACAGTCATTTCGCAACGCAGATTCACCGAAACGCACTTCCTCCCCAACATGTATTATTTGCGCAGCATCGCACCTCCTCCGCCTTCATCCCGCCTCAGCTGTTGCCTTCAGCGATGGAAAGCCTTGCTTCTCAGCCTATCAGGACAGCGAGCTCAGGACTCTCAAGCCACTTGGCAGCGCCAAGGAAACAAAGCCTATCTGTATCCCGTACAATCTCGCTTCCGGTTGCAAGCACCAGCATGATGATGGACGACTCCATATCTGTAGCCTGTGCGGACGAGAACACTCAGCCCTCTCTCGCGTTACCTCATGTCTCCGTGTCTTCGAAGGCGTCATCCGACCTTGATCACATTATCTTTCGTCCAGAATTTCTGTCATATACTGATTTTTCATCCTCTATCTTACATCGCTCACCTTTATTGGATACCACTCCTTTTGATACAGAAATATACACTCGTATAATCACACCTTACAATGCAGATGCTTTTGCTCAACTTCTGGACCAATGCAGCTTGTCTGATAAATATCCTCTTCTTGTCAATAATCTCTCCTATGGCTTTCCCATAGGTGATATGCCTCATCTAACAAAGACTGTTATAATCCCCAATCACCCTTCTATCATGGAACACCTTGACGCTGTTTATGAGTATATCAACACAGAACTGGTTGCCAATAGGATGTCTGGACCATTCTCACAGGCAGAAGTAGAACGTATCCTACGCGGATATTTTTACTGCTCACCATTTGTAGTCGTTACGCAGGACCAAGGTCCAAATCTCCCACCCAAGATACGTATTTGTCGCCACCTTTCGAAAGATGCTCCGGATATGGGATCAGTCAACAGTTTCGCCGACAAAGAAGATTTCCCTACACGCTTTGATATGCCCTCACGGGTTGCTGATGCGGTGAGTGTTTCTTTATGTCTCAATTTTCTTTTGCTTCAAAGTGCTTGCTATGTGAGCAATATCACCATATCATCCACTACTTGTTATGCAAGTAATGTTATATCTCCATATCATCTAGTACTCGCTATGCGAGTACAACCATATCTCCACATCATCTAGTACTCGCTATGCGAGTACAATCATATCTCTACATCATCATCTCCACTATCCAATCTTTCAGATCCTGATCCTGATCCCATACTCCAGATTGCATCATCTCCAGATGGCACTCAAGCGTGTGCTTTCGACATCAAAGCTTTTCACCGTACATGCCCTGTTATCCCGGCGCATAAGCCATACTTGGTGGTCTGTGTGGAAGGAAAATTCTACATTGACCATTGCCACCCATTTGGCCTGCGGCCAGCTAGTAGTAACTCAGGTCAGATAGCTAATGCAGCAGTTGACATCTGGAGCTGTGTTGGTCAGGGACTTCAGCCTTTCAAATACGAGGATGATATGAGTGTCTTACGCTTCCACGATCCACATGGTTATTTTGGGGAAGGTTCATATCGTTATCTTTTCGATCGTGATACATGTATGGCCCTCATTGCAGCGTTGGGCATACCATGGCATCCAACCAAGACAGGACTTCGCTTTGCTTTCGATATGACTTTTCTCGGTTTCTTTTGGGACCTGACCAATCGACGTGTTTCGTTGCCACAGATTAAACGCCTAAAGTTCCTGGCGAGAGTCGTTACACTTTTAGACAAGATCGAGCAACACCAGGGTCTTTCGCTCTTGGACATTCAGATCATCCATGGCTCACTGGTTCATCTGTGTTTTGTCTACATCCATGGTTCATCTTACCTCCCACCCATCTCAAATTTCATGTCGCAGTTCAACGAGGATAATTTCATCACTCGCCGTGCCTCGGGTTCTCTTAGGACTACACTGGTTTGGTGGAAAAATCAGCTCACTGCCCCTGACTTCTTCCGTCAGCTGCATCCATTGCAGCCACTTCAGGATTTACACATATTCGTTGATGCGTCCACAAGCTGGGGTATCGGAATCATCATCCAAAATCAGTGGTATGCTTTCCAACTCGTTACAGGTTGGAAAGTTCCGGGTTTGGACATTGGATGGCTGGAAGCTGTCGCCCTTGAACTTCTCATGTATTTTATTGTACAGCTCGGCTTTCGCAACACCCATCTCCTCATGCATTCAGATAACACGGGTGCCATTGGGGCACATAACAAAGGGCGGAGCCGTAACAATGCTACTAACCTCTGTGTCCGCCGAACATATCTTATCTCTTCCGAGCATCTTATCATACCAAAGTTTGTATATATACCATCAGCAGAAAACCCAGCAGATCCCATATCACGAGGTATTTTAGGTTCTACTTCTCATCGTCTTACTAGATCATTTCCTTTACCACCTGAACTATCCTCGCTATTCTACGAGCCTCATCATTAATGACATCCCCGTTTTTGTTCATCTACGATGCACCAGCCAACACAGAGACAGTGGGCAATCAACCAGAAATCCATCCTCTCTCGCAGAGACCTTCGTTAGTCTCAAATACACAGTGGATAGATCCCAATGCAATGTTAGCATATGACTTGGGAATTAGGATACCACATATACCAACACCGATCCTTCAATCAAATATTTATGATGCTCATCCCATTTCCAACATACCCACAATTTCCTTATCAGAAACTCTCCATGATGTTTGTGCTGCAGCGGCTCTTTCGCTTCCAGCAAAGAAGGCACGACGCCCAACGGAACAGAACTACTTGGCACCAAGTCTATTTCGCCCAGCTAATGTACCAGCCGATCGTCGAGTGCTCTTGTGGACAACACCTTTTTCGCTACGCACTCAAGCTGATTGAAATATCGAAATATCACATCGTTTACAAGTGAAAATGTTTGAAGGCTTATTGGCTGCTACAACAGACGATACAAGACAGGCATATGGAGCAGGTCTGCTTCGTTTCAATCAATTCTGTGATACAGAGTTTATCCCTGAAGCCTTGCGAATGCCAGCCTCATCTATCCTCCTTGGCGCTTTTGTTGCAGATCATATCGGAACATGCACTGGGAAGTGTATCCAAAATTGGCTTAGTGGCCTTCGCCTTTGGCATCTATTCAACGATGCAGAGTGGCATGGTCGTGAGGGTTGGATTCCGTCATTGAAGAAAGCTGCAGAAAAGAAAGGCGCAGCTTTCAAACGGCCACCTCGTGGTCCGGTTGAACAACCTCACATGCTCACTCTCTGATCTCATCTGGACCTTGAGAATCCTCAGGATGCATCCAAATGGGCAGCAGCAACGACAGCATATTGGGGCTGTCGGCGTCTAGGTGAACTTATACCGAAGTCCGCAAACAAAATCACAATGGAACATGATGTCCACCGTTCGACTTGTGTTACACGTTCCGTGGTAGATGGACGGCGTGTTATCTCATTTCACCTTCCATGGACAAAGACTACAGGTGTTGCAGGTGGCGAATGTTATCTTACTGAAATCCCAGGTGATCCTCTCTGCCCATATGCGGCGGTGGAAAATCATTTCACTATCAATCACTCACCTCCCCCGGGTACGCCTTTTTTTGCTTATCGTGAAAATCAATCATGGGTTCCCTTGATCAAACCTACTTTCATTTCATGGATGACAGCTATTTTTCGCCTCCACAACCTGGAGTACGTCTTCGGGCATTCTTTCCGTATTGGTGGATCTCTGGCTTATCTTCTGCTTGGGGTTGAACCTGAAATCATCATGAAGATTGGAGGTTGGACTTCATTATGTTTTCTCATTTATTGGAGACGTCTCGAACAAGTTATTCCACAGGCCATAGCCCGTGCGATGCAATCGGAATCTCGTATGAGAGCTTTTGCATCTTCACATCGTTTACCTTTCACTGCAGATGAACTAGACTTTGACCTATCAAATGATTAATCATTTTGTTCTTTCACTATGCCTGCACTCTGTTGGGGTTTTCGGGTTCCTCGGCTAGTTTCACATTCACCCTCAGCGAGCGGTGCTCTGGGAGCTTGGCTCCGTGTGGTATGTTTGGGTTCATGTGATCTCTCTCCTTCAGACCCTTGCACTCCTTGCGTACAGGATTCAACGTCAACGGCCAGCTACCTCTTGGTTTTGGATTTCCTTTCCAAACCAGTATCTGTCCTGGCCCCGCTTTGCGTGACGTTGTTTTCCCCGCAAATACACAAAACTAATTATTGATTTGATTATCTAGATTTCTTATACTCGTAATACGCGTACAAGATACTCCTTATCAAGCCCTTGCCTTATTGCTAGCTGAAGCTACGTGAGCGGCTTCTGAACGGCTAGCGTAAGTGTTAGATAAGGCAAGGGCGAACGTACAAAGTATCTTAGAGCTTGGACCAATAGATTAGATTACGGTAGATTATCCTCTTTGGTCCAGCTCGTGTACGCGTCAAGTCTTCTGCTTGTTGCGCTATTCTCCATATATTAGATATTCCTCGTTCTCCTTCTTTCCACTCAGCATTGATTTTTGGCCCCACCCGCCATTCCCTTTTTTATTTATTTATTTATTGGCTCACGCTTGGTATGTTTGGGTTCATGTGATCTCTCTCCTTCAGACCCTTGCACTCCTTGCGTACAGGATTCAACGTCAACGGCCAGCTACCTCTTGGTTTTGGATTTCCTTTCCAAACCAGTATCTGTCCTGGCCCCGCTTTGCGTGACGTTGTTTTCCCCGCAAATACACAAAACTAATTATTGATTTGATTATCTAGATTTCTTATACTCGTAATACGCGTACAAGATACTCCTTATCAAGCCCTTGCCTTATCGAAGGACTGCGAAGCGCACGCCAAATATACGCCAAAGACGTCAAAGATGTATACTATATGTCGGTGTATGGTGGAGCGCAGTCTGTTCGCTACCTCGCTAGTTATCATTGAAGTGAGAAAGAACTTGCGAGTGTGGGCCACCGCGCCAAGCGCGTGGCAGGTACGAGTCCTGCAAGACGCTAGTTATGGATCGTGCACTGCAACAACCACTGACAAAATGTAAAAAACCGAGGGCTACAAAAATGGAAGTATTATTAAGATGGATAAATGCCGTGTGGTGAAAAGAGTCTACAGCACCGATAATCCACGCATTAGAGGTGCAACCAAGAGGTGGGTGATCTCTGAATCGGCGACACTGATGTGCTCGCGTGGCCTTGACAGTCTTTTGACAGCAGACTGATGGCCGCCTATAAGCCGTCACCAAGCCGTCGCAGTAGCAGACTTTCTAACCAAGGTGTAAGCCGGAGTCGAGTACTTATTGCCTAGGGGAGACAACGGTGACTTGGTGTTTCAATCTCAAATCAAAAGCTCGGGAGGAGAAGCAACAGCGGGAGAGGTTAGGAAAGACAATCTCGTAGAACCATCAATTCCTGAGCAGTTTGAACCGAGTAATTTAATGATATTTTGAGCTTGTTGAAACGTTTAGTGTCAGTGCATGTACTACAAAACAGAACGAATCGACAAAAAAAACAAAGGTAAGTGCTTAACAGCTTTGGGCGGCCATCAGTTTGCTGTCAAAAAACTGTCAAGGCCACGCGAGCACATCAGTGTCGCCGATTCAGAGATCACCCACCTCTTGGGTGCAACCACAACGGTGTTCAAGAGTAAAAAGGTATCAGATGCGGCAAAGTTTTGGGTAACATGGCATATACAGTGGGTAGATCAGAAAGTCACATGTCAAGCGCTTTGACATTTCTAAATATGGGGAAACGATTCTTCCAAATTTGGGCAAGATCAACCTTAATCGGGAAAAAATTCCCACGCAAAACCGGCCATAAGGACGAGCCTTCATTACATTCAGGACTCGTAATTGCACGCGCGCTTGCTGTTTGATGGAAGTGGGCACTTAGAATTTCAGCTCGAGTTAGAGGCAGCGTCCTGGAGGATACCACGGAGCTTGCTGGAATTATCTTCAGTAAACACGAGTTAAACGTCGAGGATGTGATCGTCGGGTGAGCAACGCGAACCTGACTATCATTCAGCTCACTCGAATAAGTCGCAAGGGAGAAAGCGGATGGAGCCCTCCTAGCTTCAGCCTAAGCAAAGTAATTCGCAGAACAAAAAGGCTTGGATTACTTGCTTTGAAATCGATGGGGTCAGGAATTCAGGTTTCCCCGGCCTCCGAGAAAGGGAAAAGTACTGACCGTGCCAGCTCACGTCCGCGCTACGCCTTCACCATTTCTGGCTGCTCGCCTACAGTTTATCAGGTAATCAAGGGGAACGAACATGATAATGCCCAAGAAAATCCTCGTCAAGACAGCAAGAATATCGCAGCCTTGAGGCGCCTAAAGCCTTTCTGGTCTTGTAGCTGGGAGACTTATGGATGGGCCTCCTCGGGTAGATCACCGACCATAGGGGCTACGGTGCTTGAGGTGTGGAAAGCGAGAAATTGGTAGAACACGCCGTTGTCCTGGTAGATGACGACGTTGAGAACTATGGGGTGGAAGTGGAGATACCTCTGGAGGATGCGGACATAGACTACGATATGTATGTAGATTCCTCTGGAGTAGTTGTTTTGGCACGCCTCGTACTAAGTAACTGCATAAAGATCGAAATAGCAAGATTTCCCCCTTATTCACCTGACCGCCAAAGTGATAGATTAATATCCTCAGCGTTCTCTCTCTATCTTTCAAAGAGAAGTTGTCAAAACTAAACATATATACACCGGGTCCTTCACCCTAGATCGGTCTCCCTACTGAGTTTCCACCGACGGAGTCCACTCTGGAACTTCTCCAATTGAACTTTTCGCATTGGGATCCTCATACAACACCTTTCGGTACGACAGCTTCCAGGTGGTTAAATCTATTTTGGTCAAGATTTGGTTGTAGTGTTGGTGGATAGTGCAGGTGGTGCGGAGTTAATTGCTGGAGGGGCAGAGGTGGAGCTGGTAGTTAGCGAACTAAAGCTTCGAAAGAGGCGGAGGGCGATGAGCCGAAAACGGAAGATTGGGGTTGACTAAAAACAGATGCCACAGGTTAGCTGAACGCAGAAGCTGCCGTCGATATTGTCAAGGGTCTGATGGTTGCCCAAATGCTGGCGCGCGGACGGCGTAGGTGAGGGTTGTCCAAACACTGTCGTAGATGAATCGATGAAGGCTGGCCCGATACCGATGCCCCAAAAGTGGTTGTGGCCGGTGCTCTTCTATTGTTCTCGAAAGCGGAACCAGCCACAGCTCCAAAAGTGGATTGCTTGAACACAGCAGTGGAGAGGGATGTTTTCGGAGGGCGGAGAGGAGCGACCCCAGGCCCAAACGCACTGAAGGTACTACTAGCGAAGGCTGTAAAAGCACCTCCTGAGATAGCAGGTTCGACTGCCGGACCAATGTTCTCCTTCTCTCGCGAATGCCGCGATGAGAACGCCTTGCACCTGGTAATCTCAGCAAAAAAAAAATTACTGAAGTTACCAAGCTTTTCCTTCAATTCAAGCAACACCAGCGAGCAACGAGTTGGGAACTAGTAGGAATTAAGAACAGTGATATAGTCCGCGGACCAACAACGCGAATTTCTTGTCCACCGATCTTGAAACACTTGCATGAGTTGGCAACAGCGGTGGACGCGACTGGTTAGAACCTTGACTCTGAGTGACCGGAGTATCGAATAAGGCGTGACAAGCGAGGTCAGCTTGAACGTCACGGTTCGCGGTCTAACTTCAACAATGACCACCATGTTCCGGGCGTTTAATCGCCTGGCTTCACTCTCGTCGGCCTCTGCAGGCCCCTCCAGATTCCTTCTAACTACACAAAAGAACATTTCTAGCAGCAATGTTCGTCCGTTGGACCAATTCCGCTCATTTCACTCTACACCATCAACATTAGCCACGATGAACCAGGCCATGAAGCGCAAAAAACCGCCTCCACGTCGGACAGCATTGACCAGCTCGCCTCTTTTGGAAAAGTGTCCCCAAAAAAAAGGCGTATGCACCCAAATCATGATTCGGACACCGAAAAAGCCCAACTCGGCCAAGCGGAAAGTCGCTCGTGTCAAGTTGACCAACGGAGAGTCTGTTATGGCTTATATTCAAGGAGAGGGCCATAATCTTCAGGAGCATAGTGTTGTGCTGGTCCGCGGCGGGCGAGTCAAGGATTTGCCTGGAGTCAAGTATGAAAACTCTTAAATTCTGGGATGGGCATTGCTTTAATCTTTCGCAGATACAAAATTTGCCGTGGAGCGTTGGACTTTGGTGGTGTTGTTGGCAGGGCTACATCTCGCAGTCGCTACGGGTGCGTTTCTATGCATCCAATGACATGTAAAAAGTACTAACTATCATCCAGTGTAAAGAAACCTAAGAAATAATCGAATAATGATAGTGCTAGTGCTAGCGTTGTCTGGTATACATTGCATCCAATCATATCCTTCCATTCGACCTCAAAAGTCCGAAAATCACAAGTCTTCCAATACATTTCCACTTTTGCTACTGCGCTCTCTTTCTTTGCGTGCCCTGACTATCTTTTCGATCGCAATGTTCAACGCCCACACCCAAACGTCCCGCTCCAGTTTGCTTCGTGTTCGGAAAATTGCAAACTTTCTCTTGACGTTTAGAGGCGGACCATCCGTCGCGATCGACTGAGCATCCGAAGACGACGCTGTAGCTGGAGCTTTTGTATACCAAACGACGAACAACCTTTCCTCTTCCTGGTCATCTGTTTCAAGTCCGTCCGCGTATCTCCTTGGGACGTTAGAGGCGTCAGGATTGATTTCGCCCGTAGGAAGCATCTGAGAAGCCAAATAGCCTGAAGTAACATAGGCATTCACGAGACTGATCTTCTTTTTCGCAGAGCTATGCAGAATAGATTTCGGAGAGACACGGAAATGTATTAGGTATTCGGGCAAGAGGACCAGGTCGACCAGCCTGAATTAGGATCATCAATACGCGAATGTTTTGAAATCGTGTCTCTTACCCATACTGCCCCCGAAGCCCTCTGTGCATGAAAACTTTTCCGCCTTTGATGATTGGTTTGCACCCCTCGGTAACACACCAGTTGAAGATGGAGCCCAGAGCCGGAACGGCCGAAGGATCGACAGGTGATTCCGCGTATGGTGTCCTGTTCACTTCGGCGTAAGTATGAGGTGTAATTAGTGGCCGAGATATCTGTGCGAGTTCCATTTCCTCCGTGGCATCTAAACGGTGCTTTATCTTCCAGTAATGCACGAGGGCCTGCAGTTTCTCTACCCATTCAATGCAGACCGGGCACGAGTAGGCCTCGAACCGAATGACATGGCCATTCTTGAGTAACAATTCGAACGACCTCCTCATCTTGAGCTGTTTATCTTGGCCTGCTTCTCCCCCCACGTCCTCTCGATCTGCCTCGCTTATCTCTTGCACAACGATCTCCTGAATCTCATCTCCTTCCTTCAGGTCGTGCATATGCTGCATAACAGGATGGTTTGCTCTTCGAACAATCAAGATTGATCTTAAATCTATGACACCTGTGGCATCCAAAACTTGTCGGACACCACGAATGATTTCGGATGTACGCAGCTGCGAGTTTGGTAAAGGAGATGGTGGATGAGGGTCTGATGAGTTTAGGACGAAAAGGTTACCCCCTTGGCTGGAGAGGTAGAGTGCCTGCTTGGTATTAGTGTTAGGTTTGATACGATCCACATATCCCTCGATAGCTGGAGGCTCAACAAGACGAGTGCCATCCTTTCGGTGAACGAAGCCTGGATGGTGAGGAGCTAGTCGGAGTTCTAGGTGCGCAGTACTAGACTACAGGGAGATAGGTCAGAGATAGGTCAGCACAGAAGGGTGGCAGCTGAGTGAACTAACTACCTGTTTCAAAGCTAACCCACAGAGAACTGCCCAGTCTCTCGGCAATCCATCCACGTCATCATTAAGCCAAATCCAATCTAAAAATGAGCCTTCGCGCCAACAAAGCTGTAGGGCATTCCCCTCCGCGAGCTGTCCTTCAATAAGATACTTAAAGTCTGGAACTTCCCGAAGCGACTGTATACAGAGAGCGACGAGGTTGTCTTTACTGAAAATCTTGTACGTTTGAGTGATGTCCACATTACCAGGCATGTCAATTTTCAGCTTGCTGTCCAGACGTGGGTTCCAGATTTCGACGACTGGAGGAAGTAGTCCTCCGCGATGTCTCCTGCATGTGTCGGGAATAAGCAGGGGAGTTTGTAGCAGGTAGTAGGGACATTACCAAAGTTGCCATATCCAATCATAAGCACGGCTACGACTCATTGGCTTGAAGATGAATAGGTTAGACCCATCTTTTGAGGATTGAATAGTCCACTTCATATCAACGGGATGAAAGCGTCGAGAAGTGGGGCTACAGGTTATACAGAATGTGAGGTCCACAAACGAGTAAAGGAATAGACGGGTCCTCGCTTCCTTCAAAGGAATAATGAAAGCAAGGCGTTTGTGGCCTGTGAACCATTCTTTGCCGGGCAATGTCTAGAGTCTGTGAAAATCGCGCATTCAACAAAATTGATGAGTTCGCTCACGTAGTTGTCGTATATCTCGATGCGATCCATACGCCAAACAACTAGAAACTCGCTCCTGGCCTCGTACTTCAAATCACGAGTGACGCGATGGACTGATTCGTCGAAGTGAGAGAATACATTCACATCCTCGGCGTTGTATACGCTGACCAGCATTCTGTCTTCAGTATCCGTCCGTCATTAGTAAAAGAGGATAGAAGTCTGTGAGCTCACCTCTCATGACGACATCACCCCGAGGCACTGGATCGTCGCTCGTAGCAAGGCTCATAGCACCGGCGCTTGTACCGCTCACATCTGTACCAGTTCGTTCCAACACTTCGGTGGGCGATGCCGGTGGAATAGAGCTGCTGCTTCCTACCGGCGATAGGTCGTAGCGTACGACTTTCTTGCCTTTACTGTGTGAACCATTAGAGCGAGTGAACGAAGGCAGCTTTATAATGGAATGACGCGTGGGTTCTGGCTGTGGTTGGCTTGGTCCAGAGTCATGTTGCCGAGATATAGAGGGGTGGAGGAGACCAGTGCTCGAAGACGGAGTTAGTACACGAGAAGCTTCTCCTTCTGGAACCGATATTCCAGTGGGAGAAAGTGGTTGGGCGGCATGTTCCTCGGCGAGCTCTAGCGGAGGAGCAACGGTCTGAGTTTGCTGTTCGTTGGACTGCTCCTCTGGAAAAGAAAGTGGCTCAGAGAAAGAGTTGAGAGGAACAACAGACGCCGAAGCTTGTGTCGAAGCCCGACTCAACGACATGATGTTTACACCCGCAATAGTCCCGATTTCAAAAGTGCCTCCAATCCAGTTATTAGCCAGCACGTTTTTGTGCAGGCTAGCACTCGACTTCCCCCGAAGGTGATGTATAGCTTTACCCCATTCACTGTCCTTCCAGCGTTGATACATTTCCTCCCTCGTACTTTGCTCTTCGGCTTCTGACCAGTCCTCTTCTCTACCCCCCTCGCCAATGAAGAAACTACGCGCATGGGTCTTAATAATTTGCATCAATTCCGCGTCGGATTCAGTGCTGCTCATTCTGGTGAGTATGTGTCTTCGTTTGTTTCGTTTCTCAGAAGGTGGTAGAACCTTCTGTCTTGGCAGTGGCCCCAATAAAAATCTCCTCTGCATATGCACATGTTCAGACTGAGGCGAGGGGTCATCTAGTTTTGAGGCAGAAGTTGTCGCTTCCGGAGTGGCCGACAGGATACGCGCCGTTGACGCCATGGAATGGTAGAATTAAGGAAGCATTTACTTCCATTGGCATGAGCGCTTCAGAAAAGCGCTCAAGTTAGGGGACTTTTCTCTTTGGTCTTTTGAAAGATTCCAAATTCTACACTGCAAATTAACAACTAATAAGAACAATGACAAAGTAAGTAAATGAGTGGGGGGATTATAAGGATCTGGTTACATATAGTCATTATGGGGCGTATAGATCTTGGTATAGATATGAATATTTCTGAATGGATAGGTAGTATCAGTCCGAGTGATTCTGAAGCATTTTGCGACTTTCTTTGAAATACTGTTCTGCTTCGGTTCGTTCAAAGCTGTAGTTAAAGTCAGATATAAGCATATCTACTGGAAGAAGAAAATGCTTACGCGATTTTCTTCCCTAAAAGCCAGCCAGAGAATTGTTAGTGTGCGAAACCAAGGTAGCACAAGTGGCTTACCTTTCGTGTGCATATCAGGCTCCCTTAAAGCAAACGGATTTACATCCGTCTTAGCATCGAGGTTAGCTAAACTGTGGTTAACGAAGCGATGTGTGGTTTCGTCCGAACGGACGGCATAGATTACGTCTAGCATTTTGGCGTTGGGTTCGAGACGCCAGTAGTCAATTGCAATTTGAGGCGCTGGTTTATCAGACCTGAAAACTTGAAATGAGGGCATTTCCCTGGTGAATGACATTCACATACCATTCCGGAACCCGACCAGCTTCGATCTCTTTGATACACTTGGTACTAAGGTGCCAGTCAAATGAAAGGTGAGGTCCAAAAAAAAAGTTGGACTTACTATGTAAGAACTGCCTCTTCTTCAAGATGTCCGACGAATCGGTGACAGGCACGAGGCGAGATGAGGTAGAAAAAGACTGGACGATCGCAGTTGAAAACATAGTACAAGTGAAAAGAGATGTGACATACAAAACAAATTATAAAATACACCTTGCGCTCCGAGTATTATCGCTCGAAAGAAGATGGACGGATTACGTAGTGTCATAAAAGTCCTATGTTAGGATAAGAAGACAAAATAACACAATGGTTAGAGCACGCACATCAAATGCATTCGTTCATTCTCAGCTTCTTCTAGACAGGTATGAATCCTGTATCAAAAGTGAGTTCTATCATAGTGGCTGGAACGAGCAAGCATACCAGCCATTATCGCGACGCTGGAACAGACAGGTTGATTGCAAAGAATGGTGCATGGCAAGGAAAACATACCATAAGTCGCAAGCTTTGAAGATGTCGAAGCGTTGCCGCTACCATCCCCGGAACACCCGCGATGGATTCCAGGAAAAGAATTCGCTGGTTAAAGTTCGTTAACACTATGTCGATTTCGATTCCGTCCGACATACTTGCAGCCATTGTTTATCGTCTAAGACGTAACCCTCTTTTCGCAGCTGCTCAAGAGTCATATCCTCCCCGGGAGGTATTTTCTTGTGTTTATAACCCGACACAAGATCGTACCCCCATCTTAAGTGGTGTTTATTTATCATTAACAAACTGTTCGTGAAAGAGCGATCCAGCCGATATACGCACCGGGAAATCTTTACCAGGTTTATAGCCAGCTTGTCAGAAAAACAGGTTGCATCTCGGTGTAGTACCTGGAAATGTATCAGTCGACATCGCGAGCGATACAAGATCAAAAATCTTACCTCAACCTGGCGCATTTCGTCAGGAGTATACACAGGATGGAACAGGACCCAGTCGCCATGATGTTGACTGATATTTTGATGGGATATATCGCCAGTCAATGGAACAATTGTATCACCTAGGAACAATGAGCCTGAGCCTTCCGTGAACGGCGTCAAAAAGAAACTAACGTTTATGAGGCCCAACAGCTGCGGCTTTTGCCTTTTCATTCGTCAAGTCATTGTAGCGTCGAGAAATTGAAGAAAGTGCGCGACGAGACGTTGACGACCCAGACGTGATCACTAGCGCGCTGTAGCCGACACGTCGACCTACTCGAGGCGCGAGACAGACTATAGAGCGTTGTAACATCGACAAGTTATAAGTATTATAGTAATGCGAGTAAGTGTTTTGGGGCAATAAGAAAACCCACTGCTTTTATACCTTTGCGTCAATCCGCTTCCTCCCGGTCCCTCCGAGTCAAACCGAGAGCGAGCGGGACTATAACAAGATGGGACTAGCGACAACATCGGTTAAGATCTGCATGTGGCCACTTTTGAGATACAAGAGGCTCGCTTGAATTAAGTATTTCCTCCTTTGTTTGTGGAGATGATAATACAGAGGAGTGTTTAGATTATACTTCTATAAGGTACGCGGAATCAAATTATGGTCTGGTCATCACTGTGGCCCGCGAGGCTCTGTCTTCTTTGCGAGCACGGATTCGCGAACCTCTGACAGCTTCCATCTTGACTCTAAGTCTCCTTCTACGGATGTAGTATCACGAGCGGAACCGGAACTCCATGAACCAGCCTCTGGAATAGCAGGGATGGCATCTTCTATACTAATTTCCTCAAGTGATTTTTGTGCGATCTCGTGGATCTGTTGAGCTCTAGCTGCTGCTTCCCGGTTGTGAAGATGATACTCAAGCTCTTCTTCAATCAGAGGATCTTCCCAATCAACTTCCCCTACCCCTAGAACGGCTTTAGGCGTTCCTCTCTCCTCCAAAGCAAGCCTAATTGTTTCCTCTCGACCGGCAATAGCAAGGTCACGAAGACCCTGGATAAGAGAATCGGGAGATATAAAACCGTTTTCGAAAAACGCTTTATCCCGTTTCTGCTGCAATACTTTTTTGGCATCATCGACAGGCGTTCCGGATAGTTGGTCAGCGGTAGTCGAGTTCACTTCGAATCCTTCACTCCCATCGTCATCAATAGGTTTCAGAGGAAGTTGGAGTTTCTTGCTGCCATTGAAATCCACGCTGTTCCACCATTCTTCAATGTTCTCTTTTGGAACCCCAGACGGAAGAATGCTCGGGCGGTAGCGTCTTGTCATAGCACCTTGTAAATCTTCACGTACTTTGTTTTGCATTTCAGGGGCAAGGCGAGATACGGTCCAATGAACGGTCCCTTGAGTAGCCAGTGTCAGACGTACTATGACCAACAGGAGATGAACGCTTACAAGGCCTATCTGGAGTCTCCACGCATTTTCCGCCCTTGGCCGGGGATTCTCCATAGAAGCTATTAGCAGAGACGACTATTTGCTCTACGGGAGGCGCCAGTTTAGCTCCAGCATCGGTTTTGTTTATCCCGTACGGGACTTTCCAGTCGAGTGGTTCGACCCATATATTCATATCCGGGTTCATGCCAGCTCCTGTTTCGAATGTACATTTGACAGACTAGAGAACGATAAGATATTAAACATCTTGAATTGATGATTGTTTCGTACCTCTCCCGGAAAGCATGAAATGATTTCTTCAGAAACCACTTCAAGCATTTCTATGCATTTCTGGAACACTCTGTCTCCTATACCTGGAGTTTCTCCGAATAGTCGTTGGTCCATTTCCGTCAAAGGAATATACTGGAATCCGAACATTCTAGCAGTATTATGATAAGCAACAAACACCCCGTCCATGTTTCCAATGCGCGCTTGGAATTGGTATTTGAGGAAGGCAGATCGAATGAGATCGTAGTATTCTCTCTCGAAACTTTCCAGCCAGCCGATGTTCTGTCGTATCATATACCCGGAGCTTTCCTAGGTACTGATGAGATCCTCGATTAGTGAGCAGGGGAGAAAAATTAAACAAACCTTGAAATTGAGAAGATCAAAACGAAGCGGGAGACATGCCCGAGTTTTGATATCGAACACGCCAGTACCAGGAAGCCGAGTATCGTGACAGTCCAACTGTGAACGCATGACGTACTTTTCCGACTAGAAACAGAAATAAATACAGTGAATCAGAGCAGGCAATTAGAAAGACTACTTTGGAGTATCGATACGCTTCCTTTGTAGGCCCATCGGGGTTCTTTGGTGGTGGGGGTAGTTGAGAGCGCATATATGAAAGGAAATTCTCAGATGGTGTGGTGAGATATTTCTCAAGAAGATGTCCCATCCACAGTAGTATATTCTTATCGGCTTTGTCACTTTCATCGCCGAGCGAATCGATGGCATAAACGCCGTTATTGTGATTGAAGGTTACAACAGCCGCCATACGCTGTCCAGGCGTAAAAGTGGGAGTCTGTGGAACTGCTATAAGGAATACCGAGTGACAGGTATAAAGATACGTACTCCTTTTCGGAAATGTGAGCTCAATGTAGTGATGTTGATCGCTTTGTTACCGGAAAGTAAGAAGTATATATGACAGAGCATTCCTGAGAGTGACGAAGTTGAGCCACCAAATTTTCGACCCTCCTTTTGGGCTAAATTCCACAAATCCTAGATCTCTACGCATTAGCATGCGGGTTGACCTCAGACGTAAGAAATGGACCTGATCCCGAGAACTTCTAGTAAAACCATCAAGACGTTCAAATGCGAAATCTGTGATTTTGGGTATGATTCCCAAAGAGGGATGAAAATTGTAAACGCGTGACAAAGGGTCTCGTAGCCAGTGCACTCCGGGACTAGTTAAGGAAACTAGGTAAGCGAAATTTACTGGGATATAGATCAACATACTTGAACAGGACACGCTCTAATCCGTGATGCAATGTGGCTACTGGGTTTTGTTTCGTTGGAGGAGTAAGGTCTTCGAGAACGGTTTTAGGAATATCTTCCAAAAGGCCTTCTACTTGTCGAGAAGGAGGAACTGAATGGGGAGGAGAGCTTCGGGTCACGGTTTCTGAAGATGAGCCTTTGGCTTCTGACGCTAAAGGCACTATAAGAAAGGCGCAAGACATACGGTAAACTGAATTTACGGTTATCGGAATCGGAGGGAGTCAATGCTAAAGATATGACATTAGAGAGGTACACGACGGCAAAGTAGGTTCAACTTGCTATCTCTACCCCAGTCGTCACTCCATTCCCCGGGACTTGATTTGATTTGAGCCTTTCCTGCGGCCCTCTTTTCTGCGGCTCTCTGTTTCCTTCTCTCTTTTCTGTTATGCTTGTAGCCAGGCCAAATCGGCGCTTTCTCTAGTGCTTCAGTCACAGACGAGTTGACAGCTTTAAGGGCACTACTATTGGCCTTTGCCAGAATGCGGAGCCTCGCTGCCAAGGAAGACGAGTGCGTAAGCTGGACTGCTGAGCAGGAAAAGTGGTGTTTCAAGTAAAAAGAAGGCCGTAATAAAGATGATTTGAAGGCCAGCCTCCTTTGGAAAAGGTACCTCATACCAAATCGCGTGAAGGAGAAAGGCAAACTTTTTCGGGAAGTGGCGCTTATGTGCCCGCGCGCTTAATTTGTTCATCTAGCTCTGAGCAGTCAAGTGCAGACGGTTCAATGGTAGACTTTCTTCCCTCCGCTTCTTTTTTATTTACTTATCTTTCAAGGCTGTCTGCTCCTTTTTCTTGCGGTGAGCGAACCCTACCAATGTCGTCTATTAAACTAATACAACCAAGAGGACAATGTAAGTTCGGTGATAAATGTAGAAATGAGCACCCTCAATCCGGAAGTGGGTAATCAGCAATCACCAGCTTTTGTTCTTGGACTTGATATCGCGCTTAGATCACACCTGGGTTAATCCCAATAATAACAATAACAACTCGGCAAACAAGAGTGCTATCCCCTTGTTTTCGTATGTCTTCTTCCAACCGTCAACATGCTCTCAAATCCTCACAACCATTTCAGCCAGGACTCGCTCTCGGCAGATCTCACATTAGGAAAAGAAAAACCTCTTTGGCCTTTGTCTTCGTACGGGCCTGCAAAATATGAACCGGTTTTGATTATTGGGCTAGACATGTGCCCTGAAGAGCTCAGAGTCAAGGCATGGGAGGCAAAGGTCAAAGATGACCTCAATAATTATATACAATATGAATCGAATGCGATTGGACAGGCCGATGGGGCTTTTGCGGTACGTTCTATTTCTCATTACCTGCCCAAATCTTCCCCTCACACTACCACAGAATGCCCGAAACAATCTGCAAGCTCTGCATGACCAAGGTCTCAAACAAACTAGCTCTATATCTGCCTCTGGTGCCTCTACTACAGATGTAACTTCGACATCATCATTTCCCTCTTCGTCTGCTTCGTCGTCCAGTGGAGCATTTGGTAATCCCTCGGGCTCAAGCTCAGGTGCCTTTGGCACTTCTGCTCCCAGTGGTGGTGCACTTGGTTCATCACTAAATACCAATTCTCAAACGGCGTTCGGAAGCTCCTCTGCATTTGGACAACCTTCTGCTTTAGGCTCGAATTCGGCTTTTGGAAAACCTGCAGCATCAGTTTTTGGAAGTTCGTCATTTGGCCAACCTTCGACATTGGGTTCAAGTAGTTCAGCGTTTGGTACTCCCGCCACAACTTCGGCGTTTGGCCAGACTAGTACCCCGACATCCTCTCTAATCAAACCTGCTACTTCAGGAGGTGCTTTTGCGGCCTTCGCTAGCAGTACCCCCAGTGCCTTTGGGTCTGGGGCTAATTCATCTTCCGGAGGGGGTTTCTCATCGTTCTCTGGGAATCAGCCGTCTACTTTCGGATCTAGCTCTACTCCCTCCACTGCTGTGTTCGGGCAACCCGCTTTTGGAGCTGCGGCTGGTAGTACACCTTCTGCTTTCGGGACCAACACAAGAGCACCTACTTCAGCATTCGCCGCTCTTGCCCCTGCAGCGGCCACAGCCGCCTTTGGGACATCGGCATTGGGCCAGCCTTCATCCGCACCAGTATTTGGACAACCTTCATCTACGCCGTCGGCATTTGGGCAACCTACCTCTGCACCTTCGGCATTTGGACAACCCTCATCAGCATTTGGGCAACCGTCAAATCCCTCGGCGTTCAGATCTGGCGGGACGACAAACTCCGTTTTCGCAAATCCTGCTTCGACAACGTCACCAGCAGCTTCTGCGTTCGGCCAACCAGTGACATCTGTGTTTGGTCAACCCCAATCTTCCGTTTTCGGCTCGTCGCCCTCCTCCGGAGCTTTTAGTTCGCTAGCTACTAGCTCCGTCCCTGCCTCTTCAGCATTTGGTTCTGCACCACCTGCACTAGTCACTTCCACGAACACTGTTTCAACCAAACCAGATTTCGATGCTGCACTACTTCGGTCTCTTTTCCGTCCAGGTAAAACACCATATGATTCTCAGCTGCCGCCCAATTACTTGGAAGCCGTCGTACCGAAAGGTGTTGTGGAGGTTTTCAAAAGCGAAAAGTTTAATTGGGGTGAAGTTCCAGAGTGGATTCCACCTGTGGAAACTCGTTAGGGAAAGAATGGTGTTTAATCGTACTGATTCGAATGAAGGACCGGTGTATACGTTAGCAATAATATGTAGCTTCTTCCTTATTAAAAGATATGGAGGCAACGCTGAGGCCTGAGGCATCCATCTATCACTTTGAATACGCGCGAGATAATTATTGCTATGTTATTTTCATAATCGTGCAGTAAATACATGTATACTCTGATAAAAACGCGATATCGGCATTGCTGAGTAGAAACGGCTAAGACAAGTATACATACATACGGATGCGATTTGCGTTAACCCCACCAGCAGTATAACAACTCCCTACGCTACCCCAGAGGAATCTGCGTCCATATCGTGGTCTATGTCTGCATCCTCCAGAAGTATTTCCACTTCTACCCCATCTCCACGTCGTCTTCTGCCGGGACAACGTGCTCTACCACTTTCTCGCTTTCGACAGCATGACTACCTGATTCAAGCACCGTAGCACCTATGTTCGATGATCTACCCGAGGCGGCCCATCCATAAGTCTCCGAGCCATGAGACCAGAAAGGCTTTAGGCGCCTTAAGGCTACGACATTCTTGCTGTCTTGACGAGGGTTTTCTTGGAAGAACCTAGAATACGGAGCCAACAGGGTCATATATGCATTATGTTCGTTCCCCTTGATTACCTGGTAAACTGTAGGCGAGCAGCCAGAAATAGTGAAGGCGTGGCGCAGATGCGGGCCACGGTCAGTACTTTTCCCTTTCTTGAAGGCCTGGGCAACCTGAATTCCTGACCCCATCGATTTCAGAGCAGTAGTCGTTCCGGTTGGTGATTCATCCGGCGGGGGCTGAGTCCGAGCCTTTTTGGGTTGTGCTTAACTTGAGGCTGGGGGTTCGGTTTGCTTTCTAGTGTGCAATTTGTTCGAGTGAGGCTGAGACTGAGAGGGTTCATTCCATTCTGACACTGTCCCTAGTTGTAGTCGCCCTGGAAGGGTTGTTTGCATGAATCGACGGTGGCTAGCTCAGAGATCACCCAGTACTATTGGTCATATACGAACATGAGAGTCAACACATGAGAGTCAACACAAAAGAAATATATAACATACAATCGGGCTGGGAATTCGTATCCTGGCTTGTACGCGTACGAGTGACAGGTTTGTCTTCACCAAACATCCAAGCATCCAATGGACTTTCAAAAAGACAGCGGGTTGAATGCTTCGAAGCCATGTATGTAGTAAAGCATCCAAAACTATACTTTGCAGTCATCCTTCTGGGATCAGCCAAATGGGGGGGGGGGGGGGGGGGGGGGGGGGGGGGGGGGGGGGGGGGGGGGGGGGGGGGGGGGGGGGGGGGGGGGGGGGGGGGGGGGGTGCTGCGTTTTTTTTTTTTTTTTTTTTTTTTTTTTTTTTTTTTTATACTTTGCAGTCATCCTCTGGGATCAGCCCCAAATTTGCGATCGTATTCCTCTGGCTGTAGATAGTGTACAGATATTATCGTTATAAGTAAACCATAATAGCAGCCTCCAATTCTCTCACCTTAAGACTATTTCAACTAGACTCGAGTCGTTTCTTTTTGACTGATGACTGACGCAGCTCTACATTTTCAACGCCTCAGCGCTAAAGTAAAGTGATAGACGCATACCTCCATGCCAGGATTCTTTGCTTCATTCTTTCAATGGTTCTCCGCGTATGCTCGCTGTCGTTTTACTAAAAAATGGACACTGATCCTTTCTGCTAGGCTCTTTTTATCAAAGACAATTGAAATTGCAAGTACGTAGCAATCTGGTTTTACCAAGAGCACGTCTAAAGCACGGTCGAGATAGTTGTCGGCCTACAGGTATAGCGATTTGCTCTGACTGTCTATTCTTCAGTTGACCGAACAAACCCTCGTTAGGCTTCTGGAAAGACTTCGTTTGTACATGTAATTGGTTCTGGCCAGGTGCGAATCTCTACAAGTGGTCCATAAGCTCATAACTGACCTTGTTACCAGTGGAGTGAAGAAGTTGTTCCGACTGTCGCGTATAATTTTAGGAAGGTTAGGAAAGCGAATGTAACTGTAAGTCTACTTATTGCGGTTTATTTTGATCTCCTCGAGCTCTCGGTTTAGATCAACATATGGGATATTGCTGGTTTGTCACATTGACATTGCCCTCCATGTTATGATTGACTAACGTTCAATGAAACAGGCCAGCCCAAGTTTCGTTCTACATGGGAAAGATATTGCAATGGTGTGGATGCTATAGTGTTTGTTGTGGATTCGTCAGACGTATGTCCCAGTCCCGGGTTCCGCACTGCAGTTGATTTCCTTTCGTGTAGCGAGAAAAATTCAATGCTGCTCGGTTTGAACTACATCAACTGTTATCTCAGTCGACTCTAGCTGGTGTACCTTTGTTAGTGGTGAGTTGATGAGATTTATCTAGTAGAGTTACCTGACCTTTGATATTTCCAGTTGGGGAACAAGAATGACCTCGATGACCATGCACCTATCAAGGAACTCATTCCTGTGCTGTGCGTATGATGAACCTGGTACACTTGCCGTTTACTTATCGCTCAACAGACAACTGGACAAGATTAGCGACCGCCCAGTGTCTTGTTACTCAGTATGTTCCTGTACTCCTTGCATCCAAACGAAAATCTCATCCTTTAACCAGTGTTCGATGAAATCTCAGCATAATCTGTGAGTTGTCAGCCTCTGCTCTAGCCAAACCTTCCTAACCACCAATGTTCATAGCGATATCGTTTTACAATGGCTCTCGGAAAAGAGTCATTGAAGAGCTTTCACCAAGTTCATGTATTATCATACAAATTTTGTACATTCCTAGCCTTACCCCTGCAGAAGCTAATCGACCTTTATCACCTCCGCTTCGCCATTTGCACAGTCAAGTTGTCAATATACATTTGCAGCGTTTCGTTTCCGGAATGCAGCTTGTCAACCTCTTTTTGTACAGATTGAACTCGAATGTAAAGAGCTATATGGATGAATGAGCATTTTTGTCAGAGTTTATCCGAACCTGATGCACCTTTCAAGTCCTGTTGGGACGCTGCAATGTCCCTATCTGGATATGAGTGACGGCGTATGGCGTTGAGAAATGGACATACTTGAGCACTTTTTCCTTCTTTAGAGCTTCTGTCACGATATCTCCTGGCTCCGTTGTAGGAATCGCCCATGGTTCGTTGAACGAGTCAAAGGACATGGTTGTGGAAGAACTGCTGGCGCTTTTCATGTTGGCGCTTAATCTGCTGACGCGTCGCGTGTTGTCCTTTGCTTCATACACTCATCTAGCCTGGTTGGACGTTCTAATATTCATCTACAATGGCTGACGCTACAACTTTACTCGCCTTCAAAGCAGGACGGGCTTTCAGAAGAAGTGGTACCAACTTTGTTGACCCAGACACAACCAAAGGCGCTATCATCTTGAAGAAAGAAGACGATCTTTTGCATTTTATCTGGAAGAACCGGACTACAAATCAAGTTGAAGAGGTTGGACTCTAGTAGTACTCTTTTTGGCGTTGGGCTAACCTTCATGAAGGATCTCATCTTGTTTCCTTCCGACGCAACGTTTTCCAAAGTTCCTCAAGCCTCCGGCCGTGTCTATGGCAAGTCATCTACATTTTTTGCATTTCGACGTCGTCTGACTCGAAAGCAGTCTTGAAATTTGCTTCTTCAGACCAGAGACACTTTGTAAGTGGCAGTATATTTCTGCTGTTTAGACATGACCTTACATGAAAATTCAGTTCTGGATGCAGGTACACTCAATCTTATATTTGAACTGAATCATGATGAACCATGTTGCTACTGTACAGGAAGCTTCTTCTGCCCGTGACGAAGAGTTTGTCAACAACGTCAATGGTTTCCTCGTGGATCCCGACTCTGAACCTACGTGGACTTCTCCATCTCAGCCTGAAGCCTCGAGTTCTGGCGCGTCATCGTATGTGTTCAAAAGTATTTCAAGCGAGCGTCAGTCGCCAATCGATGTACTTTGTAGATCTTCGGCGCCTTCTAATTTCCAAGCTACCCCGGAACAACTGGCTCGGCTCCAGGAGCTGTTGACCTCGGCTGTTGGAAGTAGAGCATCTGCACCGAATGGTATGTTAGTACTCGTCACGTTCCCTGGATGTGCCACTCATATCAATTAGAAATGGCCTTGAACGACATACTTACCCCTGCCAACATAACCCCGCTTTTCACATCACATCCTGATCTCATCCCGACGCTTTTTCCTCATCTTCCTCCGGACTTACCTATGCCTCCTTCACCAGAAGTGGTGCAGCGAATCATCAGGTAAGTTTACTTCCTTCCTTTCAACGAAGACGAGTACTGATACAAATCTTCATAGTTCTCCGCAGTTTCGCTCGGCTGTATCTAATTTTGACCAAGCACTTAGGACTGGCCTTTTAGGCGGTCTAGTTCGTGGTCTAGGTCTACCTGAAGAAGCAGGTACGGGGATTGAACCGTTCTTGAGAGCGATACAACAGCAAGCAGACGAAGAGAGAGAAGATGGTATGGATACGGATTGATGTACAGCCTGGGGAAGGCATCCTATAATACAGACGTCAAATAGAGCAGGAAAACGTATCCTGTCATGTGCGTGGCATCCCTCGTTGGCTATAGTCTTGAACGGCCTTGAAGTTGAACGGCTTGAAGTTGAACGTACTTGTTTGTGGAAACCGCGTTTGGCAACGATGTTTGAAGATTGTTGAGCTGTTCGATGTGTCGTGTTATCTTTCACCAATCGAATGAAAGTTGCACGTTGGTAACGACTCGATGAGTGTGGTGTGCCAGACCTCCCTTGATTTCAGGAGTAAGGCCAGCAGGAGATGGTTGGAACCTCCAAAGACCAGTAGTGATCGGTAGACATTATGATCTTAGCAATTTTTTTTTGAATCTTATGGCACCTTACTATGCGTAGCTGTAAGGCCCTTCCTAGGCGCATCTTTGACTTTGGCTTTTGAAGCGCTTAAGCGCCCGTTCCTTGATCTCAGCTTTCACTGCGATGGAACCTCATGAACGAGTTCAAGCTGCCTGTGATTTTCTTCTTCAGTCGCCTCCAGGAGAGATAAACGATGTACTAAACGGTCAGCCAACTATATTAACAAAACGAGCCCAATCGATGACAAACCTACTTTCCTTTACAGATGTACGCAATATAATTTCCGACGATAACTTGCTAGAAGAAGGCGTTATTCCTGCTCTGAAGAAATACAATCTTGCCCAGTTTATCACTGTCGAAGTTCCCGAAACGAACCATCAGGTTTGTCACCACAATTGAGCTCAATTCACCTGCGATTCATCGATTTCGCGTCCAGTCAATCATCAGCGAAGCTGCTCGTTTAGAAGGAGAGGAACAAGAAAGATGGGTTGATCCTAGATCCAAGCAAAGCTTTGCATTTGACCATATAACTCTGGTGCGTTGTCGTTGACCTGTGTGTGAATAATTCGCGAGCGTTGATGCTCACAACTTTGTACAGGAAGCCTCTGACCCCCAGCCATTTGAACCTAATGAAGGATCTGAACCATTTAGGTACGCGAACCTGTGTGCAGGTCACTATCCCAAGATATTGATTTGCCCTAGGGTTGCATTGGAGAAAGCATCGCTCAACTATCTTTTGGCCCACTTTCACGACGGAGTTACATCCGTTTTCGCTAGCCAGGCTATTACGAATCAATTTATCCTGCAGATTGTCGCCAATAAGTATAATCCAACCAACTTTTGGTGAATCCTATGACTGGTCAATATAAGCAAAGATATTAACGATGTCCGTCTAGGTCTGGTCGATGGCGATCAGAATATATCGTGGATCTGAACGAACATACCGTGAAAGGTACTATGCTCGTGAATGTCCACTATTATGAGCAAGGAAACGTCAGTTTCCTAATACCCAAAGCACGCAATTTATCTAATTAACTGTTTGGTGTCTAGGTGCAACTATCTACCACTCACTCGATATCTTTTTCACTTCCCCCAGCAATCGTTACTGCTTCGCCCGAGAGCGCTGGGACCAAGATCCTCGCCCTGATAGAATCCGAGGAAGCAAAATATCAAAACTCCTTGAATGATACGTACCATGAAATGTCAGAGAAAACTTTCAAAAGTCTGAGGAGGGCTTTACCTATGACAAGATCAAAGTTGGATTGGGAGAAGGTGTGTTCCAGAATATGTGTTGGTACTCGCTTTCTGATTATTACGCCACAGGTGCTTGGGTACAAACTGGGTGCTGAGCTGTCATCAAGCAAGGGGGCTTTCACTCCCGGTTCTTGACAAAATCAAGTTGTAATGTATATATGTATATAGTATAGGAAAAACTATAATTTCGTTCTATGATTCTAATTTTACAGGAGAAGTCGCAAGCCCCAATCTCGAAAAGTTGAGTAGTTCTGGGTTATATTTCTCTGAATCAAACAGCCGCGCTTTGGGTTTTCGTCTGTTTTCTCTCGCAACCACACCTTTGACAGTCTGTGATAGTGTCTGTTCTTCGTCGTTTCCAAACCACGAACGTATTTCTGGACAAACCAGTGCATATGGATCAAATGGAGCTTGCGCAACCGACGAAATCCCATTGGTATCCATCATTGTGAGGTTTCGCAAACTATGAATAGAATTGACGAGTTTAAGAGGCCTCGCCGATAGCTGTTCTGGGGGAGGTGTAGGCATCGGTGGAAATAAATCCACGGGGAGGATTGGAGGAGGCGAAGGAGGCCTGAAAGACATTTTGCGAGCACCACGAGTTAAGAGTTTGGGTTGTGGTTCTGGCTCAACGACTTCTTGCTTTACAACGCTGTTTCTGGAGAGCTGTGGTTCGAGGAAGTCGGACGAATGCTGCTGCGGTGGTTTCATTATGAAGGCATCTGCGTTAGGGCTATTTTCCGACCTCGGGCCCACACCCATGGGAACATACGAGGTCGATCGAGTTGGTCCGAACTGTGATCGGGGTGAATGAGAGCGGGCGTTCATATCGTGCGAAGTCTGTGTAGACATTCTAAACTGCGGTGAGAGAACGTTAGATGAGTGGGGGGGAGTCGAGTTAGTCATGCTCGAGTGGAAAGTATCTGGATTAGTTTTGCTTTTCAACTGGGGGGACGCTTGCGACATATCAGCAGGAATATAAGAAGTGTTTGTGGATGACTGAGCAGGTTTGACCTGCGGTTTACAGATATATGAATGAGAACGAGGCGGTTGGGTTGGACTGAAAGCTTCTGAATCAGCTCTGCTTTTCGACTGGCGACGCGCTGCCGGCAAATCGACAGAAGTACCTGGAACATGCGTAGACGACTGAGGGGGTGTACATTTGTGTTCTTCCTCGAGGCTATGGGGAAACGCCACAAAAGGTGGGGCTTTGGAGTTTGACTCGGAGACTTTGCGTGCACCGGAGACCGACGGTCTCGACGGCTCTATAATCTGTATCTCATCCGAGTCAGAGCCATCAGGTCCAGGTTCATCTGAATCATCAATCGTAATGACGATTGATTTTGTAGAACTTTCCTGTTCTGAATATCAAGCGATGAGCTAGAGTATGGTTGAATAGATAGAGACCTACTGATGATCACGGATTTGGAGGGAGCTAGAGCAGGCTTACGATGTTCATGTGGATGTGAAGACGCTTTGCGAGACGCCTTGTTTTTCCGATTCACACATTTTTGGCATACCCAATTTTCGAGTGTAGGAATATTCCCTTGTTGACTAGCTTCGAGGGAAAGACGGGATCCTTTCATCCTCGCCTCCCTCTCCGCCGAACTGATTACTGGGTAGTGGCAATCTGAGAGACAACTTAAGCTTGTGTGGCGAAAAGTGAATTAACTTACCATGATGATATGCACTGCGACAGTTTTGGCAGGTAAAGAGATCTTTCATGATAGAATACTCGGCGCTATTGCATATAGCACACGGCTGGTATCCTACATAAGTTGTTAGCATAGTGAGCAAGTAGTAGTACTGCAACTGTGCTTAGTCACGACGTGACTTTTTGGAACGCGTCTTTCTTCTTCATTTGCTTCCATCACTTGCTCTGTTGGCCAGTCGGGCCACAAAATTTGCTCACTCTCTTTACGCGCTCTTGGACATGGCGTCGAGCTCTTCCAACACTGAAGAGGCTTTGAAACAGTTGAACGTTGCTCAACTGAAAGCCATCTGCAAGGAGAGGCAAATTGTTGGCTACAGCAAGTTGCCCAAGCCAGGCATTATCAACAAGATTATATCGCATTCTACGGTAAAATTTGCAATAGTTATCGGTTATTAATCTGTTTTTCTGATCAGTTTGCAGGGTGCACAAGTTGCTCCCACTTCTGCCCGCCAAAACGAGCCAGCATCCGACGCGTCCGTCGCCCCAACGCAATCGTTTGCGAGAAGCGAACGACATACTTCCGTCTCCTCACCTGCCACCTCCTCTTCGCCTCTCGTGCCAGTTACAAATTTGACCCAGAACGAAGCGCATATAGTCGCTCCAGCTTCTACTGCTGGAGTAAAGAGGCCAGCACCCACAGAATCTGAACCGCCACAGATTCTCACTCCTCTCAACCACCATTGAAGAAGCCCAGAATAATTCAGGCTCCATCGCTTGTTATATCCACATCTTTCTCTCTACCCCCTGAATCACACGAGTCCATTTCCGAGTCCATTTCCTCGTCTACTTCTTCCAAACGACCCTTGACTGCACCCTTTGACGACTTCTCCATCTCGGTAAAGCAACCAAAAGTTGACGGGGTGACTCTGTTGACTCTCTTACTGCCGCTCAGGCCGAGAGGAAAAGGGCATTCGAAGCCGATCCCATGGCGATGGATGTCAGGCATTCTTCAGTCACTTGCAGTTCTTGCGACAAGGTGGTCAAATTCAACATGTACGATCTCCACCTGTGGAACAGACACAAAACTCGCTGCAAGGGCCCGAGCTCTTCGCATTCCTCCTCCTCCGCTTCTGTTTCCACCTCCCCAGTCATTCAAGACAAACCCCCACCTGTGGTTGTGCCTGAAGTGGCTGTAACGAACACCACTCCAGATACAGACCGCTCTCTAACTGCGGCCCAGAGGGAGAGGAAGAAAATTCTTGAGAACGACCCTCTGGCGTCCAATGTCGGTCGCTCCTCAGTGACCTGTGACGCTTGTGGCAAAGTGATCAAATATAACATGTTTGATCTCTACCACTGGAACAGGCATAAAACTCGCTGCAAACCGACGGATCCCAACGTTGCTCACTCGCTACCCATTTCTACGGTTGCATCATCGTCGAAAAAACCTAAACCTAAACCAGCACCTAAACCAACATCCGCAGTCAGACCCATCATCCCGCAGACTCTCACGGCTCCGGTACTGAGGAGGGTGTCTCTCAAAGTCAATCCCCCTGCAGAAGTGGCCTCAAGCATCTCGACCCCGCTTCCAGATGTCAAGAGACCCGAAGCATCCACCAGCGCCACCAGGAGCACTGTCGAAATCCCTCTCACCGAGGCACAAGCGCAAAGAAAGAAAACTCTTGACGAGGACCCTTTCGCTAAAAATGTCCAACGCTCATCAGTGACCTGTTCGGCATGCAACAAAGTCGTCAAATTCAGCATGTTTGATCTCTTCCTTTGGAACAGGCATAAAGGGAGGTGCAAAGAAGGCGCCAGTATATCAGCTACACCGATGATTGACACAGGAAAGCGATTCACCCCGCTCATCGTGAACAAGAATCCAGCACCTTCTGTTGATGCCCTCTCCTCCTCCTCCTCCTCTACACCCAAACCACTAATGCTGAAAATCCCTGCTCAGTCTTCATCTCTAGCTGCTTCAACAGCTCGAGCATCCGCCGTCAAAGCCCGGGATCGTATGAAAGCGGCATCCGAGGCTGACACATCATCGACCTTCAAAGCATCTACTTCCAAACTCGCTGTTCCACGATTGAAAGCCTTGAAAGAGTCCAATACTACCCTAGCCCGTAAAGTTAGCTCAGTCCCCGACATTACCCTCGAAGTAAATTCTCCCACTAGCTTTTCCTTGCATCATCTCGATTTCCCAGCTCCTGCACCTCTTACTTTGGAACGAATCACTATGCCGCCCGGTATAGCACACCGAAAGCAGGTTGCGAGTTTCGCAATCATCCTCAGCCAGGTCGATATGAAAGACCTGAAGAATTGCCTGCTTGTTTCCCGAATGTTCCGTTATGCCAGTATGGTTGACATTTCCTTGTATCATATTCTTGGCTGACATCTTTTTCAGTATATCTCTCCGCCTCTACGCGCCTCGCGCGCAACTTTGCAGGATACAGGCTCAATCGCATTTTATACCGCCTCCCCGCCAATACGATAGACATGTGGCCATATCTTCTTCAGCGAGAAGGAGAAAAAAAATATCGTAAGCGGGTATTCGAGGAATCATTTCTTGGTCGCGCCTTCAAAGGCAAGACGGCTATTGCTCCCCAACTTTGGACCAGTCCAGATAACGACAAACAAATTACTATTGCTATCAGGTATGTTCACTATAATACTCGCCACAGTGTCCTTATCAATGTAACTGCTTAGGTTCTTGTTGACACGTCTGTTCTTCACCATCTCAGTCGGCGGAGGCCAAAACGGTAATGGATGGTCGGATGGTATGATTGTGGACACTCGAGAAATTATCAAAGGCGAGATATGGTGTATTGATGTAGCACAAGCCCCGAGCTCACCATCGACCATCACCGAATCGTTCTACGTCCTCGAGTCTACTTGCGAGGTTGTAGGCCAGGCTCCTCTTCCTTCCCAACCCGAGGGCTCGACACCAGAACAGATGCGCGCAGATTGGTCGGCTTATATCGACGAGAGGATGTCTGTGTCTGACATGGCAAGAAAACTCGACCCAGCCCGCTCCATGTCCGCGATTCCAGCCACGTCTTTAATGAATCAGCTAAGCTGGACGAATCACGAAGAGTACATGCAGGGAATTAGTAGGGTGTGGCTGAAGAGGATTGAGATTCAGCAAGGAGTAGGAGGGGCAAAGAGGATAGTGGCTGAGCGCTATATATTGGCGAGCGTTGTTGAAAACAGGTAGGTCACCTCTGCTGTGAATTATTCGCCAACCTACCCTTCCCGCATAGTGTCAGCGGTCGATATATGACATCGTCAGAGATGGCAGACGATTTTTCAGGTATCTCATCCACGGAGTCGTCTTCACACAAGAAACCCGCCAAGCTGAATTTGTTCTTACCTGAGTACGTCTTTTGTTTTCCCACTATACCCGCCATTCTGAAACGCAAACCGCGGCTTAGGCATCATCACATTGAAAGTGTACATTTTACGACCGCGCAAGGTCTTCCACTACATCCTGCTCTCGCGGTGATACAGACGCCTCATAGAGAGTACTATGTTTTGAGAGATAATGGTATGCAGATCGGCTGTGAGGAGGATGGTGTAGCGGAGGTCTGGAGGGAAGTTATCGGCTGTGCAGATAACGGTGTACGTGCTTAAAGGGGTTGCTGTTTTTCGTTTTTGTATTTCGGACTTGACATGCTGTGCTACCTAAGCTTCATCACCAGCATCTGTGATACAAGTGATACGAACACGATAGAGTACTCGGACGTAGAATGGTTCTTATTATTATTCTTATCAAGATTGTTATTGAGCCACTATTTCGTTGACACAGACGCAAGAAACAATAAGTAGATGCGAAACCCGGGGCCAAGTGCAAACGAGTGTACAATGTAAACTGAACTATGCAAGTGAGAGACAACTCCCAAGCAGAGAGAGTATAAGCATGCGAGATAGGATCTAGATGGTGAAAGGAATGATGAGGGCTCGGGATGTCCGTTAGTCGTAGAGTGGGTATAGTGCCTGAGGGATAAAAAATAAAAAAGTACAGCTGACTGAGAAAATGAATGGCAGATGCTACAATGGGAATAAAAATGCAAAATTGTCCCCTTGAGATTGACAATGATGACCTGAAAAGCGTTAAGAACATCTGACAGCAAGCAATGACTATAGGGGGTCCTGAGCGGCCAGCCGCTACCACTCTGAAGGTACCGCGCGAGCATAAATGTCCTTTTTCAAAGGATGGTTTAAATGCCAACCAGAGATGGTCTTTTCTTTGATGGAAAATGGGACAGGAGAAGGGGTGAATTCCTGGATCTGCGCGTACAGCTCTTCGTGGTCGACAGGCGTTTGTGGCGATATAGATGATGCGGGAGAAGTGTTGGTGGAGTAGCTGGGTGAAGGAGTATCGGTACCGAGTTGAGGTCGTTCGGGACGAGTAGATGACGGCGGTGGCGTAGTCGTCGGAGACGTCTTGACTGGAGATGCATAGCGGCCAAAAGAAGGAATATGGGATTTCGTTAAGCTGGGAGAAGCTAGTGGGGTTAACGCCGCAGCAGCTTTGATGGCGCTCGATGAAACGTCCTGCAGTGAATAGGTGGGATACGGGCCATGCAGTGACGCAAAATCGTGACAGACTCTAGCCTGAAATGACTTGATGATCTATGAAAAGCTGTTACTAACATACGTTCCACTGAAAAAAAAAAAAAAAGACCTACTATGGCTTCAACATTCAGCTCCCAATCCAGATAGCTACACATTTCACGCTCCATCTGGTTTATTTCTCGAACAGAAAACATGCCTTGAGCGACAACGCTCCATGACTTGTTTGAATAAGTGTCGTCACACATGACTTTTGAAGAAATCATGAAAGCGGAAACGAATAACCGGTGGCCTGAGCTTCCTCGAGCGCTGGGGAAGCGAGACTTGAGTCGTTGTAGAAGAGCGAGGGCTGAGAATACGACGCATTCCGGGAGCTTCGTCCTGTAGATGGCGTAGGCGATATAATAAGGCAGTTCAACCTGCCAGCCTGTTTGGTTTGGAGGTCGTTCAGGACAACCAAAGAGATGGGTTATAAAGCGAGCACACAGGCAGGAAATGCCTTCTTGACCGTAGAAGCTCTTGCTCTGAGCTGTTGCAGAGACGCTTTGAGTATTAGTGACCTGTCATCAGCAGTAAGCTCGTAGAAAAAATGTTACAAAAAAACAAGAGAGGACTCACCATGGACTCTGACTGAGAATTAAGGCCGGCACTGTGCTTTGACCGCTTTACTGGGTATGAGGAAGAATTGTGAAAGTGTCTCTGCACAGATGCCATGTCGATGTTTTATTTGGGAGAAGCGGAAGAGCCTTCATAAAGTTTGGATCAAAAGTTGATCAAATGGCTGTGTATCACGTATATCTAATCTTATCTCCACTTCTTGACAATGGCCATAATCGACGGTAGCGGCGACGAAATAACACAGCTCTGGGCTGTTATAACCGACCTCAGCGAACAGCTTAATCAAAATCGCAGCACTTCTGTATCGCTTTATGCTCAGGCTGGAGGTGTAAAGGTATGCACATTAATTAGCCTGTAAAATCTATTTACATTATAGTTCAGAATCAAGCACTTCACTCTCAAACTGGTTTCGTTTTACGGAGATTCAATGCCGACCAACCAAGAGAAGTCTACGAATCTGAACTGGACCGCATGAATATGGTCATGTCGGCAGAAAACCAGTCCCTCCTGCACGACAACAAGCAACTAAACACGCTGATTAAAGAATATGAACAGACCCTCGATACACTCATGAGTGGGCATCTCAAACCATCTCATTTTTACTCGTAACATTCTCATTGTTTCATAGGCACGTTCCGAAATCGTGCCCAAACCGTCCAAGAGAGCGAACTGTCGCTTATCCGGCATTATGAGTCGAATCTCTTGCAACTCGAAGAAGAAAATTCGTCCAAAGAGCTGGAAGCGAGTACACGGATCTCAGAAAGTATCTCCCGCATGTCCGAGGTGCTTCGGAACTGTTTACGCGAAGTCGCAGGCGAGCGCACTTCACGACGTGATACCTTGGGTGGCGAATATGACCCTGACCTACTTGAACGGGAGCCCTGGCAGAGCATGAACGCCGCACAAGCTGAATGGGCCTTAGAACGCGAAATCGAATTAGCTAGGCTTGAGCGGGAGAACGAAGAGCTAAGGGCGCTGATTACAGCTGGTCAGGCGATTCCTGCCCCGAAAACAGCCCTCCCCCCTCAGGCTCAAGTTCAGCCTGTAACAAAACCCCCGGCTATACCAATCGCAGACATCAGCGCAGAAGCAGAGGTAGCGGAAGAAGATAAAACTGAGGCTCAGCCTCCGCCCCAGCCCGGGTCACCCGAAGCAGAGTCAGAAATGGAAGATGATTGTGTAGATCCGTACGCTACGGTAAAGATGTCAAGGATCAGTGGTTGAAGATCCTGTTGCCTATACATTTTCTCCGTTGGTGCAAATTGCAGTATCCTTTCCGCGAGTTAAAAGCTGTTGTAACTGCGCACGCCCATGGCAGATCAAATCCTGGAATAACGTCTCTCAACTTGTGCTCATTCATTTACCCGGAAACAAGGCAGTACGCAAAACATATCCAATGTCACCCCCCAGCAAAGATGAAACTATGAGTTCGTCGTGCTTCTGCTCCTTCTCATCTCCCTGATATTGGGGTGCATATCCAATGAGCCAAAAACGATCCATTCGTCCGACATTGTCGCCCTCAGTGGCCTCCTAATGGAATTAAAATCATGACGCTTTCATGTCAATATATGCTGGCTACTATTAGCTGTAAATTATCATGAGACGAATGCTAGTGTGCGTACTTTAAATTTGTCCCTAAACAGTGAGACTGCGCCTCGACAGAGCTTCAGATCGTGTTTGGTGGACGGCGGAGTAAATAACCTCTTGAAAAAAAGGCCTTATCCACGAACAGATCACTTCTTCGAAAAGCGAGCAGGCTCTTAGAGATGAGCCGTACGCATGAAAATCAACGGACTAATGAGTATGCGGTAAATGAGTACCTGAAGATATCTAACTGAACTTTTTAGAGTTCAACTAAACATGTAGGGATCTTTGGCAATTTTTTTTTCCGGAAATTTTACCATCCATTCTTCGGATTTTGGTCCGAGCGACGTTGCTAATGGCTCCATTAAAGCAAATATTGCCTCGTTGGTTTATGGTGAACGGCATTGAAATACCACTTGAACTTTACTTGCTCCAATTGATACTTAAGAACCAAATCACTGGCTACTAATGTGAATACTGACATCCATTCGGCTCCGATTGTCGAGACCACCGTGACTGTCCATGCCTGGTGCTGTTGGGGCTTTCCTCCGGAATCGTCAAAACCATGATGTAGGGTTCCCTGGAGTCTACTGACGGGAGTCAACTCGGATTCATGTTGTGCACCCTCGGAGTCAGCGCTCAGCCAGTGTCAGCTACTCAACCATGAGTCCGAGTCTCCTGCGGTACCTGAGGATACCGAACGGAGAAATAATTTATACCCCATCCATTACTAGCTCAAGAACCTACTAAACCAGCTGCCCTCTAAGATGCTGCACTTTCGTATTAATTCCACTCACATATATACATATTGCCCAGAATGTATGTTTTTATATCTCTTGGCAGTGGATTTTCGAGATATCAGATATTAGAGTTCATGGCTTAGATGAGTCTCCCTCTAGCTCCCTTTCCGTTCGTCAATATAGTTTACATGTGGTGAGTGTAGCGGCAGAAGCCATCAGTGTATACATAGACTCAACGAACGTGGTAGGTACGTAGGGCTCAGACTCCAGCCAGACTGGCGTACACGGACCAAATAGACGCCCACTTGCTGCTTCAGACGACTTCAGTTTACTTAGTAAGTATTATTAGGACACGTCCTGTCTTGTACCACCATCATGAAGGCTCTTATATCCGCTGTACTCTGCTTCCTTCGTTTGAGCGCCTGTAACTTGGCTTACGCACTTCAACTTGGTAGGAATGCTCGCATCTACTAGTAGTACTAGACTTGTCATCTCACTCAAGGTCATATTACTACGGTACTTAGTGGCAGATCCCTATCCAGACAAGCCTCGTATTACCTTTAAACCCGATGGCACGTTCAAGATTACTGTCTTCTCTGATATGCATTGGGGAGAGAATCCTTGGGATGTCTGGGGACCCCAACAGGACGCGAATAGTACAAGGCTCATGAAAACTGTGTTGCCCAGCGAGAAACCAGATTTTGTGTGAGCTCCCAGCTATGTTCACTCTGAGACGATTTCAAACGTTACATATACACCCATCAGTGTCCTGAATGGTGATCTGATTACAGGCGAAAGTATGCTCTGAATTGAAAGCCTTATAAAATTTAACTTCCCGATAATTCAGATGCATTCAAGGACAACGCGACCTTTCTTATCGATAGAATTGTCGCCCCGCTCAACGCTGCCAGGATCCCCTTCTCTAGTACTCAGGGAAACCACGATAATCAGAAAAACATAACCCACCTCCAAGAAATCCTTCGCGAGCAAACTGTCGCACCATTGAGCTATACTCGTGTCGCTCCCGCAGGTGTCGGTGGAGAGGAAGGCCCAGGAAATTATTGGGTTCCAGTTGGTTACCTTTTCTTCGCTGTTTGACTCCTTTCATCTAGCGTTTGTTTGTTTAGGTGTATGAAAAAACTACCGGTATTTTTTAATTCTATCTACTTCCAACAAGCGGTATAAATTCTTACATAGACAGCACTCCGACCCTCATTTTATGGTTTTTCGACTCTCGAGGTGTTCCTCACGCCACGCCTTACTGTCCTAGTCTGCTCATTCCTTCTCTCTAGGTGGGTTCACCTATGGGGACAATAGCACCGCTGTCCCCGACTGGGAGCGTCGCAACTTGGATTGAAACCGAGACCGCTGCCATGAACGCTGCCTGGGGTCCTGCGGAGAACCGCGGTGCATTGGCTTTTGTGCATATCCCACCGTGAGTGTTGGAACACAGAGCTTTGACAAGTCAAGGCTGATTTTTTGCTTTGCTTGTGCTCTTGACAGCCATTTGATTCAGAATCTCCAGGCTACATTGAATAGTACGAAGGAACCCGGGCTGAATGGTACGTTTGACTTGAACCATGACGCCCACACTCTGAGGTCATGATCCTCAATTCATTATTCCAGCGGATGCATTGGGTTCAGGGTCTACTCAATCTACGACAGATGAAGCCGATGTCGGTCAAGACGATGCATTCTGGAATTCCTTGAATGCGAACGTCAAGAACTTGCATGCCGTTATTTCTGGACACGGTATGAACGGTTTCTTTATGTAATTGTATTACGCCTTTTTCTTAAAATTCGAGTCCTCTCTTCCTTTTATGTAGACCACGGTAACGAATGGTGCATCCGTGAACCAACCAAAAACGTCATATTCTGTTTCGACAAACACGCAGGGTATGGAGGGTATGGTGATGCTTCTTGGGGATATGGCGTAAGGAATTTACTCTTCAGCTCAGCCGATCCAACGGTAGGGGTGCAAACTTGGATTAGGCTAGAAGAGGGGGAGGTGAGAGCGAATATTACGTTGGGTGCCCAGTATTCTTAGGTACTTCTGAGAAATAACCCGTCTTGTCTACCCTGCATTTCTCTCTTGTACATGTTCTGTACCATACTTCGAATCAACGAAATTGTTTAACTGGTATCCAATATTTCACAACCTACATGACGCAAGTACAAGTAATTACCTTAAAATTTAAAATACAAATCGTAAGAAGACATGCGAAGGACATAAGTATCAATACCAGAATAAATCGGAGTCAAACTCCCTTCCTAAACGATGATCGAGTGGTTGCACCCTCACCAGAGCCTATTGAATAAGCAGGAGGTACACCGGTTAAATCGTCAATTCTCCTCCTCAGCTCTTCGATCTGGGCCTGAGTCATATCTGGTGGGGGACTAGCACGTGAAGAACCGAAACTGGACTGACTAGAGCTAGGCGGGCGAAGAACGACTCGATTTTTACTATCGATTACCAATGCTTTGGAATGTACAGTAGCCATTGGAGAAATGCTGGACGATGAAGGTTCACTGGCACTACTATTCCATGGTTTCAAGCCGGCTGATGTTTGGGCGATGAAATCGGGTTGAACTGAGTCAGACTTTGGTTGTTGAAGGTCTGATGCGCTTGGCCAGTACGCTTTAGGTAAGTCAGCCTACAGCAAGTCACCGAATGCACATACGAAACTTACTGTATTTTTCGAGGCCAAGTTCATTCTTCTGGCGCTGTTCACGCCGGAACTTTACAAGTACTATGGTGGCAAGCACTAAAGCGACAACAACACCGGCAGAAACGCCACCAATTATTGCTGCGGCATTTAATTTATGTGAGGTAGAGGTTGATGAAGGGGTAGAAGAGGCCACCGATGGAGATGTAATGGATGCGGTGAAGTTGGGTTTAGTCGCGAGGAAGGAAAACGAGGGGGTATAGGTCAGATAATCGAAAACAAAGCTCTGATTTCCAGTTGCCTGAGTGACATTCATCAGGAGGGTGTGGTTGCCGGCTTCAATGTTTGCAGCAGAGAAGAACTGCTGTGTGGTTTCGAGCACTGAGGTGGTCGTACCGGTGGGGACGAAAAGAATGGAGGAGGTTGTTTTTCCATCTAAAGTGAAGTCAAGGCTAATGCTACCCATGGCGGTCCATTCAAAGAACCCGTAGACGCTGATATTACTGCCTTTGGATATGTAGTTAGCTACCAATAGATACAATCCACACGCGTGAACTTACCAGCAAATTGAAATTCAAAGCCGTCGCCCACATTACTTGTACGATGGGTTGCATTGCCCAGCGCTAGTCCACTGACCTCGCCTCCTCCGAAGACTATCTCTGCGGCACTGGTTACCCATCCATCCCCAGTATAGGTAATCTCTGAGTTCTTGTCGTCTACTACAATAGTAGAACCACTCAAAGGCGTTGTGGGGCCTGGGGTGATAAGTGCATAGTCAAAATCAATAGCGATGTTAGAAAAGTTGATGTTGTGGAGGCCATCGGAAAGTGTCGGGGTCTGATACCACTGAGTATAGATCTGTGTGGGGCCGGCGTCTGGGAAAGAGACATTGTACGGGGTGTTTTCATCAATACCCGCAAGAAACCAAGTCGGGGAGATCGTTGAGGAGGGGGTATTTCCCTTGAAAGAAATCGAAGTGCCTGCGGAGTGTAAGCGGGCATGAAGAAAATATGAACATTCCGATTCTAACCTTGGAAGGAAAATGCGATATTGCCGGGGGTCGAACTAAAGATGGAGGAATTGCCTACCCAAGGGCCCACATCCGCAATTGTCCAGCCACCTCCAGTGAAGGCCGACATTTGAGAATTATCAAGAAGTAGCCAAACATCCGAAGAAGAAGACATTGTAAAGAGCTCGCAAACTGATCTAGCAGGATGGAGCCGGGGCAAAACCAGTTCGCCAACGCTAATGTGAAGGTGAAGAAGGTGAAGTCCGTAAGACGAAACATAGTATATATAATGACAGCAAAGTACAAAAGAAAGTACAAGGTTCACTCAAGGTTCATTCAAAGTTCATTGAAAATACAAGGTCCATTGTTAGACACAGTGGACACAAGTGGACGCAAATTCCGCCTTTTCACACGGCCCGCCGCCGTGTACAAACAAGGTTTACTGAAGGTTGCTTGGTAGTGGCCTTAGTTACCATAGTCCGAAGTCGGTACCGGGTTTGAGGTCGCCGGAAGTGGATGCGATCAGAGGAACCATCAACAATATGGCGCCAGCAAATCGACGCTTTGTCCAGCGTTTTTCCGTTTGCTTTCTTGAGTCCGACAAGTTACCAGCGAACGCAATAAAATAATCTGGAACTCTCAAAATAAGAAGAACTTTTCCTCTTTTTTTACCTCCACTACCGCATTCACTTGCCTTGCTTCTAATGCGAGCTAATCTGCAGACTCACCAAGCTCCACAGGGCTTCCGGGGCAACGTTCACGCTCGTTCATATATCTTGAAATCATATTCAAGAGTTTTAAAGTGAAGCTCCATCCGCAGAGAGCCGCAGAGCTGCTGAGAAATTGTCCGAATAGCCGCGGTGCCTGGACCAGTCAGAACAAGAACAAGAACCCCTGTCCACTACTTGATTAATTATTAGTGACCTTGTGCCAGCCTAGCTTGAAGGTAAGTAATGAGCATGAAATCAGGGGGCAGTCTCTGCGGGTACGGCTGAAGGCGGCGACTTCAAGCAGCTTCAAGCATGGTCGGCATGGTCCTAACATTATAAGGATCATGTTTTCCAACCTACAACGGAGAAATGGCAACTCAAGAAAAATATGATTCATTTCTCTGCCTTCCTCGTTCAAATGAAAGTCGAAAGTCGAATGACATACTCTTACATCGTCCAAACTTCGTGGTGCCATAACGTAGCCTGGTAACCTAGTCCTTACCGAGGTGGCCGTTTATCTTCGGCACTGACAATCAGACCTGTCACCTCTGTTGAGGGACATCACCGTCAGTGGTTCAAGTCAAGTCCTTGGCTCTCTTTAAGAGGCTGGCGTTACACCACCTCGTAGAAGTGCTCATGATAAGTTTGTTTTGCACAGACTAGATCGTATCATCGATATCGACTATAATGTAAAAAGTCTTCAAATAAGTAAATGATTGAAGGGAGTTCTGCTGGAGATTCCCGCCTAAATGCGTGCAATTAGTCACCATTGTGCCTTGGAAGAATCCGCAACTCTTGTCTCCATCGAGAACAGCCAGTTCTGCCATCTTCCTCTCGTATTCGGACTGGTTGTCCCGCCTCGCTCGTCGTAGTTCATCAGCGAAATGGAAAGTTGTCTGGCACTGTCCAGTACTGCCTGAGTACTGCACAGCGCTGGAAATCGCTGTACACTGTCCGACAGCGGCTCCAGCTCACACACGTTTCACCGATTGTGTGGTTGACCATTTGGGGATTTGCATTTGCATTTCCCAGCCGATGACCCATTGGGGCTGGGGACCGATGTGGTTGTTGGGGCGGTGTCAGAAACGGATGTCGCAGTTGGAGAACTCGTGGCATCAGGGGCGGATGCAGCAGCTGACGAACCAGTGCTATCAGGGGCGGATGCAGCCGCTGACGAACTACCAGCATCGATGGAAGGTGCGCCTTCCGGGAATGCCGCTCGTACCGTCGAAAAGAAATCCATAACTCCAGCTTGGTATTCCCAGACCATAATACCAGCACTCCAGCCCTTCTGTATTGCCTGAGGAAGACAGCCTGCGAGTGTGGCAGGGTCGATGTAACCGTTGGTAGCACTTGTATCGGTTGCAGGCTTTCCAATTACGAGCTTCTGTACGTCGAAACCATGCTCTACAACTTGAAATAAGGCGGAGTTGGGGTTGGATGATCCCGAGTCGTTTATTAGCTTATCGCACGTTTCATACTCTCCAGGACCCTCTGTGGACAAAAAATCAGGTCGGAGTCGAATAGAACAGTTGACTACTCACGGCTGTACCACTGGACATTGTACTGAAGAGATGGAGATCTGAGCTTTACTGGGGGGATTTCATGGATGCACGGACTAGACTTACCCAATCAATCATTGAGCCAACCTCCTGGTTGACTTGGACATAGGCTTTGCCGTTCCATTGCGTTCCGGTACTCAGCCAAGGTGCCTGGGCTGGAATACCGTATCAATATGGCGTGTAAAACAGAAGAAAAGGAGCACATACGGGCATGAGTGAGTATATACTGACCTAGAAACAGCTGGATCAGAGATTAAAGAAAACGGAAGAGAGAAGAGAGTATACCTTGCGGCAACTGATTTCTTAACTCCTTCGTGAATTCGATGAGCCATGTTTCAGCACTTCCGTCTGCTTTATTCATTGCGTCATTATCCTCCCAATCAATATCTGAAAGGTGCAAAAAGTGATGAGAGAGAACTTCTCTCCTACATAATTTTTACCCACCGATTCCATCTACTTGATTCTCCTTCACCCACGTTGCCATTGTTTGGGCGAGTTCAGTAGGGTTTGTACCACTCGTGGTTGGTTTCTCCGTAGATCCAAAGGCAGAGACGAGGAGTTTGATACCAGCCGCCTTGTATTTATCCTTGATCGCACTTTGTGCATCTTTCCCCATGATGGCCCAATTGTGTGCCATATCGGCTGCGCCAGTAGAGAGAAGAAATGACATTATTCTGTAAACATCGAGTTAAATTGAAGCTCGAAAGGAGAGAACTAAAGGGATCGTACACGACGTTGACTCCCTGAAGATAAAAGGGTAGTCAGTATTCGTCTTCGCTGAACCCTAAGCGCAGAAACACAAACCTGAATGTCTTCGACAGGAGGGGCAGGATCGGGCCCAGCATCTGTATAGACGACAAAGTAAGGTGGAGAGAATGAAGTGGTTGATCTCGGTGGTAACGCCGGGGAGGAGCTAATCGACCGTGGGCGCCGCACAAGAATAGGCGCAGACAGAACGTTGTTCAGGCAGAAGAGCCCGAGCAGCGATAAAGCATAGATGAACCTGATAGCAAACATTCTTTCCTACGAATTCTGAAGAACAAGTTGAATAATCTAGACGTTGAATGTCGTTTACTGGTCCGGCCAGGTGCAAGTGTTGGTCCTGCCAAAGAAAGAAGTGGTGGAACCGGCCACACAAGAGCTCAAGGGGATCAACCAAAAGAGTTGAGAAATGTCACTTTTTGCGGGAGTATATATACATCATGCGGCAAGTTGAAAGGCAGTGTCACTCCGCTTAGCGCTAACGCAGATTGCTTGGCTTGATCCTTGATAAGTATCGAAGGCAGTTCTACCGTCTTTCTCCTTTAGTTGAGCATTCCAGCTTCAGACGACTCTGCAGAGGGAAAGGATGACACGCACATGAATGACGTATGTCTTTTTTTTGATGGCACGGAAACTAAGAGCGTTTTTCAGGTGCAAGGCTTGCCCTAAGATTTCCCCTCGAATTTTAGTGTATTTTCCCAGTACCCTAGGCCAAAATCAGCGCCTTGAGCGTTTGAGACTTGAGAGAAGCATAGGTTTGATCACATCATAATTATACCCATAAAGGAATGAAACAAGTCTGGATCTGTTTTTCCCTAACGCTCCACCGTGCTTGGTCTTTTTAGCAGTCCTCCTCTTCCTCTGCCTGCATACTCTCCTTGATTTTCTCCTGCCAAAGTTCCTTGAACTCCTCAATGTCTCTCCCACTACTCAAACTCAACGCTTCAAACGGAACCATATTGTGCTGGTTTGCGGGAGCTTTGCTACTGGCGGCGGGGTGCGATGGAGAGTCAATTACGCGGAATTCAGGCGAGGGCACGGTTGACCGAAAATCAGTCGGTGGATCAGCTTCGTTTGATAAAGCTTCAGCTAGCTCTTCGTAGCTGAACAACAAAGGGTCCGTACGCGGTGCATATGGGTTAAAGTCGATGATATGGGCTCGAGATAAGTCGCGGGTTAAAAGGAGGTCAAAGACATCTGTATGAGCAAAACTTGAGATTCCGCGAGGTCATGGTCATAGAACACGTACAGTTGGCTTCATTTGTCCATCCTGGTTGGATCTTGGTACTCCAAAAGTCGACGACTGCATGTACTATCTTTGAGTGAGTAGCAGTATCGTTCAGATAATCGTAATAATTTGGATCCCTCTGGGAAATTCCTGTGCGCGATGGAAAGTCAGCAAGGATGAAACGGAAACTAGAAAACGATGGCACCAATCAAGACGTTGTTCCTAACGAAACAACGTAACTCTCTACTCCGATCTACAGCGTACCACTTGCGCAACACCAGCTCCAACTCGTACGAAGAATCAGAGTCATCGCGGCCAGCGAATATCGCAGATTGAGAAAGATCATGAGTGATAAAGTCGGACGATTTGAGAAGTAGATAAACGTCGGCAGGTGACGTGCATTTCAGTGGCGAAGATGCAGGAAGGATCCACGACGCGTCCTGCAAGAATAATAACAGTTAATCTTACGGGGAAAAAGCCGGAATGATTAATACTTTGGGAGAAGAAAAGTTGAGTTTTGGAAAGACAGCGCCGTATTCTGTGATCGCTGCTCTGATTTTTTCATCAAGCTCTGGGAATGCAAAGACGTGCCCTTCCTCAGCATCTACACTATCATCGTCCTCGTCGTCGGATAAAGAGCTTTCCGCAGGTCTGTAGAGTAGCTCTCACTAATGAAATCAGGGATAGGAAGCTCTAAGGATATCAGTACGAACATGTTTTCGGAGCCTTTTGGGACAAAAACTTGGTCGGCGTTGAGATAGTCGATGAACTCCTGCGACAGTGGGCGAACGATTGTAGATTTAATACTCGCAGATTTAAATTTAGGGTACCAGGTGGAGAACTGGAAGGAGAGAATGTACGAAGGTGATTGTTGCGGAAAGAGTTCCATTGTTGATGTGAGTCATTTCAAGCTCATATGCATAAAGTAGATGGCATAAGGCAATGAAAACATAACGATCAAGTAAAACATGTAGTCCTGCATCCAGCCATCTACTTTTTCTGTCCCTGCGCCTGCGACTTGATAACCTTCTTCACGATCTTTGCTTCCTCCACAAGGAACGCACGAAGAATTCTGTGAATGAAAATCAGCAATCAAAGGGTAAGAAAAAATCCAGAGGAAACGCACCGTGACTTGACACAGTCACCACATCGAGAACCACCGTATGCCCTTCGAACGGTCTTTTGGCGCTTGGAGATCGTAGCGTATTGACGTGGGCGCAGAGCAGGAATCTATCATAAAATATGAACATTGAACGCAAGTTTGCAGATATTAAGCACTCACTCCAGAAAGACCGATTCCACAGTCACCACATTTCGGAGAAGTGGCAGGCTTCTTGAGATGGTGGTAGACAAGCTTGCCACCAGGTGTTTTCACTATCCTCCGCCGAGAAGAAGTGGTGTTATACGGCTGGCGCTTGCGGAGGGTAACCCTTTGGGCCATTATCTATATGTCCAAGAAATAATGAGATCTAGAGGTCTATTCGCAGAGAATTAGAGCCTACTTTTTATCTTGAGGGTAAGTCGGACGGGGCGGAATCAACAATTCGAAATCTGAAGGTGGGAATATTTTGTAAACTGGCAAGCCACCAAGCGCCGAGTCACGTGCTAGACGCCAACCCTGCTCGCGCCGGTTTTCCTTTCTTTCGAACACTCCCGATAAGAATCCCTTTAGGATTTAGATCATTTAGTTCTCTGGTTTTTAACCTTAGACCTCAAGGTTTCTCCTGACGGACTCTTCAACAGGCCTGCCCAGGGCACTGGATTTCGCCCAAGGACAAATTGATTAGATTTGTGGTCGCTGCTACTCAATCCTAGGCAGCACAATCGTTGAACTGGACAGGGACGAATGCGACGCAGAAATATCTGTCGTCTGTAATCCCCCATATCTCAACGTAGGAATACAAATAGTGGTCATTTCAGGTCTCCTACGCGGAAACATCCGCTGGGAGCTTTCGATTTAGCATATCGAACTCTGGTCATCAGCGGTGTACTCACATTGGCGTAATCCCACAAAATCCTGCTCCCAACTGTGGTCGTGTATATGCCTTGGTATGGCTGATGGTTCTAGGTTTATCTCACATGTTCGACATAGCTTCCTTTCAGAGATCGAGGAGAATCTGTTATCTCCCCGTATTTGCAGCTCCAAAGGTAATGCTGTTCGTTGGAAGGATATCACCAATTTGACGACGACAGTGAGTGTGTGACGAGTTATTCAACAAGCCCCCTTGCAATTACCGGTATCATGTGAAGAGTGTTGATAACAGTTTGCATCTCCTGCATTAGCACTATCCCTCTGACCTTTTCGGAGCGTAACAGGGTGCGGGAAGCTGAGCTACCATTGGTCTCTTCAACAAAGCTAGCATCTACAGTAAGCTCTTAAAAAACTATCCCCATCATTGTTACCAACTCCCAAACCTGTAAGCTTACCCGAGCTCTCCCTTCATTGGCACTCCCTTTACCTTCATATTCAGGCTGAGTGCTGGCAGAAATCTCTTCACAAAACAGTCTAATTTTTTTGTGTAGTGCCCATTTAATGTATCACTTGCAAAAGCGAATAAATATGAATTTTTTCAGAAAATTTCCGGGCAAGGGGAAACTTTACGATCGTCATTAACTAAAGGAAAGTCCTCATGCTTTTATAAAGAGGTCGTCGTTCACTCTTGCCACGTTAGTATCTATCAGGTCGACCCTACCCGCTTGAAATAATTCTCATCGATTTTTTACACCTCATTCCTTCATTGCTCTACCTCACTATTGATAGTAACATAACTCCAACTGCTCCATTACTGAAAAGCATGCGTGTCTTCCATCCTGCAAGCCTTGCTACATCACCGGTACTAATATAAAGCCTGCAGCCTTAGACCATTTGACAAGGAAATTTACTGGTGGGAATTTTATGGTACTTTGTCGATATGATACCGTCCATGGCGATGCCACTCCGCTGGAAAGGCGCACAAATACGGAAGTCATCGTCCCACAGACGAACCTCAGTCCGCACGGCGCGCTTGCATCTTGGTCATCTTGAAGTGATCGAGGAGATATATCTTGACCGAATTTGTAAAGGCTGGTAAGTACAATAGTTGTGCTTACCGGGATGACTTGAAGGCTTTCGATGTCGAAGGTTCTCAAGAACCTTTCTCCTGCAACTTATTTGCTATACCCTGGGGCTTCCTTCTGTAGATTTCAATTAGCACATCAAGCGTCTACTGTACGCGAAACCCGAGGGAAGAAGCAAAGCATCCGTGTAACTCCGGATGCCAAGTTCAACACAATGCTCAAAACCTGCCAAAACGCCAATGCGGCCCTCCAAATCACCTGGTGTGGAAAGGAAATATCGATCATGAAACTATCGATCTTTCTCTCCAGATATTTTTGAAAAACTCATTTTGTATCTTTAGTCACTCAGGATTTAGGTGTTTATTCCGATGGTCCTCTCACATAATTCCAAGCTACACGACTCTTTGAATGCATACAGAAATAATATGTATAATCGTGTCCTGTATAACGATTGTTCATGGTTCAGCAGCCTACGAGGCAAGATACGGGCGTAAGGACGGATGGCGGGAAAAAGGTTTCTGTGGGAGCAGACTGGGGGGCTTCGGTAGTCACTGGGTAGCTAAGTGAGCACAATGTTATCAAGAATACGAGACTATGAATACCTTGGGCTTCCGTGAGGCCGCCTACAGGCGAAAGCGTACTCGGAGGAAATTCGGTTTCCGTCGCTGCTACGGGAGCAGCAGGAACAGCGGTGACTAGGTGAACACAACGTTATTAGAATAGGCTTGTTGAAGCTGCAGTGGCGTACTTACTTCGACTTGGAGAAGCCATACCTATTGTTACAAAAGATGCGGCAACGATAGCAGAGAACTTGAAGAACCTCATTGGAAAAACAAAAAGGGCCCGGGGGTACTTTGGAATGGGAGAGGCAAGCAGCGAGTCCTTATAAGGAATGAGGAAGTGGGACAACGTGAGTAGGTTTAGTAACGACTGACTGGCATAATCTCTAACATCGGAGGTTGTAGGTCATTATTCGGGAAACGATATGGAAGTGGGGTTATTGCCTGTTATTGCGTGAGCTGCGCGGGTCAAACGAGTTCAGGGGGTATACTGATCAGTGATACCCGTTTGCAACAAAAGATAAAGCCGGATTCCTGTCAGTCAATCTTGTGGGCTACCCTCTCCCGCAATTCATATTTATCTCTCCACTCCTACTACTATCATATCTAGAATTAGTTTTCAGAAACTTGAGTCGTGGTACTTGATCGTACTTGGATGTACATCTCGAGCAATCAAATCCTATGTTACAAGCTCAGTTATTATAGCTGTCTTTGACGAAGCCCCTTTCTCTTTATCGTTATCACAATCTCCCATCACAGTCATTCGGCCTCGGTGTACCGTGTCCACATCGTTGTGTTCGGGAATGCAATACCAGATGGCAAAATATAGCTTTTGGAATACATACATATACATACAATAACATTCAATTCTACAAAGCATATTTGTTGGTCTTTCCGCTCAACTCCGCCTGCACTTGTAAAGCTCGAGGGGCATCGAACTTGGGCATTATTACTTCCACCAGTTGCATCACATTGCTCTCGGCAAACGTCTTGCTTTGCAACAATTCAGAAAGTTCGTTCTTTGTGCTGACAGTGTAAGATTTGGACAGGTTGCCCTCTAGGTCACCGAGAACTGAAAGAAGGCCCGTCCATTTCCAGTTCATGATATCGTTGTATTTCCTGAGTGAAAATAAAAGATCAACGATGGTCCAAGGTAAAATAGTCGACTTGTGCTGACCTCTCCTTGCCATGCAAATATCGCTCGATGGTATACCCGCTGTTGTTGAGCACGAAAATGATAGGCTTCAGACCTTTGCGAAGCATTGTAGAAAGCTCTTGTACTGATAATTGCCTAAAGACATGGAATAAGGATGAGGTTCATGTCGTTTGGTGCCCACTCACAGACTGCCATCGCCAATGAACAAGATGGTTCTGTTCATGTTGCGGTCCTTTGCAGCAAGTGCGGCACCGAGAGTACTACCTGTCACCCAAACATGAATACACGAACGACACAGACGAGTGAAGAACTTACCGCCAGTCCAACCAATAGAGCCCCACAAGATCTGAGCCAAGAAAATCGAATCCTTCGGCAAAGGAACATCAAGAATACCAAAACTCGATGTACCAGTCTCTGCAACTATGATATCCTTAGGCCGGAAAAACTTGCTCAAACTAGGCCAAAACCAAGCGTGAGTTATCACATCATCTTGTTCTTCTGGGATGTGCGCAACGAATGGAGGAACTTCGATCTGGAGAGCTCTCGCCTTGCCTCCCTCTAGCTTCGCGGTCAACTTCGGGATCAGTTGTTTCATGCCAATATCAGGATAGTCTGCATATCTGATCTTGGTCCAGTGAGAATGAAGCTAGGAAAGTATTATGAGTAGGTGTCTAGCGACGTAGTGAAGGTCAGAAACACAGACTTCAACAGTCCTTGAGATAGGTATGCTGTAAGTAAAGTTTCCGCTGTTGAAATCACTTTTCAATCCGCCAATGGAAAGGATGAGTTTAGCTGATTCGACTTTTTCCTTGACTTCGGGGCGACTGATGCTTCCAACGTATATCTAAAAACAGAAAAGTTGTGTGAGATCGACTTTGTTAAATCAGAAACTATTATCTGACCCCTCCGTAACGCTCGTACGTCTCATCGACCGCAGTTTTTCCCATGGGCGCGCAGTAAACCGGATATCCTGTCTTGTATAACAAATCATGCACTTCGTCAACAGCGTCATGACGAATGGTGCAAGCATCGACAAGGACGACGACGTCGCCTTTAGCTTCCACAACAAGGTGAACAATCTCGTCGATCACAAACGCTTCTGTTTCTGCTTCGTTGGGAGGAGGAACACGGATAAGAGGAACTTTGAGACGATCACTAGGTGTTTTGGCGTATGCTAAGTCGGTGGGAAGAGTGATATAAACAGGGCGGCCCTGTAAACGATGAGCGTGAGCTAGAGGACCTCATGGACCATATATAATAACCTTGACCACACAGTCGGAAAGGACACGATCTATTTCCGCACCGGCACTATATGCGTCGGTAAGGATAGCCTGTGCGATTCTTAAAGTAATACAAGTTAGGTAGGAAAATCCAATGTCTCACAACACCTTACGTGAACTGTTCAGCAGCCTTGGTGTACGCATCATATCTAGCCTCGGTTATGAGATCCAACACAACGTCGAGAGATTCGACATTACTCACCGTCCATCTCCGAGAGTATGATGTAACATGGGTTTCGTCGTATGTTGTCTTACGCTGGGCACACCAGCAATGTGGACCATTGGGACCATTTCAGAGAAGGCTCCAGCCATACCGTTCATAGCACTGAGCTCTCCAACTCCGAAACTAGCGAGAATAACATTACTGCTGGCGATAGTGTTAATTAGCGGCGGGGTCTTACGTTGTTAAGAGGGCACCGACGCTGCCATGTTTGACTCGAGCATAGCCGTCTAAATATGAGGTTACGATAAGGTAACATCTCATATATGATCATACCTGCAGCGTATGAAGCGTTTAATTCATTGCAATTTCCAACCCAGTCGATAGTCGGATGGTCTTCAACGAGGTCCTGCGGCGAGCTAAGAAAGGAAGTATGAAGTAGCCAAGGCTTTCTACGTACTAGAAAACCAAGATTGAAATCGCCCGGAACGCCAAACATGGACTGTAAAGAGTTGTCAGCCCCGAGCGAAAGCTGTCCATCGTAACTCACTGTAACACCCAATTCTTCCAACCTGGCCAAAAGGTAATTTCCAACATAAATATCTTGAGACTTGTCTTCTCCTTGTGAGGTTTTGAGAGCCAGCTTGAGACGGCTGATCTCAGCTTCGAGTGCTTTCTCTGTTGCAGCGAACATAGTGTGGAAGAAACTAGAGACACGGTTTCTCGATCGCTTTTAAGTTTTTGTTTACTTCGATGCGGTCATTGATAAACAAGGAACGTGATGTCTCGAACAAGTCCAAGGTTCTATTTCAAGACTAGTCAAGACTAGAGCTAAGAGACTAGACCATGCGAAGACGTTCTAAACTTCTAATACTGTACAATCACCGCTCTATATCTACCGGAAACTGTGATACTGAAAAAAAAAACCGTTAGCCAGAGTGCACCGATACAAAACAAGATAAAAAGAGAATAAAATTCAGATGGGGTTGTAGGATAAAACCATGCTGAAGGTGCTCTCATACACCCCAAGGTCTTCCAATTTTGCGAATGAAGATATCTTTTTTGCATCATAACCATTACTCGTGATGGAATAAGGTTGGCGGTGTGATGTCTTGGAAAAATGAAACCGATACTGACCTGAGAGTACGTCGCAGAACAAGAAACAACTCCGAGAAAAAAAAAGGAAAATCATTATGTAATAAGAGGACCAGCCGAACTTGCCGTTTGGCCAGACCTGAACGAATCTGGAGCACTAAAGGTTGAAGGTTTAACTTCCAGTTCTTTTACACTAACAGCTAAGTATTATCTCCGAGAAAACTCTTGGGTCGCAACTGCAACGCATTGTTTCGGTTGTATCTGGCCCCATGAGGTCTAGCTACCGAAGTGGACGAAGGATAACTGGAGCAGGATAACTGGAGCAAAATAACTGGAGGAGCATTCTTTTGCTCTCACCACCATGCATGTCCTCTCGAACTTCTACTCCTTCCTTTTCCTTTTCCCCCCTTCTGACGATTTTTTACTGGGCTCAGTATTTTCGAGCACCAAAGCGGTACAAGAGCGCATGGATATTAGAAGCTTTGCTTTCACTAGCATGGAGGCCCGGGTTGTGTCCCAGAGAAACTGCAAGAATAAGTATGACTTCGAAGCCATGTGTTCATTAAATACAAGACCTGTCATACATCATGATATGCAAGTCTTCTAGATAAATTTGAGAGAGACAAGGGAAAGAGCCTGTGCCGTCCAGTATACGAAAACATGAAAACATGGATAGCAGAAAGCAATAATCGACAATATGTGCGTAGATGGATGGGGGGAGAATGTCACAACGTGAATGCAATGCGAGAATATGCCAAGGAAATGGTGATATGAGGGAAACGACGGACGGTTTCGGGGACAGCATACGAATTAAATTTGGGATAGGAGAGAGCTTTGAAACAGAAGGAGAGAGTGAGGGTCAGACAGGTCACTGGAGAGCCCTGATACAATGATACCATACAAGTACAGATGCTGGAACAGCGCGTGAGGCTACAAGCGTTCCCAAACGCTAATTTGAGGAGAAGTGACGACGAGCAAACGATAGCGAGCGAAGATGATAAAACAGAGAGTATCATATTCATATGACAGTGCGAAGGAAGGAAATATGGCTGAGTGGAAAACCAAAAAGTATAACGAACATTGAAAATATACATACATGCGGCTGTTAAACTTATTTTTCTTGTACCGAACGGAGCTCTGTAATGAGTTGCTAGTAGGGTAAGAAACCAAAGTTAAGGTTGTGCATTCGGAAAGGTGGGAGAGACACCTACTTCGGCTGCCTTTGCCAACCCTTCGGGATCATCTTTAAAAGTCTGGCCTGCCTGGCCAAGCTGAATCCCATACTTGAGCAACTGGGCCATGTAAAAGGGATTGATGACCGTCTCATCAGGACGGAGTAGATCCTTCATCGTAGGTGTAGGCTCTGGTTCTGGCGCTACGGTCCATTCGTTAGAAAAACTGTTCACGTTCACAAAGCACGCAGAAAAATAACCTACGTTCTTTCATTGCGAGCCAGTCTTCCTGAAGCAGTTTAGGAATAGTCTTCCTATCCTTGGGATTACGATCTAGACAGCTCTTGATATTCGCAATAGCATCTGTCCGCACTTTCCTGCGAAGGTGTTCTAACCTTCTGGGCTCCCCTGAGGGTGTTTTCACGACAGGCACAGAGTATTCAGGGCATGGAATATCGTAGTTGGGATTCGGAATAGCCTTCATCTTCTGGTAAATCGTCAACTGCGAGAAAGGGGTCGAGCCGTAGATCATTTGGTACAAGATACATCCCAAAGACCACACGTCGCTAGAACGTCCGACTTTGAGTCGTCTCATTCCGTCCGGAAGCTCAATAGCTTCCGGCGACATATAGTTCAACGTCCCAATCTATGATAACAGTTGAGCCTAAGAGAGAATAAATAAAGAAAACGAAATCACCTGGTGATCTCTTTGGATGTTTGTAGTATCATTCGCGATAGCATTTGCAATTCCAAAGTCGATCAGCTTTAATTGTCCCCTTACTAGCACAAAGTTCCCGGGTTTGAGATCAGAATGAACAATCTTCTCTTCATGGATGACTTGAACTGCCTGAAGCATCTGAAAACGAACGGTCAGTTTGATAGGTCCGGGATTCGGGCTTTAGGTGCATACCTGCTGCCAATAATATGCAACCCAAACCATATCCAAACCTTCCTGAGCCCGTTCGCTGATCAGTCGAGCCAGATCAATCTCTCCACACTCCATTACCAACAAAAGATGGCCTTTGTTTCCTCCAGGACCGGCCTTTACTTCGCTATCAACCAAGCGGATGATCCTAGAGTTGCCCTCCAAACGTTTGAGTAACGCAATCTCGTTCATGTACCCAGCCAGCGTGTCGTTATCCGTCTTGTCCAGAGCCACTTTCTTAATAGCATAGAGTTCGCTGGCGTACGTCATGACGCGGAATACACGAGACGAGCCTCCTTTGCCAATCATGTCTAGTCGGGCATAGACTTTCTTATTTACCTGTAGACTGTTCATCAGCACACGGTCTGCACATAAGGACGAATGAGATTGTACCAAGATATGTCGGACCAGAGCGGGAGGATGGGCCTGAGCACCTTGATTTGGTGGGGGCGGTGCAGGTCCTTTAGCTTGAGGTAGTGCGACATGCTGCTGCTGAGATCGTCCACGTTCTCTCCTCGAGTCCCGTTCACGGTCCTTTTCTTCGCTCCCAGAAAAATCGTGTACGTCCCCGCTGTCTCGATCGCCAGCAGTCCAGGTCCTACCGGGAGCATGAGTCACAGCTCCAGCTTGTAGCGAGACACTGCCTGTCGAGGGATCTGGGGCAGTTGGACTGCGTCTGTGTTTGACGGCAACACTCGCGGCGCTTTTATCATTAGGTGTCCGAACCGATATGCTTTTGGTAGCGGGTGACAGACGTGGTGGTTGGTCTGTCACCGTAGGAGAACTCGCGCTTGTGGAATAACCACGAAGGGTATCAGAATCACGTCGTTTATGGGTCGCACGCATGGATGGCTGATTGGGAGCTAGATGTGGGGGAGACGGAGTGTTACGAGTTCTGAGTTGATACTCATCGCGTCCATTTTCTGGAAGGTCTATTCAGAACAATAAGCAGAACGAACAAAAGTAGCAACGAGAGCTTACTTCTTCTATCTTCATCTGCGACTCGTCGAGGAGGGACCACAGAAAGTTGTTCCCTTCGAAGTCCAAGGCTACTCCCAGGTCTTGATGATGATGGACGCTGTGAGAGTTGTGATGACTGAGCAGGTACATGATGTTCATCTGGATAATCTAGAGTGATAGAGGTCAAAATCATCGACAGCCAGCTTGCGAACCACATACGCAGAGCATCACTTAAACTAGCCGACCGGCGAGGCCTCGTGGCTATGGACTCGTTAAGAGGTTGTACACCAGCACTATGAGGAGGTGGCTGAAGGCTTCGAGAAGCCATGAACGGTGGCATTCCTTCGTCGTCTTCTAAATTGGAATGAGATCTGGTACTCTGATAACTAGTAAAGACAAACCTGCGTCAGTATCTGGTCCATATGCATTACTTTCGACCAACCCATGGCCATGATCCCCATATCCAACATAAGCATCTTCACCGCCATCGCTTTCTAACTCAGCGGGAATCTCAGATATTCGATCAATTTGTGGTTTCGAACCGGTGCCTTTCAAGATCATTCGACTAGATGCAGACAAGACGCGTTGAGGTGCATCAGCTAATGGACGAAGACCACTGAGAGACTGAGAGCCATACGCAGGACGTGTAGGAACCACTGATCGCGAGGTCGAAGCACTTGGGCGAGAATGAAGGTCATCTGCGGAAGGGACCGTATTTTCCTTTTCTTCGAACTCCAGTGCAGTTGAAGCCAGCCTAGCTCGAAGTTCGTCAGTATGGCGTTTCTGTCGCGTTTCATACTGCTCTAATCTGGTCCGAGGAAGTGTCCGAATTGGTGGACCAGCACTGTCCACAACCGTTGTCGTCGGAATTGGACCCGAAGCAACTCTGTGGAATGACCTCGCAGGAGCACCTGAGGGCTTTTCACGGTCAGAGGAAGCTGTAGTTGGTCCATTTAAAACAGGATATGCGCTTTCTGAACGAGATAGCGAAGCGCGTCTGGGCGGTGGACTGGGTAGCTCAAAAGAGAAATCATTTGGCGGCGTCGAGAGCGAAGAAGTTCCAGAACCTTTCGAGTTGCGAACAATGTTGCCCTTGTCGTCGAGGTTGTAATCGAAAGATACGTCCAAAATAGAAGACTCGCTGGAGGATGGAGAGGATGAAGGCGCCCTGGAAGTGGGCGGCGACGACGCATAATCCTGTGGCAATGATAAGGACATGAAGGGATACAAGGGAAAAGGTGAAAGAAGAGCAACTTCAACGGGTGAACGGTCACGTGAACAGGTATGTTGAATCTTGATGAATTTCGAAACACGAGGCAATGCACGAGGCACTATTATTATGAAGTTATACTGTATACAGGTGCTACATACAACATTCTCTCTGTAGTTCGTGGTAATGTATTACTGTACACAGTGTAAACTACAGACATAAAGTGAGAGGGGTATGATATCATAAAAAAGCAGTACAACAAATTGCCAAGTCATGTTGGCATTCCACGAGCATACCTAGCACCACCGCCCACTATCGCTTCGAGTACCCGCCACACCGCGCCTTCCGCGCCTCCATGTGCCCCACCACCAAAACCCTCTCCGCCGCCACCCAAGTTGTTGAAAGAAGCCCAAGCACGTCGGTCATAATAATTTGCTCCACCATAAGGATCGTTCATTTGATGAGCGATGTGTGGTGCCAGCACCACACCAACGATGAGAGACAAGGACCCGTATATGACCGACTGAGGAATATACGTGGTGAGTTTGAATTGTGAAGGAATACGATTGGAAAGGCGGCGAAGGGATAATCGAGATTCAGAAGGCTCATGATCGTCTTCTTCTTCAACTGCGTCCTCGGCTGCGGCAGCGAGAAGCCGTTCGACAATACCACAGTCGACACCTGCAGTACGTTGCACTCGAGCCCAGTCCTTCATAATGGTTTTGGGTATCGAAAGACCAGTTCCGCGCGAGCTGTGCATGAAAACATCCTTAACATCTAATGCATCCCTTCCCTGGAGCGTATGATGCCACTTGCGTAGAATAGCAAGTTCTGCTTGTTCTTCCTTCTCTCGTTCCTCTTCGGCTGTGCGAACCTTTTCAGCTTGAGAGGAAGTAGACGGGCCTGGGTACGCAGGTGGTTCATCTGTGGGAATAGTGGGGGTAGAGGTGGTAGCTTCCTCCTCCTTTTCAACAGCTTCTGTTTGGATATCAATCTCAGCCATCAGCCTCTCGACAGGAGCAGGTTCAGCATCAGTCTGCAAACTCGCGCTGCGCAAGAATCCGTCGTCGGACTCGGGATCGAAAAACACCAGAGGATCGTATTGGATAGCGCAGTCGGCATACTCCTATAACGGTTGTTAGCGAAGATAAGAAAATCGCCAAACTGAGATACCTTGTCATCCTCAAACTCTTCAATCCTCCGCTCAATAACCTTGCCACCAGAATACTGCCTCTTGAGTGTGGGTAGCTCCGTCTGGGCCCTGCTGGTGACCTTGCGCCTCGTACGTTTAATGATCGTGGTCACAATGTTGCCCTCCTCATCGGTGTCATCAACCGACTCTTCTACGACTGTGTCTTCACCTTCAGTGTCAGTATTCTCAGTATCTCCTCTCTCCGTCCTCTCTTTCTCTTCCTGCTCAAGCCGGCTCTGGAGCTCAGCACCCAAGCTTTTGCTGATTGTATTAGCTCGGCTGTTGATACCTGAACCAGGCATCCCTATGGTTCCAAGCCCGCTAGTCATAGTATTCCTCATCTCGTCCATCTCGAACCGCATCCGATCAATGGTCTCTTTCAACCCTATGTTCTGGATCTTTTGCTGTGCGAGTTCGGTGCATGCATCACGGGCTTCCTCAACTTCCCTCTCTAACTTGGATACACGTTCAACCCACTCCTTCTCCCGTTGCGTCATTTTGCCCATCTCTTCACCGTGGTTTTCATCAAGCTCTCGCAGGGCACGGATAGTAGCTTCGCGATCTCGGAGTTCCTGTCTGTATCTCTCTGAGAGAGCGAGCTGCTCCGCATACTGCTTCTGAAGCCCTTGGTAAGTCTGTGTTACAGTAGAAAGTTCTTTGGCAAGTCGCGCAATCTCGGATTCGAGGCTGTTGATTTGCGTAGAAGCAGACCGCTAGGGAGGGAATGGTTAGAGGCATCGGACACGGAAAAACAGTGAGAGTGCATTACCTCCTTCGCGCGCAATTCTTTTTCCTCTCGCTTACTTCGGGCCAGCTCCGTCCGCAACTCGTCTAATTGCAACTCTAGCTCTTCTAACTCTTGCTCCTGTGCACCAAGCTTTTTCGACGTCGATTGTTCCGTTTCCTGTAGTCTTTTGGCAAGGTCTTTATTGGCGCGTGTAAGGGCATCGAGCCGTGCTTCTGGAAGAAGCGACGCTGTAGAAGACGTAGTGGATCTGGTACCCGTCTCAGGATCAAAAACGAGATGGGTATATATTGAATCGGGGCTTCCCCTGCCGTCGTGTTCGTCATCTTCGTCGTCAGAATCAGACGGGCGTGGCATAGGTATCCTCGAAATCGAATCCGCAAAGTCATAAGCTGTGGGAAGACGGGTCGTATTATCTTCTGGCGAACTAGACCCGTCTACTAGGAAGCGATCTCTGGTCGGTGAAGTGAACCCAGCAGATGAAGGGAAGACAGTAGATGAAGATGAGGGTGTTGTGACAGATTGAGACCCTGCGCGTGACCTTGGGCTTCTTGCAGAGCCTGAGGTTCCGTCCGAATCACCTCCACCTCCACTGGAGTAGTCTCTACCAGGAGAGGCATCGCTCTTTCGCCTATGAGGGGGTGGTCGTCTTTGATATGCAGAAGGAGGATTAGCGGACAGAGGTGTAGAGCGTTGACGTTTGTCGAGGGGAGTTTGCGGATGAGTAGGCGTTGGGGGAGGTTGCCCTGACCGAGAGGGAGGACGAGAAGGGTATCTACTGGTACCGTTGGAGCCTGACGAAGAATTAGACGAAGTAGACGAAGTCCGAGGCCGTCCTCTTATCACTCTTTCGTCTATATCATCCAGCGCTGACTCTTCGTATTTCGACACCGACTTTGACAGTTGTGCCACGAGGCTCAGAAGGGTTCCTGATTCGACCAAATACGTTTCTTCAAATTGAGAAATTAAACCAGCCATGGTTGCTTCCTGTTCTGGATCAAGAGTTAACAACCCTAGAATACAACTTTAGTATTGTTGTTGGTTGCCGTTTTATATAGCTCTTTGCGCACCTTTTTGGTCGAGACTCTTGAAAATGTCGGGAAGATACCGAACCGGAATACCAATCTTGTCCTCTTCCATGGACTGAGACTGCGGATGGTCACTGAAAATCTGAGCAAGTAGTCCATCGAGTTCTGCTATGCTCTCACGAGAGCGGCCATAGTTATCCTGAGGAAACGAATCAAGAGAGTTTCATATAGAACTGCTAAGAGACATACCATTGTGGGTTCCAATGCTTATAGCTTGTGGGGTATTCCAGGCTCCAGTTCGCGAATGAGATGTGTTCACAGAAGTACAAAATAATAAGCCTGTACACTTAGGCTTCCTCTGAATCCTCCAGAAAGTTTGGAGAAAAGTTGAAACAATGGTGTTGGTTTATGGTCAAGAACGTTCAATTTCAATTTTCATTGTTGGAAGATCACATTGTTTACATTTTCGGCATAGCCGAGCGCTTACTTTCTGCCTCCAAAAACTTGTTTGCCACTGAGTTACTCTTCCTTTTCCTTCTGTCTCTTCGTTCCTTTTGTCCCTCTAACGAAAATTAAGCTCAGCGTTCTCTGGTTACACTGTCTAACTGTCCGAAGCTCCAGTCAACCGCGGGACCTTTGGAAAGCACAAGTCTTGACTCTTGAGTAATTTATTGTAAAGTTAGTAGCTTTGACTTTCTACTTATACTCAAGTCTTTCGTTGTACTCGTGCTATTTGACCCCTCGTATTGCTCTCATAGTCTCACTCCCCTTCGGTTTACCGAACAGACTCCAGTGGACATCGTACAGCTTCGACTCTTTTGACTCTACATACGATCGTATCGAACTGACTGTGCTCATCTATTTGCTTAGGCTTGACTAAAAGGTTGCTCAAAATGTCTCTAGCATCATCTGGCGCTGGTTTGTACCACTTTTAAAACTTGTTTTCATCTTGTTGATTCTCTACAGGCTTGACGGGTGTGAGCACGCATGCAGATTCCGCTTCGAACACCAGGAGCAGCGCACCCACTTCAGCGAGCTCCTCTTCTACCTCCTCTACCTCTTCTATAATATCAATATCATCACCTTCGACTAGCAGTGACCCAACTACAGCAACGCCTGTTAGTAATACTGAATCCTCCAGTACTTCGGCTTCTACTTCCTTGAACAGCACTACAGCCTTGACCTCGTCAAGTGCTCAGTCGCCAAGTAATGCAAACTCTACTTCTACAATAAGCAGTACTCTCACTGCACCACTGACGACTTCTGTTCAGGCGACAGTCATGTCCACTGATAGTAATGGGCAAGTACACACAGCGGTCATTGAAACCGAGACTGTCTTTTCTTCAGGTTCCATTGTTCCAACCGCCGCCCCTGTAAACAACAACATTTCCTCATCTTCTTCATCGAACACTGGCCGAATCGTGGGGGGAGTTATCGGCGGAGTTGGCGGACTGCTAGTAATACTGGCTGTCCTCTTCTTCGTCATGAAGAGACAGCAACGGAGACGCGACTTGGAAGACTTCGATGGCAATTTTGACCCTGATCGTATCGTCAGAAGTGGTGGACTTGGCTCCGGAAATCGAGACAGCATGGCCAGCAGTGACACCGACGGATTTGTCTATGCTGGTGGCGAGAAAGCAAAGGCTAAAAAGGCTGCAAGGAGGGCAAGTCGACTTATGGAGGGCGATGGAACTTTACCAAATATTCCTGTTGATGGGATCAGGAATGCCAAGTTGGGTCCAGAGATGCAGGAACTCATGTCTGCCTCCGCCGTCACATCGAGAAACAACCTGCTTGATGAAGAAGGTATGGACGACGAGCCCCACAGTCCTTACCGCACTCCCAGCCCTTATCATGCCCCTCTCCCTCCCAACTCCGCATCTTCTGAGGGCCATGGAGGCATAGGGGGGATGATGAGCCCTACACGAGTGCCCAACAGCAGGCCAGCGTCTATGGCTATGTCAATGTCAGGATCAGCAACATTGTCAGGGCATGGACATAGCCCGACATTCACCGGATACACACGGCCTCCCTCTTTTTACGGGAATCACACCTACGGCGGATCGTTGCCAGGATCACCACTCCCAGTTAACACGTATGGTGGCTACGCGATGTCTCCCGAGCGATCGCCTTCGCCAGTCGTGTCATCCGCATCTGGACCAAGTGGGTACGCAAATGCGCCTATATCGAGAAGAAGGTTTTCGAATGGTCCTGGCGCTCTTAATCCTGATGCCACCAGAGATGCTGGGGCCGTGGTTTCAGCAAAAAGATATTCCTCTGGTCCATTGGCTATAATGAACCCTGATTCGCATGGAGGTGGCCCTGCGGAGGGTCTTCACCTATCGTAGTTCAGAAGATAGACTGAGCCCTAAGGAGGATTTCCTGAGTCTCATTTGACTCTCCTCGCTTATTGGCAATCTCCTTTTCGTAAGTATTTGGATTGTCTGGCATCCATCAAAGTTCTCAAGCGCTAGGGATATCTTATATCTACCTTCATATCATTTTTCTTACTCGTCTTGGGACGTTACGTTTGCCTTGGAATTTCGTTTTTTTATCTTACGTGCACCATTTCACACTCCTCACAGGGACTTACATGCATACTGCATCTGCCATTCTTTTGATTATCTTATATCCGGGCTTGGCTCAAGGACTCTTTTATCCTAGTTGCATACAATACCTAGAGACCTAGATCGCATCATCTAGAATGATTACTTTCTCTTGCATTCTTTCTGGATTAATATAAGGCCTTTGCCTCTACTCCACTCTACTCATAGAGTAGGCCAACAACTTCAAGATAACTTTGCAACTGTTAGCTCTTCTCTCTTCGGGGCCGAGACAAACAGGTATGTCGTTTCTTCGTGGGTGGTTCCTGAGACCTATACAGATTTACGGGACCGCTATCTGATAGCAAATTAACTACCATTCACAGAATCCTATAGGGGATTTGTTGGGAGATATCCGGAAAGAATAAATCATCGTAGACCCGATGGAATGCCTGTATGTGTCTTTGTTTCTGTGGTCCAAGTTTGGATCCGAAGCCAAGAGTGAAGCTAGTCAAGTCAGACGACGACAACTTTCTGCCATTAGGCTTGTACATTGAGATCTTGGCCTACAATATTCCGCCTTCGACATCTGTTTTCATAGAGCTTGTCGGAAGCAGGAGTTTTGTGGTAGATATTTCGGAGATGCAGACTAAGCAGAATCCCAGAATGCGTCTAGCATTTCACAGAGAGAAAAAAGTATAAAAGCACCATGCAAAACAACAATCGATGGTCATTGCAGAAATGGCTTTTCGATCTCTACTCTTCTTAGCTTTAGCCTCCGTGGTCACTTCATCGATTCCAAACGGGGTGGGAACTAACAAGTAAGTTGTCTGTTTCTCTGTCATGTTCAACGATCTCATTCGGCAATAGTGGCTACTTCTATTCGGTCTACTCAGACTCTTCCGTGACGGGTACCTACACCAATGGTACGTTGAGTGTTTTGGCACTGATTGTTCAGCCACGAATAAGTTTCAACGACAGGGCCTGGAGGTCAATACTCCCTTTCTTGGGGAGGCTCTGGCGATGTCGTAGTCGGAAAAGGATGGAATCCTGGTGGGCCCATGTAAGAACTCTGCAAGCCATAACATATGCTTGCATACAGCTAATCTAATCGTTATACCGCTAGGTCAGTCCAATACTCTGGCACTTTCAATCCCAACGGTGGCAACGCTTACCTCTCTGTCTACGGCTGGACCACCAATCCACTCGTCGAGTACTACATTACTGATTCTTTTGGGTATGAATTGGTTCATTGAAAATATTGGGTACTGATGCTGAGGTTGGCTCGCAGAGATTATAACCCTTCAACCGGTGGCACGCACTTGGGTAAATTTCGCTTCCCTCCATCCTATAATTACTAAAAACTAGATTAAAATAGGTACATGTACTTCGGATGGAGGTACGCTCTTCACTCATACTCATTATGCACTGGTGATCCGATGAATGCAGGCACATATGACATCTACAAGCAGTTAGTGGTACCAAACATCCATGAGCATCTACCATGACGAATTTCGAATCCCTAGAACCAGAACGAATGCACCCTCTATCCAAGGCACTGCGACTTTCCAGCAGTACTGGTCAATCCGTAACCAACACAGAGTCGGAGGGACGGTCACGACAGGTAAGTGACCAAAGCTTTGAACGCTTTCGCCTGCTGAAAGGTTGGCGACTTGTGTTTGGATAGGTAATCATTACGCCTGCTGGAAGTCTGTTGGTCTACAACTTGGTACTTTCAACTACATGATTGTCGCCACCGAAGGATACAGTTCTACTGGCTCATCCACCATCACTGGTGCGGTGTTCCCTCGATCAATTTTGCATTTCGCTCAATTAATCATATTACACAGTGGGGGTCGGTAGTAGCTCCGGATCTCCTCCTACAAATTCTACCAGTCCTCCCGCGAGTGGACCTACTTCCGGGCCCACTGGTGGCACATCTGCGGAGTGGGGCCAGTGGTATGTTCTTTTTTTTTCTACCTGGTATATTTTGTGATAGTCTTCGTAGTGGAGGGATTGGTTGGAAAGGCCCAACATCATGTGTGGCCGGTACGACCTGTGTCGCTGCAAGCGCGTATTACAGCCAATGCTTACCTTGAGGACGTGAACGGTGTCCTATATCACTCTTAAATCTGTAACAATTGCTAGTGTTGAAATTCATGTTCAAGTTAAACGTGATCGCGAGACGCCCACAAAACTCTTCAGAGTCTCCCAAGTTTAAGCGTGCTAAGAGAAGCATAGGTGTTGTCTAAACTTGAAATGGCTTCAAGTTTACACATTCGTATTCATCTCTATTCTAGAAGGACGAGGGTTTTGAAACCCCGATATCCAGACTTCAGAATTAATAGAAGGCTGTAAAGTAAAATGTCAGTTCAACTGGTTTTCTTTCGATTTCCCGTGGCTCGAGAGGGCCTTCGGGACCGTGTCCGGAACCTTCTAGGAAATTTGCTGGGATATATCCGGAATGTAACTACTTCGCAAGAATACTCCATATTACGAAGAATGCCATTTTCAATATGTGCCCTCGTTTTAATTTTGATTTGGCGTTAAATAAACAGCTCGGACCCGCAGCTAAATATGTAGTAAATGAGTTCATGTAATTATAGTGTATCAGACGACTCTACCTTTCGGCTTTTGCCTTGAATTTTTGATTTTCAATACTCCGCCTTGATATAGAGCCTCAATACAGGCAGGATCAGGCAGGATAGGCTTGGAGGTGAGTATCTCGGAGATGCAACTAGCTGGTCATGTCATCCTTTTTGAAACCTGCGCCAACTTGACCAGTTCCTATGTCGTACCGAGATCCGACACAAAGGTTTGGGAAAATACTGGGTAGTAATAACTGGAATGAATTTTCAACGTCTACACCCAAGAGTCCATCGCTCTCGAAGTGACGCAGTCCCGTTTGTGGGTGTTGAAGGTATCAAGTGTCCGATGGTGCGAGGAGAGGATTACGATATGCCCTTACTCTCCTAGACTATATTTTCAGTTCAGCGCTCTCTAATGAGTCTTTCGCTGTCAATTTCAGCAGCTCCCCTGTCCAACTTGCGGGTTTGTCCGTACAGATCGTTTTCGTAGTTTCGTTTTTCTTTGCCGGAATTATCAACTTCCTGGGAGACACGTCCCATGAGGGCTTCATTCTTTGCCTTCCCAAAAATGTGATTGTCCTCTGGCAACATTCCCTACAAGCCATTGCTGGAAACTTAAGTAAACCTGCCTCAGCTCTTCTTTATCATTAGGTGGCGTAGTCATCATAACGGTCATAGGCAGAACCAGAAGCATGGCGGAACGTTGAAGTCGTGTTTATGGATGTGTTTCTTGCACTCCGCGGCCAATTTTTCATGGCGCAAGGGCCAAAAACGATATAAGAATGAGCTCAGCGGTAGGACATACACATGGAAGGTGTCGAGCCAGTACAGCGTTGGGATACAAAAAAACAGATCGAAGAAGAGGGGTAGTTGAGCATAATATATATTCTGCTTGTGAAACAATCTTTGATCCTTCGGAGGCGTTCGATAAAGTGTTCAGCTTCTCTCGAATGTTACGGTGATAATCATTAGCATGAACAATGGTGGGCAGGACGCTTTGCCTGGAGGTTGTATGTCTTCTAGCAAGACCACGCCATACAGTGCTTGGGCCAAATCCACAGATCGCAAAGACAATGAGCTGGAAGCGTTGATGATGAGGCGGCCGGACTATTTCCGGACCGACTGGAAAGACGAAACACGTGCTCTGACGGCAGCGGCCACGCGCTATCCAAACCTTCAACCATCGACGCGACGAATTTCAAAAGTATAGCGTTAACGGTTACGAGCTTATCACTTTCTTAAATAAACGTCCTGATGACTTCTTAGCCGGTAAGTATACCTCAACGCGCATCATAATTCTGCTAATCAAGGCTAGATCTAACCCAAGAAAATCGCAGACTTTTGATATACTTTTGATCTATTTCGCATCTATACTCGCTCTGTATAGCCCTTCGTAAAACTCTTCTAGACTCTAAAAATCGCAAGGAATGTCTGGAAAAAGTGATATCCCTCAGTCTCTAGGAAACTATTGGTTGCAAGAATGTTTAGGCTCTGGATACTCTGGTACGTCCACTCTTGGGATCTTTTCCTCCCTTGGCCCTTACAATCGTCCAATAGGCTCAATATTTAAGGCGATGAATATCCACACAAGAGATGTGGTCGCGCTTAAAGTACAACGAGTGGATCACGAATGTCCTACCAACAAATACGAGCGAGGTTTTTATCCAACGATCCAAGGCGGTGTGGGCATGCCAACTATGTGGGCTTCTGGAGTAGAAGGGAACTGGGATTATCTTGTGATTGATCTCCTGGGTTCAAGTTTAGACAGTTTATTTCGGAAAAGCGGGAAGGAGACTATGGATCTAAGGAGCGTATGCTGCATCGCAATGCAAATAGTCAGTCAAACATCTAGGAGAGCCCGTCCTCGCGTTCTGACAACTCGTTCTCGCAGATAGCAAGATTAGAATTTATGCATTCCAGAGGGATCCTTCATCGAGATATTCAGTTAGGAAATGCTACCATCGGACTCCCCCCGAACGAGAAGACGATCTACATGATCGATTTTGGATTCTCTAAACGATACATTGATCCATATACCCATCGTCATATTCCTGATAGCAAAGCGAAGCGTGATTTCATCGGAAATTACTGGTTCAGGTGTGTATAAGTCAGCGCCATATTGATTCTGGATTTTTCATACAATCATAGCTCTGTGGGCGTTCATTGTCGTGGAAAGGGTAGGTCAGATAACTATCCTATCGTTATTTTTCTAATGATTATTTAGTCCCGTCGCGTCGGGACGATCTTGAGGCTGTCTCCCTAATGCTGATACACCTTTTAACTCCTCGAGGACTCTCCTGGACGCGAAATGGAGTTCCAAAGACCGACGCTGCACACGAGATACTCAAACGGGATAAACGTCTTGCGCGACCAGAAGATCTTTGCCGCGGTCTACCGAACGAGTTTGAAGAGCTGTTGAGATATTGCAGACAATTGAAATTCCAGGAAAAGCCAGACTATTCTTTCTGGATCGAGGAATTTCGGGAGTTGGCCAAATCGCAGGGTTTCCCAGAGAGCGATGATTTCATCTGGCCTCCACCCAAACCGGTAAACATCAGTAGTTCTTTGTGGTTGTCGGTACTAATCTTTGGCAACTACTAGGTGTCCACGAAGCCAAAGAGCACTGCATCTGGACCAGATGATCTTGCAAGGGTTCTTAACGACTTGGGTCGACTGAACCTTGGAGAAACTCAAACTTTGGCTGACCGTACCAACGTTGACCAAGCGCTTCGCCGGGCCAAACAGGACGCACGACAAGATTCAGATATGCACATTATCACTGTCAGCAGCGACTCTGAAAGTTCGGAAGAGGACGACACCATCCCACCCGCCTTTATGGCGCCAAAGGCGTATAAGCTCGGCAAGCTGACGGCCAAAGCTTCGCACGCTACCGATAATGATGCTCTCTCCGCGCTGGTTTTGGAGTTTATTAAGGTGCTCAAATCAAACACATCGCGTACTTTGACCAAGGACGGCTTTGCGTTCCTCGACGCTCTTAACAAACAGCTGGAAGACCCTTCGGTGTTTGTTGTTCCGATGCGGTGAGGACGGTCTAAATGCATCCAGTTTGCTTTTTGACTTGCTTCATCAGTACCTCTCTTCCCAAGGAAGATTCGGCAAAACCACCCGCAAATGCCAAGCTCGGCGTTGTCGCGCGACTGCGGAGGGAGGTCGGGAATGCAAAGACTAATCGACAGCTGGCCATCATGGTGCAAGACTTCGGGAAAGTAACCAACCGAAGCAGTGGTCGGACAATTACAAAGGTAAGGGAATAATAATGTTTAGCTTGATCAACACCACTGACGGCTCCATGTCAACGCTTTTTTACCTTGCTCCGCACAGGATGGGTTTTCATTCTTGGAGGGATTGGCTCGACAACTAAAGAGTTTATAGTACTGGTAGTAGAGCAGCTGATTTTCTGTATGTAAATTTAATATTATATTACCCGGGGTCTCGTCGTTTGCGACAAGTTTGGGGATACCCCAAAGTCATTGGCCGGCAGATGCCGAATCAATCCCCTCATAAAATTAAGCCGAATAACTTTTCTTCTCTGACTGCCAGGTTGTTCTCAGACTTGAACAACCTCTTCTTATATCCCATAGACAGTGGTGCTCGGTTCATTCTTTTGTCTAAATCATGGGTGCCCAAAGAGAAATCGCCGTTGAGCAGGAGCCTGTTGTAATTCCCGACTTCACCGTCAAGGACCTGTTGGGGGTTATTCCGTACGTCTTTTGCTACGTCGAGCCTGCTCGTTGTTTTCTCATGCTTTTTCATATTTCAGTGCTCACTGCCATGAGCGTTCTGCACTAAAGGCGTCGAAGTACATGTGAGTGTTCAACCTAGCAAAATTATTGCTACGCGTGCGTAACTGACAGTTCTTGCCAGCGTTATGGACGTTCTCGCCATTACCGCTATCTACTCCACCGCGACATTGGCAGATTCATATGTGAATCCAGAGAGCCTTTCTCTTCCTCACCCTCTCCTCTATCCTTTCGCTCGTTTCGCTGTCTGGGCCTTGTACGGCTTCGGCACTGGCCTCTTTGCTACCGGTCTTTGGGTTATCGCTCATGAATGCGGTCATCAAGCTTTTTCAGAGTCTAAATTCATCAACAACTCTGTTGGATGGGTTCTTCACTCTGCGTAAGTTCTTACCCGTGGCCGCAACTTGTCCATCAATTCATTTTAAAATTTTTTGCGCGTCTCGCATGTGATTGTCACGTACTAATCGTTTCCCTTTATAGGCTTGGCGTGCCGTATCACTCCTGGCGTATCACCCACGGCCAGCATCACGCTGCTACTGGTCATATGACAAAGGACCAGGTCTTTGTTCCTCCTACTCGTTCCCAATTAGGCTTGAATGCTTTCGACTCCGAGCAAGAGAACTTGCTTGGTTCTCGAGTAACGGAAGAAGTTAGCAAGGAACTCTGGGAAGCTCTTGGTGACTCCCCTATCGGTGCCATGATTGGATCCGCCACGTATCTGGTAATTCCTACTCTATGTACTAATTCACTGTTCTAACTGACAGTTGTCATCTGTAGCTCGGAGGATGGCCTGCCTATCTGATTACCAATGCGTCTGGACAAAGGTACCCCAATGGCTCCAATCGTACGTTTTTCACCTTTTGCTTTTTGAACGTGTGTGAACTGTGCCATAGATTTCAATCCAACTGCAGTCATGTTCAAGGAAAGGGAATGGTGGCAAATCATCTTGTCTGACCTCGGTATCATCCTTTGGATTGGGGGAGTCATCAGTTCCATCTACGTCTACGGAATCGCCAACGTGTTTACCCTTTACCTTGTTCCTTATCTTTGGTTTGTCCTTTTTTCATCTTTGTCTAACAATCTCAATATATGCGTGTTTTAGGGTTAACCACTGGCTTGTGTTGATCACGTTCCTCCAGCACACCGACCCTCTCCTCCCTCACTATCGTGCACCAGAACATACTTTCCCTCGTGGTGCCCTTGCAACTCTCGACCGTAACCTTCTCGGCGATCTTGGTAGCTTTGCAGGTCGAATTGGTGCTCTTGCTACCCATGGTATCTCGGAAACTCACATTTGCCACCACGTTGCTAGCAAAATTCCTCATTACAATGCGTGAGTGTCGAAATGTATTTCATCTTCTATCCCCGTTGACTGGCCTTCTCATAGTTGGGAAGCTGGCGATCACCTGAAGAGGAAGCTTGAGGCTGCCGGCATACGTACCGAAGGTGCCCCCGCTGGATGGTCTGAAGTTTACCGTGTATTCAAGGAATGCAAGGTATGGAATGGAACTTGTTCTGGTGGCTGGAGCACTAACCATCATCCCAGTTTGTCGAAGACGAAGGCGATGTCGTATTTTTCAAGAACGCTCGCGGTCTCGCTAAGGCGCGCCCTGTGTACAACACCGACTCTCCTAGCGACTCGGGTATTGAGCTAGAGAAATAGACTACGACCCTCAAAACTCTCTTGCGAGCCTTCCATCCTGAGGCCGTAGATTGAATCTTGCATTTTTTGTTGCCGTTTATTTGCATGACTTGTACACATGAGGCATTGGAGGCCTTTTAGAATAGACGAAGAGCTTATTATAATCCACTAAAAAGCCGTAACAGTGTAAATCCGTAAAATTAAAAATCTGTTTCGCTCCACAATGCTTCGCTACTTTCCAGTATTGACAGTTCGGTTATAACTTGTAACAGCACAAGCTTGGCCCTGGGTTGGGAATGCTTAAGCGCGGGTTAGACTCCAGACGTGAAACATACAGTACAGGGAAGCTTACATCGACTAAATCGCCCAATTGCCGTCGAGTTGTACCTCTCCCGACTCGAGTTTTTCGTTCCTGGCAAAGTGATACAACGGCGAATGCTATCGCTTTCACTACGAGGATCATTGTATCCAGGTCGCCATCAGCAGCGGTGTCCTCATTTCCATTCTCCCAAAGAGTGTGATATTCACCCAAGCGAGCCAAGAAACTCAGCATCTCGTCCGCAGGTATCAGACGTGCGGAAAAGTAGGAGGATATCAAGAGCCATAACTGCCATGAAACCTTTCCTTCACAGGTTACGCAAAACACATCCACATTATGAAGGGGATCTATAAGATCCAAATCAATAAAGACATTCTGGTCGAATGAATCGGCGAGGATCTTCCAGGGTAGCCCAAAAGGCGCGTTCGGAGCTGGAACCACTGGGTTCCCGGAAGAACGCCGTGGTATTGGCAGACCATCGAGAAACTTTACCAAGTCATCGAATTGCCATGTAATTCGGTCGTTCTCGTTCACATCCAGCGAGAAGCCGTATTGGGCGATAAGCTGAGCATTGGTTAGTGTCTCGCCGTAGGTGTTGAATACCTCGCTATGAGGGGAGATATTGGCATTTGACACCATCTCGTAGTCGTCTTCGGTCTCAGCGGCTTTAGAAGGGCTACTGAAATCGGTGGGGTCTTGATCATGTGGGCATTGTTGAAGAGAGCCACAGTCTGGACACACTTCGTACTCAGTCTGTCAAGATTTAGAGTATTTCTAATCTATCCATAGTTGGAACTCACCTCCAAGTGAACGTGGTTATCGTATGAATGATTGAACCTGACGTTATGTCAGAACTCCATGAAATGCTAGTCAGCTTGTGGTACTTACGCATCCGCGATTGCAACCATAGAAAGACCATGATAGGCATCAACTAGGAATGCTCGCGAAGACACCAGAGAATAAGCACGAAAGAATTGCTGCAAGGTTGGCTGCGACGATTCTGGAACAACTTCGGGTGGGAGGCGGGCCATAGTTGGTACCACGACCTCAGCAAAGTATCGACGAATTCGATCCTATTTCGTGAACTCGGGAAAATGGTGAAACAAGGAAGTGTACCTACCGAGATAGGAATGCCTTCCGCATCGAAAAGCAGCCGTTCTATCTCTGTTCCCTCGAGCCATTTGAGGGCTTCTGGACTATCACTGTCGTTGGAAGATCCTGTTCCCGAGTCGTTTTCGATACCCCAAAAGAGAGGAAGATCCACGGTTCCATCTGGCAGAGATTGTAGATATCCGTACCATATTGAAGTTCGCCCTCGTTCTCTACCATTGGGACTAAGGTCGAGACAGAAGGTTGATAGAAAATTGAGCTCTTACAGTTCTATAAGTAATGCCAGCGATAACGCCAGTTGAGCATCAAGTCCATACGGACTGGTTTCGATAAACTGAGATGCTGAGCAGGATTTGACTGAGAGAACAGCTGATTTAGGTATCTTGATCACTATAGGATCGTGTTAATCAATTCCAGATTGATAGTTATAGTTTCGTTCCGTACGTGTTTGCGAAGGATTTACGAACGCTGCACCAGAATAAACGGCAAGACCTGTGTTATCAGGGACGACTTGTAGCCTTTGATCAATTTGGAGGTTATGTGCTGAGCACCAGCTGAGCAGAGTCTCTATCTGAGCTGAATCTGTTCTGCGTTCCATGATGTTCAACTTGAAGAAAGAAAACCGTATATGTACATGTGTGGCGCTTGCGACGCGTGCCTTTCGCGTGCTCAGCTGAAGTAAAAAAAGTTTTCCACATACAGCAATATGTACGTCTCATATACTACTCCTGATATCCAGCACTATCCTCGCATTGGAAGGAGTCCTTATGGAGACTGCAAAAAGTGTCGATTAGAGTCGCTGTTTTTGCTTGATTCCTATCGCCTCGATGTTATGGGCACTGTTTCCCTTCCGTCGTCCCCTCAACCGAGGTGAAAATTTCTCACTGATGGGACAGGAAAAAGAGGCGTTACATACATATTTTATTTGCTGTCACTGACGTCACAAAACCAGGTTATTATTAACTCCTTAAAGTAACTATAGAAAAGGATTTCACCAGTCCTCAACAACCAAGGCCAATTGCAGTGACACGATTTGTATTCTCAGGCAACATAAACGTTTAATGATGCTGCGGGACGTGTTTTAATACTTAGCTGGGTTTTCCAAGTTTTCGGGAAGTTTGCACCCACTACCCACTCCCAGTCCTTCCCCCCTTTCGATGATTTCGAAACTCACTACATCTCACTCATAGCCTTGATATGTTTATCACCTACTTTTCTAGAATTTACGCGGTCTGATTCAGTCTACATTGCTAGTCAAGATTATTTTGAAGGAGCTTATGGCGATGGGCCATACCAAACGTTTTTCTCCTCCAACTATACTCCGTGAGTCTTCTAAACTAGTGCAGGCCGATGTGATTTATCTGCTCTACAGAGTAGCTTGGAATTTTGTGCAGCCTGTGAACAAATCCGAGCACACACTCACCCTGGTTATTTTTTTACTGCCCCATACGGTGCGCGAAGTCTGCTCGCAGACTGTTTATCTTTTTAACATGTTATCTGTAGGGGAAAGCACTGTGCAACCTGGCGCGTGCATATTCGATAACGAGGGACAACTTGTATGGGATGCATCATTCTATAATACAACCTTAGTGTTTCAAGTCGAAACGTATCTCGGAGAACCCCATATCGTAATATGGTCGGGGGATATCCTCAACATCGGAGTAGGAAGTGGCTATATCAATCTACTTAACAGGTAAAGTGGGGGAAATGGCCATGGCTGTTCGATGTGCGTTTCTGACAATTGGTTCCTTTAGCCAATACCAGCGTGTTGCCAGATAGTAATTAGCTTTAACTCTTTCCGTTAGACTTAAGAGTCTCAAACGCTTATCTAGCACCACCAATCTAACCGACGTCTCGGGCCCAGTCCTTGCCGATTTTCACGATGTATGATCGTATTTTGCGGGTGGGATTTTACTCACTCTTCAACTTCAGACTAGGATAACGTCGAGAAATACGGCAATGATGACTTCATACCCTACCCTGGAATTCGATCTTTCACCTGTTGGGGGACCTGCCACTGGTTATATCCTGGATAGTGTTTTCCAGGAACACAACATAAGCTCTGGTGCGCGGCAACGTAAATCCTCCTTCGCAGAGTCTCATTTCCATGGTAGGGGAAACGTTGTTTACCTGGCATGCGTCTGATCATGTAGATCCTAGCGTCTGCCATAATCCTCTTGGTGGTGGTGGTGGATCGCCATCCCAAGCTTGGGACTACTTTGTGCGTATTAATTTTTAGCACATCCAACCTAGCTAATTATTTGGCGCAAAGCACATCAACTCTATCGACCCATCATCCAACGATGGCAACTACCTTATCTCTTCTCGTCATTGTTTTGCCGTATACTTTATCAACGGAACCTCTGGTGACATTATCTGGCAAATGGGAGGTGACAACTCGTCATTTACCATGGGAAATGGCACGGAATACAGTTGGCAACATCATGCACGGTGGGTAACCAAGAATGATACCTATGCGACCATGACGTGAGTGTTTTCACCTTTGCTTCCCGTACTTCACTAATTCTGATGGCAGGCTTGTGAGTGTTTCATCTCGGTTCCTTTCAATGCCTTAGCATTCACTCCTGCCTCAAGTTCGATAATGCAGGTTTGCGATATTTCTACTCGAATGTAGATAGTCTCGGAGCACTGAAATGATATACTTACAGGCATGTTTTTTGTGTCAGACGAACCAGTTTCTCGTGCATTGTATCTAGGTCTCAACTTTACCAATATGACGGTCGAACTAATCCAGGAGTTTCTTTCAGTAAATGATACCATCTCTCTGAGTCAGGGTAGTGCGCAGGCCCAGCCTAACGGGGATATCCTCACTGGATGGGGCTTCATGCCTTGGTACGGTGAATTTACTTCCGCAGGTGATCTTATCTGGAAGGCACAATTTGGTGTTATCGGCGAGGGAAACAACGAAGCTTGTGTGTCATGTTCCCCCCTCATTTCGTCGCTAATCAAATATTCGCAGACCGTATGCTCCGATTTAACTGGACTGGGGAACCGACCGCTCCTCCAGACCTGGCCGTTGCCAATACCGTCAGTTCCTCCTCCGGTTCTTCCAACAATATGATCAGTTTCTATGTCTCATGGAATGGCGACACACGTACTTCACGTTGGGAATTAATCGGCGCATCCGACTCTTCTGGTTCTGAAGCACAATCGTTGTATAACCAGACCCGTACCGGTTTCGAAACCACGATTACTTTTAACACTGCTATAAAATCTCATGATTATTACGCTGTCAGGGCTCTTTCTGGTAATGGCACGCACTTGGGAACCAGCAATTTCACGAAGGTTGGGAATGGTGTTTTGGCTGTGGTGATTGGTGGTTGGAGAATGCTTCTGGTGGTTGTCAGTGCTGTATATGCTCTACAAACGCTTTAACTCGGAAGATCGACTTGCCTACTAATAATAGTATCAACATAATTATCCGAATCTGGGATATAGCATGGCCAAAGCGTTATTTATATCACGCATTTAGCTATATCACGCGTTTAGCTTGTGCCAGCTGAGCAGGAACCGTATTTATAGAATATACGGAATCGTTCCCTTTCCCCCCAACACACACACAACCTTCTTGATATGGCGCGGCTTACGGTACGGTGAATAGCCGTACTGTTACAATCTGTTGGCACAACCGTCAGAATAATAGATAAACTGACAAAATTCAAAATTTGATCCTGTATTTCACTAATTTGAGCAAAGTAATTGAAAGTTTTCAATTATGTATTATGGAGAGGTGCCTATTAACTCCACATGTTTCTCAACTTGAGACTCAGATGGGAAACTCGCTAGTGGGCCAGAAAGAAAGCAAGTATCCTTAAGGGATATACTCGCCTCATTCCTCCGTACTTTTATGGCGACCGTACCATTTGTATGGTCTGGATACGGCTGTTACCGTATACGGCGTAGAGCCCGAGCAGGGTACCTACCTGAGCTGAATCTGTTCTGCATTCCATGATATTTAATTTGAAGAAAGAAAACTGTATACATGTGGCGCTTGCGACGCGCGCCTTTCGCGTACGCAATTGAACAAGTAAAAAGTATTCCAGCTAATCATATACATACTCCTCCTGATATCTGGCAGCACTATCATCGCATTGGAAGGAATCCTTATGGAAACTGCAAAAAGTGTCGATTTGACTATTCCTATCGTCTCGAAGTCATGAGCACTGCTTCCTGACTGCTTCCATTCCGTCGTTTCTTCAACCGAGGTGAAAATTTCTCACTGATGGACGGGGAAAAGAGGCGTTTTTACTGTCACTGACGTCACAGAGTCCTATTATTACAAGAGAATCGTCCCAAATAATGCTAACTTTAGAAAGGATCTCACCGATACCCAACAACCAAGCCAATTGAGACGGTTTGTATTCTCAGGCAACATCAAGGTTTGATGATGCTCCAACTGCTGCGGGACGTGTTTTACTACATACTTAGCTGTGTCTTCAAGTTTCCGGGAAGTTTCCACCCACTCCGTCCAAGTCCATCCGCCTCTCTAGATGGCGATTTCTAGATCTCGCTGTATTTCGCTCATACTCTTGATATGTTTATCATCTACTTTTCTAGAATTTGCGCGCTCTGATTCAGTCTACGTCGCTAGTCATGATTATTCGGTAGGAGCTTACGGCGGTGGGCCATACCAAACATTTTTCTCCTCCAACTATACCCCGTAAGTCTTCGGAACTAGAGTGCATGCCGGCGTGATTTATCCGCTCTATAGAGTCGCTTGGAACTTTGTGCAGCCTATGAACAAATCCAAAAACGCACTCACCCCTGGTTATTTTTTTACTGCTCCATACGGTGCGCGAAGTCTGCACGCAGATTAATTATCTTTTAACATGATATCCGTAGGGGACAGCACTGTGCAACCAGGGGCGTGTATATTCGATAACGAGGGACAACTTATCTGGGATGGATCAGCCTATGGCGCAACCCTAGTCTTTCAAGTCGAAACGTATCTCGGAGAGCCCCATATCGTAATATGGTCGGGGGATATCCTCAACACCGGAGTGGGAAGTGGCTATATCAATTTACTTAACAGGTAAAGTGGGAAAATGACCGTTCGATATGCGTTTCTGACAATTGGTTCCTTCAGCCAATACCAGCGTATTGCCAGATAGTGATTAGCCCCAACTCTTGCCTTGAACTTGAAAGTCTCAAACGATTATCTAGCACCACAAATCTGACCGACGTCGTGGGTTCAGTCCTTGCAGATTTTCACGAAGTATGATCGCATTTTGCGGGTGGGACTTTGCTCATTCTTCAACTTCAGACTAGGATATCACCAAGGAATACGGCATTGATGACTGCATACTATACCCGAGAATTCGATCTTTCACCTGTCGGAGGACCTGCCGCTGGATACATCCTCGATAGTGTGTTCCAGGAACACAACATAAGCTCTGGTGCGTATCAAGGCAAATCCCTCTTTGCAAAGTTTCATTTCTGTTGTAGGGGAAACGTTGTTTACTTGGCATGCGTCTGATCATGTAGATCCTAGTGTTTGCCATAACCCTCTTGGGGATGGTGGCGGATCGCCAACCCAAGCTTGGGACTACTTTGTGCGTATCAATGTTCAGCACATCCAAACTAGCTGAGTAATTGGCGCAAAGCACATCAACTCTATCGACTCGTCATCCAACGATGGCAACTACCTTATCTCCTCTCGTCATTGTTTTGGTTTATACTTTATCAACGGAACCTCTGGTGACATTATTTGGCAAATGGGAGGTGACAACTCGTCATTTACCATGGGAAATGGCACGGAATACAGCTGGCAACATCATGCACGGTGGGTAACCAAGAATGATACCTATGCGACCATGACGTGAGTGCTTTCACCTTTGCTCCTTCCCGTACTTCACTAATCCTGATGGCAGGCTTGTGAGTGTCTTCATTCCGGTTCTTTTCAATGCCTCGCTCACTCGTGCCCCCAGTTCGATAATGCAGGTTTGCGATATTTCTATCCAACTATAGATAGTCTCGGACCACTGAAATGATGTACAGGCATGTTTGGTGTGTCAGACGAACCAGTTTCTCGAGGAGTGTACCTAGGTGTCAATTTTACCAATATGACGGTCGAACTAATCCAGGAATTTCCTTCGGTGAACGATACTATCTCTCAGAGTCAGGGTAGTGTGCAGTTACAGCCTAACGGGGATATCCTCACTGGATGGGGCTTCATGCCTTGGTACGGTGAATTTACTTCCGCAGGTGATCTCATCTGGAAGGCACAATTTGGTGTTATCGGCGAGGCAAATAACGAAGCTTGTATGTCATGCCCAACTTTGTTCCCCTCAGTTTGTTTTCATCGCTAACCAGCTATTCGCAGACCGCATGCTCCGATTCAACTGGACTGGCGAGCCAACAGCTCCTCCAGATGTAGCGATTGCCAATACCGTTAGCTCCTCCGGTTCCAACAATGTGATTAGCTTCTATGTCTCATGGAACGGCGACACACGTACTTCACGCTGGGAATTAATCGGCGCACCCGACTCTTCTGGTTCTAAAACACAATCGTTGTACAACCAGACCCGTACCGGTTTCGAAACCACGATTACTTTTAACACTGCAATAAAGTCTCATGAATTCTACGCGGTCAGGGCTCTTTCTGCTAATGGCACGCACTTGGGAACCAGCAATTTCATGAAGCCTGGGAATGGTGTTTTGGCTGTGGTGGTTGGAGGTTGGAGAATGGTTCTGGTTGTTGCGGGCGCTTTATATGCTCTACAAACGCTCTAACCCGGAAGATTGGCGTGCCTACTATTAATACTAGTAACATAATTATACGGATCCTTCCAGATATAGCATAGTCAAAGCGTTATTTATATCACGCATTTAGATTATACCACGTGGGCATGCCTGAAAACGAACCTTCACCAAGTGCAGTGGTTAATTGGGTTTGCGGCTCGCCTTTGTGACAACTGTTTTGTTTTTGACTCTACTCACATCATGAATTTGATAGCATCGGCAGAGTCGCGCGTTTGTCGGGTCGTCGTTGAGTCTGAGTCGGCGGTGGCGCTGAGCGGTCGTTACCCTTTGAGTTGTCGTGTAGTCAGCCTAATCCTCGTCTTGATGATCAATCTCGCTGCTCTCCATCCCCTGCCATGTGCATGATCATCAGGCTGCTGCATAAACCATTGACTGTTTTGCTCTAGCTGTGCCTGTGACCTGTGCATCTTGAGTGCTTGAGTGCTTGAGAGTCGTCTATGTACTCTATATTCACTTCATTTATAGAAAGAACAAAGACGCAACCAAATCGGAAGAGTATACCATGTAGCAGGTGAAATATTCCTTGAATCTTTCGGGCTGTGGGTTTTTGATATCAGGATATCCGTCAGACTGAGCGATCTGTGATACTTGATTGTAAGGGTGTCTGGGGTACACGATTCAAGGGATTAAGCAAAATAACAGTCTGTGGGTGACAATATGCAATAAGTGTTGTACAGTAGGGCAATGTGTGACGAAAGGCGAGGGATGCAGACGAAAGCGAGTTATCTGTTGTGCACACCAGGGATGAAACAGGTACAAATGATACTTTTCGAGACGTCCAAAATAAGTAAAATGAGAGCCTAAGGATCGATAGCGTTAACCTTGTAATGTAAACGAGTCACACCAAAGGCAACTTCCGGGATGTCTTCCTCGTCTTTAGTGGCAAAACGAGGCGGAGATGGCATGGCTACGAGCACGGCAAGTTGAATGACATTCCTCTGAGCAACGGAGCTCATAAGAGGATCTAGCTTTTCCTGGACAGGGGTGACTGGGGCTGGACTGATGGGACTAGAGGGGGGACTTCCGTCATCTATGAGGGACCGACGCCGTGAACGACGATCTGGCTGATTGCGGTTGATAAAATGAGAAGAAATAAGACGCTGGAAGACGGCTTCCGTTCGTGAGTCAGGCACCCTATCCGGAGTCTGAGGATTTTTTTCTTTCTTCTTCGTCTTTATGGGAATTAGAGATATCGGCTGGAAAGAAAGATAGTTAGAGGTATTTGAAGATTAAGAGATACGTGGGGCACCATTAGTTCCGCCCATGTCAAACTAGAATCTGCACTGGAGAGCCAGGTATCGTAAAACTTTGGACGTGTCCTGAACCTCTTCTTCCGACTTCCCTGCGTTCGAGGAGCAAGTATTGCACCCGCAGCAAAAGCTTCTGCGAAACGTCTCTGGTATCTTCTTCGTAGAACATAGCTTCTAAACACTATCGAGCAGGAGATTATGAGCAAAACCTGGTGGGTAGCTATGATCAGTTTTGTGATTTGGACAACCAGAAATGACAGACTTGCCAAAAGCGTCGATAGAAAAGTGAACAGGTATAAGTTTCCTTGGTTTCCTGTTGGTGATGATGGGCTCTGAGGCGTCGAAGATGATGTTGAAGATGCCGAAGACGAGCTCTGAAGCGTCGAAGACGATACAGAGGACATTGTGGCAATGACTAGCACATAGATTTTCTAGCTCTATGTGTCTTTGCTGTAAGACTGTCAAAGGATACGAAACAGCCGAGCTGTAAAACGGAAACAGTAGATGCTCACGGTGACATCAATCAATTCTGATCGAATTATAAAGTTAGAGTCCGAGCCTTGTTTCCTCGGTATTCTCTTTCCTCCACCATCATGTCTAATTCCTCTACTCCGTTTTCTCTCCCCAATTCTCTCAATCTTCCACCACATCTTAGTGCTCAGAAGTATTTTTTGGTCTGTACTTTGACAGTAGCAGCCTGGGACACCCTTGTTCTATCGCCCAGGACTTGGAGGTTAATGAGGAATGGGGAATGGCCGGTCCTCAAAATTTTATTTCATTTCTTGAGAGTTTTCATGCCAATCGAGTTTACCATCGTTGGTGAGACGTTTTGGACTTCAAATACATACAACGCTCATTGAACAAATAGCTGTTGCATTCTTTGATACTCAATGGTCTCAGGCAGTAAGGATTCTTGATTCTCATCCGTAGTTCCTCTAGTGATCTTTCTGCACGATAGCAATGCCAGCACTTTTTCTTATTTGAGCCCATTTGCACGGCCATCCTGCTTGCTGCCACCTCAGGTTAGCATTCCTCAAACATAACTCATGTCATCGTTTTCTAATTCTCCACAGCTGTCCACGTCATTCGAACACATGCTATTTACGATAAGAGCCGACCCGTTCTCATTGGGATGGGCTCCCTGTACGCCGTTCAGATTGTTGTTACAGCGATCTGCTGTGGCTTTTATCGCTGTAAGTATTAACCTGTCCATTCTGTCCGGATGTGCACTCATACACTATAATGAAGCTGTGCCTCTTTTGTCTGGACAAGGTTGCATCGCTGGCCCGAAGCACAACTGGGTTGGAATCTACTGGCTGGCGCCCACTTTGCTTTACACCGCTTCGGTATATCATTTGTTCCTGCGTAGAGTGCAACTGTTTACAACAACCATTTTACAGTTCGCTCTTGCGTTGAATCGCTCAATCGTCTCCCTTCATCTCAAGCCTTTGAGCCCATGGAAATTGATGCTTCGCGACGGCCTCAATCTATACGGCGTATGTTTTCCATGAAACGCACAAGTTACATAGACACTAATCCTCTTCTAGGCTGTTTGGGGGGTTAATATGGTCAACATGCTCTTCTGGTTCATCATGAAGCCTACAGGCCCCAATGACCCCATCAAGACCATCGTTACTAGGTGATCAATCACATCTCTGCAACTTTCCCATTTCTCAAAACTAATAATAATGTGTCACAGCATGGCTGCCGTACTCACGACGTCGATGACACTGCGAATTATCCTTAACGTCCGTGGCTCTCTTGCCTCTGGTGGTGCCTTCACCGGTGTAACCGCTTCTTCGGGCCAATCTTCATCTCGCACAACTCATGTCATCTCAACCCGCTCCGGTGGTCATCCTGGTTCCCAAGTAGCTCACACTTTCAACCTTGACGACATACGCTCTACCAAGCCCGAACCCGAATGGTCCGAGCCTGGCAATGACAACAAGGTCATCGCCATCGATGCACCTCAGCCTATGGGGCCCAACGGTGTTAGAATCACTGTTGACAGAGAAATTGGATACGACCAATACCACCACAAGTAAAGAGTATTGATTTGTTCAACTGAAGCGACATTGGACTCATCCCCATCTCCCTACATTGGATACAACTATCCGCTTACGTCTATTTTTTATTCTATTGAAGTCTGTGAATCTGGTTTATCTGGTTTTCGATCTATTTATCCTATATCTTTGCTCCAGATGTATCATTGTCCATCGTGATTTGTAAACAAAAACCCAAGTTCACTATCTACACTAGCTGATTCTAGTATTTCCCAGCTTCCTGTACGTGCGTATATACCGCGCAATCCACTGTTTGTGGATACTTGTGTTTGATCTGATCATATGTTACCCGCCGTCAAATCAGACGGAAGATTTCAAGCTGCTCATCAGCTCGTTCGGCTGATCCCTCAGTTGCGACACTAAGTAGGATACTTCACAATACTGTGCTTGTCTGGATCAATCAGTTGATCGACCGGTACCACTAGTCTCGAGAATCCAGACTATTTATGTGGTACCACTGAAGATTGACGTTCAATCCGTACCGGATGGGTCGGAGGAGTTCACTACAGTGCCCTTCGCTCCTTGACCACTGGTATGGCGGCTGTAGGTAGATAAGGAGGCAGTGTCACCATTGCTTCATACTGAAAATTGGTCTTGATTGATCGGCTGTGACATTCAAGTAGGTAACAATGCTGCGTGCAAAAGAAAAAGAGCAGCTAGTACTTCCTGGTACTATGATGACTACACCGCACGAAAAAGGAAAGGAAAGGATGCAAAATAGCACTTGTGAAAGCAAGCAATCGGTGTTGGTGAGTACTAAAGGATGCCACGAAACAAAAAAATAGCACGGGCTAGCGAGGTCATGCAAAGCAAAATTGTGTAATGAACACCGACATCGAATCTACCTGCAGGAGAGTACCAAAAAGATAAACCCATCGGTGTGGCAAGGAAATACATGATGACAACACATTATACATTATTAAGTCCTACAAGTCTGACACGGCCACAAACGACCTAATCCAGTCTGAAACGAGGTCCCATCTCCTTCATAAGGAATTCTTCGTGCTGAGCCGTAAACTGCTCGCAATCAGCGATGACCAGTTCCTGTATCGTATCCTTCGGAGTGAAGCGATCGGTGTATTTGACCCGCTGCATGAGCGTTTCAACGATTGCATCGCCAGAGACACGATGGCAATTGTATAGCTCCAGGTTCCGAAGATAAGGAAGGCGAATGGTAAGTGAGGGAGACGGAGAAAGACACGGATCTTCAGGTTCCCCCGATATGGGAGTGGCTTCGTCGTAAGGCTTGAGCAATTTTATTACCGTGTTCGATAAGTCTGAAGCCACAATGAGGAAATCCTCAAGCTCCGTCAACTTTTCAACAGCATATATGAAATCTTTGGTACGCATATCGCTGTAATCCATCTCGAGAGTTTTGATAGGTGGATTGCAACGTGTGATAAGGTTGCGCAAACCCATACCAGTAGCTTGGTCACTCCAAGGAGACTGTGAATAGTCGTGTGCCTCGTCCTCGCTGTCACCAGGGTCGAAGAAATCGGGGGTTATGCGGTGACTTACGTTAAGGTTTACGAGGTAGAGCTTAGATAGGGCTGGGACGTCGACATTCGATAGGATCGCGCGAGCAAGGGTGGTCCTACGCAAATGCAAGGTGTGGAGGCGAGGCAAAGAAACAACAGGGAGGGAATGGGATCCTTCAATTTCGGTGTGCATCCAGCCGCTCAAGGTGAAGCTTTCAAGCTGAGGGCATGATCGGAGCAGTCCGAGCACTGCAGCTGGGGCTGGATGTGAGGAGCGTATGGGTCCCTCAGTGATGCTGAGAGTGGTAAATTGGAGTCTGATAGGTGTCATCAACTCTGGCTGAGGAAGCTGGCTTAACGAGATGCTCATGGCTATGCGGTTCGGCCAGAGTGGAGAATATTGAACAAATGTAGAGCGGAATGGATCCTCGCCGTGTACATCATCACAAACAGAGATACTGAGGTCATGCAGGATATCAAGACGAGAAAATGTGTCTGAAAGACAAACATTCTCCTCGCGAACCCCTGTTAATGTCAACTGGTGCCAACGATGAAAGACGGGAAGGAATGGAGCGAGAAGAGGTAGAATGTTGTCTGCATCCTCGACGTGAAGTTTCACGTCAAATTGAAGAGGAACAGAACGAGTGAGCCAAAGTCTAGCTTGGGCCTGGCAGGCAGCTATCGACCTCTTGTCGTCCAAGATGATGTTCTGCCACACACGAGGGGATTCATCAACGGCTTTCTTCCAGAAACGACAAACTGTGCCCAAGGTGATAGGTGCAAAGGGATCTCCGGATGCACAGAAAGCGAAGATCTCTATGAGAAGTTCCGCGGGCAAGCCACCAATAGGAGAGAGAATTTGTAAAGACGATGAACTAGCATCTGCAGAAAGTGTTACAAACTCCATTGTCGAAACCGAGATAGACCAAAGAAAGGAAGGTGAGGAATGCTAGTGAATAGATGGACAGCAGTTTTTATAGTACATCTGTTTTTAGGAGCCTCGTGGGTTTATGCTGATGGCCGTTGTTGGTAGTTGTTGGTTGCTTTCACGCTATTACTCGCTCGAATAGTTACTGCACGGTAACCTTGTGGTTGCGAGGATCAAATCAATATGTTAGTATGTAGTAAACTTTGGACTTGACTTGCACTGGATATCTCTTGCTGTCATTGGACATGAGGAGCGGCGCTTGCGGCTTACCGAATCTGGGATAATCTGGGATTACAACGTTGAGTCTCTGTCGGATCCAATCACAATAGGCCAAATTTTGGTACAAGTACATCTAAAATCACCGCCGAATCACTGCTTAGGGTAAGTATGTGAGACGAAACGGATATGCTGCCATTAAAGCGATCGGAACGTACAGCTCGAGAGTCGGAACATAAGAACCTGATAGGAACCACCGTGAGCGTTTAATATTATATTAGCTGAGCGCTTAATATCATGTGACGACTGTAATACTTTCCCAAGCCACATTTCCTTCTTTCATCGTCGAAATATCAAAAGTTTCGCTGCGAAGCACCTCCCCAATCAACCTCAAGAACCAGAAGAAACACCATGCCTGGTGTTAGAGATGTCAGGTATGGTATTGTGGACTATGATTTTGAACTTGATCTCAATTTTCTGCCTCGACTTATTTCACCAGCGCCGATGCCTTTATTGCAGCATACTCAAGCCATTTGAAGCGATCAGGAAAGCTTGAGGTATTGAAACTGCGCTTCAGCTTCAGTCATGGTATTGATAACAATGAATTCAGGTTCCTACATGGGTAGACATTGTTAAGACAGGTGCCTACAAAGAACTTGCTCCGTATGACCCTGACTGGTACTACGTTCGCGCTGGTCTGTACCATTCCATGGTTTCCCAGAAAAAGTAACTTTGACTGAAATTTCCGTACCAGCCGCTGTCGCAAGACATATATATCTGCGCAAAGACGTTGGTATCGGTGCACTCACAAAACTTCACGGTGGCCGTAACAGGCGTGGAAACCGTCCATCACACCACGCTGACTCTTCAGCTGCTGTTCAGCGGAAGATATGCCAATCTCTAGAAAAAATCGGCGTCTTAGAACAGACCGACAACGGTGGCCGTAGGATCAGTCAGGACGGTCAGCGGGACTTGGATCGAATTGCTACTGCCGTTGTTGAGGCGTCCAAGGAGGACGAAGACGATGAAGACGAAGAAGAGGAGGAGGAAGACGAAGAGTAAATATTGGGCTCTAGGCGTTCTTTAGGATCTTGCTCTTCTGCTTTACGCTCTCCCCACGGGACTTGTCATATAATATGCCTCCTCCGCATGTCTATGCTTCAACCATATTCTGTCACCTATGCATGTCCCACTAAAACAACTTTCTGCCCATGCCGTTGTCTTGTGTGATAAACTGACCTAGTATTCCGACCTACTATTCAGTCTTCCAACTGTTCTCATCTTCTGAGTTCGATCTATCCACTAATGTGTGTCATTCAGTTCCCTTGCGGGAAGGACGGGAAACAGAAACCAGCGGGGCCGATGACTTTTATTGAAGTCCGGCGCATCTTTCAGGTATGCAGCTATTCTATGTAACTTATCATTCTCGATTACATTACATTATCACAATGTGATGAAATCTATGTGGTCCACATTGGCAACACTAATCTGCTGCTCAACTGTTCTTTTACAGTTTGGTCATAGACTGTATGCCAATAGCTGTTGACGTCTGGAACGCGTTCCAGGATGACACCGCCGCCTAAAGCCTGTGCGATTTTTTGGAAGAAAGGAAGAAAGGAGGTCGGAATTCTTGAGATGCTACCATCATTGCGCTTAGCCGTCTACTTTGACTCACTTTCTTCAAGGAGGCAGAACAAACAATCTGGACCAAGATCTGGACTGTATCTGCAATTACCGATGATACCCTATCCACAGTTTTTTATCATTAAAATAGTACTAATTGGCTTTACTTATTCGACTGGGCATAGGGAGGGAAGGAGGTCGGAGATAGATTGCCTACCCAAAGTTTACTTTCCACAAGCAAGTATCTAGCCATAGCGATAAGTGGCGAAGCACAGGAGAGACTTCACACTCCATAAAACATACATTTTACATTCCATGCACATGGCCGATGACTTCGTTCTTAAATCCCTCCGTCGGCATCCTTCGGACTAGTATCGTTCTCAAAATCGAACACACCAAACAAAAAATCAAGTACCTGGTACATACAATGATTTGTAATATCCTATTGCCTATACGCCTATTATAGTAAGTACAAGAATCTCGAGCTCGATGCTCATAATGACTCGGACTTGGTACCATGTATAGATATCAAAGTATTCAAAAATAAAAAATAAACGTTCGTTTTCGTTCGCTACCTTAGAGCATATGAAAACTATAACCGACTACAACTTCGCAGAACATGTAAAATCGCGGATGTCGATACAAGGCGCGAGAGCTCGACTTTTGATACTTCCGAGAAGCCGGAGACGTGATACATAGCACATTCAAGTTGAGTCCCCAGCGCACTTTTTCTAATTCCAGAATTCTAGGCATGGACTATTGATCGGCACGTTATTCGACAGAGCGGTCGCCTGTGATTTTCTCGACAACAGGCGTTTACAGTATGTACGGGAAAGGGCGTGCTACAATTTATATACTAATATACTAGATCTTGTCTTGATTTCATAATTTCCCAGATTCATCCAGGCCACATATGTATCTGTTCAAATACATGATGCAATTTTTAAATAGTGGGTTCATATCTCGGGACCTTCACTACTCTCCTGGAAAAACTACACCGCAATATTAAACAGCATTATCATAAGTACATGTGTCTATCCGTCTTCCACCCAAGCCTTGGGACAGAGCCGTCTCACGCTAGGGATCTTAGTGTCCCAGGGTGAGCCTTTACAACAGTTCCAAGATCATGTCTGGCAGAAAGGAATATTCTACTAGTCGTTACCCGGCCGCGAGACTTGATGCATTGATTGATGACTGACGCTCCTGCTTTGTAAAGATACTTGGTCTGTGTGATACACTTAGAGACCTCTATCTTATCATTCAAAACATCAGCATGAGTCCAAATAAACTACTAGAGTAGTAACCGTAACCGTGTTGTGATTGGCCAAATTTGAAGCCGGTAAATACTAACCTGAGAACGTTTGAGCTATATAACTAGATATTGGCCTTTTGGATGCTTGACTCAAAGGCTTGTGGTAGTGATAGTGCAGTAGTATGAACAGTAGAAACTATGAATGTAAGTATTACTAGTTCGGGGTCGATATAACTTGCTTGGACCTGATAAGATCGCCGATCGGGCGCTAATATCTTAGATAAGATTTCGAATCAGTGGTATATCAGGAGGACTCTTACTAAGCCTAGAGCTCATTTACTTTCCATGACGTGCTTACCCTCCCCAAGCAATGACCAGGCATACTGCGTCGTGTCTGCTCTTGAAGCAGGACACATCAACTTCCCTGTTGACATGTTTATCGATAACGCAGCTCCAGGATACGCTATTCTAGTACCATCTCTCAGTTTTCTTCTACGCCATTCCAAGACCGACAAGAAGTTCATCTTCGATCTTGGTATCCGTAAAGATTTCGAAAACTATCCGCCTGCGGTTCGACAATTGGGCCAGTTGTTCTCTCCAACTGCATCTGCAAAACCTGGGTTTTGATCAAAGCAGTTGTATTCAGTTGCTATTCAGTCCAAAGCATCTCAGAGAAAGGGTACTCGCTGTAGAGCACTCTGAAGTGCTCTGGGTTGCTTTGACAGCTTTGACAGCTTTGGAGCGCTCCAGAGTGCTCTAGAGCAGCCAAAGCTCGTCCCAGGTTTTGCAGATGTGTGCCACAGGACGTGGCAGAGTCCGTAATCAAAGGAGGCTTGTCACCTTCGGATATAGATACAGTCTGCATTTCACATTGTCATTGGGATCATGTTGGAAACCCAAAACAATTCCCCAATAGCGAGTTTATCGTTGGCGCAGCTTCAGATAGTCTTTTTCATCCTGGCTATCCCGAGGACCCGAATTCTATGTTTGCCAGTGACCTGCTTCCTGCAGGAAGAGCCCGATTCGTTGAGCTAAGTGACCAGCCCCCTCTTGGTCCATTCCCCCACGCTTTCGATTTCTACGGCGATGGTAGCGTCTACATTGTAGATGCCGCAGGCCATCTTCTAGGACATGTCGTACTCGTCGTGAGAACATCAGCAGATGGTGGATGGATTCTTCTTGGTGGAGACAGTGCACACCATTGGAATCTAATCACCGGAGAATCCAAGATTGCTGATGGTCTCCCGGTGTTTGGTGGTGGCTGTGCCCACATGGACAAGAAGACAGCAGAGTTGACTATACAGCGTATCCGAGAGTTCTGGACGCTACCCCGTACCAGAGTCATTCTGGCACATGATGAGCCTTGGTACAAGGCTAACAAAGATACGTCTTTTTGGCCTGCACAAATTAAATCAGAGTGAGTGGTGGACACTAAATGATGGCCGTTTTTTGCTACTACTGTCTACTTGTTTTGTGGTTGGATCAAAATCGTCAACTCGGATACCGTTATGTCCTGTTTCAATTTTGATTCGGTCGAATGCCTCTGGGAAGTTGAGTTGTTGAGGTTTTGGGACCAGTGGAACAGGGACTCCACATATTCCGCTTTCCTTTCTTCTCCGCTTCTTCTCCGCTCCTGTGCGGGTGTCAAGATTGCCAATGTCTGTGTACCTCATCCTTTCGTACGTAAGTTACTAGTTTTAGATGATAGATCTCATGGAAGGGTCAGGCGGAAAAAATACTGCGGAAAAACTACTACACCGCAATATTGAACAGCATTATTCCATAAGTATGTCTATCCGTCTTCTGTCTTCCACCCAAGCCTTGGGACAGAGCTGTCTCATGCTAGATCAGGGTGAGCCTTTACAAGTGTTCCAAGATCATCTCGGAAAGTAATATTCTACTAGTCGAGACTTGATGCATTGACTGATGACCGATGCTCCTGCTTTGAGAGAATACTTGGTCTGTGTGATACGCCTAGAAACCTCTATCTTATTACTTAAATCGTCGTCCATAAAAACTAGCCACTAGAGTAGTAACGGTAACCGTGTCTGTGATTCGCCAGATTTGAAGCCGGTAAATACTAACCTGAGAACGTTTGAGTTGTATAACTAGATATTGGCCTTTTGGATGCCTGAATCAAAGGCTTGCGGTAGTGATAGCGCAGTAGTATGAACAGTAAAACTACGTATGTAAGGATTACTAGTTCGGGGTCGATATAACTTGCTTGGACCTGATAAGATCGCCGATCGGGCGCTGATATCTTAGATAAGATTTCGAATTGTCTCCTCATGACCTCGTTCGTTTTTGTGCATCAGGCGGACTCTTACTAAGCCTAGAGCTCATTTACTTTCGCTGTCACCATGACAAGTTTACCATCCCCAAGCAATGACCAGGCATACTGCGTTGTGTCTGCTCTTGAAGCAGGACACCTCAATTTCCCTATGGAAATGTTTATCGATAACGCAGTTCCAGGATACGCTGCTCTAGTACCATCTCTCAGTTTCCTTCTGCGCCACTCCAAGACCGACAAGAAGTTTATCTTCGATCTTGGCGTCCGTAAAGATTTCGAAAACTATCCACCTGCGGTTCAAAAATTGGGCGAGGTGTTCTCTCCAGCTGTGCCACAGGACGTGGCAGAGTCCGTAATCAAAGGAGGCTTATCACCCTCGGATGTAGATACAGTCTGCATCTCACATTGCCATTGGGATCATGTTGGAAACCCAAAACATTTTCCCAATAGCGAGTTTATCGTTGGCGCAGCTGCAGATAGTCTTTTTCGTCCTGGCTATCCTGAAGACCCGAATTCTGGGTTTTCCAGTGACCTACTTCCTGCAGGGAGAACTCGATTCGTTGAGCTAAGTGACCAGCCCCCTCTTGGTCCATTCCCCCACGCTTTCGATTTCTATGGCGATGGTAGCGTTTACATTGTAGATGCCGCAGGCCATCTTCTAGGACATGTCGTACTCGTCGTGCGAACATCAGCAGATGGTGGGTGGATTCTTCTTGGTGGAGACAGCGCACACCATTGGAACCTAATCACTGGAGAATCCAAGATTGCTGATGGTCTACCGGTATTTGGTGGTGGTTGTGTTCACATGGACAAGAAGGCAGCAGAGTTGACTATCCAGCGTATCCGAGAGTTTTCGGAATTGCCTCGCACCAGAGTCATTCTGGCACATGATGAGCCCTGGTACAAGGCTAACAAAGATACATCTTTTTGGCCTGCGCAAATTAGATCAGAGTGAGCGGCGGACGCTAAATAACAACCTTTTTTTGCTACTACTCTCTACTTGTCTTGTAGTTGGATCAAGATTGTCGACTCCGATACTGCTATGCTATGTTTCGATGTTGATTCGATCGAATGTCTCTGGGAAATTGAGCTCTCGAGGTTTTGCCAGTGGGGTTCTCGAGTGGGGACCAACGGAACAGGGGCTCCGGGTATTCCGCTTTCTTCTCCGCTCCTATTCGGGTGTCAAGATTGCCAATGTTTGTGTACCTCATTCTTTCCTACTCACTAGTTTGGATGATTGATCTCATGGTCAGGCCAACTTATGATGAGCGTAGAACTCGCTACTTGTTCTCACTCGCTGACGAGAATTCCGGCGAGCAGTGGCCCAATTGAGCACTGTCGGAGAACAAGTTGGTACAGTTTTGTACATCCTCAGCTGGAAGTGACAGGGTATCAACTGAAGTTCGAAAACCTTAGCGCCCGGTGCCTCATGGTTGCCCCCCAAACAACTGCACTTAAAGAGGACGCGAGTTGAAGAACCTACCCTCCCGATTCTCCATACCTCGAAGGACTCCAGGCTACTCCGTAACTCTCTACCATGCCTCGAAATTAGCTTTGTTCTCTTTGATCTTAATAACTGACTGTGATTTTGCCTCGATCAGCCTACTCGCAAGAAAAGACCACTATTGCTTAAAGCAATGTTTACTTTGAGTGGTATTAATCTTTCTTTGGGAACTGTGGAACCGTCGATAGTATCGGAATCTTCCTGGTTCAGATGGTATCGACGATTCCACAATTCCCGAAACTTGCCTCGGAGCGGATCAGCTCGGCACAAGGGGAACCTAACGATTAATTTTTAACATTGACAATCGTAAGACCTTCTGCTTCTACTTAAAGTAGTGGGAGCATTCGCTCTGTAGCGCAACATGACGAGCTTACTTCCCCCAGACAATGACCAAGCATACTGTATTGTGTCTGCTCTTGAAGCAGGTCACTTCAATCTACCCATGAAAATGATTATCGATAATGCAGCTCCAGGATACATTGTTCCAGTACCATCCCTCAGTTTCCTCCTACGCCATTCCAAGAACGACAAGAAGTTGATATTTGATCTTGGTATCCGTAAAGATCTCGAAAACTATCCACCCGTAGTTCAAAAGCTGATCCAGGGTTCCAATGCAACTGTGCCACAGGACGTGGTAGAGTCCTTGGTCAACGGGGGCCTATCACCTACAGATATAGATACAGTCTGCATTTCGCATTGCCATTGGGATCATGTTGGAAACCCCAAACAATTTCCCAATATTGAATTTATTGTTGGCGCAGCTGCAGATAGTCTTTTTCGTCCTGGCTATCCTGAAGACCCGAATTCTGAATTCCCTAGTGACTTGCTTCCTGCAGAACGAACTCGGTTCATCGAGCTGAGTGACCAACCCTCGCTTGGTCCATTCCCCAGGCTTTCGATTTCTATGGCGATGGTAGTGTCTACATTGTAGATGCCGCAGGCCATCTTCCAGGGCATATCGTACTCGTCGTACGAACATCAGCAGATGGCGGTTGGATTCTTCTTGGTGGAGACAGCGCACACCATTGGAACTTAATCACCGGAGAATCCAAGATTGCCGACGGTCTTCCAATATTTGGTGGTGGTTGTGCTCATATGGACCGGAAGGCAGCAGAGTTGAATATCCTGCGTATCCGAGAGTTTCTGAAATTGCCTCGTACCAGAGTCATTCTGGCACATGATGAGCCCTGGTACAAGGACAACAAGGACACTTCTTTTTGGCCTGCACAAATCAAATCAGAGTGAGTGGTGGACTTCGGCGAATCATCTGGATTCTGGATAGCGACTTTTTTTTTCAAGTTTTTTGGGGGATTATTTACTGTCTACTTGTTGGCTTGTGGTTGAACCTAACATCAGGATTCAGCACCATTTATGAGCATCTATGCTGTGGCTTTTTCAGTCTTGTGGCATCCGGATCCATTGGACGTGTTTCGGATCTCGTTCAGATGACTCCAAATAAATATCCGTTTTCTTCTCCGTTCTCCTCCGCTCTCCCTTCCAACAGCACACCGTTCTAGTAATCAAACGCTAATCTCACGATGTCAAGATTGCCAATCTCTTTCTCCTCATGACCTCGTAGTTTGGGCGATAAGTAGATCTCAGGGAAGGGTCAGGTGGATCCTTCATAAGCGTACAACACGTTTGCCATTCTCACTAAGACTCTCCGTAGCCCAACATGACAAGCTTACCTTCCCCAGGCAATGACCAGGCATACTGCACTGTGTCCGCCCTTGAAGCAGGACATCTCAATCTACCTATGGAAATGTTTCTCGATAACGCAGCTCCAGGATACGCTGTTATAGCGCCATCTCTTAGTTTCCTTCTACGCCATTCCAAAACCGACAAGAAGTTTGTCTTCGATCTCGGTATCCGTAAGGACGTCGAAAACTTTCCGCCTATGATCCAAAAATGGATCATTGACGCCGGGTTTCATACGAATGTGCCACAGGATGTAGCAGATTCCTTAACCAAAGGGGGCTTGTCGCCTTCGGAGGTGGACACAGTCTGCATTTCGCATTGCCATTGGGACCATATTGGAAATACAAAACAATTCCCCAATAATGAGTTCGTCGTTGGTGCAGCTGCAGTGGGGCTTTTTCATCCTGGCTACCCTGCAGACCCAAATTCTGGGTTTCCTAGCGACTTGCTTCCTGCAGAACGAACTCGGTTTGTCGAACTGAGTGACCAGCCCCCTCTTGGTCCATTCCCTCACGCCCTCGATTTCTACGGCGATGGTAGTGTCTACATTGTAGACGCCGCAGGCCATCTCCCAGGGCATGTCGTACTCGTCGCACGAACATCAGCAGATGGTGGATGGATTCTTCTTGGTGGAGACAGTGCACACCATTGGAATTTAATCACCGGAGAATCCAAGATTGCGATCCGTCGCCCTGGATTCCCCAATGGGTGTGCTCATATAGACGAGAAGCTAGCAGAGTTGAACATGCGTCGTATCCGAGAATTTATGGAGCTACCGCGCACCAGAGTCATTCTAGGACATGATGAGCCGTGGTACAAGGCTAACAAAGATACGTCTTTTTGGCCTGCGCATATCGAATCAAAGTGATTGGTGCATGCTGGGACCATGGAAATGACTACAGCCGTATCACCTACCACTACCACTACTAGATTTTGGTTGAATGTTATACACGTACTGGCTTACATTGAAGCCGTCTCAGCTAGCGACCGTATTTCAAAGAGCAACTATGCTCGCGCTCGCCAGAATGACAGAATTATTAAATGACAATGTTGAATGTGCGTAGTGTTTACGTTGGACGGAAAGGGAAAAAAATGAATTAAATAACATGCGTTTCATTCGTACACTCACTACGGCCACTGGGCGCTTACCGCGCTTCACTCTTTATTCTGGACCTGCTTGTTCTCTTTGTGATGTACGTACTTTTTGGTTTATCTTCTGACTCTTCATTGATATGTTATCCAGACAGCCAAGGAAGAACTCGCCAAAGTCCAACAGAACGTGGGTTTGGTGCCTTTTGACTATAGACCTCAATCTTTACTCATAAGCAATGTTAGCGTCCATTTCACCTGGATATCGTGAACATTCAGGATCCAGGGGAGGAAAATTGGAAACGGAAATATGTATACTGGATTCCCGCTCTTCATCTAGAAGGGAAAGAGATCGCCAAAGGGAAATGGGATGCGGAAGTCGTGAAGGAAGCTCTGAAGCTCTGGGACCAACAGAACCTGCCATAGAACAAGATTTGAGCGAAGAGGACTCGAAATATTCCGAGTTCTTCTCCGCTCTCCCATCCGAGCACCTGTACTTCACTGACTCGCCGTCCGAGGCGTTCTCCCCAAATTGGGGAATATATACCAGAAATTCCAACGAAATAATGGGAGATAAACCCGAGGCATCTCAAACTAGTGATGAAATGCGGTCTATATCGCCCCATTGCTTTAACTGTGGTTCGCCTTCTCATATGGTCAGCACCTGTCCGGAACAATTCGATCGCTCGCTCGTAGCTCTTTCGCGACAAACGTACGACTTTTATCGAGAATCGTTTAGTCTCGATCGTATTGGCGGAAACTTTTCAGAACGAATTTACTCTGTGGAGGACTGGAAGTGCAAAAGGCTCGCTTGGATAGACATGTTCAATCCGGGTGAGATTAAAGGATGCGACTTGCGTGATGCTCTGGGACTAACCTCAGGGGATGATGATGGCGAAGCTCAGAATGAATGGCTGCAAAACATGGCAATCTGGGGCTATCCTCCTGGCTGAGTAAGCGCCCGAGATCCAAGAGACCTCATGAGGGAACAGGTCTTGAACCAATATACTGGGATTGCCCAGGATGGACAAACGTTGTATCTGTATGGTGAAGACGGTGAAGAGGAGATAATACCAGATGGATCAGAACAACCATCCGATAGCAAGTTAGATGTTGGCCAAGCCTCGATACCTAGGCGATGGGCATCATATCCACCGTTGCAGTTTTCATCGTCTCTCCTACCGGTATATAATGGCCTTACGCTGCCTCCACTTGAAGAAGAGAAACAAACAATCTCATTTGCAATGATCCCCCTCCACCTAGTGAACCACCTCCCCCATTACCCCCTTCACCACCATTACCTGCATTGCCTCCACCACCACTACCTTTGAATACAAAGGCACTATCTGTCCACTCGCAGGATGATTCTGACATGGATCTGTCCGAAGATGATGATTAGCAGCCTGGGCTTATACTTGTCTATGTTTTAACTACAATAGCTAGGTAATACCTGAAAAGACGTTTGAAATATCATATTGGAAACCAATCATCGACCAGCTGCGACGTCAACAAGCCCATTCATCTGAGCACCACCGACCATACCTGAGATGGTTTTTTGCAAATCTGTCCACTCTGACTCTCTGGGTATCGCCATGTCACCAATGTCATATATATATAACCTTCCATCACTCCCGCCTATTGCAGCACGTCGACCATCTTTCTTATCCCACTGGAGCTTGTTTAGTGCACGCCCTGAACCGACCGATGTCGAAACCACAGGTACCTGCCAAGAATCTCAAGTACTCGTCAAATGAATCGCAACTGGCACAAACCTCAGTATCCATGTTCAAATTCCACAAGTCAAATTTCCCTGATCCATCTACCGCACCAAACACCGCGGGATGTGTCGGATGCCATTTCACGTCATACACTGGATCGTCCGACTCATCGAACGAATATAATGGTGAGATGGTGTGAGGTGTAGTCGACGGCTTTGAAAGTGACTTTCCACGCCATAGCTTCACTGTCCAGTCTACCGAGCTGGTCAGGAAGAGATCGGAAAAGTCAACTGATCCACTAGTTGGGTGGAAATGGAGACCCATAACAGGACCAGCATGGGCTTTGTATACATCGTACTGGTTCAACCCGGCTTTCGCCCCCGCGCGGTCGTACCGATTGGCCTGGTAGATGTTTCCTTCCTCCGTACCAACCCAGAACGCAGTTGTTTCGTTATCAGGGAAGTCCATGGTGGTAATCGCGACCTCACCGGTTTTGTTGTGACCAGCGTGTATCAGCTCTTGCGTTTCCTGTCCCCAAAATATTGGATAAATAATATAAACCAAACTTCGAGATTTACCTGTGGCTGAGCAAGCATGTCCACTAACCAACTGCATACGGTACCATCTGTACTGCTGGTGATAAGGTTATGCGCATTCTGTGTTCCAACCATCTGCATTGCATAGACCGGATGTGTGTGTCCAGAAGCCGACAATGGGGTCTTGAGTACCGGAAGATGTTTCGAACGGTTATCCCACAAGAGAATTTGACCAGAATAAGTGCCTCCAAAGACGAGATTGGAGTGAAATGGTGAGAATGTAACCGAAAGAACATCGGACTATGATATAACGGGTCAACAAGACCAAGTTCAGATCACGGCAGCGCTGGAGGCTTACGGACTTGGGAATGAAAGACGAACTCCGGTCGTTCGATCAGATGAAGGTTCCAGACAGCAACGATCCCGTCTGGTTCATTCAGTGCTGCAGAATTCTTGTTATAAGAAGCGACGCTAAGTTCCGGGTACTAGGGGAAGCTTAGCGATGCAGGGAGAACGTATTGCACGATGTTACCTGCGGGGACCAATCTACATCCGTTATAGACCGATTTCGAGTATATCGTTCATCATAAAACTCGCAAACCCGTTTTACGCGCCCTTCGGATTCGTCGCTAATATAATAAGGATAAAGTCAGAAGACTGGAGATCGAGATTTCTTTTTGAGCGAACCTCCCAGTTTCAGCCCCTACCCTGTAGTCGCGAGTGTAGTCATAATCATTGAGAGCCCGGTAGAACATTTTTGTTGTAGAGTCAACAAATTCTAGGAGTTCTGGCGCGGCTAGTATGCTAGCTAGCTCTTCCGGAGGTATTTCTGTATTCAAAAAGTTCAGACCTGATAGTTCGTAAAGAAAGGGATGGTTGCACACCTCGAATTTCCTCTTCGATCTCCTTATCAAGTTGTACACTTTCCTCTTCCAACTCGCGATCCCGAGCAGCTTGTAGTGCTTCCAAGTCAACTTCAGATATGCCCCGTTGAACAGTTTCGTCTTCTTCTGGCGTCTCGGTCTCAATTTCCATAGTCTGTATTTCTTTATTGTATACAACCCGTTCCTAGTATTCCACATGAACGTCACGTAGTTTGTAACGCAAGAAAACGCGCGAACCTTTTTCGCCGGTAATTCGAATAGTTCCTGCTCAACATCTATTAAATCGGGAAGAAAGCGCGGTTCGCTGCATAACCAACTCGAATCAGTTGATAACACAGTGAAAAGCAAAGTTGATACAGACCCTATTACATTATCGTTATTCGACGGGGCCAGTGTTGTCCCGATGATAGAGGCAAAGTCACTATTGCGACTTTCCCTTCCTGACTGGGAGCTTGGAAGAAAAGCTCTGCCCATGGAAGGTGTACCAGGTAACGAAGACGATGGCGTTAGTTCAGCACTATCGAAATGTCCTCCATTTGCACTTGGGCCGCGACTAGTCCCTAAAACAGAGTTGAGCAAGTCTTCAACATCATTCTTTTGGGGTGTAGAAGGTCCTGGCTACAGGGATCTCAGTACATATTAAGTGCTTAAACTTTGGAGCTCACCTTTTGCCTTTGTTCCCTGGCTTTTCGTAGTTCAGCAAGCTTTGCTCGCTTGGCTTCAATTTGTTGTCGTCTACTGTCTGCGGCCGACGACATTATTGTCGAGTTCAAGATGCACTTTCACGTGATCTCAAGGTTAATGGCGCGTCCAAATTGAAATTGAAATTTCTCAGCTGAGCTTAGATGTAATATTTCTTTTATGCAGTTATCGTGGTATACGGCACTATGTGCAATCAAACACTGAGTTAAGAGAAATAACATTACGCTGTGACTAGGAGCTCTCAGTCGCCGCCGCCGGAGCAGCTTCTGTGATAGCCACAGGAGCCGTTTCACTCTCTTTCTGCAGCTTCTCCAACCATTTGGTCACAAACTTGGAATGGGCACTGTAGTTTATCGTGGTATCGAGCCCATCTCTGTCAAACGCAAAACACAGAAATTAGCATGCTGTGGAGATCTCCAGTGGTATGTAATATACCTGATAACACCTTTACCGTCAATGATGAACGTAGTCCTAGCATAATCGTTCAAGCCCATCAAACCCTTGCCAACTTTGTAAGCTTTGCGAGCCTCGAGTTTCTCGTCGCTCAATATAGGGAACTAAGAATGAAATGACTTTGATCTAGGAATTTCGTGCCGGACGAATGAAATCACTTACGGTCAACTTTTGCTTCTCGACAAAAAGTTTCTGCTTCTCGACGGAATCTGGACTAACGCCAATGACCAGGGCCCTATCATCCTTGAACACTTCTTTTTCTGTGGCCGAAAACAATAAGCTTTCCATCAAAGAATACGCAACAAGGTGGCCACTCACCTGCGAGAGCATCCCTGAACTGACAAGCTTCCTTTGTGCACCCATACGATCCTAATGTCCTGTAAGCAGACTAATTATAGACTGGCATTCCAAAGAAGCGAACCTGACTTGGGATAAAAGTATAAGGCAATGGGAGTACCGTTTTTGCCAGGAGTGATTGTGTACGGTTCACCTTTGGAGTCGGGAAGTGTCAAAGAGGGAGCGGTTTGACCAATTAATGATTGCCAAGCCATGGTGGTCGAATCTGAAAGGAAAGAGTAAAGCAAAGGAAAGAAAAAGTCCGATGCCTTTATATAGCGCTTCTGAGTCTGGAAAGTTCCACGGGTGGTTGAATATTGAATTGTTCATATAATAAAAAGGATTACTTCCTAGCTTGTCTGCTGACACTGCAAGGAGGTAAGGTGAGTTCCGTTCATGTTGCTCTTTGCATGGCGAGTGGGGATATATTAACAGAGAAAGAATATCAATCTAGAATACGGCCTGGGTATAATTATGAAGGTTTCTGGCCAGCCGCCATAGCATCTACAACTCAACATAAGCTCGAGAGCAACTCTCAGAAGGACACTGTACACACCTGCGTTCAATTCCGCAAATCGAGATCCTACTCTTTCGGAATGCTTCAAGAACTTCTCCGTACAGCTATTCACACACGTTTCCTACAACCAATTTGAGCCATATATCAGATGAACGACGCGTTAGAATGACCTCTTTTGATGATAATGCTTTACTTGTAAAGTCGTTGCAGCAAGAGCTAAAACATCTCTCGACAATGTTGGCGTAAAGTCTTAAAAAGTCTTGCATCTGAAAACCCGAGTTGTCGTCAAAAAGAAATGAACATATTTCTCCATTTCCAACCTGCTTCTTTTCAATTATTTTGTTCATATGCGCTTGCTCAGAGCTGTTGAATCCTGAAAAGTCCATCTTGAAAGAAAAATCGAAAAGTATGAGAACAGAAAGAGTGACTTTTCTCGGCCCGATAACCTACGGCATGTAATTTACGCCCACTATAGAATATCAAAATCTGCGAGTCACATTTTGCTTGCTCCAGTCCCGCGTTGATAACCTCAGGGTCTTGATCCTGTTCTCTCCCTATATAAATACCTCAAATTTGCAGAAAAATGGATAACGACTTGGTCATGTCCATCAAGGATCTTTCTCGTCTCGATAACAGACGTGTCAAGGTTACGAGACCTTTGGTCCCACCTCAAATTTTGCAGGAGGATCTGCCTTTGTAAGTCGCGCCATTCATGGGTAACCAAGCCTCAAACTGCTCCAGATCTCTCCTCGCTGCGCAAACTGTCCTCGAAGGACGAATGCACACCGAGAAAATTCTAAAAGGCAACGATGATCGGCTCATGGTCGTTATAGGGTACATCTATATATTACATTTCTCTCTGCTCCTTCATCCCCATCTTTTGCATGCAGACCTTGTTCCGTCCACAATGTCAAAGCAGCCATGGAATACGCCCGTCTTCTCAAAGCTTATGCTGATGAGGCAACAGATGATCTTTTCATTGTCATGCGTGTCTATTTTGAAAAACCTCGTACCACTGTTGGTTGGAAGGGTCTTATCAACGACCCCGACCTCAACGGGAGCTTCCAAATCAACCGAGGTCTACGCCTCGCACGTTCCCTGCTGCTTGACATTGCCAAACTCGGCCTTCCTGTAGGTTGTGAGTTTTTAGATACCATATCCCCTCAGTACACTGCCGATCTGGTATCGTGGGGAGCGATTGGTGCAAGGACCACGGAGAGTCAGGTAGAGCTACGATCGTGTAAGATCGTCACCCGTGCTTAACACGTCTTGTACACAGGTCCATCGAGAGCTTACATCTGGCCTTTCAATGCCTGTTGGCTTCAAAAACTCGACTGATGGCAGTGTCGGTATTGCCATTGACGCCTGTCGAGCAGCAAGATCAGGACATGTGTTTCTTAGTGTTGGTAAAGAAGGTCTGAGTAGTATCATTGAAACAGAGGTCAGCAGCTGTGTAAGGTTCTCAAAAATCCATATGCTCATTTGAGTCTTCCAGGGTAACCCAGATGTTCATGTTATCCTACGAGGCGGAGCTTCAGGCCCAAATTATCATGCTGAATTCGTCCGAGAGTGCGGATTCAAACTCACTAAAGCAGGCCTCGCTCAGAAAATCATGGTGTGTACCTCTTGTTATATTCTACACGAACTACGCCCTCAGTATGTGTAGATTGACTGCAGTCATGGAAATAGTTCCAAACTGCACAGTAATCAAGTTAAAGTTGCCGAAGACATTGTGGGTTCCTTTCCTTGAAAATGAAGCTGTATTTACCCTCTTGCAGGCTCGTCAATTGTCGGAAGAAGACACTTCATCGATGATTATGGGTGTCATGATTGAATCCAACCTTGTTGAAGGTCGCCAGGATATTCCACCTTCTGGACCTTCAGGTCTGCGCTACGGCCTGTCTGTCACTGATGCTTGTATATCTTGGGAGACAAGTGTTGGCATTTTGGATCGTTTACGAGAGGGAGTTAAAGCTCGCCGTTTGCGCGTAAAACAACAATCCAATTCTTAAAAAAATATTCCGTGGAGCGTATAAATTTTACAGAACAATGTACCATCGTGGAACTCAGTCATACATTTGAGTGTGATTAAGGCAACAGGTGAGCCCGAATTTCAGACAGGTATTGGATTTAAAAGGACCGGGAGAAGTTGCTTCCTTCCATGACTTTTTTGGGCTTTTCCTCAAAGCATCATATTGAAGCAGCCACTGCCAGAGGTGAATGGTAACGAAGTAGGTGATATGATGACAGTCTGGCTAGCTTTAAACTTCTTGACGACCGGAAAAACTAAAAAGAATAACTGGGAATCAGGCGCAGAGCAAGGAGGGAGTTCGCACAAATCTAGAAAATAGAATATTTGTGGGTCAGAATTGGGGAAAGTCAAAGCTGGGCATACGAGACTTGCTTACCAAGACTCCAGTTCTTTCATTGATACATAGTACAATAATTAGGACGAATACTTACAATACTGTATATATCTATAGCGCATCTAGAATCTATCAGTTCAGAAGAGTCCGCCTTTCTTGTGAAGCGCGAGGAATATAGGTATAGAGGGTCTGAATCGCTGTTCGAACGCCATCCTCCGATCTTATCTTTTGACCAATAATAGAGGCTTTCTCCTTCATGATCCTACATAAACCAATTCAGATACACGGTGTACAAAGTGACGTTCTTGTGTTACCTATTCGTGGTCGCCTTCGTCAATGCATCAGCCAATTCATTCACATGTAAGCTCGAAAGTTTCAGACCAGCCTACGGGCCCGAAAATGTACAAATAAGAATGTTTAACACTTGGGCAAGTATGATTACTCACTCCCAGTTTCTGTACCCTTGAAGCCCAGAAAAACTGGTCACCAAACCAAGGTTTGATGAGTGTCGGAATTCCAGCTCGCAGACTCGCCCCCGTAGTTCCTGCTCCTCCGTGGTGTAACGCAGCGTCCATTTGGGGGAATAGCCAATCATGGGGCACTTTATCTAACTGATAACATTCGGCCGGCATCGCTGGCTCGAGCTCTTTGTCGTTTATTTTGCTCATCCTGGTAGACCATCCTTTCGATATGATAGCACGGACATCGCCTGTATGGTTCCTCGGTAAGCAATCAAGTACGAAGGACAAGCCTGACTCACTCTTTAAAACGGCTTCAATGATTCGAGAAGTAACGTGGTTGGGGTTTGGCACCGTGATACTTCCGAATCCGACTTCAAGTACAAAACTGATCGGAAAATGGGGCCAATGAAGAGGTGTCTGAGCGACTTACTGTATACAATGGCTTTGCCATCCTCTCGGGCCTTTTCTATGAATGAGATAAGGGTCGAAGGAGGTTCCCAGTTCAAATCGGGGTTGTCCAAAAACCAGCTATACAGAGAAGAAACTCAAACTTTAACGGATGGGGACAGATGGAGAAGTTCACGTACTACCCGGAAATTGAGATAGAGTCACCCCAATCGAGAGGTTTCGGGACAACAGCCTTATTGATGCAGTTGAGTTTACGAATCTCAAAGCGGCCTCGTCACGGTATCACTTGCCTGAGAGAAATTGTAGATAAAAACGATCTTGGATTGAACCATGTGTCCCATGTCAGTATTCCCGATTTTCAGGGTTTGTCTCCTCCAACGATTGATTTGTCCACTAGTTGCGGCCCAAATCACATTACTAAGAATATTCAGTACGAATAAATTACGGAAAGAGAAAAAAAAGTATACTTGAAAAGAACATAACTGAATTGATACCAGTAAGTTCGAAGATGGATATCAGAAGCAACCAATATCACTTACGATGCACTATTAAAAGTGGGTGAGTCCACAGGGGGTGAAAAGAAAGCGTGCGGAAACTGGGATGTCCTAAACACAGATAAGCAATCACGGAGGCATGGAAAAAAAACTACCTACTTTGTCCATGGCATTGTGAATGTGCGGAAATAGGGAATATCTAATGAGACGTTAGAATAACAAACCGACATGACCAGTAAAAATGTCCCACGTAGTGCTTCAGCTATGTGTACCCCAGCCATTGCAGAGGGGCTTTCAAGTAGGACATCAGCGCCTTGACAAGATTCCCAAGCATCCTGGAGTACTAAAAATATTTTGGTTCGGTAAAAGAACTAGGTGATATCGAACGGATGCTTACGCTGATCCAGCCACGGTCGAAACTGTCGTTCCATAATATACATAATATAGCCATAATTGAACAAGATACAGGAAGAAACGTACATGTGCAAGGCTTTCCTTGAAAAACTCGGGAGAAAACATCTGGTTTGGACCCAAGACTCATCAGACCAGAGTTTAGACTTGGCAGTGAAAGAACTATACCTTATGCTCGACACTCAGTTTCATTAGCGCTCCGGGATCGCCTCCCGCCTGTTTGAACTCCAACCCAAAGCCTTCTATCCACTCCCGATACTCTTTATGCGTAACAATCGTCACTCTATGATTCTCTTTCTTCAATCCAACCCCCAGTGCAATATACGGCTGTACATCCCCTCTCGAACCAATGGTAAGACAGACAAAATGTAACGTCGGAATATTAAGGAGGAGGCCAGCATCGATGTTGATGACTTTTGGAAAGGTGAGGATTGTCGAAATAGGGAACTTCATACCTACTGCAGATGCGAGCGCTGCGGAGCGCCCTAGAGGCGATATCCTGTCGACAGCATTAGTATTATTGTCGGAAGATGTGGCAGGTAGTGAAGAGAGGGTACTCTGGGGAGTACTGGGCCAGGAATCGGTGGTGGGAATGGACGAGGTTGTGGAGGATGACGGGGTCAAAGGGGCAGGGCAGACCCGCCAGTCATTTATACGTCGGATCACTTCATCTCGAATACTTGAAGTCTTGAATTGGAATTTAAGGTCAGATGAGCCCTCGATTTCGAGAGACAGCCCATGAATCTTCCAGATTTTTCCAGAAACAGGCTTAGCAGCATTGATGATGCGTATTGGAACTCGGTATTTTACATCCTCCTTCACCAAATACTTCCCCCAAAATAAGACGTAGGCACGCGTAATGACAACTGCGGAGTTCCAGGTAAGTTCAAGTAATTTATGATGACTATTCAACTACTTGATACTTACAGTATCCAAGGCAAGCAATTTTGCGAAAGAGCCTTGCACGGGTGACTGAAAATGCTTTAAATAAAGAAACGAGGAATACGAGGGAGTCAACTCACACCATAGTTCTGACTCTCCACCGAGACCCAAAACTTTCCTCAGTATATGCTCTTTACTGTCTACCGGACGGTTAGTTAATTGAGGATCTTGAGTGAACGTCAAAGGCCCTAAATCTACAATAACCGGCGCATCAGATACGGAGGTTATGGATACACGTCGTTGAGCTTCATCGATGTAGCCTTGCAAGTTCGACCACGCCGGAACATCCAGTATCGGCCCAAGAAAGAGCTCATCATCTAGACCATCGCATTTTATGGTTGCCATGTTTTTTTTGTACCAATCGAGCAGCTTAACCTTTGAGACTCAAAGTTTTCAATTGCCAGCCCACCATGTGGAAATCAAGTCACCTTCTTGATCTTGTGCAAAGGATAGCTGACTCTGACGCCGGAGCTCGCATCGGAGAAATCGCCACCAATGGCCTCGCGTCTGGAATGTCGCTGTAGGAACAACGCGCCACTGATTTCTTTTCTCCACTCATGAGCAGACTCTACCGTGTCGAATTCGATTTGTCCTGGCATATTCAGATACTCTCCACAAGTAGCTCGGAGGATTCGAGGGTCATCCTTTGATTGTGACATTGCTTGAATACTGGAGACTAGTGAAGGGTTAGTGATGCGATTGACGAGGAAGAATATAGACGTACGGGGAATCGATCTTACGGGGCGTAGGTGATCATCGGGGCCTGCCGAAGCATAAGTGCAGAGCATGTCGTGCGTGAGTTCAAGCCATAATCGACGCTTTCGATGGGAGTTTATGACAACGGTTACTGGCCCTGCTTTGATGATTTGTTGTGAAGACTGTAAATCTGGCCGAGCGGAGAGAAGAGACGCGTGAAAGGTAAGACGATGCGTCGTTAGATGAATGACTCTGAAAAATCATTACTTTCGAAAGGCACACAAGAAAAGAACGGAAACGAACCCCTGTCAAATTTTACTTTAAAAAGGTGATACAAGACCATAGCAGAACAAGCTTACCATGATAAGTACATCATTGTAAATAAAGCCATCGGCTTCAAAGATGAGCTTTTCTCCTTCCCCAAGGGAGCCAAATTCCTGAATGAGAAGCTTGACCAGTTCAGTCCCAGAAAGTTGCCAGCTGTCGCCATCCGTAGTAGCAGCACGATGGAAAGCTGGACCCAGTTCATTGGGAGGTTTGGAAGACGGAAGCTTGGAAGAAAACTCCGAAGACGGCTCGGAAAAAGACTCTGGCTCTAAAGTAAACTCGCCGTCCGTCCACGAATTACCTGCAACATCAACGCGAGCAGAGCGCCCAACGGCGGCGAGCTCGCTTGAGTCAAGATCTTTGGCAACAAGATCGTCAAAACCACGATTAATCCTAGAGTCATCTCGAAGAAATTTATCGAATTCGTTAGCGTTGTAGTAGATACGGGCAATGTTGCTTGGGAGGGATTCCTCCGATTCACTGTCGGAGTCGTGGTAAGTCATGGTGACTAGGTAAGACGCGTGTATATAGGTGTATATATGCTCAGACTGGAACGAAATGTATAATCACCTCTACGTGATTCCTTTTGTTTCCGGTTCCGTGGCGTAACGCGTAATACTTCTCTAGTAATCTTATCTTATCAGAGATCAGAGATTACGCAAGAAGCACCGGTAATTATGGTAAATGGTCAAAGCTGTCTTTAAATGCACTGAAATCACATGCTAGCACTCTCTTTCTTCCAGTACCGCAACGTTCTCGATATCTATAGCCATCCATGCCGCTTCAAACAGCTCTAACGAGATTGCTTGGGATTAGAATGTAACTCCTCTGTTCTCTACTTTTGATGCGCTGAAAAGCTCACCTGCTGTTCATTAGACCTGTACTGTCCTCTCCTTTGTCTTTTTGGTTCCGGGACTCAAGTATTATTCCCAGATTGTACAGGGAGGCATGCAATGGCATGTTCAACCTAAACTAGAAACTCCTAACGTCTTATAACGCGAATCACAGGGTAGGACTACCGCCCCTCGTTGGTGCAGTGTCCAACGCCGGAGGTGAACTTTGATGAACTACCAGTAGTTTAATAGTCTCATACTCATCGTTTCCAAATTCAGGTTTAGGCACGTCGCGTTATTACTCTTCTCTTCGATTCTAAATGAACTACTTGGTGCTCAGGTGTTATCACGGCTTTGACTCAGCCTAGTCCAGCAGCGCTACGTCAAGCTATCAAAGAAACTCGCGCACTGACAGACAGGCCGTTTGGAGTCAATATCACCCTTTTGCCGACCATAAATCCTCCAGATTATGAAGGTTGGTTGATTTTTTGTCTTCCTAGCGTGTATCGCTGATTGGTTGATTCTGTCTATAGGATACGCTAGGGCTGCTATTGAGGAAGGTGTCAAGATATTTGAGACTGCCGGTAACAACCGTACGCACCCATTCATTAATTATTAATATTTGCACTGATGCACTGCGCATCCTATCCAGCTGGTCCCTTGATCAAGTTCTTCAAGTCGCAAGGATGCATTGTGATTCACAAGTGCACTACCATTCGACATGCCAAGGTATGTCGTTAAGATACTGGTTTCCGTATCTTAGCCCTCAACTCTTCAGAGCGCGGAAAAACTGGGCGTGGATGTACTGAGTATTGATGGATTCGAGTGTCAGTAGACGTGGGAAGAAGACGAGTTCTAATCGTGCTCATATGCTCATATAGGCGCTGGACATCCCGGAGAGGATGACATTGGTGGATTGATTCTGGTGAGGATCCTGTCGGAGGCTTTTCGTATCATTTACTTACACACATGTAGCTTGCGCGCGCAGCGAACGAACTCAAGATACCGTACATCGCTTCTGGTGGCATTGCGGATGGTCGAGGTCTTGCTGGCGCGCTGGCCTTGGGTGCCGCTGTCCGTGTAACCCTTTTAGACGTTGCCTCATAACTTACAGTTCTGAAATTTAGGGTGTGAATATGGGTACGAGATTCATGTGCACAGTCGAAAGGTCAGTTCCTCTACCTTTCCTTAATCTTGTCGTTAAACCCCTTCAACAAAATTGTAGCTCGATCCACGAGAATGTTAAACGAAAGATTGTTCAATCCACGGAGCGCGACACCATCCATATCCTCCGCACCTTGCGTAACACCGCTCGTGTATTCAAGAACAAGGTTGCTATAGAGGTAGTGGCCATCGAGAACCGCCCAGGAGGAGCCAAGTTTGAGGACGTACGCGAGTTGGTGTCGGGTCAGCGAGGAAAGGTCGTGTATGAGACTGGGGACTTGGATTATGGCATGTCTAATCTGTACGCCCATGATTCTGCTGAAACTGACTAGTTTTGTTAGGGGTTTGGTCCGCGGGAGTTACGCTCGGGCTCATAAATGATATTCCGACGTGTAAAGAATTGTTGGATAGGATGGAACGCGAAGCAGAGGAGATTATTGGGAAATTAAGTACACTGGTGACGACGAAAGCGAAATTGTAGTACGCACGCCCAATTGCACTACTTGATTACATCCGGCTCTTCGGAGCCGAATCCCGTGTGATTTTTTTTTCTTGTCATCCAACCCTCATCTCATCTCCGCTTCATCCTGTCCTCTTAACGCGTCGACGATGTCGCATATTCACGAAATGGTTCAAAAAGACATCAAATCTGGCGTCGAAAAACTTATGCTCCAAAACCGAGGCATGAATGCTGTTGATGCCTTATCCACAGTCACCAAGGAAATTCTGAAAAATAACCCTTTCGTTCCACCGAAAGGCTGCCCGGTCAATGATCTGCCTAACGAATTACTCGCTCATATATTCTATGTTGGGATGCTGATGGAAGAAGAAGACGATGATGATGATTTCGAGGATGAGGAGGATGAATATAATGACGAATTAAACTTGCTAGATTGGGACTCTGATGATGAGGGCGATGGGCCATCTTCGAAAACAAACATCACCGCTAAAGGGAAGGGAAAAGCCGGTGATGATGATGACGAGTCGGAAGACGAAGACGAAGATGAAGAACCCAGTGCGCCATTTGTGGTACTTGTGAGCCACGTCTGCTCCAAGTGGCGTAATTGCGCTATTGGTTAGCGTTTTCTAGCTTTTGCGAGTCTCTTCCTGATAGATTTCCGTTACAGACAGCCCATTACTCTGGACAAAAATACAATTCGAGTTTGGAATGTCGTTGGAAATGCAGAAGACCTTTCTTGAACGTTCAAAAGAGCATCCCCTCGTGATTGAGATTGATACAACGTATCCAGATGGTTGGGTGTTTGATGAAGACGAGTATGATGAAGAATCTTCTCCAGAAGCCTCGGCAGAACACGTATCCGAGAATGGCCTTTCTAGCGATTCGCCTTTCAAAGGCCGGCCTCCGTGCCTCAACAAAACGCAGGTCTCTCAAATTTTAGATATCATCATTCCTTCCGTGCATAGATGGCGAGCGTTTTGCATTTCATCCCATCTCTACGAATCTATTCATCTCACCCTAGAGCGCCTGTCTCAGTGCTCTTCGGCTCCACTTCTCGAGATTATCGACTTGACTCACTCGGAGGACTCTGAAGAATACGACTTGGACGTCTTCTCACCCCCAGAACTGAATACAAAATTCTTGCCTTTCAACGGAAATGCACCTAATCTAAAAACCGTCGTTTTATGGGGAGTTCACATCGATTGGGACGCATCGATTCCTTTGCTGAGCAATTTGCGCCAGTTACGACTTTGCTATCACACTGAGGACGTGCGACCCTCGTTCCAGACGTTCTCCGATATCCTGACCAGTTCGCCAGACCTGGAACATCTCACGCTCGCGCTTTCTGGCCCGGAAGACAAGAAGGAGCTGTGGGGAACTAGTACGATCAATGTGCCTTCTGTAAAGAGCTTGGACTTGTGCTTTCACGAGCCAGCATACATCGAATCTCTCCTTCCCCTTGTCCATTTTCCCAACCTCATCGAATTAAGGCTCCAATACGATTCCGGAGACTACACCAACTTTGCGCTACTCCTGGCCGCGCCCTTTCCCGGCCGAACAACCTCCATTCTGGCAGGTCTGGAATCCCTAAGAATAAGCTGTCTCCCTTCAAACCGAGCCTCCCGTCAAGCGATGCTTGAACAGTTGGTCAATCTAAAGTCGATCGAGCTGAACTGTGCCGGTGACGAGGACGAGTTTTTTGAACGACTGATGGAACTCAAGCCAGGAGCAGGGTCCAGTGGCCAAGGTGTTGTTTTCTGTCCGCATTTAACTGCGCTCAAGACGACGGGCATTGATGGATGGAGGATGAAGCAATTGGTGGAGGCGCGTAGAAGGGGTGGCGCGCCTCTTTCGAGGGTGTTTATGAGTGAAGAGGATGACTTAGGGGAGAAGGAGGAAAACTGGCTGAGAGCGCATTTGGAGGAACTGGACTTTTTCGAGCCGAGTTCAGATGAGGAAGAGGAGGAGGAGAGTGATCCTGAAGACGAGGAGATGGAGACAGAGGCTGATGCTTGATTTGCCTGTACGTATATGCTGTTCGTACTTATGCTATAGAATGTATCCAATGAGCTCTTTAAATCAGGTAAAGCGGCATCAATTATCCTCACGATTTGAGAACTTACCACACGGCACCGGTCTGTTGACGCCGTTATATCATCGAGTCGATGTCGGTCCCGGAGTTTCATTAACGTTGCTTTACTTCTTCCATGTTCGAAACGACCCCCCTCCGACTTCGCGCTGTAAAGAACGCAGATTACGAAAAGCTACACGACTTGTGGAACGATGCGCGTGTCCAAAAGACACTTTCGTCGACCTTCGCTGTCCCTCTAGATGACAAGTTCGAGGAAAAGCTTCGCACTTGGGTCTCGACTGGACTGATGTACTGTATCATAGAGACAAAGGACAACGCCGACTGGGTTGGGTTTGTCAACATGTTTAGCGCGAACCAGAGGAATCGGGATGCGATGGTATCCATAGCGCTGAGATACTTGTTGATTACTCATTCCGAGAACTTGGCCTTCACCGGCTTACTCTGAGTGTGTTTTCCCATAATGAGGCTGCATTCAAGCTGTACAAGAAAGCGTAAGTCGCTTCACACTGGGAGCAAGTTCACTGATTGAAATCATTGATAGTGGATTTATTGAAGAAGGGGTTTTACGAAAGACGTGTTGGTCTGACGAGAAATGGCAAGATGCTTTCGCGATGGCAATTTTGGATGAAGATTGGGCAGCTCTGAGTCTGTCCTAATGTACGTATGATAGTTCTGTTGCGCATACTAGTACTATGATTGCGCTTGTTCTGGTAGCGCCGGCCTAGAATATTTTGATACCCGGAATTTTTGCCCAGAAAATTGGCAGGAGCCATAAGTATAAAAGGTTTTTAGTGTGATATGTTGTTCATAACCCGACCCACAATGTTCGAAACTGACCGTTTACGTTTGCGAGCTATCTGCAAACCCGATTTCGAAAAAGTACACGCGCTATGGAACATCCAGGACGTTCGAAAGATGTTAAGCGTGGGCTACGTCGTTCCCTCCGTAGGTTTCAAGGCCGACCAAGACCCCACTACTGTCCCTGGCCACGATTATCTGCTCTATGCTGTTATAGAGACAAAAGTCGAGGCCGAGTTTGTTGGCGTCACAATGCTGTTTGACACGGTACAGAAGACGCGGGATTCCAAAATTGGGATCGCACTGCTACCGGAATTCTGGGGACAGGGATTTGGGACGGAGACGATGCGCTTTGTTGTCGACTACGCATTTAGAGAGCTTGCGTTGCACAGAGTTACCCTCAGTGTTAATGGAAATAACACTGCGGCGATAAAGATTTATAAGAAGATGTGAGTGGGCTTTTGAATGAGTAGCTTGATTGTTCATGGATGTTACTAGCGGGTTCGTCCAAGAGGGCGTACAGCGAAAAGCAAATTGGATTAACGGAAAATGGCAAGACATCATCTGGATGGCGATTTTGGACGAAGAATGGGAAGAGAGTAATCCAGAATAAGAATGGATACAGCGCTTGAAACAGGCTTGCGCCAGGCGATAAATTTTTCTGCGATGAGGAAGAGGCGGAGAGATGCTTGTAGAAGGTGTAGAAGGGGACCTTATGCTGTAGATGAGATGGCTTTTTACATCACGTAAAGTTCCTCTTCTCAGTGGCATATATGAGGTATATATCATCCTCACGGTCTGTTGACGCCGTTGTATTATCGTGGATGTCGGTCCCGTAGTTCAATTAAGCTTGCTTTACTTCTTCCATGTTCGAAACGACCCACCTCCGACTTCGCGCTGTAAAAAACGCAGACTACGAGAAGCTACACGACTTGTGGAACGATGCGCGTGTCCAAAAGACGCTTTCGTCAACCTACGTTGTCCCTCTAGACGACAGGTTCGAAGAAACCCTTCGTACATCGGTCTCGACTGGACTGATGTGCTGTATCATAGAGACCAAGGATAGCGCTGACTGGGTTGGGTTTGTAAACTTGTTTAACGCGACCCAGAAGAATCGCGACGCGACGGTGTCGATCGCGCTTCGGCCCGAGTTCTGGGCCTTGGATATGGAAGTGAGGCGCTGAGATGGCTTGTTGATTATTCATTCCGAGAGCTTGGTCTTCATCGGCTCACTCTAGAGGTGTTTTGCAATAATAAAGCTGCAGTTAAGCTGTACAAGAAAGCGTGGGTCCCTTCACAATGGCAGTAAGAGGATTTGGCTAATTGAAATCATCGATAGCGGGTTTATTGAAGAAGGGGTTTTACGAAAGGCGAGTTGGTCTGACGGGAAATGGCAAGATGTTTTCTCGATGGCGATTTTGGATGAAGATTGGGCGGCTTTGAAGCAGGATACTCAGTGACGATAGTCTGTACCAATGTACGTGTGATTCCAATGTGATCTTTGATTGCGTAGAATATTTTGATGCCACCATAACTCTGAGTGTTGCGGCGTAGGTTATGGGTCAGGGGGGCTGAGTGTGGATCGATTGAGAGCTGAGGGTGGGTGGGTGGAATCGAACTTGAAGGAAAATTGAGCCGTGGACTCCGTACCGCTTACGTTCGGTTAACTTCTGTATCTATAACAATCTGGCTGATCTGTAACACAGACGTTCTCCAGCCAACTCGGATAGCACCCAACCTACTCGTTAACGTAAAGAGATTTGCTCTCTTGGCCACTCGCCAGCATTCACATCAAGCCCACATATCTAGCCAGATTCAGACAACATACAACATGATATTTTCTCGTTCGACTCTGTTTTCGAACTCATGCGTGCTTGCATTGACCACAATTAAGATTAAAGAGGGAAAAGGCAATAGATTTGCGCACTCTACTATAAACAATATTATTATGGGTATACATGTACTTACAGCCCTCATCCAAACTAGCTTACACCGATTATTCATTCATTGATCATCTAGAAGCACTCTGAATAATAGCTGTTGAGCCAAAGTCAGTTCAGAGGACGGTATAAACTCACTGCGGTGAACAATCGCCGGACCCGACTCGTCGTATTCTTCCTTGGAGATCCAAAGGTTTTGGAAGGTAGACAAAGAAGCCAGATGGATCCACCAATCCAGACTGAGTACTTTCTCTCAGGCGGGGCAACGATCTTGACCTGCAAAACGGAAAAGCGGGAAAAATCAGTACCTAATCATAAGCAGACCAGATAAGCAGGGACATGCCTTCATACTCGGCGGAGCAAGAGAAGTAATTTCCTTCTGCATACGATCTTGCAAACCAGGGTACATAGTAGTACCTCCGGATAAGACGATATTGGAGTACAAGTCCCGGCGCACATCGAGGTCGCATTTGAATATCGAGTCGTATCTGGGGAGATATATCAAAAAAGTAGGTCTCAGACGGAGGTAACGAGTAGGCATACACAGTTTGGTGAATCCCAGAAGCTTCCAACCCCATCATATGAGGCTGGAAGAGCGCTTCGGGAGCTCGGAATCTATAAATGGCGGGGCAGTTCAGAAATGGGGCGATGAATAAAGTAAAAAAAAAGGGACACAAACCGCTCGTTTCCTATGGTGATGACATTACCATCCGGTAATTCGTAGTTCTTCTCCAAGGCGGAAGAATTTGCTGCTGTTTGTAGCTCTTGCTCAAAGTCGAGGGCGACGTAGCAGAGCTTCTCCTTGATATCCCTCACAATCTCGTATTCCGCGGTGGTTCTGAACTGGTACCCTCGCTCCGTAAGGGTCTTGACGAGCTGGGCGGTCAAATCCCTCCCGGCGAGATCCAGACGCATGATGGAGTGAGGAAGAGCAAATCCTTCGTAGATTGGTACGACGTGCGTGACACCTGGGGAACAATAAACAATTAAGGATTGGAATTTAGAAACATCGGGGATGAGTGGAAACCGCACCGTCGCCGGAGTCTAAAACTACACCAGTTGTACGTCCCGAAGCGTACAGCGATAGAACTGCTTGGATTTGAACATAGAAGGCTGGTGCATTAAACGTCTCGAACATGATTTGAGTCATTTTCTCTCTGTTGCTCTTTGGGTTGAGGGGAGCCTCGGTAAGGAGAATAGGGTGTTCTTCGGGAGCTACACGAAGCTCGTTGTAGAATGTGTGGTGCCAGATTTTTGACATGTCGTCCCAGTTGGTGACGATGCCATGTTCGATGGGATATTTAAGACTGAGAATTCCACGTTTTGCCTGTGCTTCATCACTGGAAAAGAAAGATATATGAATTTCACGAAAGACGCGATGGGAGCCACAAAGTTACCCGACGTAAGAGTCTTTGGAGGCCATGCCAACCATTACGCCTTGCTGGCGCGGCCTCCCGACGATGGAGCTAGATTTATGTTGAGCTGGCTGAGATGGTATTGAAAGGTATCGGGAAACATACGGGAATACAGCTCGAGGAGCATCGTCGCCAGCGACTAAAGCAGGATTAGCGTATCAGGAAACTGTCATGTCCGCTGGTGCTTACATCCAGCCTTGCACATCCCCGATCCATTGTCAATAACCTTTCAAATTCGAGGAACAGAGTCAGAGACGAGCGTGATACTATCGGAAATGAGGACTTTACTAGAGCTGCAATGTCGTCTTCCATCGTTTTAATAGGCTGTAGAGTGTCGAGGGAAAATGATCCAGGAGAAAGAGCTTTTCGAGCTTTTATACTTGGTTCGAAACACTACGGGTCAAATATAGACTGCGATTTGCTGAGCGAACTGCGGCTGGGGTTGTTTATGATGGTTAAAGCCAAGAGGTGCGCGTAGTTGGCGATCTCAAAGCATAGCTACTCATATATACCTGTGGAACGTCATTCCACGCAGCAACTCGGTAGTCGGAAAAATGCTCGGTAGTCGGAAATTTACCGTAAGTAGCATAGATTTGTCCCTGTAATCCAGTGTCATTAATCACTAGCACTGCTGATAATACTCTTGACATCACTTGCAACTGCATGAATATTTGAACGGGGTTGGGATTCTGGGAATCCTCCTAGCTCCTCCGTGTGTAAAGCCATAATCAACGCCGAAAGCGTTGCGACAATTTGAGAATGAGTTGAGTCAAGTGTACTGTATAGGCATTCGTAAGACATATCAAGTATGTAGAAAGATTGATAAAGGATTGTCCACTAATTCAGAGGCTGATGGAAAGAAAACAAGCTATATGATCCGCAGTACTAGTAGCGGCCGAAGGACAGTTACCGGTTATGTTGATACGGGCGCTTGAGTGCTTGACTCTGTCTCGACGGCAACTCGACTGTCTCTCGCATAGTTTCGCCTCGTCATAGACCTTCATATCAGAATCATAGACGCTGAACAAGAAGGCATTGAAGGGATAGAGGGAAAGAGCTGCTGATATTAGTTGTGTGTGTAAGAGTTTCTGGGAATTGGACTGTTTGGCGAGGTGTAGGATCATTGAGTACATTCTAGCACCTGTACTTGTCACTTCAACATCTGCTGCGATTTTGCGAAGAGGATGGAGAAGGAGGAAAAGTGGTTGAGAGCGCATCGGACTTTTTTGAGCCCGATTGAGGAAGAGGAAGAGAGTGGTAGTACTAGTGATCCTGAAGACTCGGAGATGGAGATGCTTGGTTTAGTTGCAGAAGGAGACTAAGTATATGCCAAGTATATGCTGTTCGTATCTATGCTGCAGAATGTGGCTCCTCATTATCTTTAACATCAGGTAAAGCGGCTTTGTATCAGAAATTAGAGCCCTCACAATTGAGAACCCACAGTACCACACGGTCTGCTGACGCCGTTAGAATATCATCAAGTCGATGTCGGTCCCGTAGTTCAATACAACCTTGCCTTCCTTCCCCCATGTTCTCCACAACCAATCTGCGCCTTCGCGCTGTGAAAAACCACAGACTACGAAAAGCTACACGACCTCTGGAACGACGCGCGTGTCCAAAAAACGCTTTCAGCAACCTACGTTGTCCCTCTCGATGACAAATTCCAAGAAACACTTAAAACCTGGGTCACCACTGGGCTGATGTACTGTATCATAGAAACCAAGAACACCGCTGAGTGGGTTGGCTTCGTCAATCTGTTCAGTCGCGAACAAGAAGAACCGCGATGCGATGGTGTCGATAGCGCTTCGGCCCGAGTTCTGGGGGCTCGGATATGGCAGCGAGGCGTTGAGATGGCTTGTTGATTATTCATTCCGCGAGCTTGGGCTTCATCGGCTCATGCTGAATGTGTTTTGCTATAATGAAGCTGCGGTCAAACTGTACAAGAAAGCGTAAGTCCCGTCGCTTCAGACTACGCGCAAGTCCATTGAATGAAATCAATGATAGTGGGTTTATCGAAGAAGGGATTTTACGAAAGGCGAGTTGGAGTGACGGGAAATGGCAGGATGTTTTCGCGATGGCGATATTGGAGGAAGATTGGGCGGCTTCAGGATTAAGGAGGATAGTTGATAGACGTACATATGTACGATATCATTATGCAGCTGGTGTACATACAGGACGTACGATGGCCCAGCTCATGATAAGGCAAGTACTAGCATTCAACATGGGTGCCAAGAAGATATAATAAAAATCTAAGCTAGCAAACCCAGATGCAGTAGTAAACATACACATAGAGTTTAGTAAGGAGAAACACAAGGAAGGAGAAACGGAAAGGTGACTGAAACACACGAACTTGGAAGGAGACTTGCGGAATACAGCCAAATAGTAGCAAAATCGAGAGTAATCTGAAACGATGACTGCCAGTTGAAGCTACGATCTTCATGCGATAGGAAATGAGAGAATAGCATTGTAAACCATAAGATATATGATCGAGAAGACTACAAAGAGTCTGAGGGAAGGAAAGAGGACCGTAGCAGCCGTAGCAGCCTACGAGGCGTGTAAAGCGGGTGGTGTGCCTCTTTTGAGGGTACTGACGAGCGAAGATGTTTTAGGGAGAGGATGAAAGTGGGTGAGAGCGCATTGGGAGGAATGGGATTTACCTCGTGATGCGCGTGGAGCTACCTACAAATGCAGACGGAGTGAGTGCAGAGCAACTCACTTATGTCCCCTTGCAGGCCGGCTCCTCCCCAACCGTTCCTACAGTTGCCGCTGTCGCCAGGGGCGGTCACGACTGCATCTACAAAGTAAATCATATAGCATCGAAGGGGGTCTCTGCGGGGTGCTCGTTGAGCTAGGCGAGGGAGGTGTCACGGGTAGGAGGTACCTAACGTGTTTGTTATTTCTCTTTCTCCTTGTCCTCGTCTAGCGATTAATGATTATTCCTCCTGTTATGCATATGACACTGCGGCAGGGTAATTCTACCTGTAGATGCTTGATTTGGTTGTAGAAGGAAGGGTAAGTATATGCTGTTCGTACCTATGCTGTAGAATGTGGCAACCTCGCTACATCAGAGTGTTCCCAGTGGCACTGTATGAGAAAAGATGAGAAAAGATGAAAAAGAGAAACATGCACCGTGTCTGTTAACATTGTTCAATTAAGCTTCATTAAATAATTTGCTTCCTCCATGTTCGAAACAACCCCACCTGCGAACTTCGTGTGACTTCTCGCTGCAAAGAACCGTGAAAAAACACAGAGTCGAAAAGCTAACACGAGTCTGGAACGATGCGCGTGTGTGGAAGACGCTTTCTTCGACCCACAAGTACCACAAGTTTGAAGAAAAGGTTCTGGGTCTCGGATGGATTGATGGACTGTATCATAAGTATCATAAGTAAGTAGAGACCTGCAGAGGTAACTGGGTTTGTCAACCTGCTTATACAGCGCGAACAAGAATTATTCGGGATGCGTAGCCCAAGTTCTGGGCCCGCGGATATGGAAGCGAGGCGTTGGGTTGCGTTGAGATGGCTTGTTGATAATCATATATTCATTCCAATTTCCGAGAGGCTTCAGAATCAACGGTCTTCATCGGCTCAATCAGCTGAACGTGTTTTTGTCATGCTGCTGAAAAACTTGAAAAACGACTTGTTGATTATTCATTCCAAATTCCCAACAAATTTCCGAGAGCCTGCTATTCAATGGTCTTCATAAATGGTCTTCTGGCATCGGCTCACTCATGCTGAACTGTTTTTGTCATACTTGCTGCTGAAAAACATGAAAAACGACTTGTTGATTATTCATTCAAATTTCCGAGGAAGTCTCCATCGGCTCGTGCTGAATGTGTTTTGTCATAACTTGATGAAGCTGCTGTTAAAATGTACAAGAACGCGTAAGTCGCTTAGTACGCGCAAGCGTTCGCTAATCGAAATCATTGATAGTGTGGTTTATCGAAGAAGGGGTTTTTACGAAAAGGCAAAGAAAAGCTGGATGTTTTCGCGATGGAAGATTTTGGATGAAGATTAGGTGGCTTTCAGTTGATAGACGTCTAGACGTAGATACGTACATATGTGTGCAGCTGCGGGAACGCGAATACGGTTGAATGGAGTTGAATGGGAGTTGAATTTTGAATGGGAAGACACGGTCCCCGAGCTGGCCTACTCGGACCGCCGTCCCGAATGTCCCGAATGTTTTGTTGATCCTTTCTTTTCTTACATCCATTGCATCCACGACATAAGCTGTACATCTGCTGTTACATCTTGCTGTGAAATGATTTGCATAGCATAGAATCATCATAGAGAGGTTCTAGAGCCACAATTCTCCGTGTTAGGCCTCCTGGAGGCTGGTAGTCCCAGGTTTCTTCGGGTGCCTCGAGTTCTTCTAGAAGTTGATTAAAAGGTACATTGCAAGTGGAGAGTGAGTCAACAACAATGGAAGCTACTTGGACTTGGACTAGGATATGGAGCTGAAGCTATCGCTGACATCGGAGGATGGAGCTTCCGACTTGGAGTAGAAGTGTAGGTCCCAGTGCAGCCCAAAATCCGAAATCGGAGTCTGTCGAAGCTTAGATAGTTATATCCGCTATTCGGAGTTTGACGCGTTTGACAGCTTCCATTCGCAGTCAGTTGACCAGCGCTTCTTTTCTATCCGTTTACCTATTAATATAACAGATGCTTCCTAAGCCTTGCCTCGCTTTTCGTTCTTTGTTCCATTCGTTCCATCATGTCCCCCAGAGTTCCGCCCCCCCAGCCACGCCCAAAGACAATAAAACTTTCGTTCAAATCCCTTTTGCTCCTCCCAGTGAGTATCTTTGGTTTTTACTGCGAACTTGGACTTATCGTTCGATAGTTTCGTATATGTAATCCTCCACCTGCAGTCGGCAAAGTGAGATCGTGCTCTGGTATGTAGAATACTTTAATCTTTTTAATCTCCCCTGTTCATTTCGCCAAAAGTGACCCCGATATTCCATGTTCGTCTGGAGGATATCTTGGATCGGAAACATCTCCCTCCACTCGGTATAGTTTCCCCTTATATTTCTCTTTCTTTCCTAACGGTTATCCATCCAGGTTTAAAGGATTTCGAAGAATGGCTGCTCTACGTCGAACTTTCTCCGGAGAACCTGTGAGTGCCAAGCATTTAATATTAACATTACGTTCCCTTACAATCAACAGTTACTTCATCCTGTGGCTCCGCGAATACACTCTCCGCTATCGCCAATGGGCTCAACGCTCCATCCGCGACGGCCGCTCGCCTCCCAGCACTTCTCCCCAACTCGCCATGTTCTACGCCCGCGCCAAACAGACCTTCTTTACCCCCAACTCCAACTACGAACTCGATCTCCCGTCAGATATGCTCGCTCCCTTCCACATCTCCAATTCCTCCCCGCATCCAGATCCCTGCGTCTTCGACCAAGTCGCTGTAGAAACACAGAAGATGTTAAAGCTCTCCTTACAGCGTTTCGTTTCTGCACAGTTCAACAACGTCGGTAATAACCGCGTTATCTGCGGTTTAATCGGAGGCACCGTTTTTTGCTTGATAGGTGCTCTTCTCCCTATCATCTATAATTTCGCTACAGGGCATTCCAGATGGGCGCGGCTATCAGCAATACCTGGTTTGTGGCTCGGTCTTTCTGTTCTTTTCGCGAGCTTGCACGGGGTGTGCTTGGGTGTTTATATCTTTGGCGATTTGAGACAGCTGCGCAAGTTTGAGCTCACGCGACCGCCGATTTCGAGGCCGCAGCCTCATCGCGGGCAGCATCACCAGCCGGTTATTTCTTCTCCGATTACCGGCTTACCTGTTTCTTCTGGTCCCTTCCCGATGAACAATTCCGACGACCACCTCCCCCATCGTCCTCCCCCTATCCACACACGCATGGGTCGTCCTACATCCGGCCAATCAATGCCAGACTCCACCCCATACTCCCCATACTCCCCGCCATACCTCTCCCCCTCCTCCCCCTCCTTCTCCCCCTCCTCATCCTCCTCCTCCCTCTCCTACTCCGCCACAGACGGCGCAGCCATCCACATATCGCACGCCTACTACGACCCAGAGCCCATCGAAGGCCCCGCTATCTCCCCTGTCACGTCCGATACGGGCTTGTTCGCGTTCCCTATAGTAAAGAACATAAATCAGAACATGAAGCAGAGATCCGAATTCGACGACGACGACGACGACGGGGATGGGGAGGAGGGCGTGGTGGGGAAGGGGGTAAGAGGCAGGTTTGGTGCGACTGCGACGTTTATACATCCGTTTGATGCGGATTCGATGGTTGATGATGAATACGAGTACAATAACCCGAATATGCCGCCTGTGGAGGAACGACAAAGGATCTCTGCGTTCGACTTTGATGCTCTGCCCGCTCTGCCTCCACGTAACTCGCATCGTCCCCAACCACTGCAGCTCCAGCAACCCCAGCAACCTCGCCAATCGCAACCTCGCCAATCACAACCTCGCCAATCACAACCTCGCCAATCACAACCTCACCAATCATCCACGGTACCCCAGCTCCAGCAACCCCGTCCTCCCCATCCTCCATACGCGCCCCGCCGTAATCCCCCCACGAGCTCCCTCTCCCTCCAATCGGGCCCTAGCCCCAGCATGCTCGTCATCCAACCCGAAGCCGAGCTCCTCGAAAAGGACCTCTCCCCAAAAGGCCTCATCCGCCGCATCCAATCGCGCTGCAACATCAACCGGTGGCTCGTCCTCACTAGTTCTAGCTCTACTACCGATCTGCACGAGGGGGACCCCGAGAGTGGAGAGGAGAAAGCGGGGGAAGGGGGTGAAGGAGAGGAGAAAGCGGAGTATGAACAGTCGAATTTCCCGAGGCCGCATCCCCATAGCCACCAAACTCATCAAAATCACCAGCAACACACGGAACGAGGGACAGGGACAGGTCAGCGACAGCAACAAAGAGGAAGCGACGTAAAGCTCAAACGCCAATTCAAAATGGTCAAAGCAGTCCCAGCGTTCGCGTCCCCCCTCACGAGGATACTGAGCCCCGTGGTGATCCGCGGGCAGTGGGAGATTGTTGTGCGCTCGATGGTGATTGCGTGTGTCGTGAGCTGGGTCGCGATAGGGGTGTTGTTGGCGTTGCCGGTGCCGGGGCGGTGAGACGGTGGTGGTGGTGGTGGTGCTGAATGGGGTGCTGAATCGATGGTGCTGAATTGGTGGTGGTGCTGATACTAATAGAAACCAGACGCTCTTTGCTCTTGCTGTAAGCCTGTGAACTTTCCTTCCTTCCTTCCTTTACTCTCCGACATTCCTTCCACTAGACGCCCTTTACTCTTTCTTGTGCTCTTTCTTGTGCTTGTGCTCTTTCTTGTGCTCTTGCTGTCAACCAGACCCTCACGCTCTTTTTTTTGATACTTTACAATCATCTTGTCATCTTGTGCTCGATTTTTTATTCGCAGCTTTTCCAAGTTGTTCTTTCAAATTTATTATTGTAATTTATTGCATGTACTTTATTCCCTCCTTTTTTTCTTTACAAAACGAACGCAAACTTTTTTGCTAATTTGTTAGGTTACTTAGTACCGTACCGTACCTACATACACATTACCCGCTCCTTTTACAATGAACAATGAATACTGTATCATTGTGTCATCTTGTGCCCAATTTTTTGCGGCTTTTTCTCTGAATTTATTATTGTAATTTATTGCATGTACTTTATTCCATCCTTTCTTTATTTCCTTTACAAAACAGAACGCAAAAGTGTTTTTTTTTTTTTTTTTGCTAATTTGTTAGATTACTTGGTACCGTATTGTTGTTAGTATCGTACCGTAAGTACCTACATGCACATTATCCACTCCTTTTACAATGAACAATGAATACTGTATCATTGTGTATCAATGTACGTTAGAACACTCAGACCAAGTGGCAGATTGAGATACATGAAATGCCATCCTACTTATAAACGAACGCGGAGCTTTTTGCTAATTGTTGTTCAATGTTGGCTACCGTACCGATACCGTACACAATATCCGCTCTTTCTATCAATGTACGTTAGACCTAAGACCAGGTGGCAATAGGTGGCAATACAGATACATAAAATGCCATACTTGAGAAGTTACAAAGTTTTTTTGCTATGTATTTGTTGTTGGCTACCGTACCGTATCTTCACACACAATATCCGCTTCTTTTTACATACAGTAAGTATCATGTGTGTATCATTTGTGTATCGATGTACGCTACAGTAGACTATGTTAGACCAAACCAATGGCAAATACATGAAATGCCATACTTGAGAAGTTGAGAAGATGAGATTCTCGCTCCCTATCTAACTCCTCAGTTGCGAACTTACGAACTTAGGAGCTCTTAGAAGCTCTTGGAAGATTAAAAAAGAGTCCGTGTTCAACGTCCAATGAATCTGATCAATTTTGCAATATTAATCCAAACACTCCAACACTAGAAGTAGGTAATTGAATACCTATGAAAAAAATCGCCACCTACGCAACATCTCCATCTACGCATCTCCCTCCGTCAGTGCGAACTCGGAAGATTAAAAGAGTCCGTGTACGATGAATGATCAATCCAACACTAATAGTAGTAATTGAATATGCGCATGCAGCATAACCATGGAAAAAAAATCATCACTCCAATACATCTACTTACGCTACATCCACATCTCCATCATCTCCATCTCCATTCACCTCCACATCTCCCTCCATCGACTCGGCCCCGGACTCGGCCAACACCCCCCACGTCCTCGTTCTTCGACGAGCCACAACGACACCACGTCGAATAGTGGTGCGATCATACCCCGGATTCAATACCGCCTGTCCGAGTGTCTTTGTGCCATGCAGGAGTACGAAATCTGCGGGATCTCCTTCTTGGGGGACTAAACTGCTTAATCCGCTGGTTGAGCTGCTGGTTGAGCTTGAGTTGCTGACGTCCACCGGCGAATTTGCGTCTCCGATAGCCAGTTTGGATGTTATCGTGACTGATTCCTGCAAACACGAAGATTAAAACCGTTATTAGATAGACGCGTACGGATGATACCGAGAGGATAGAAGAATAGATATTAGATAAAGAAAATTAGATGGTTCATAAATGGTTCATAGATGGGGGTCAGCAGATAGCAGCAGATCCATCTTATCTCAATGGATCAAGTTCATCTTGGATCTTTGGAAGCACCAATAAGTAATAAAAGTAAAAAAAACTCACCATGAGACTCTGCACATCCATCTTCGTCGCCGCCTGGAACACGGCAGCCCCAAACGTGCACAGCGCAAGTGGATCTACAGATCCCTGCGGCGTGAACGCGTTCCCGACGTTGTTCACGCTCATCGCGATCTTCACCCCGTACTGCCTCGCGAGGTATGGGACCCGCAGGGCGCCCCGGGGCGCGCCGAGGGGCTCGTGCGTGTGTGCGCGGCCTTGCATGTATATGTCCGTGTTGGGCAGGCTGACGAGGGTTATGGGAAGGTCGCCGATGGCGGCAGAGAGGTGCCGCCACTCTTCTGGAGTGAACAGCTGCAGGCGGGTTGCATGCCCGATGGTGATTCGTCTTTTGGGTTCCGAAGACCAGAGAGGACAGTGGAGGGATGCCTGGCGGATGACTTCGTAGATTAGGGGTTCAGAGGTGGGATCGAGGTTGAAGTCAAGGTGGAAGTCGACATGGAGGTGGTGCTGTGTGGCGAGGTTGAATATGAGGGCGATGTTCTGTTTTGCTTGGGAGAGGGAAGGCTCGACGTAGGGTGCTGAGCCGACTACTTCGATCCCGGGTCGGTGGAGGGCTTCTGCGAGGAGGGTGTAGTTGGGTCCGGGGTCCGTTTCGTTCGCGTTTGTGAATAGGGCTTCTTGGGCAAAGGCTAAGTAGCAGGAAAACGATCAGTGTCAAATCAGTTGTCAGTGTCAGTGTCAAAGTTAACTGGGCAGAAACCCTGAGGCGGACCAACCAGAAACCTGAATGTAGCAAGCCACCTCACACTCTTTCTTCAAAAGCAGCCCCGCATCCAACGCAGACACCCCAGCGAGTGTATCGATTTCCACATGCGCGCGCATAGAGGTGACCCCACATTCCACGCTTTCACGAATAAGCTTCCGGCCGCGCTTCAGCAGGTCTTCGCTGTCTAATGGAAACCCGGCTTTCGCTTTCGCCGTCACTTCCATCGCTTCTCGTAAGTCCCTGTAAAATTAACAAGGTTCAAGTAAAGTTAGTTCCACATTCTTTTCCGACTCGTTCGTGAGTAGAACACGGTATAATGTTATGTATGAGTAGCATGTATAGGATGCATATGGATGAATAGGATGTATAGATGTATAGTAACTTGAAATGAGAGTAAATGAGAGTGAGGAATGTTACTTGCCCAGATATTAATTCCCCGCATCGATCCAGAATGAAGCATTTGTCCAGATGAATATGAGCGTGGCATAATCTTTTAATATCGATAAAAAAAATCCTTTGGTTAGTTTCACAGAGTCCGTGCCAAGAGTCGGACAAGCACGACATACGATGGGAGCAGGATGCTGGTTCCTTTGCCATCGATGACATTCTTACCGTGCGCAGCTGAGTGTGTTTCTGCAGGATCATACGCAATTATTTTGACTACTTTGCCGTTTGCGCATTCGATAGTCCATAGCGTATCTGCAGCCGCAGACTCGGAGGCCAGGTGCACGTTGGTGATGATTAGATTGGTGTTCGACATCTGGTTGAGAGTAAGTGAGCACTGAGGAGGTTTGTGCTAATCGGAGCATTTTGACAGGACCAACTGACAGGACGAACAAGAACCGTGCGAGTAGTGTTAGTATCCGGTCTTCTTTTCTCATACCCTCTTCTGCTCAAAGCTCCAAAGCTCTAGCGCACAATGAGCTGTCCCGACTGCCAGAAAGGCGCCATCCTACTCGGAGAACCCACCGGTTCCATCGTAGACGGCGCGTACTTGGCAGCAGGTCCCGAAGGAAACACTACCCGCGCAATCATCGTCGTCACAGATATCTTTGGACTTCCTCTCCCCAATTGCAAACTCTTAGCTGACCATTTCTCGAAAAGCCTGAATTGTGATGTTTGGGTACGTACCTACCTATTTGCTCAGTTGGTAACTACAGATTCTGACTAGGAACCTGTATGTATGCAGGTTCCAGATATATTCGATGGTGTGTTATCCATCCGTATTCGAATTCATATTGGAAGTATCTCTCATAGAGACTTTTGTTGATGTTAGGAAACCCGCCTTTTCGTGTGGACACTATGAAGAACATGAAAACTCCCGAACGCGCAGGCGAAAAGCTAGAATGGCTTCCGTTCCTATTTGGTCTTATTCCGGTTATCCCAGCTCTTTACCGGAGCCGGCCATCTGTCGCGTCTACCAGGGCAAGGACAGTTAGTATCTTACCTTCCTTCTTTGTTTGGATGAGATACTTACTGGACTTGATATTCCAGTTTATCGAAACTCTCCAAGCTAAGAAGAAATATGGTAAATTAGGCGCAGTTGGGTATGTTTCTTATCATGTATTCTTTTTCGAAATACTGTCCCGTAAAACTCACAGTGTGAGTCGTTTTGTTGAAGATACTGTTATGGAGGGACCGTAGCTATCAACCTAGCTAGTACGGACCTGATCAATTCCGCTGTTGTATGCCATCCTGGTAGTGGGTAGGTGCGCCTTTCACTGCTGAGAAAGCCATGCTCTAATCAGGCTCTAGTTCAGAGAAAGAGGTACAAGCTATAAAGGTGTGTTCAATTTGAATACAAAGCTCCCCTGCTGAATCATTGAATCGAACAGGTCCCAACCTCATGGGCTTGCGCGGAAGGTATCATATCCCCCGCGTAACTGGCTTTTGTAAAGCTCCAATGATCGTTCTTTTTACCTAGACGACATGTCGTTCAAGCCTAAGTTACGCAAGAGAGCCGAGGAAATCTTTCAGTCTCGACGAGGGAAAGATAATTTCATCGAATATGAGTTTCAAGATTATAAAGGTGTGTCGAGTTCGTGCTTGGATCTAATTGATTGATTAATCTACTAAACTTGACAACGTCTATTATCTACAGGCACAGCTCATGGTTTCGCTAATCGTCCAAATCTATCGTACCCAGAGGTAAAGGCCGGGCACGAAGGTGCTTTACTTCAGACTGTGAAGTGGTTCGACAAGACTTTACCTGTATAATGGTTTCTGAAGTCGATATATGATCATCAATGCCAGAATGCAGAAAACTTGACTTATACCTTTTCGATTAAACGCACCTCTGAGAATCACCTTTTATCGGCGACCTGTGCGTCGATCGGAGCCAATTTGTAATAGGATAAATGTTTTAGGAATTTTAGCGCTCATATTGTCTTCTTGTTGTCTTCTAGGATTCTGACAACAAGAAATATAAAGCGTTTTCTATTCAACACAACTTTCGGTCATGTATGCACGCATGCTGCGTCTCAGTACTCTCTACTCAATACTCAACAGGCTCCGAAACAGAAACTTCAACTTGGGAAAAAAGAGAAGAGCGTATGAGTAACGCTGCATGAATCAGCACTCGGAACGGGTCCGAGAGAGTTCAATTTTCCGGTTGCCTTCCGAAAGCCTATAAAAAATTGTGCATCTCGTCTCTAAACTCCCAGATCCTGCGATGGCAAGCTGTCCTGATTGCAAGAAAGGCTGCATTCTGCCTGGTGAACCCAAGGGCAACATGGTGGATGGCGCGTACCTGGCTGCAGGCCCCGGAGACACCTCGCGCGGCATCATCCTACTGACAGATATTTTCGGCTTGCCTCTGGTCAATTCGAAGATCATAGCAGACAGACTCGCTGATAATCTCAAGTGTGATGTTTGGGTGCCGTGCGTTACGATTCTCACCCAGTGTTTTAATCCTCGGTCATTCTAATCTTTACTACTTGTAACAGAGATTTGTTTCAAGGTGATTAGGCCACTCACGCGTCCATCGTCGTACTCTGAAGATCTGATCCACCCGACGTTAGGAAAACCCCCAATTACGATCGACAAGCTGAAAACCCCCGAGGTGGTAGGCGAGAAGATCAACTGGCCTTCTTTCTTGTGGAACATAATCCCGTCGATTCCTGCGATTTTTCGAAATCGTCCACCCGTCGCGTACCCAAGAGCAGCAACTGTAAATATCTGTTTCTGAGTGGTCTACTACTGTGAAGCTCATTCACTGCTGTTCCCTTGCAGTTTGTCGAGAAGCTGCGATCCGAGAAGAAATATGGGAAACTGGGTGCAGTCGGGTACCTATATCCTTGTCATTCTCCGAGGAGTTGTCCGCAGTACTTACTGCGCTGTGATAGATACTGCTTTGGGGGTAGTGTTGGCCTTATCATGGCGAGTAAAGACTTGTTGGACAGCGTCGTGCGTTTTACCGGGGTCACTTCCTTATCCAGACTACTTACTTACAATTCATCTAGGTAATCTGCCACCCGGGTACACCCTCGAAGGAGGAGATTAACGCCATCAAAGTCTGTACCATTATACTGAGTCGCGCCTGATACTTTGTGTGTTCATATGTCCTACTACAGATTCCAAGTTCATGGGCATGTGCTGAGGGTTAGTATCTACAATCTGATCCAGGTGGAGCAACGTATGTTCATTGTTGACATCATTTTTCCATTTTTTCCAGAGGACATGGCTTTCAAACCGGAGACCCGACGTATGGCCGAGGAACTGTTGGCTACACGCAAAGGCAAGGACAATTTTGTTGAATACGAGTTCAAGGACTACAAAGGTACGCTAGCTTTGATGAGCCTTGATGTCCCAGTTATAAACTAGATCTGTGTTTTCTTTTCCAGGAACCGTGCATGGATTTGCTGCTCGTCCGCGACTGGATGTTCCAGAAGCCATGGCTGGATTTGAAGGGGCCATGGAGCAGACAATCAAATGGTTCGACAAGACCCTTGTTTGATTTTCTCACGGTTTCGAGATGGTTCCCGCTTATCCCGATTCCCCTAATGATCACTGTAATCTGTCGGTGAGTACTGATGAGGGCTCGCACGTAGCAACGCACATCGTTTTTTTACGGTCTATGATACTTGTTCACGAATGTACATGTTGAGCTGGGAGTCTCGAGTTTTAGGTTTCGCTCTGCGTGCTCGTGAGCCCAGATTAACTATACAGCCGAACTACACTGCAGGTAGAATGGAATAAAAATATCCTGCGAACGTCTTTTTCAGAGCCCAGTAAAACAAGGTTTCTGCAAGGTTTTATAAATACCAACTCAGTGAGATCATTTGCCTTTCTGCGCACCCGCGTCTTTAAACAGGTTGCATGATCTCCCATTCTTTCACGCGTCCTATCTCCGGAAGTGACTGAATGTGTTTTTCTCTACTCGCGGCAGAACGCATCCCCTCATTTCCTCGGAGCTAAGTTTGAACAAAACAAAAAACATTTCTATGCTGTAGGTATGTAAGTAAGTATATGCGTCTTTCAGTATGTACTTCATCTTCTAATACATGCGTCGTCCGATACCGTGGTCATGGTAAGAAGGGGTACGAGAGATATCGATAAATAGGTGCTATGGATGAATGCAATTGGCAAAGCGGGATGGTATACAGATGATATGCATCGAACGAGAGCGCAACAGGCTGCAACAGGCTGCAACAGGTAGAGTTACAAAGGAAATGAATAATGCTGCAAAAGAATAGAAAAAGAATTGAATACATGTCCAATATCATGTCTCCAAAAGACCGTCCTCGTAGATGGGAAGATACACGTTGAGATGCATTATCGCCACTCGAGAAATTTTATCCGTAAGTGTTCGAATCTCTTCAGCGAGGGTTCCATGCCGCTCAGAAGAGGAACAGTGTAAGATTGGCCGCCTTGTCGCAGAAGGGAAGGGGATTCAATGGCGGAAGAAAAGAGCTGACTGGTTGTGTACTGACGGCCAGGGTAGGCTTGTGCCACGACACCGGCAAAGACCACCTCGTGTAAGCGATCCATAATTACGGAGCACAAAGGTGAAGCCGTGTTTATGTTTTCCACGACCCATCGCTGGGCGATATTAACTATGCGAACATCAGGGGGAGAACCAAATGTACACATCGGGAGGACTGAAGAGGGTGAGGGTGAGGGTGAAGGTGAACACGAGGAACAATCGCTGGTCGGGGATAAAGTAGAGGGAGCTTGTGTCTTATGCAGGGTTGGCCTACGAAGGTCCTGTGCCCGCTTAACGATGTGTAGCACAAGGTTGTCCTTGAAACCGCCCAATTGACTCGTGGTCCTCGGCTCAGGAGTACGCAACATATTACCCAGCGTCGCGGAGTGGATAACCAGAATTTCATTTTTGATCTTGAGCAGGGTCGCATCGTCTACTCTGACCTGGGGAGCTCGAGAACATGTGTCTTCCCAATCAGAAGAGTATATGAGTTGCCGAAAAAGCAATAGGAGCATGTAGGATACAGCAAGGTCACCGACGTCCTTAGAGAGTGAACGGAGACGGGCTTGATCAAGGTATGTCGTTTCGGGATAATCGGTAAGTGAAGTTGGACCCGTCTCTGGTGGTGGATGAAATACCAAATCGGTCATTCCCTTGAGTACGCCAATGTATATCTGACGGTTGCGTCCAATGCTCCGGAAATCGATATTGTCTGGGAGATAGAGGGGGTGAGGAATGAATTGAGGGTCGGGATAACAAAGAGGCTACACTCGAGTTAAGCCACTGTTGTGTAAAGGGCCAAGTTGTTGACTTGGTCTTGAAATTTTGAAGTTCATAAACAGCCGCCGTGCGCGATATGCTGACGCGTAAACTCTGAAGCTGGTGGTTTGCAATATCCTAGCAACGAATGAAAGGATAAGCATGCGCTTGTACGAGGCAAAATACGTGTAGGGAAATTCATTTACCAGTTTCATAACTTCGAGAATGTCGAGACATGCCCGAACGGCGTTTACAGCATCAGCTTTTGTGCCACGTCCACCCGGTTTACACGTCTCCGCTGCGCGGACCATTTCTTCAACAGCATGGTCTCTCATCGGCGCACAGTGGCCCTTGAGGGTGGAACCAATAACGCGAAGGAGGCTTGCCAAATCAAAAACATCGTGTTTGAGCTCTTGCTCGATGAGAGCCGGATCGAATATGGAGCGAATGTAGTTTGCCTGAGTGGAATGTTCTTCCATCTGAGCTCTGAACAAGTCTGGATTTACGTACATGCCAGATACACTCTGCAAAGGTTGAATGACGAGCAGAAGGACCTCGAGGAACTCTGAAAGAAGAGGGCGCAAACGAGAAGGCATCCGCACAGTCATTACTTGCGAAGCCAGGCAGTAACCGACTATGGGATTGGATGGGATATCTGGAATCTGACTGCAAATGCAAGCAGCAGTAGGAGCTGCGCGTCTGTCGATGGAAAAACAAGTGCATCCTGATTCAATTTCACGTGTAAGTGCATTCCAATATGCTTGAGAGAGTTGTTTTTTGCGACGATTGCATGTCGGCCGAAACTGTAGACCGTGATCAAACAAAAGATCATGACCTGACCAGTACAAGAGATTGACGAGGAATGAACTCGATAAATATGATAGCACTCACGCAGCTGCGGGCTCCGAAGGATAACATCCAAGTCCAACTCTTTCAAAGTATTCCTAGTCACGTATGGATGCGTAGGGGGAACGAGAGTCATTGCAACATCAATAGGTACTGGTAAATCCAATACTGCAGAAGGGTCAATCGTAACAATGGGAGGAGTGCGTCTCCGCAAGTTGAGAAGAGAGCCGGTCAATGGACCTGGTTCTGTATTATTGACGATACCATGGTCTTCAATGTCGTTGCCAAAACGATCCACGGGAGGAGGCCTGACTGAGCTACGGCTTTTTTTCCCGAGGCGAGAACGGGGATGACGGTGAAGACGAGGTCTTTTAGAATGAGAGCAGCGCGGGACGTTAGGTACATGGGTCTCGCCGTCGTCGACAACAGTGCACTCGACGTCCTGTGCGTCGTCAGTGACCTGTTTTCGCTTCCTCGGGAGACCATGGGGAGGATCCATGGGAACGAAGGGGAAAGGGTCCTATAGCAAGATCTATACCTGCCATTTATATAAGTAAGGGGCATCGGACGCATGTTTCGTGCCAGTAATTGCCTGGAAAGAAAAGATTATGAGCAGCTCTTTATGGCAATAAGTACAAATGGTAATATCTACCCACGGTCTATATCTCCGATTCATCTCGGCTCACTTTTCTAATAAAGTAATATTTTGTGGGCCGTCTTGCCTCTATTGGTACTGAGTACTGATCACGATCCTTGTTGTCTACCGAGATTCAAGTTCAGCAACAGCGAAAAGCCAGCATTCTTGACATCCTCCACGTTTTACTTACAAAAGTTCGGAGATGGAAAACAATCATAGACAATCAGCTGCACATTAAAGAAGGATCGCTTCTTTCAGCAATCTTAGCCCGAAACAGTCCGAGTGTGTTTTCTAGAGAACCAATCGGACTTGTGCTCATTGCGGAAGCGCCTTGCTCGTTGTACGCCACCAATTATGGTGGCGACAAATTGTCAATATCTCCAAGGTAGGCTTTCTAGGTCTATCAGACGGTAGCTGGACGGTAGTGACCTTGGTGGCAATGTTACTCAGGCCACCTTGTTCCTCCTTGTACCCGCTTAACCCCAAGTGAAAGTGCATTCCCTTGATAGATCAGCGTCGTGAAAGGCGAAAGGCGAAAGGAGAAGAAATGTGACCGTTTGGGGACATTTATATCCCGTTTTCATCCTTGACCCCCTTCTATTCATCTTCTGGCACCCGTGTAGTAGAGTAGCAAGTAGTAGATTATAACTCGCACCTTCTTCATTATTCAAAATTTGAATTCATGAACATCCTCGTTCCCGCGAATCATCTAAGTGCCCAGGTGACAAGATCAATCTGTTCAGCGTTTTTGCCGAGCTGCTGTCTGCTGGTGTGTCTACGGCCCAGTGCCTATGTGCTGGATCCTTGAATAGCTAGAGTGACTAGAAATCACTGTTTAATGTAGAAAATTTCACGTACCTCGAGACGGTATTTTTGGCCTTCCCGGATACATCGAGTCTCTATTTCATCTTTCCGCATCTTTCAACGTGTAACGGTTTGGGTAAAATCACTGTCATAGGTTTGCGGACTTGGGCGGGCTCACGGTTATACGCGCAAAGCATATAAGCATTGTTTCACTGTCTCGGGATAAATATAAAAATCTAGATCTTTTTCAGGTAAAGTATAAGTGTCCCTTTCGCGGTAGGGACCTGTAACAAATCAAATCAAGGATCAACGACATGGTCCTTGAACAGTAAACCTAAAACCTTGTTGTGGAGTGTTCGATACCCCCCAGGCGCGGTTCGTGAATTCGGAGAAACATTATGCCCCAGACATTCCTCCTGCTTGAGGTTAGTCCTTCTTTCCGCTGGCACCGGAGCGGCATCCATCGAAATCTTCAGCCATTAGACCTATGAAGAAGTATAAACCTCTTTCAGACGTACATATTATTTCTTGGCTGCATTCAGTGGCAGGGGTGATTCACGTACCCAACACGTATCGGTTCCTTCCAGTTTAATTATATGAGACCGAGCAGCACTGTCAGGCGGTTTATTCTATTAGAGATGTTCATGCCACTTACTGCCACTTACCATTCACCATTAAGTTACTTATCAGCGTAGTATCAGCCGCGACCACACCAGCGCATCCGAGGCTCTCGTTACAGGAGTTCCACTAAATCTGGTGGAGTGGAGGGTTTCAGCATTAATTCCTTTCAAAGGGGGGGAGGAGCATTCAAGGTCGTGATCATTAAATTGTAAAGTAATCCGGAAATGAAGGAATAAAACGACTCAAGTCCCCGAGTTCCGGAGAACGGTATTAGAGGCAAACGTCCAGGAATGAAACTTTGGGAAAAAACAGGCACCAAGATTATGTATAGGGTTAGGTTAACCTGAGTTCTGTACCGACAATTTTCCCCTACTACGCGTCAATGAGCTTTTCATCTTTAGGTTCCTCAAGTTCAGTCGCTGCTGTCGACTTCCTGGGCTTGCGTCCGTAGAACTCGGCGATGATCTTGGGGTTGATACGGTTCAGCTGCTCCTTGGGGAAGATGCGCAGGAACGACTAGGCGAGGTCGAGAGAGTCAAAGACGGTGCGCGATTCATAAGCACCTGTACCCATAAGGGAATATGTAAATATACAATCGGAAACATAATAAAACAACACAAACTCTGTCCGATGAATTGATGTTCAAACTTGTCAAGGAATTTGAGGGCTAACTCGTCCTCGGAGGATGAGGCTTCTTCACCAACAACAGCCTTCATGGCCGCAACGTCGCGACCAATCGCATACTTGGCATACTGCATGCGAGAATAAGCAAAATGTAACAGTGGACTTAATTTGGACTTGCTAGTTGATTCGACACATCCCCACGATCTTTTCTGGTAAGCTTCTCACTGATATCACTCTTCATCAAACGAGACAACGAGGGTAGCACGTTGATGGGAGAGTATATTTGACGATTGTGTAGCTGACGATCGACCAAGATCTGTCTGACCCTCAGCAATGTAACCAGTCAAATCGGGGATAGGGTGTGTAATATCTAGAGTGATAGAAGATTAGCAGACACAAGGCAGGGGAAAAGAGGCGATATTACCGTCGTTAGGCATGGTAAGGGTAGGAATGTGAGTAATGGAGCCGTTTCTCCCTGAACACGGCCAGCACGTTCGTAGATGGTAGACAAATCGGTATACATGTAACCAGGATAACCATTCCAGGAACTTCTTCCGGGGCTACCGAAACCTGTTCAAACGGGTTAGCTCGTACAAGGCCTGAAAAGGATATTCCTACTGTTCGTAAGGCATCGGCATTGGAGGACATATCCGTCAAGATAACCAAAACGTGTTTCTCTAGCTGGTATGCATGATACTCGGCGGTGGTCAGCGCCAGCTGAGGTGTGGTGATACGTTCAATGGTTGGATCGTTTGTCAAGTTCAAGAACACTGTTACCCGGTCGAGACTTCCGTTGGATTCTAAATCCTCCTTGAAGAAACGCGAGGTCTCCATGTTGACACCCATAGCAGCGAAAACAACGGAGAAATTGTCCTCATGTCCATCGTGTACATCTTTGGTAGGTCTCTTGACCAAACCGGACTGTCGCACAGTTTGAGCAGCGATCTGGATGAGACTATTTCAGTACAATCTAGAAAAGAACAGACTAGTGACACGACCTCGTTGTGCGGTAGACTGGCAGCAAAAAAATGGGAATTTTCTGGCCACGGGCGATGGAATCCATGGTATCGAGCCTACATATTAATGTAAGTGAAAGGAAAGTACGGAGGAAGGATGTTATCGCACTACTGATATCAAGATAATCTTCCGCGAACCCTAGTTGGGCCCATTATCAATTGGGTTACCAGAGCCGTTGAAAATCGACCAAGCATGGCTTCCGCTATAGGTAACTTCATGCTGCTTCCGATGAACTCGACATAGGTAGCTTTTACATCAGCTCCGGAAGTTCCTTCGAAGACCTGAACAATAGCTTTCTTTCCCTGAACCTCAAGCGCTCGGCTCCTCGTTTGCTTCCATCTGGAAGGATGAGTTGGAAGGAAACTGAGTATTGGGTAGATAATGAGCAACATGGATCCAGAGGATCTCTACAGACTTTGACATTGTCTAAAACAACCAGTGACCTATGTAAGACGGATCATCAAAACCTTTTTACCGTGACAAACCATTCATGTTCACCCGTTGAACGCAGATACAGTACGATAGTCTTTCGCAAACATTAGTCGCTGAATATACCAAAAAGAAAACAAAAAACCTGTACGCGATATTCTGGTCACCACTGCAGCAGCGAAAGCTGCCATTTCCTTGTCGTTTAGACGAGGATCGTTGGCCATTTCCGACAATTATTGATGAACACCGTTCTAAGCGTTATGGTACAAGAACAAGATTATGAGAGCAAAGGTCGTCAAAGTTGAATGCCAAAGAGCGCGTCACCGCCGGTCCGATGTTTCGTTCTTGGTTTCACCAGGGTTGAGTTATTACTTTTTCCATTTCCATTATCATACAGGATTATTATAAAGTGAAATAAGTGTTAGTCAATAAAGATCAGACTTTACAGAAGTCCAACTAGCTGGTCACTGCTGGGAACCCTCACTCCATTCGGAAACCGCAACTCGAAGCGAGGCAATCTCACCATGCTTGAATAACATTTCTTTCAGGTCATTGAGTGTGACGTATCGGAACGCCTTGGTATTCTGAAAGCCGTTTTTCGTGAGGCGGGACGCAATGTCCAGACTGAGCTCGTGCACGGTACAAAATGCGGAGATGTCCATGGTTGGACCAAGCTTGCCGTCTACGAGCATACTTTGAACGGACTGGGCCGTTGGAGTGACTGGCAAGGGCAAGGATGGAGTGAATAGTTTTCCGATATGAACAGTCGAAGCTCTTCCCGATGTAGATGATTTCCTTCTCTGCGCCTGTGCAGAGAGAGGGAGTTCGATAGTACTAGTAGATGCTTCAGACCTCTGGACTACTTCTGCAGGAGCAAGGAGTTTAAAGTCGTCAGAGGGCGTTGCCAACGATCGTGGAGAAGAAACGGACAAGGGAATGGAATTGTGTGATTCAAAATGTCCAGTGGAAGATGTGGAAATGATACGTGGTGGAGTCTGGATTGTTCTGGGTTTTTTCGAAGGTGGTGGAACTGAATGCGAATCGGGGCTAGGTTCGGATTCTGGCCTTTTGTGACCAGCACCAGAAGGAAGGGAGACTATACGCACTTCATTCGGTGTCAGCTTGGCGTCGGGCACAAGAGGCAAAGAAGAAGGGATGACAGAAACCGGTGGTTCACTGCTCACGGACGATTGCTCTGTATCAGAATCGGATGTTAGCTGGTTCTGATCAGGGCTTGGAGCAACTGTAGACTGAGAGATGTAAGAAACAGACGGACGGCTAGTTAGTCATGAAATTTACCATTGAGTGCGATAAAATCTTGTCAATAATGCCTGGTTTCGGTAACTTGCTGTAGCCAACAATCTGTTTCTCCTTGCAGATAGCTTTGAGTTGGGAATAGCCAGCTTTTTCAACTCGTCTTCAGTGTATGAAAAGCTTGACTCCATGGAAAAAGAGTTGTCAAGAATAGGGATGTGAGTGTTTGGAGAAGGCAGATTAGGCGCCTATCCTAGACTCGGGTGCCTAGAGTGGTGATGTGAAACACCAACACTGATCGTCAGCCACCAAAGTGTCAAAAAGAAACGACTGGCTCGAGTCTACGCCCATCCGTTGACTTCATTTTAGTAGTGTCAAAGTACATATGTACTTATTGTACCAAGTTGAACGTAACAGCAAGATCTTAATCATCTAGCGAGCTCGAAACGTTCGCCGCTGCCTCTTTAATCTCATCGGTTCTGCTTGACGACCTATGCCAGATATTAAACGTGATATGCTGGCATGTATCAAGACTCACCACTCAGTTTCAAGCAGGACATTCTCTGCTTCATCAGTATCTCGGCCCAGATCCATACTCTGTAGTGAGATGTACAGAAACTCGGCAGTGTCGCTGCGTACACTGGGATACTGATGTGACAGGAAGCTTGGTAAAGCTTGCACGCACATCTTGTACATTTTTTTGAATGACAAAAGGTGCACGACACTGCCAGTGAAGATGAGAGGAGCTGACAGCTTTCTGAGCTGAAAGGAAACTTACACTCGCATCGACTGATGCAGTCTCTTGACATTCTTTACACGATCAACATATCTGGACACCATAGCAAACAACCGTTGCAAACTGAAATAGATATGAAAAGCCAGTCCGAGTAATAAGAGTTAAAAGGCAAAACATACAGCTGAAGTCCTTCCAGGTCATTTTCAAAAAGACGAAATGCGTCTCCTTCGAGTAGCACATTGAAAACTTGGAGGATAGGTATCACGACGGAGTTGACTGTCGAATTGGTCTTTGCATGTCCAAGGAGATCGGCCGTCAGGCTCGAAAGGTTGTATTTTTGAGAGTCAGTGGTTCGTAATGGCAGTGATTGCACGTATGACACCAAACTTGCTGATACCGGGCGATGCTACAACAAAGGTATCAGTAGAGACTGATCAGAGTCATATGCACATCCGTACAGTACTATCAGTCAAGCTTCCAACGCTTGCGATAAGGCCCAAAAGGACTGGCCTACGGTATGCTTCTACTTCCAGAATTTTCACGGCTCTGGGAAAGAGCCAGTTGGCGTCATGCCACCCGATATCATCACTAGGATTATTTTGAGCTAATTGACAACGTCCATGCAATGACGACTTACTCGGTCACAAAGAGTCCCCGTAAATAATCTGAATCTTGAACGACCCAGCGATTTGGACCAGCGATATCTGGTGGTGGCAAAGATAGAAGCTTGAGGAAGGTCCGCCCAGACTCTTGTCGGACATTATCCAGACGCTCCACTCCCTGCTTCAATATTCCCTTTATAGATTCGTGATACTTTGAAGGCGGAAGATAACTCTCAAAATTCGACATGTGTTGGGCTCTTGTGATTAAAGTTTCGACGACGATACCCAATGAATTAACACATGTCATCCGAATCCATGACCCGATATCACCTCTTTCGTCGACTGTGTAGTCCTCCAGTCCATCAAGCAATGCGTCGAAAAGTGACAAGACAACATCAGAAGATAAGTCTAAACTATGATTAGCTGTGAATTTTATTTCTGAAAACAATGCAATCATACGATGGGATAGATCAGTGGCAAAGTTCTGCAGCACAAGAGGTATAGCTTCGTAACAAGTCTGACGGGCTTCTACGTTGTTTTCGAAAGGACCAGCCTGATCCTAATCTCAGTTGAATATCATACCGATAATGATCATATGTACCGTGCGGTTGACGCCTCCTAATAATGCTTCGATAGCTTGCGGCAGACATGAAGGAAATGAATTGTAATCGATAACACCAAGCAGGCGACCAAGGCTGCGTTGTGAGGTTGGAGACCCTTTCTTTAGTTCCCTGATCAATGTGAACGACAGCAAGACCTTTAGAGGGTTAGAACAGAGGAATATGGGAGAACTCATCTCAGAACGACACTCGAACAGTCGACTAGGCGACTGATAGAGCCCATGCTAGTTGTAGCGGCTTCCTGGATCGCCAAGTCCCGATGTTTGAGCCCAAAGTCGATAAGTTTCCTCCAGTTCGGCACAGACGAATATACACCCAAACTGATCTCGCTCAACGTGATAGTTTGGGTGATCAAATCACAGGCAGCTGCAGTGACAATCTCATTACGAGGTCCAAGTAAAGTAGATTCAGGTACACGAGCAAGATATTGGAATATCTATCTGATGATGAGTGAAGGTCGCAAAACACTAAATGCAGCTCACTTTGCGTTTTTGTGAATCTAAAGCTTCTCCACTGTAAATTTCTTTATAAGCCGATGCAAGCTCGGTGAGGCCAAGCAGACCGCCGTGAACATCCGAGTTATCAGTAGCTTCTAGTAGCTTTACCTATTGATACAACCATGTCAATAAGCATCGGCAATATGTGCTGAACCAATGATACATACACATCTCTTGATAGCAGCCGGACCAAGAGTCTCGATGTCAACGAGACAGATACGTCGCAAGGACTCTGCCCCAGCACGACGCATGGAATTATCCCAGTGTCGTAAAGCTACATCCAGCAAATGGTCAAGCAGATATGGGCGGTATTCCATATGCCTATGTTCATTGAATATCGCCATCGCTCCAATCATAGGAAGACTTACTCTGCAACCTGAGGAGCAGCCACCAAAAAAGAATTCCGACGAACTCCTACCGCATAGAAATCGGTTTTTCGTAAAACGTCAATTCCATGTGGAAAAAGACTCTATTCGGTTATCGATGTTACTTAAACAACAAAGAATTCACAACCTACGCACCGTTCGTCCGACAAACTCTTGAAAACCCGCACTTGCCGCTCGCCGAATTTGAACTTCACGGTCGTACAAGGATACTGTCACCAGATGTCGAGCGAGATCACTTGCGAGTGGCGCAAGAGATGCAGTTTCTTGAGATCTCGCCAAAGCCCACAATACGTACGCACTAGCATCCCGAACATTGGAACCAACCGAATGTGCACCTTTTCTCAAGTCAAAGTAGAGGGCCTAAAGACAAGGTCAGAAAGAAAGATCATCGTAATCCAAGTAGCATCATACTTTCGACAACCATCCAACAAGCTCTTGAAGCCTTTCTACAGACACAACGCCTCTGCGAGCCATCTCGGCGCATGCCAGGCAAGCGCCGTGCCATGTAGCCTCTGCAATAGCTGGGACGTCATACAGACTTGCTGCAGTCATCGAATGGATAGCGAAATGGCCCAAAACTGTTTCCAGTACTTGATCGGCCAGCTCTGCGGGCAGGCGTTCCGCTATGCGAGCAACGCCCTTGGCAGCAGACCAGCGCACTAAAGTGTCCTGAAGAGAAACTGAGTGGAAGGTATGATTTTGATGTCACGGACGCACTTTATCCTGTAAGGCTGCGAAGATTTGCTCCAGGACTACTTCCACTTCTTCAGGTACATCAATAGTCTCTTCCTCCATATCAAACTGCTGAGCAGCACTGTCACCAGTCAAGAAGCGGCCTGCACGCAATCAAGATCTTGAAGCAGGACTGAGAATACCTTGATCCGAACCTTTGGCTCGACGAGCACCCGCTTTCCCCGGAAGAAGTCGTAATCCAACCCTCGAGATAAGCTTCGTTCTCAGCTTTCGAACGATTGTATTACTAATCAAGGTTTCTTTTGCATCCACGGCGTCGGCTAGAGACATGAAGGACGAAATTCTGGATTGTACGAGTTCCAGAGGGCCTGATTTGAGTATCTCGCATAAAACATGTAGTAAACCGATTGTCTTGGGGAATAATGAGCCAGTGGAAATATACTCGAGTAATACGACACAAACTGTGAAAAGAGTAGGTGACTGGGACAATATATCCTGACCCCACTGGATAAAAGCCGAAAATCGGTCCAAAGTGTCCTGTCTGCGCTGAATCAGAAATAACATGCATCGGTGGACACTGGCACTCTACCTTGAATAGAAACGCGACAAGACGAGGGCAGCACTCTCGCGTTCCAGGCCAGCATTCGAAAGGTAATTCTTGGTAACACTCTCTATCTTACTTGCCGTATAGCCAGCTTCATCCTCGTCAAATTGAGTCAAATCAAAAGGAAGCATGCAGACTATGGAAAGCCACAAGAGCAACACATATCGCAATTCCCAGTGTGAAGGTATTTGTACGCAGCTGTCCGGAGCATCGAGGTATCCCAGAACGATCCAGAGATCTGCGACTTCGTGAGGAAAGAATCTAACTAGCCTGTTGCTCAGCAGACACTATCGTATAGAGACAGATTACTGACTGATAGTTTTGTATCCTCGAAATTTAGTGTAGGCATAAAGTAGGCCAGAAAGACACTTCATTCTCGAGGAGGATGCCTGACGAGATCTATCCGCAAGAAATTCGATTGTATAAGCTTTCAGCCGTTCAACGACTGGTGTGACAAGTTCTTCCAAGTAAGGATCCAGGAGATACGATTGCTCCTGATATTCATCCAGCTATATCCGTGTATTTAGCTTTGTGTTCCAAGCGAAAGAGAATCGACACACAGTGTAGACTAGTTTCATATAGAGAGCCTGATCCTCTGCTTGTTGGTCTTTTGAAGGTTTAACTGTGAGATCAAGCTGAAGCAATTCCGCTTGATTTCTTGAAAATTCTTCATGTTTTTCAAAAGAAGAGAATAGCTTGCGTTCGTGGTCTTCATACATTTAACTCGAAGCTAGGAAACGAAGATTCGGAAGCGCGTTGGACAGAGCTTTCCGGGCCGGTAACTCCGTTCTCCCTTACTTGCTCGCGATCATGAAAGAAGACCACCAGAAAAAAGGCGTCAAGCGGAAACGTTTCGAGCCTCTCAAAGAAGTACGCATATATTCTTATACTCCTCCTACTCTTCTTATTTTTTTGCAGAAAGATGTTGGTGTAAAAGTTATTGGAAAACTGGTATGCAATTTTTCCCTGTATTCATACTACACCCATAACTATCGGTGTCTGTCTGCAATAGCACCATGATCTCAAAGAGGTTCGAAGGGCGGCAAAGAAGGCGAAAACCTTTGAGACTCAAAAATTGGTGAAGAAACTCAAGGGCCTACGGTATATGAACATATATATATATGTGGTATTCGTTAGAATTAACTCTTAGAATCCAGATTGAAAGATGAAAGCGACCCCAGCATAGCGGAATGTGAATTTCAACTGCAGGAACTGAAAGTGTGTGTCCTGGTCCACTACTGAATATTCTGATTCAATGCTTATATTCCAGTTGATCAACCATGAAGCTATCGCTAATACTGCTCTGAGAACCAAGTTAACCAAAGACAAAGTTCTGTCCGACAATGAATCCATGCAGGCTGCTCTTTCCAAAGAGCTGACCGCTAATCTTCTCGAACCAGCCAGCGGTGGAACTGTGGCGGCCAAAGTTCAAAGTCGACTACTTAGTTCCAAAATACTCGCTTCGGAGGTTGCTGTAGCTGTCGAAGATTTGCGTGCGGTCATTCATCCAACGACAGATCATTCTCAGGATGGAGATATTAGCTCCGCATTAGATGAAAGTCTACCTGAGCGACCGAAAAAGCTGAAGAAAATGGAACGCATCATGGAAGATGAGGATGTCGAGATGTCTGTTGGAGAGGATGATGAAGAAGTGGCGCAGGTTGGGGATGACGAAGAGATGGACGCTGATGGGTGGGAGTCTGGGACGGTTGGGGATGACGAAAAAGAACCTGATAACGGTTGGGAGTCTGGCTCCAACGCAGGGGAATCAAACGGCTATATGGATGAGGATCTTCCGTCAGATAGCCAAGCGGAGACCAAGAAATCTTTCGTTAAAGTGAGCCCTATCGCGGGTCCATCGAAATCTAGTTCCAAAGTTGTCGCCGGCCAGTCAACATTTTTACCCACCTTATCTACTGGATTCATCCGGGGCTCCGATTCCGATTGGAGTGACAGTGATGATAAAGTTGCCGACATTGCTGAGAAGAAGAACAGGCGAGGTCAAAGGGCACGGAGAGCGTAAGTTTTTTCCGTTTCTCGAATATCACTTCCAACTCCTTGCCAATAGTATCTGGGAGAAGAAATATGGTCGGAATGCTAACCACAAGAAGAAGGAAGCCGCTTCGAATACTACGGCGGAAGCCGAGCGAGGTCGGAAGCGCTGGTCTAGCAGTAATGTTTCTTCGGATCGTCCTTTGAATAAGGGTGGAGCGGGGCGGAGAGATGTTGAGGCTTCTATTCTACCGAGACAACAGGATTCCGGATGGGAACAGAGGGGCAAGGCAGCCTCTGCGAATCGAGATTCAAAACCACTCCATCCTTCGTGGGAGGCAAAAAAGAAGTTGAGCGAGAGGCAAAGTGCAGCCATTGTCCCTCCTACAGGCAGAAAGATAAAATTTTCATAGCATCTACGTATGTCAACTGGTGTTCATGAAATACAAAACTATGTGCATAGGATACATGAATGTGGAATAGAGATGCAGGTAAAAGATAGAATAGAAATCAAGAAGCCTTCGATGCACAGATATGTTTTTTCCCGTCTCGCAATCGACAAGATCTCGAGCACCACATTTCGCCGCAATTACCACATCTGGGATAATCTGAGCCGAGCTTTCCACAAGTGGCGCAACCAACAATGGTGTTGCAAAGCTTTGACCGTCTCTCAAGCTCAGATAGAATGGGGTTCATCTCTGAATGTTTGCGGTGAAAGGGCTCATCCGAGAGAGAACAGGAATAAGAATTGCTGTCAAGAGACGACGTGCGAGATATGCCAGGAATGGGTGCAAACGAAGACCTGAGAGACGACGTTGGTGAGGCGGGAACACTAGAAGTATCGGAACCACCAGATTCTGAGTGTGCATCTGGCCACTCGAACATAGAACGCAGGCGTCGGCGAGAGTAACCGCTTGGTGTTGAGCCCGGGTAGCAAGATGTTATTAAGTTCGTTAAACGAGGAAACGCCGAATGAATGGGCGTAAAAGAGCCCATGGCTACTTCTGTCTCCAACGACGGAGGCGTCGATATACCAAAAGCCATTGGGCGTGGTCTGGAGATTAGTGACGTCGTCCGTCTGTGGCCTCTCTTGGAGTTTTTTCGCTTTGGCATGTCGTCAGATAAGAGTATACAGAAGAAAATGTTCAACTCACGCTAGACGACATTTTGAAAGTTCAAAGGGTTGACTTTTAGCACGCAATGCTAAGGGAGGAGGTACTTATATAGACGTCCTAATAAGGTTCAGGCAACTTTATTAGCCTTGAAATCTATCCTTGAGAATCGACGGCGGGTTAGAGGTCCGCGAGTCCACAAATTTTGAAGCAACTCACGGATGCGGATGTCAGTGACTTCCAAGTTCCCGTCAAGCTAAAAGAGAATCTAGATAGCAAAGGATGTAAGGCCCGAGGAAGATATGGAAAAAGAACAAAAATCAAGCGTCAGTGTCAACCGGCAAATTGCAAATAGGGGATTAGAGTTTTCAGTAGTTCAGTAATTCGATCACGTGCATTTTCGGACCTAAGCTTATGATATCGGAATCCTTTTAGCGCCGACCCAACTTCACCTAAAGCTTGACCTAAAGTATATCAACTCCTCTAGCCCAGTTGGAGTCTAGCATTGTATGCCACAAAAACGGAAGCTACATATCTACGTTCATGTTCTATACTATCACCAGCAAAAATCTGACTGTGTCTGGTCCCGACATTTGCCTGCAGGCTGTTACCCCACAATCAAAAATCTTCTTTGTCCCACAGAAGTTCTCAATAATAGTAGCCTTGCTCAATGCTTATTCCGTCTCTCACGAAATCCCCCCTGGAAGTGACCTCTCACACAAATAAACATCCAAATGCAGACAATCCAGATACTAGGTGGCGCTTTAGAAGAGTGAACATGTATATGGGGACGACCGTGACTTGAATCGCTTTCTGATTTCGACGTTCATTCTGCACTCGTGGTACGCCTCGTGTAGAGTCTGTTCATTTGCTGTCTTACTAGACCAGTTACCCATTTGACTGGGCGGCATCCTGTGGAAATCGTTATGTTTTTACTTAAAACAATGAATGGCTGGCTAGACGGCACACGACTAACATCAAGGAGAGTCTGTATATTTTCTGCCGTATTCAACGTTACGGGAGCCGGTATTTTCTTAGCTGGACCAATGAAAGGCTAGCAAGGTGGCACACGACCAACATAATTTCAAGATCTCGGTTTTCAACGATTGATTCGGCGGTCCAAAAATCGTAATTACTTTGTACAGTGGAGTTAGCATAACAGACTGCTTAAGATTCTCCATATTCATCGCGGACAGCAAATCGTGCCTCTCTCTAGTTCGCCAAAGCAACTAAAGTTGTACTCGTACACACTAATTTTTACAGCACTCAGCTTCACCTGCACAGGCCCAACATCGTCGGGCTCTTCTTGCGAAACTTGGCCACCTTGTCCTCGTAGTCATAGACCGTCACTCCAAGAATTCGGAATGAGTGGAGCTGATATTTGCAGCTTTGACCGGTCCATCCGGACGGATCGGAACGCTGCGAGTCTTCGATAATTTGGTAATTTACAAGTCGTGCTCTACAGCTCGAGACTAGGAATAGCTGCGTAGGCTAGGTTTGAGTCGTCCATTTTATTGTTGAGACGTTGAGCCGTTCATTTCTAACTTCGAATGGTTAGCATAATAGATCGACCCCTTGTTATTGAATCTTGGAACCTTGGGGCTTCAAATTTTAAAGCTCCAAGATTTGGGAAAACTTGAAGAAGCATTGCCACCAGATCCATAAAGCCGTCGTAGATCCATACGCCTGTGTAATTTGTCTGAATTCGTGGTACGTATCATCGGATGGGCCCGGCAATGCGCCTCTGGATATTGTGCTTCCAGTCAAGAAGGAGAAGAAGACCACTCTTCTCTTTGGCACTTCCGGAAATTTGGATCGAATAAATACATCGACGATGTACCTGGTTTAAGGTAGGTAGACTAAGTATAGACGGCGAAATATCAATGATGCTGTACTAGAGGATGTTGGTGGTTGTGAACATAAGTCGAACGGGACTTTGTTGGAATATTTACATGAATAATTTCTTTTGAATTTGTATGTTCTTCTATGTACTCCTCGAATCCTTGAAAAAGCTGAGAGATGGTGGTCGGATTCGGAAATAACGCATAAAACCCAAAAAGCGCCTTAAATCCAAACAGCTTGTCAGTCACTCTTATAGCTCTACAATCGGGACGGAACAACGAACTTTTGCATCGTTTAATATTCGCTGTTTGGCATCTCGATTGCTTTGGTCTCGTTCCGTTTTGGAAGGCATCATGTTAATCTTGGCCTGAGCGGCAAGCTGCATGTTGTTCAACGCAGCTTGAAGGCCAATGTCGAGCGTCTCCGATACGCTTTTGACTTCTTTGTGAACATCCGAAAGGTACATCTGGATGTTGTGTAGAAGTGTTTTGTCACCTAGCTCTTCTCCACTTAGGAAGTTTGTGACAGCCTTTCCCTTCTGATGATATGATAGGTGAGGACTCAAAATCAGATAAGGAGGTGTCACTTACTGCTCTATTAGTAGCCTTGTCTAAATAGTAGGTATTAGGAAATGCGTTCGCTGCATAGACTACCTGTTCCCAGTAAGAGTGCACATCAGTATCGATGAGGTCGCCGCTCCGCAACATCCAAAAGCTCTTGCAGGCTCCACTGGTGTTCGCTGCTTCCGCCAAGAGCTGGAGTTCAAGCGTGTTGTCTGACAGTGTCAATCATGACATGAGCAAACCTACGCCTCAGATATAAATTGGACTCGCCACATTCTGTACCGGGCGGACCTTCATCGCCGATAACCTTCGTAATCTTTGGTGATTGAGAATAGTGAGTAATCTGTTCAGAACTCGGAACAAGAACCAGTAGATACAACGTACTTTCTGCAAATGACCTCTTTTGGTGGTAAAAGCTTTGGTAGCTCGATTGCAGCCAGAAGTAGCGTGGTTCTCGTAACGAAGGGGGACTGAACAGATTGTCAGTTCGCTTCGGCTGATATCAACCAAGGAGCACAATATTAAAGCGAGCAGGATGAAAGGTTTGCTTATGTGCTTCATGGCGATGGTTTGGAAATGATTCGTGTCGGTCTTATAGTAAGTAGTCTAAGTGCTGTTCGGAGTGTTTTTCAGAAGGCTCGTGTCCTGAGTCTGTAAAGAGAGCGGGTTTCTCAAGTTTTTCCAGTTGGAAAAAGAGAGGAAGCAGAAGGCTAATAAGGTACAACTTCTCTTCTTGCCGATGGCACGTTGAGTTCTTGGCAGGGTTGAGTCGGCAAAGTTGTAAATGCGAAGATTTCAGGAATTGCTCCGATAAATCGCCGAAACTTCAAAGTAGGTCCTAGTAGGTCCTACATAGTACGGAGAGGTACTACAGTTATAAATCAGCGGTCTTCAAAGACAAGAATCAAGGCGTTTGACGAATTTAAGGCGAAAGGTTGACTGATTGTCGCTGGCGTGAGCGGTTCCAGTCCATATACGGTGTCGTCAATCACAGGGTCCTATGAAAGCCAGAATGACTTGTAGAAACAAACTATTGAAGGCCTGAAACGAGACAGAAGTCCAGAGTCATCCTACACATTCTTATATTCCTGGCGAAGGGTTTTTTGGCGATGATGGCTTGCGGTGTTCAGAACTGTTCTCACAACCGTCGCAGTATGCAACGGAGCCACAGTGATGCTTGACTCGGAGCGGGACCTCAGGACAATGTTGTCTTTGATCACGCATCTGCGTATGATGTGGGCGATTCATTAGAAGTTCAGGGTTCGTTGCCAAAGCATATGTGTGAGAAGGGCTGAGAAGGGGGGGGAAAGGAGGTCACACCTTGGGCACACCTAGTCACACCGCAAAAGTTTCTTCGGCCTGATCGAAGCGGGCTGCACTGTTTTTCGTGAGTCTACTGGTGAGATATATTCTTTCGATGTAAAACCATCCCACCAGAACTGAATGAGAGAAGAAAGGAGAAGATATTTCAAGCGTTCCCGGAAACTAATAACTGTACTTCAATCGGACCGAAGTAGCTTTTACAATTTGTGATGATGCACATACGAGCGTGGGCACAGCCATTCCTCAGTTCCTTTTCCTCCCATCCTTTCTACATGCATGCTTGCCAACCACTCTCGCATGCTTCCTACCCCGGAACGACCCTTATGGGAGCACCCCCACACTCTCTTCAAAAAAAAAAAGCTCTGGAGTGCTCTCGAAGGAACGGTTCATTGTATCTTCGAGTGGATATGAAATAATGAAGAACAATTGTGAAGTTTCTGTAACAAGTCTGAGGCTGATTTGCACGAGTGACTGCCGCGCACAAGCCCACTACTACTAGCTGAAACAGTTTGCTTGAAAGAATAGAGACTCTTCTATGTTGCTCTCTTCGGAAGGATCAGCGCTTAGCTGCCAGCAGCTGGTGTAACAAGCAAGAGGTTTTTGGTTGTGGATTGAATATTTGTAGTTTCCTCCGGCCTTCAGAGCAAATTGATACCCATTGTTAATCTGTGTAATGATTAATGATCAATGATTTCCCATCTCAATTTCAGAAGTGGCTGAGTGGGCGGAGTGCAATGTTGCAAGCACCCGCAGTCAGCAGAAATGAGTCACTTTTGGCCACAAGGTCACACGAGTGACGACTGTCTGTTTTACACTTTGATTTCACGACGTTTTGATAACTTTTTTCTCTCCTTGTTACGACCTCGATTTTCGACTTTGACGTCTAGTTTTTCTTATATCAAGATCCACGAGCAATGGTGCGTCTGATTTTATCATCGAGTCTAGCTCCGAAGCTCAATTCATTCTTAAAGGGACAAACTCTTTCTGCCCCAGGTATACTTGACTTTTCTGCAATCACTTGCAACAAAATCGCTGATGAGCCTTCACTGAACAGCGACAAATAAAACCACAGAGTCGGGTGGAAATGACCGATTTTCGTATGCGATAAGTGAGATGCAGGGATGGAGGATCAGTGCGTCTACAATGTGCAAAAGAGAAAGAATTACGCTGATTTTTGTTCCTGGAACAGCGATGGAGGATTCTCATGCTATCGTGCTGGATCTTGATCAAGAGAAAAATGACCGAAATGCCTTTTTTGCCGTTTACGATGGCCATGGTGGTACGTCTCCTGTCCGGCATTGTTGTTCTTGTTCTGACCGTTTTCATAGGTGCAACAGTTGCCAGATTCGCCGGGCAGAACGTACACAAAAGACTATTAGTGGAAGACTCGTATTCCAACAAGGAATATGAGGCGGCGCTCAAACGAGCTTTTCTGGGTACCGATGAAGATATTCTGGCCAGTGAGTTGTTACCCAAGTCGTATCCCTCAACAGACCATGATAACTTGTCGCAGACCCTGCTCATTCCCGGGACCCGTCAGGGTGCACTGCTGTCGCTGCTTTAGTAACGAAAGACAAGATTTACGTCGTGTGTATATTCAGCCCATCTCCCTCCCTCCATCTCCAATATATTTACAGGCCAATGCCGGAGACTCGCGGTCAGTGCTCAGCGTGAAGGGAGAGGTAAAACCTCTCAGTTTTGATCACAAACCAACAAACGAATGTCAGAAAACTTCTACGCTCCATCTTTCCCTCTTTTTGATTTAATATGTAGCGGAAAAGACAAGAATCTCGGGTGCTGGTGGATATGTAGAATACGGACGAGTTAATGGTGTGTGGCGTGATACCTCTGACTTACACTGTTCGATGAACCTTGTGGTTATTTAGGCAACCTCGCTTTATCTAGAGCAATTGGCGACTTCGAGTTCAAGAAAAACTCTCGTCTTCCTCCGGAAAGACAGATTATAACTTCAGATCCCGAAGTCACCATACATGATATTGACCCAGAAGACGAATTTCTTGTTCTCGCTTGCGATGGTACGTAAACCACTCCTTTAATTACTTAATTTGAACTTCTATAGGTATCTGGGATTGCCTAACGAGTCAACAAGTGGTCGACTTTATTCGATTCAACGTTGCAGAAGGCAAAGAGCTGGGTGAAATTGGAGAGATGATGTGCCAACACTGTCTTGCTCCAGACACATCTGGTGGAGCTGGCATCGGTTGTGATAACATGACGGTACTCATTGTCGCGTTGTTAAACGGTCGGTCGAAGGAAGAATGGTATGCGTGGATCAAAGACCGGGTGAACAACAATCACGGCCGCTCAACTCCTTCCGTCCCCCCGCAGCTATACTCCCAATCCCGACTCATGGCGTTCAAATCCCGCCAGGAAGCTATGGAAGCTCGTGAGCGTATGCGCGAGCAAAACTCCGAGAACTATGATGTTCAGCAAATAGCTCCAGGCTTAACGATTAGAACATTACGCTCAGGTGGGGTTTCTTATGACCAGGACAGCGGCATACTTAGCGGTACTGGTTCGATGATGTTTACCGGAGACGACAGTCCAGACGAAGATGACGGCGAAGACACAACAAGTTCGTTCTTTACCCAAACCCTGGGCCTTGGAGTCCACCCAGACGATGATTCTCCCATAAATCCCGATGCCACCCAAAATTTGAAGGCTCAATTAGACGAGTTTGAGAAGGATCATAGCGACGATGATGACAGCATGGACGAGGGTCCATTGGGGGGCGAAACACCACCTCCTCCAACGCCTCAGGCGAATGGCGGACCTGTGACACCTGTGCCTCAATTAAAGTCGGAGCCTGGTGGGGATAAAGCCAGTCCGGCGGTCGAAGCAGAGGGCTTGTTGGATGGCACCGAGGATCCTCTTCTCAAGATGTAACATGTACAATCCTTGTTGTATCCTTCCTTTTTCCGAAGTATCTTATCATCCTTTTCTTTTCTCTCATGCATTCGGTCGGGCTACATATTCTCGTGCACGTTAATAATCTACCACGTTTGTACCGTTGTCTCGTTGTCTCATCCAGGTAGCGCATTGTACATACTTACATCTCGCAAGGATTTCAGTTTGCGGTACAATATATCCATTTCAGTTCTGGGCATTCTCCATACACGCAATAACTACGATAATCAACGACGCTTTTTCTTGCCTGCAGCTCGCGTTTTAGCACCCCCACGATTGTTCTGAGGCAGCCCTCGTGCAACGGTAGGAGGGGTAGTCAGCGTATTCTCGCTGTTCATCCCCGAGGAGACACGGTCGTCCGAGTCGGAATCAGAATCAGCAGGCCCGAGCAGATTGGGATCGGGAATGACAGGTCGCGAGTTGTTCGTCATACCGTTGTACGAGTATCCGGGAAGAGGTACTTCGGAAGGCAAAGGTGACGTTGTAGGGTGAGGAGACGATGGTATGCCAGGTCCAGGAGATGGTTGGAATGAAGACGGCACAAAGATGCCAGCATTACCCAAGGTTATTGGTGTACCTATACTGGGGGATCCGAACGGCGCAGTGGGTAACGGCGGATCAACTAATCCTACTGGGTGCAAACGAGGAGATGAAGACTGATCTCGAGGGGTTCCAGGCATAGGCGTAGGACGTTCAGCATCCTTGGCACTTAGAAATTCATTGTACGGTGAGCGTCGTAAATCCTCGTTTCCGTTGCGAGTTGAGCCAGGTGGTGTCTGGACGCGACTGATGAGGGATGCACTTTGCTGTGGGAATGAAAGTAAAACGTACCGGCGATTGAATTTGGATGAACATTTGATTCTGGTCGTCGCTACTCTCGGACTGGGGCGAATGGCTTGACGTTTGGATTTCCGGGGGGGCTAGAGTGGTGTAAATACCACCTATGGTCGTAGCAGTAGTCGAGGGACTTCTAATAGTCTGTCTAGTACCAGCGGTCCGACTGCTTGAGGCAGCACTTGTCTATGCAAGAGAATTAATAAAGGACAGCATCAACAAAGTATTGCATACAAAGGAGGACTTCTTGCTAGGTTTTCGATTCTGTTCTTGAGAAGAAGCATGTGATGTGTACGAAGGCTCAGGAGGCACAAATGATGGTGGTTCCTCTGGGGTGTATGGTGTTCTGGTTGTTTGCGTCGGAGTTTGAGATCTTCGAGTTCCTTGGCTACGCTGTGAAAATATATTGAGAATTTTGCATCAGTAACAACCAAAACTCCATACCTCTGAGGAAGGGGGTCTCGTATAATCCGGTGGTGTGTCGTTCGGAGAATGATACCGCGGATTTGTATAGGTATTTCCCCCCTGAGGAGGGTTGTAAGTTTGATGGTCCGACTTTGAAGATGAAGCCATACTCCTCTAGGTGGTTACATTTAGTGAAAGGATGCGGATGTAAAATGCAAGAACATACAGTTGATTGTTTACGACCAACCTGGGGGCTCGAGCCAGTAGGATAGCGGTTTGCATCCGGAAGATCATTATCTGAAACAGCTCTTGGTGTATACGTTTGTGGATTTGTGGATGGAGACCTATGAGTTGAAGCTGTACTATGCTGAAGGCGACTGTTATCATGCATCAAGTGCAAAATGATCAACGCAACTTACCATTGAGCTACTTCTTTGGAGATCCCTTCCATGCATTGACGGGGCGCTTGGACTTGTAAAAGCGCTTGCAACCTCGGGAATAACACTCATCGGGCTGATATTTGCCATCATATTTGGTTCAGTCAATATATCAAACTGTGACATGGCTGTCGAGTTGGACTCAGGGGATGACTGGCCTCGATAATATTGGCCTGGATGATATTCGGAATGAGAAGGGTATATGGAACTACGGCGCGATCCAGGGGGAGGCACAATTCTAGGTTCATCCTCTGGTATTTGGTGCGGAGGTAGTCCCATGATCGGAGGTGCAGGTGAGAGTTCGTGAGGAGGTGGTAGCATGATAAGACCAGAAGGATCATCAACTGGAATCATACCATCCGGCGGAATACTGGCAGGAGGATGACGAGGTGATAATGGCATGTTATGGACAATGGTTGGGTGTATCTGACCAGTTCCATTGCTCGGAGGAAGAGATATTGGGGCAAGATTTTCTTGAAGAGGAGCTTGAGGGTACCTTTGAGGCTGGTGGGCACCAGGAGGATCGGCTGGCATCGGTTGCGGAACTGGTTCTGGTTCCTGGTCCACGTCGTCGTTGTAGAAGGAATTCCCATCTTCATCCATGTCATCAAGGGAAGTTCCCGTTGGCGGAGTTACAAAGCCATCCTCAGCAATGTCAAAAAAGCCAACTTCCGCTCTTGCCCGTTGTAATCCCTCTCTGAATCCCATCCTCCGGCCTTCTTCACGAGCTACAAATAGCAATCGCTCCTCACGAAGCTCTCTCGCAGAACGTTTATATTTCGCAGCATCCCTTTCAGCCTGTACTCGCCTCTCGTCAATGTCCTTCACCACGTTCCGCGCCTTGTCAATGTCACTCTGTGCAGCTAACAGCTGAGCTCGATACAGTCTGTTATAAACGTCTCTTAAACCAACTCACAGTTGACCAGCTTTTTGCACTCACTCTCGTTCATCCACAGCTACTCGAGCTTCTTGAAGCGCATCCAACCGTTCCTTGTTTGCCCTCATGAATGCCGAAGTAGTCTCTATTAGGTTTTTCTCCGTCTCTTCAATACGACGACTCTGAACATCCAACTGTTTCCGAGCTTCGTCCAAGCTCAGTCTCAATGATTCTGACTTGTTCTTTTCTACAGCCAAGAGCAACGCCAGCTCTTTTAAGGAGCTTTTGGAGCGATCTTTTGTCCTGGTCGAGCTCGAATGACTGCTCCGGGTTGTCCGAGTGTCCATCGAAGTCCTACGAGAAGTTTCGCCAGGTAAACTCGTGGAATTTCGTATAGGTCCTGAAGGACCATCTTCAAAGGTCGTAAAATTGAGGTCTTGGGAAGCAAGTTCATCAACGTGAAATGTAGTTGAGACTCGAAATACAACATACCAGTCATAAGTAAAGCACTGAAAATCAAGAAAGCAACGTAGATGTGAACTATACGGATAAAAGCTAATTCTCAACAAATTTGCATTGGAATTTGGTGGAAGCTAAAAAGGTGGCGAGACGCGAAATCATCGGGAACACATGATCATTATTTCTTCATCAGCACGCTCATGAGTGCTTTTATTGCCAACAGAAAATTGCTGAATCCAAAGTTCGAAGGGTACAAATTCGACTTCATTGACCAGGACAAAGTTGTTCATCGATATCCTCTTCAAAATCCAGCGACTCAGTCAACAGCCTCGAGTCGGACCTGGTTGTCTTACAATGAAGTTCAAAGCAGAATCTCTCATAATCATCTTGCACTCGCCAACGAAGGAACCAGTGCTGTCTATATCGATGAAGATTTCAACGTAATATTGATCGATGTCTCTCCAGTGAGCTCACTTTTTGCCATCCCTTAACTGGCCTGTTGAAATCTTGACGTTCAAAGTAGGAAACACTTTTACCTTCTTTCAGACTCATATATGAACTTCCGAAACCGATATCTAGTACGGAAAGCTATTCAGAGTATCCCTCAGCCACGTTCTTACCCTCAGAACTGTTGTGTGTGAGCGATGGACAAGGATGCGTTTACTTACTACGTACGAACAATTCGGGCCCATTTCATCTTGCAGCGTGCTATCAGCTAGTGACGGCTGAGGGACCTCAGCCTTTCCTGATTCATTCAGTTGATTGGGTAGACTCTGGAACTGTTGTAGCCATACTTTCATCTCGTCATCGCGGTCCAAAGCCGGACCCTTTGTCCAGAAAACCTACGCCGGTCGACTTTGATATATGGGCAGCCAAACTCGATCTTCTGGTTTCCGGAAGGTCGGATGTTGTCCGTCCTATGGACCTTCTGTGGAATCGACGAGGAGAACAGGTTCCGATCTTATCCAAGTATGATTTAGCTCGGAATGCGTTTATGTTCATCGGTAGCTCTTATCGGGATGACACATTACCTGTCTCTGCACCTTATCAGCCATCTCCTGACGAAATCGCACCCATACCTCGCGTGGGGGAAAATTTGGACATTAGCCAGGCAGATCCTGCTAAGCCGCCACCTTATTCATGGACCCAAACTTCAGACTCCGTCACCGTCACCTTTCCTCTTCCCTCCAGCATACCAAAAGCTACAATCAATGTAAAAATTGACATAGACTCGCTTACTTTGTCCATCGCCAAGTCTGCAACGACATTTATCATTCCTTTACCTTCCTATTCGAGCAAAACATTTTGGGATGGTATCTCCCCCTCATCAAGCTACTGGACATGGGACAGAGAGGCTGAGCACTCTTATGGGCTGCTTACTTTACATCTGGATAAACAACACGAAGGCACCAAGTGGATGCAAGTGTTTGCTTCCGCTGGAAAATCTGCGGCCGTTGAGCTTTCTCCAGAAGATGTGGAGGTTCCCGAGACCCTAGACCCGTCCGAGCTGTGGCATATTCGGGAATCTTTGGAAAAGTACACCGCTGCTCTACTTACAGGGGAGGATGCAAGTGGTTTGGGCCTCGGTCGAGGAGTCCCTAGTCTTGGGGAGGGTGAGATGGATGAAGAGGTCGATTCGACTGTTGGCCGCACGGCTTATATTACCTGGATCAAACCAGATGGCTCTTCACCATCGTGGTCCCACCCAGGACGCGAGTATCCTTTTACACTGTTATCAACACCTCTCCCCGGTCAGTCTCGCACGAATGCTCCGTCGTCCCTTATAATGAAGGAGGGCTTAGACGGCACTGTATACGTTCTCCAATCTTCCTCAAATACAGATGCAGCCGCAGAATGGACCCATGCTTCCACGTATTCCGCTCTTGCGTTTGTACTGGCTTCTAAGCAGGATGTTCGTTTCATACATCACAACGAAAATCTTGTATTCGCCCTGGAAAGCGGGATACAGAACCGTGGTGGGAACATGTACGTCTATCGGTCCACTACGCCGTCGGAAGCTTGGGCAAAACAAGCAATCCTCAAGGTTGGGGATGGTGCTGGTGGTGCTCTACTTGGTGTGGGTGCTATCAACGTTGAGGGGCGTGATGTGATATTGGCTTTGACCGAGAGACAGCTAGTGATTGTGAAAACTTGGTAGTTCATTTTGTATTATATAAAGTAGCGGGAAAAATCGGCAATAATGAAAGATTAATGCATGTGTACAATTTTTGGTTTCTCGACACTTATCATTTAGGCTTCAAGTTGACCGCTCTCTTCCCGATATTTACAATAAATCTTCTTCCTAACCAATTCTACTCCGTAGATTTAGTCGATATTTACAGCTTTGACCGGACCTTGGGTTAGGGTTAGGTCAAGTGGCTAGTCACGTCTATGTATCCAACAATAACGGCCACTTCAAATGTCGCGTTCATCAACACCTTTACGTGCTATACCGTCCAATCTGGGCAACAGAGCATCTTTATCTCTTCCTCCTGCCTCTCAAACCTACGAGCCACTGATAAAATCAATTCTTCGGTACCGCCTCACAAATCGAATATTTGCGGTTTCAGCAGCGTGCTGTTGGCTAGAAACTATACTGTGGACAATATGGGGAATGGGGGGTCGTAATGTAGCTGGAATGAAGGCTCTTTTTGTTGTTCCGTTCCTTCCGTCAACTTTACTAGTGGCGACAGCAACTTGGCTGGCAGTTGTTTTACCTGTGATTGTGCTACGCAAACTTCATCTCACTGGTGTGTTTAGTGTTAATCTCTATCCCAGAGCATGTACTCAGACCTGATTCACAGCATCACGATCAATCGCTAATTCTCCCGCGAAAACATGGCGATCCGCACAGTCGAAACTCAGCACGAAATACGCACTAATGACTTACTCGGCTTCTGCTCTCCTTGCGACTATCTTGCATGTTATTTTGGCCTACATCCATGAACAAAAAGTACACGGTGATCCCCGTCTTTCGCTTTTTGTGAAATCTAGGCAAGTATTGTATTGTTTACCACGAAAGAAGATTCAAATGTCGCTTACAGGCGGTATCCTTACTATCTCAACGGCCGACTACTCTTCCTAGTTCTCGGTCAACTAATGCTTGCTTTTGGTTCTTTGTTGAGGAATGTTATGCTTGATCGGTTTTTCATTAGATGGTCCTTGCCCTCAGTGAGCATTCTCTTCATCTTTTTGAAATTATGCTGAACAAGTCCTTAAGAACCAGTATCGTTTCAATGTATTTGAACTCATCCGAATAGTAGTCGTGGTCACTGTGTTTACTTCTGCATCTCTGGTCTGCGCGTCTTTTGGGTTTGCCGCTATCCGGATGTCTTTCCCTATCCTTTATAAGCTTCCGCTGCTTCCTCTGGTTCTGCGCCCCTTTACCGGCCACTTTATTCGAGGGTCTTTCACTTTTATCCTCCCATTATCCCATATTGGACTGTTATTCCGGGCCTGGTTCCTCGGATTTACCACATCATTCCTCTGGGAAACCTCCGAGTTGCTTTTCGACGCGGTGATTCCACAGGTACTGAACTGACCATGTATATTTCAACGCGCGCTGATATATGTCCCTAGCCTATCTCCACATCCAATGTTGTCGCAGAACCTTCTGTGGTTTTGGTTTCAGGACTAGCTTCCTCCGACAGGATTATAAAGTTCTTCGCTCTGCTAGAACTGAAATCTTTCTCCTCAGACGAATCCCCCTCTGGAAGTGCCCGTCGTTCGGAGCTCTTTAGTGATCAAAAATACTCTCCTAGCCAGTGGAGTCAACTCTGTCGAGAGTGTCTTTTACTACTCGGCTACGATTATCAGTTGTTCTTACGCAAAGGTGCTCCGGCACCCCTTCACCTATACCAACTCCTGTGACCAATCCCGACCCACAAATTCCCACTACACCAACTCCGTTGCTCCGAAAGGATATCTTCCGCAAAGAGAAAAGCTCACCGATTCGCGCTGTTTTGGACTCGTTCGCATCGGATGGCTCATTCGCGCAAGCAGTAGATGAAGGTGCCAATTCTATCCATGTACCAGAAATTATCAAAAGCGTTGAAGGAGCGGTACTACCTCAAATAGAGAAGAGCAAGCACGCGGTAAAAAGTGTCCATGGGGCAACGGGAACTTTTTCAAAGTTAACCAGCGTAATGGAAAATCTTGTGGACCGAAACGTACCAGTCTTTGTTAGTGCGACGGTGAAGCAATGGAGGCAGTGGTGGAGAGAAGAACGATTGAGTAAAACGGCAGAAGGATGTATTCCGTTCAGAGAACTTGATGTGCTAGCCATCGAAGGTCAGAGTGTCCCTCCAATCGCGTAAGTACATCTTTGACGTTGTTTTGGTTCTCTAGTGTTATCAAATTTGGTGTGCGTTTCGCTTTCAGAGGACCGATACGGCGTCGTCCAACGCGACACTCCCAAAATCCTAGAGGCTATGCTCTCATTCCTTTCTGCTGTTGAAGAATACCAGATCGAGATTACGGCACTGTACAAAGCCCCCTCTTCCGATGAAAATCTATCGCCAAAAGAGCTACAGCAACGAGAAACAATGAGGATTGAAGTTGAAAAGTCTAGTGATGCTTTAGGTCTTGTTGGAGACGGTGAGGAATTTAATTCATCATTTGAGTATTTTGCTAATTTTATTTGTAGCACTGAAGGAAGGAGTAGCACGGATTGCGCGAACATTTGGTGATAAGCTTTTAGCGTTCAAGTTTCCTCCGCGAACAGCGAGAAAACTGCAAGGGTTCTTAGACTACGTTGGTTGACCTTTTCCAATAATTTTGCACAATAGGATATATTTTGTCAGACACCACTCTTGTGCGTTCGAATCGCACCACGATCCGACGACCGGTTTCCACTTCGGTTTTTTTTACAATTCTGACCAAAAGACAATGACTCGCAGATATAGTCACTTCCATTGGGGCTATTGCAGTCCGATACCCAACGATGTGTTTATATGACTTTTTTTTTGCAGTCTTGAGCTCTTACATATCAATTACAGTTCTGTTCTTGTCGGCGGTGCTGTGGGAGGTTTAAACTGAAAGCGAGAACGTCTCGTTTCTTAAATCTGAAGAAGGCTGGCTTGGCCTAAAAGACCTCAGTGATCATGCTGACACAAGAAATCCTACCCGCTACTTGGGCCGAATGCTCCTCTGGATATAGGTGAGATAGTGGCTGGTGGTTGGTGGGTTGTCCATTAAAATATTTCCCATGAGCTTCGTTACATGCCAGCCATAACACATAATTTTAGGTTGGGCGGAAAGGAGAAGCCAGCCGCCGTGACCTGACGGCGAGAGCCGCAATGGCAAGGATAGCAGAGAGCTTGGAGTGCGTGATAGTATGAAGAGTGTGGATGACTGGGCACCAAGCTTTCTGTGAGAGGAGGAAACGAGGTAAAATGAAGGGATTGAGACATCAAATAAGTATCGAGGATTCTTCAGCTTCTTCCCTCCCTTTAGACGCGCGCTGGCTGAGATTGACCAGGCCACGCGCTGCATCCGAGAGCAACAAACGAGAGGTTTTGTACACCATTTCCTAGTGTAGGAGAGGACAATTAGAACCGACGACTTGGGAGATACATTCAAGGCGGCAGTATTTATCATAAATGTTAAGACCGGTATACTCACTCTTGCGTTTCCTTTTTCCCGTTTGCATGTAGCTGGGGCCCGGCTGTTCCCAAATAGGACCGCGTTGGTTATACTTTACTACTACTACTACCAGTATCGAATAAATCAGGAAATATCAAGCACATATTCATATCGTTTTGGATGAGGTTACCGGCAGGTTGTCGTTGACCTGGTCCATCTATTTTCAAGGTCGACGTAAGTTGGACAGATAGGACATATGTACAGCATGAGTCTACGAGCTAGATGCGGGCTCAGGTCCCAGTTTGAGGATAACTCTTGGAAGCTTTCTTGGGGCGGCGCCTTCCACTGGCACATATCCTCCTACGGGGTCTGGAACAGAGCCCAGCGCGCTCGAAGACGGATCCGATCTGTGGTCTTCTGCGTCTACCGCGCCTTTAGACACATCATCTGTCTCACTGGATGTTTCCTGTGGAGTGCTCTTTGCAATAGCACCTCCTTTGGTAGGGGTAGATTTCGCAGACGTTGACGCTGAAGGAGCTGCGCTTTCGACTTTCCTCTGCCGGAGTGTCCTCGATGAAGGCTGCGTTGGGATAAATTTTTCCCGCCTCGGGTTTCTAAAAGGTACAGGCTCAAGATCCTGGAACAATGAAAGTGTTTGACTGAGCCAAAGCTCCAGTCGTGGATCTGTTGTTGGTGTAGAAAGAGAACCGGATACACGGCCCTTAGGTTTCTTTGTCTTGATTGCATCCTGCAGCGCGTCCAAGCTTTCCTTTGCCCACCACGTCTCATTCCATGTATGGCCGTCTGGAAGACCTAGTGCACAAAGATGTGCGAATGCACCTGAAGTGAGAGCACGGTCGCTATAGCCTCCTTCCAGTACACTGACTATGCGACCTTTCGCGTATTTATCCGCAAAGACGCGAACGTCGTTCGTGAATTGAGCATAGAAAGTTGTAGGCACTTTGCGCCCGTGTCGTGACATGGAAGCATATTCGTGCTCAGATGCATCAAAACCACAACTAGGAAGCGAAATTAGACAAAGACCTGGGCTTCGCATATCCTTACCTAATGAACACCAAAACATCATCTTTGTCTTTGCTTGCCGTGGCCTGGACGAATTTCTCTGCACTGCGAATAATCTGCTTATATTTTTCCTCATATAAACCCCAGAAGCCTTCCTCCTCGTATTTCTGGAGATGGACGTTCTCAATCCATTGTCCGTGACCTCCTGCTATAGATGCGGATGCAGCCTGAACAAGAGAAGGTGTTCCATCTTCGCAAGGATATGAAAGGACATCGTGGATGGATGAGTAGTAGATCTGTAACGGCCCCGGCACAGACGACAAGCTTCCTGCTTCCGCTTCAGCCTTAGCCTCGGCTTCAAGCTTAAGCCGTTGATTCTCTTCATTAATTGCCCAAGCAAGGGATTGCGTTCCGTTGCCTAGAAAAACTCAGCGTATGCTCTAAACATGCTGCAAAAACAGACCATGATGAAGATCGATATCGAAAATGACAATGCGATGAATCCCGTGTTTCAGATGGGCATGAGCGGAGCCAACAATGACGTTGTTAACGAAACAGAATCCGGACGGCGTATCTTCACCACAGTGGTGTCCGGGTGGACGAATAGCAACAAAGGCGCGTTTAGAACTTGTGCTTGGATCGACGATGGTGTCAATGGATTCGCAGACAGTCCCGAGAGCGCCTTGGATGGCACCCAAGGATTCAGGGCAGACTATAAGATCTTCCCGTTAAATAGCCACAAAGAATGAAATTCTTACAAGACCTACGATACAAATCTCCCTGAGCCAGTGCCTGTGGAATTTCGGATTCTCCTTTCGATATTCTGTCGGTGCTTTCCTCAGACCATTTCTTTAGATTTTTGAGGTATTCATTGGGATCCTTGGCCGAGGTTGGATCCGGAAATGCGTGCGTGAATTGTACTGCAGGATGGTTAAGCAAGTCGAGGGTGGCAGCGCTGTGAACCACATTGATCGGCGCAGCAAGGTTCGCTGATTCTAATGTAAGGTTTTCAAGCGCAGTCACCAGGTCACTGGAATCTTCATGAGACCTTCTTGTTAATTCCTGTATTCGTGCAATAGCAGCAGCTAAGCCGACTTTAACTGCAACAAGACGCTCGGGAAGCTCTACAATCAGCGAGGTGTCGCGTGAGCGGATGTACCGATGTTGGTAGCAAGCGTCTTGTATAAAGATTGAAGTATTTGCCATTTCAGATCAATGACAAGGAAGCTCGAAGAAAAGCGATATAGTGGTTGTTCACGTGACAAGTCGCGCCAATGTGATCATAGTAGATTTTCTCTGACGCGTTCTTCCTTTGATCAATATTTCACACTCTTCCCTAATCCGGAGATTATTGTTGCAGAGAAAAATATGTAAGCGATGCGAGTTGCATCAGCGCTTGGCAGGACTTCCGTCAATGACGAGGTCTTCAAATCAGCAAAACGTGGGTGAGCTGGCGCCGTTGTCAGGCACTATACAGGGTGGGTCAAGTGTATATGTACGGTAGTGTGGGTTCTAGGGCTCATGAAGGCTTATGCTTGTAGGATGACTCAGGAGGTCACAGCCTCAGAATAGTGAGTGTTTGATCCATACACACACATCCGTAGGAATCGTCAGTGTGCAACGAGTCTGCCTAGGGGAGACTAAGTGTTTGAGGACATCGGAATCATTGGATAAATACGAGGTGTAGTCACAAAATATAAATTAATAGTCTACTTCAAGTTTGATGATTATATACCTAGTTCACTTCCTCAAGGGCTTTTGAGGTGCGAATCTCAGTAAGATTCGGATAGTAAATATAAGTGCGTGCTGCTACGTAACCAAAATTGCATATAGGGTATAGGTTGTAAGTACTAAAGGATGCGAGATTATTGATGTACTCTAGTAGTATACGAGAAAATTTATCTATGCCTGACTACTTGTAGTCAGGAGGTGTCCAAGTTGTGGACGTATATCACTCTGCCGTATGAGGATGCCGATGCACTAGATGAAACTGGGCGATATGAGCGTCTGGGCATTTCAACGAAGTCCTGGCCACCAGATCGTGGGCTCTTAGGAGCCGATGGTGAGTGGCTAGACACATCAACGGGACCCTGTGAGGAGACTGTAGGAGCAGATGGAACTGATGCGGTTACTTGTCTTCCTGAACCATTGAGATAGCCAGATGCAGGATGTGCAGGAGGTAGGGAAAGGGGTTCGATTATCCAAGAAGCCATTGGCTTAGGAACAGGTGTGACAGATAGACGCTTCAAGGTGGGGAAATTCCGAGCTGTCTGGCGTCGTCTCCTCCACCTTGTTAAATATCCAAATGCAAGGATAAGCAGGAATGCAACAATGGGAACAGTCACAGCAAAAGTAATGATTTTTTTCTTATGTAGGGATGCCCCTTCTGTCACTGCCCCAGAGCCTATCGAAGAGTTGGACGGTGGTATTGTATCATCTGGGTCAAATCTGCGCAAAAATTTTAAGAACAGCTGTGGTAAATGAAAAAACTGACAGTTAGCGCTAGAGTGCGTACGAGAATATGATGTAGTCGAGTAGAACGACAGACTCGATCAAGGCATTGGAATTTCCATTCTGGAGCGTCAGAGTGTGTTGTCCTGGCATTAGGCTGTCGACAGAAAATACAGAGACATTATACTGATAGCCATTCACACTAGGGGAAGTATCGACCAAGGTATGCCTCAGCAGGCCATCGATATAAAACCCCACGTTAGAGTTTCCGTTGGGTTGTGTCAAACTTTGTGCGAGAGCACAAAATACATACACCGCCGTTCCTAGATCCTGGAGTTCAGCGCTTGTTACATGAACAACATGGATAGTCATATACCGTTGAACGTCAGATTCGCAAGAAGGGGAGTATCGGAAAAACCATTCTTGTTGGGAAATGGATTAAACTAGAACAGCATGAGCAGCGTGCATTGTTAGCAGATTGTGATTGCTCACTATGCCCTCGTGCCAAGTACCGTTATACATTTTGGTAGGATCTGGCTTAGCACATGCTACGCAGCTCTCGGAGTTATTTCCGGCTGTCCAAGCTCCTGGTGGGTAGTAGCTTATCCTGGAGTCATTGTCGTTGACGGTTATATTTCTCGGAGTGCAGAGAACACGATGGCTTAGAAGCAGGAGTGCGAATAAAATAGAATAGTGCATCGAATGTCAGATGAAATGAGGGATCTTGAGGTCTACCAGACCATAGATGAGACTTTGGCAAGACGGAGGAAGAGAGAATGTTTCTTGTTGTCGGCCTCCTGGCAGTAATAGATTGAGGCGTACAGCTTTAGGTGGGACACACGATGCCATCTCAGCTAGACCTCAGTAAAACCAGAATTTTGCAGTGACTTGGACTGAGTTTCATTTCAATCTATACATAGCACTACGTATGCGGCGGGCACTTCAATTAATGGAGTTTCGGTTACCAATCTATCTATCTATCTCTGTATCATTAATACACTGTACAGTGGGCCGGTGTAGGCAACAGAGTGACAAAATTATAGCAACCGTCGAAGCCAATCTGACCATGATTTCGCCATCTAATATGCAACAGTATATAGCGTAGTACAAAAGGGACATTGCTATGACACTGTAGCTGCTCACTGCTATAAAGTCTGTCTCAGTCTGACCCGGCTTTGCTGATCGGCGGCATAATTAAATGTACACCTACTGGCATGCGTATGGCTTTTGGTTCGAAGATCAGAGGAAACTGGCATCGATTTGGTGTGTCGGATCCAGAGATTACAATCCTGCAAAGATCTGGGGCTGTACTCAGGAGTCGGGTACCTGCAGTATTCTGGAAGTCGGATTTGATGCTTGGATCGGGAGCAGGAACAAGCAAGGCCGAGCTACATTATGTAACTCGGGTATAGTAAGAGTAAATTGGCGCCCAAATACTTGACTAGAACCTCCATGTCTCGATCTTCTGAAAGTGAAACGGTAATTCTCGAGAGATTTCGCGAGGAACTTTTTTCAGAAGGTATTCTACACTCAGGTGATACCATTGGCTCAGATGATGGGACGCTTAAGTGAGCCAATGGTTCTTGAAGCTATCCAACGCTAACGTTTGTTACTATAGACGATTTCTTCGAGCGAGGAAGTACGTAACCACAGCGCAACGAACTATTGCCTGTGCTGCGCTAGCTATAGATCAAGCTGTATATAACTTCTAATCTTCCTTTGTTTTCTCCGGTATAGATTTTCTATCAAAGACGCAAAACGCATGTTCATCGAAGCTCAGGATTGGCGAAAACAAGTCAATCTAGATGAGCTGTATAGCAAGACCGATCCCTTTGACGTATGGGACATTGCACTGCCATCATCTCCAACGTTACTTACTACAGATATCCAGTATCCAGAACGTGAAGCTGTATTTGGCTGTTGGCCGATGTGGTGAGCCTATAAATACTTTTACGCCCTGACGGCTCTGATTGAGATAGGTTTCACAAGGTGATTATCATCTTAGCTGGCTGTTTCTGTTTCACCAACATGTTTATCTACATCATTTAGACAGACAAGGCAAATAACTGATCATTGCTGTGTGTGTGTTCTCTGATCCTTGCATCTTTCTCCCAGCTTGGTCGCCCGCTTAACTTTCAATCTTTGGGTGGCCTCGACTTAGAACGGCTTGGAAGGGAGGGTGTTACACCTGAACGGCATTGGGAGACGGTCCTCGTTAATGCAGAATGCTTGACAAGAGAGATCATACCTGCTGCAATCAAGAAACATGGAAGGGACGCTGATTCAGTGTTTGTCATAGTTGATCTGAAAGGTTTTGGGTGAGCATACTCTTGAGTGCTGCGGCTATTCTCCTAAGCTAAACATGAACAGTCTTGCGAAGTTCTGGCAGATGAAACACCTCGCACAAAGATGTTTTCAAATTTCTCAAGATTATTATCCAGAAACGTACGTATGCTAGCGTTGCCATCATGAGCTTGAACTTCACATCCGATAATCAGAATGGGGAAATTGGCTATAATCAATGCGCCTTCAACCTTTACTCTCATATGGAATGTCATACGACCATGGCTGGCCAAAGAGACTGCCAATAAGGTTGATATTCTCGGATCTGATTACCAAGAGAAGTTGCTGGAACTCGTTGACGCTGAGAATTTGCCATCCATTCTCGGTGGAAATTGTCGCTGCGAGGAAGAAGGAAGCCTTTCTGAGGTTGCTAGGTGTCATTTAAGTGCCAGCGGGCCGTGGCTTGAAGGTAGAATTGGCTGGGGTCCACATGCAAAGCCTGGATCGAACTCCGAGTCTACTGTAAGCGACAAGCCTGAGTCGGATACCTCTGGTGCACTGGATGACGGTATCTCGAGGCTCACCAGCTATGCTATTGATTCAGATTCAAATTCTGTGGCTGGAGCTGGAATAGAAGAGAGAGTGCCAAAGTTACCTGACACTGGTAATCTCGAAATAGAAATGAAGCCACAATGATTAATCAAGTTAGTATATCATTATGTACATCATACTGTAGAGAATGTACATGACCCTTCACAGATGGCTGGCCACATCTCAATTTGTGCAAACCACTTGTTCACCAAACCGATATCGCGCTCCCATCTGCCATACTGTTGAACTCGGTTGCCTACACAATTACGTGTGGACTCTTCCTCGATCTCGATTATCTGTAGAGACCTGGATTTAGCAAACATTTTGGTAGCATGCCCTCGAGGATTCGTAACGTATGTATTGCGGAGGCCCCATTGTATTGATATTCTCAAGACTTTCAATGATGACAAGGTGAAAATAGCTTGATCTTCAATCTCAGGCTGAATAGGTACATATCAGTGCCTATTTTCGATGAGTCTTAAAATCTAAACGTACACTGTCATATCCCACCAGCTCGAGGAAGACCAGATTCGTAAGATGGTCCGATATAACGCATAAAGGTGGACCCCCCAGCTTCAAGGATCTCAGTTTCCGAAGAGACGATGCGAGTCCCGCAACATCGAGGCCTGTAGCGATATCCCATGGGTCCTCCATGTCGGATATCCATTCCACATGTGTAATATGACGACCAGGAAGGAATGCATGTATAACCCCATAGCTTCCAGCCAGTTGTCGAAGATCCGGCTGCTTGTCATGGTTGGAAGGCGCCAGGAAGTTTTCATCGTCCCATCCACACAAACTAAGGCATTTTAACTTTGTCTGTGACTCAAGAAAGATTTGCATTTGCGCCTCATCGGTACGACAACGCCAATGACAATGCTCCAACTGGAACGTGCATCCGCTAAGAAGGCCCTCCACTACCATGCCTCCATTTGTACGGAAATGTAAAATCTTCAAATTCACGAAAGCCCTCCACGCTTTTGGAAGGAGATTCCAAAATATGTGTTTTGTGCCAATATTGGTTCGCCAGTCCATCTCGAATTTGTAAGAATGAACATATTGAGCGACTCGGGGACAGTCAACTGCCCTCTGGAGAAAGAGCACTTGAGACCGTACGTTGTGTACATGTTCAAATTTGTAGTACAGCGAACGTTCTGCTTCCGCGTTCAGAAGATGAGAGGTGAGGAGGAGGGAAAGGAGAGTTGCGCAGTCTTTGACATAGCCAACTATAGGCCGATACAGTTCTGCTGGAAGATTCATTAGTAGTAGAGACCGCCGACTTCAAAACCCCGAGGAACATAGGTGCATTGCTGGCTATTTAGCATTGCGGCCCTGGTGAAAATGCATCACGTGAGTCAGGAGCTCGAGTTAGCCTAAGCCTAGCCTGGCTAGCTGTCTTGTAGTTAGCGAAGAATAATCGTTCGCTAATAAAGCCTAGGACGAGTATTCTCTTCGCAAAAGACTAGCTAGCTAGCATAGCCTAAGCCTCAATGAGAAGTTAATAATCAGATTCGTAGGTCCTTGAAACTCCCTGGAAAGACCGTGTTGCTACCGTTATTGGGTTACTGGTAAGTTGGTATCAAGAATGTCCATTGGATAGATCAACCCTACATAAACCGTCAGCAAGTACACAAATGTCAAAATACAATCTGCATGAACTAGTATTAGGGATAACTGTATCTATTCCTCCAACTTGACCACCTCTACCTTCAACCTCTCTTTCAAAGTCTTTCCTGGCGCTGATGATGAAACATCGATCGTGCTGTAAACACCTTTGGCCAAAGTAGACGGATTAACAGCCATCGTTGTATGGACAATCTAGAACGCTGATTTAAAAGCCGAACAACAAAGACGAAGGAAATCGACCTTACTTTACAAAATTGTCGATATCTGCTAGGAAGAATGAGTACGTCCGGGGCGACGTCTTCCACTTCCCCGTCGAGTTTGAGGCCGGCGGAATGGGTCACATCTAAATTGACTTCGCCGCGCAAGTCGTACGGGACGGGGAACACTGGGTAAAAACTAAAAGACTCGTCACTTGCAGACTCCGGCGTGTAGCACAAAATTACCTTCGTTGTTGTAGGAGATGCCTGCAGGCATTTCCGAAAGGATCTGTCCCAGTGTCTTCTGGGAACACAGGGACGACAGACTCAACTTCTTGACCCCGTTTGACAACCTCTTCTTTGCGAAGATGGAATAATACGTCGACGCTAGTGGCACCAAACGTGATATCGTTGACTGAAAACGTACATGGGTTAGGAAGGAGCCGAATCCGCTGGAGCTGTGGTCAACCTGGAATCAAAGCAGAAATTGTGGATAGACATACCGAATCAGATTTTGATATTAGCCGTTGGAACTCGGATTGAGGATATACCGCATGGGAGGTAATCATGTCCCTCACACTGGGGATCAAAACAGCTATAGAGCCTGGCGACGAGTTCAAAATGTCGCGTAAAGGTTCTAAGAAAATGCGTTGAAACATTTCCAGCGGCGACTCATCCACATCACCCTCTTGAATGAAAGGATGCGATACATCAACAAAAGGTCCAATCTGGACAACAACATTTAGAAACCTCTCGAATTTATTTGACAGTCAAATAACTTACAAGGACAAGTACAGCCGGCTTTGCCTGTTTGACGGTCTGCACAAAAGAGTTCCACGCTGCGTATTTGAGGTCTGTTTCTGGTGTAAACGGGCCCGATGCGACATACATCGAGAAAGAGTCATCGTCAGGACTTGGTTTCATACTGGGTGAGCTCAATAACGGAGGTAGCTATGTGGTCCATGTTAACACAACAATGAAATAATGTATATGTTTACATACCGCCAGTATCTCATTTACCAAAAACCAGTCAGCTCCCCCGTTCTGGCCCTTGAACGCGACTATCGCACCAGGAAATAGTCCTAATGCTCCAGCTCCTTGTGCTCCCCCCTTGATTTTCAAGCCCGGGTCGAATTTGATCGCGATGCGCTTGCGATAATGATTATCAGGATTAGAAAGTCTTCGTGAAGTTTCCAGGGTGAGCGTAGCTTCAGTGAGCTTTGGTGTCTCACTAAGTTCATGCGTTATTCGTCCTACGACGAAGACATCCTCCTTCACAAACAGATGAGAACGAACGAAGGAGCTTAAGATAGAGGAACATACAACGGTTGAGTCAACAGGATCGCCGAGTTCCTCGATCCCATAATGCTGTTGAACGAGTTCGGCTATTTCTTCTATTTGCGAGTCCAAGACTGTAACCCGAACATTGTCAGAGTAGAGTACGGTACTGCTTACTCGAGTATACGTACCTTGCCCTCGTTCCCCTGGGTTCTCAAACATGTATCGGTCTGCATGCAACAGCCATTAGCCCAGCTCGATGATACAACACGCCCAACGTACACGACCGCTTTTTCCTAGATTCTACGTCATTCTTTGGGCCTTTGAACGTCACTCTACTGGGTCCAGCAATGTTGGGACCTTTCGAGTCTATCGAGATGTCCGAGATGGTGAACATATCTGGTTCCATCTTGACTTGAGGTTCTGGTACGCGCTGCGTTGCCTTGATATTTCGATTCAAGCTTAGAGGCATCTTATTCCGGTTGACACTAGCAACGCCTGAGGCAAGCCCGCGCGATTGGGCCTTCTTTTTAGCTGAGCCGCCGCCTTCTAATTCCTTCTTTATTTGGTCCCGGACGCGTACCAGAGATTCTGACGTGAAACGAACAGCTTCGCGTGCAGGAGCGAATGAGCGAGAGTCCCATGTTGCGGCTTCCCACTTGAACTGTAGATCTGTTGGTGTAATGTTGTATATCTCACAAATCTTTTGACCTGACGCCATGAAAATCAGTTGAGAAAAACAGATAGAAATTTAAGGACGCACATTCCGCCAAAAGCTTCGGATTTGAAGTAACCTCACTGCCTAGGCATCTCTCTATTTCGTCTTTGAGAGTCATGGGCGCCTTTGAGCGTTGTTGAAAGTGGACGCGAGGACAAGAAACGCGATGTCACAACAGGTCACAACTAACCACGTGCCACTAACGCCTCGAGGCTCGGCCCAACGTCCAAATGACTGCTGCTTTGACTCAAGTTGTAAGAATAAAAGACGATACAAACACCCACTGTTTTCCCCAGAACCTTTATGGGAGGCCGCGCATTCAACTTTTTAGAACCCGGGTCTTTTCCGCGTATTCCGACCCCGGTCTACCAGCCTCTGAAAGCGCGTTTCCAAGTCTTGCTTCAAGCTCTGTACGTGCATGTAGGCGTTCCCACAGAAGCACCTGAAAAACCTGACCATGGAGATTTGGACTTTATCGTTTGCACCCCAATTACAAGAGGTTCTCTCGATTCTGTAAATGTGCCACACGATCAGGTGAAAGCTGCACTGGGAGCAACGCATTGCATCCTTGTGGATGGAAATCAAACGTCTAACTTTGCTGTCCCGATCTCCCGAGATACATGGCGCTCATTGGATCATGATGGGGCGAGCACAGAAACCTTTTACCAGGTAAAAGTTATGTTATTTACATGCCAGTACGCCATCTTTGATCATTCGATACTACCCTTAGGTCGATGTACATGTCTGCGCAGATAAGAACGAATGGGATCGTATCATGTATTTTCATTCATACGGTAAATCTCATCCTAGACAGAGTTGTTATCACACTGACGATATATGGATGTGCAGGAGATCTTGGGATGATCCAAGGGTTGATCGCAAGAAATGTTGGCTTGGTCCTGGGTGTCAATGGACTGAAAGTATGTGTTCTTCTGGCGTGTTAGGCTTCTTCCGAATCTTACCTATTTGTTTTCGAAGTACCCTAATCCTCCTCACCAAACTCTGACACTGAACCAGGATTTCAGCGCGATCTCAAGATTCTTTGGCTGGTCCATCGAGCGTCGAAACGCGGGGTTTACCTCTCGGCAAGAGGTGTTCGAGTGGGTCATCAACAGCCGATTTTTCGATGCCAGCTGTTTCCGAACCAGCGGAGATGGTATTACAAAAGTCAAGGCTGAGCGGACGATGTACTCGGATTTCGTTACATGGGTGAAGGATCAAGTAACAGCTGGTGTAGTTGACATGGAGGAGTATGGGCAACGTCGTGAACGTGTGCGAAAGGAGGCACTTGAGGAATTTGGTTGCCTGGAAGAAGTGGAAACTACTGTCAGGATATTTGAAGCCAGAAGGCAGCTCAAACAGGTGTTCAACGGCACTTCTGTGAACGCATGGACTGGCCTGAACGGCCACTGGAAAGCTGTTAAGGTCGTAATGGATATGGTTCGAGAACGGCACCATGGTGAAGGGGGTATACTGCAGATTCTAATGTCTGAAGGAGAGAACGGCGTCAAACAACGGGTCTTGGAAGCGCTGCGAGATTCTGAATTTTCCCCGCCAACGGAGAATAGCAGTAGCCACGGAATAGGGAGGTTAGTATACTGAAAACATACTTCTCTCTGTATGCAACAAATTAATCCGAAGGGACATACATCCGCATTCTGGATTGGGGATTGGGAAATAAACGTCGTCTTGATAGTCGTATATATAGTGTCACGCGCAGGATTCAGATGAGCTAGCCAGTGTCTAGCAGGGCAACAAAACCTAGCATTTGATAAATCGAGGTATCGTCCTCTCCTGACCATAACGCTGGCATTAGGACGTGAGCGCCTGAGGCCTGAGCGCTTGAGCGCTTGAACTTGGGAACGGACGATCCACCTCCAAGAGCCATTTTACCAGACTGGTGCTGTATAATGATTTGCGGCGAAAGCAGATCAGCTTGTAAATTTTGATGTAGCAAGGAAGAAACCGGCCAGTGTTGTGTAAAGGAACCGTCACAATCTCCGACAATCTTCAATCTACCGTATTAGTTCAAAAAATCCCAGGACCATCAAAGAAGCACCGGTGGACGATGACGGAATGGCATAATATTTGAGCCATAATAATATTTGGCTCCACAGGTGCATCCCACATATATACTTGACTCTAACTACGGTTTCAGTAACACTTTCAGTCTTCTGCGGCTTTCGTGTCTTGATCATGAGTTTCTCAATATGTACAGTCCCTTTGCCGCGGCCTGGTGAAATGTTAATCTTGATATATGATAGTGAGTCCATGATCCCCTTTTGGCGGTAGAAGAGCGAAGCGAGCACTCTAATTAGTAACGAGCAGGCCAGGAATATGTGATCCGATCTCCGTCTACCAACCCGTACGATGGTTCTGAGTAACAAGGTTCATACTACAAGAATCATCTGCAGAATCATTGGATGCAAGGACGCGTTGGAAGGCGAAGCTGAGGGTAAAGTCTATACTGACTGTCTGATCGTCCCGCTTTTCACTTCCAGACGTCTTTGTTAAAAAATAAAATGCACGCGTCCTCCCCACTTTGAGTCCGTGTTCTTCCCCCTTCTGAACGAAACCGCGTTGCTGGTGGCTAATTACCATGCAACTACGAAAACACTTCCTGTTATCCTTCCTCGCCTTATCCTCCAATGTTTTGGCTGACTTGGTAATGTTCGAAAGCAACGATTACTCGAGTGGTGCCCTTGGCTTAGGCCCATTCCAAACATTCATGTCCAGTTCTTCAACACCGTTCGTAATCTATTCCATGGAATCCACAACGGAATTCACAAGTTTGAATTAGTGCGATAGGGAATTTCGTCGTTCCATACAATGACAGTACTTCGGGGCAGATCGAGGATGGACTTATTTTGTTGGCTCCTCGAGGTCGGTTTTTATCTCCCCAGCAAGACATCTATCTTGCTTGATGCCCTCGCCGTACAGGCACGGACGTAAATTCCGCTGGTCCTCTCATCTACAACAAAGCTGGTAGTCTAGTATGGGATGGCACTCAGTGGGTACTAATGACTATTCGAATTCAAAGTACTTACTCTCCACTAGTTTTGGCCAGACTCTGACTTTCAAGACGGATACTTACAAGGGTGAAACTGTCATTGTATGCTTTCCAAACCATTTCTCCAATATGAAACGCAAATCTCGTCAGTAGCTTTTGTGGACTCCTGGAACGCTCTTTGGCTATGGTGTAGGCGCTGGCTATGACCTTATAATCAACAACCAGTATGAGGTTATTGCAAACTTGTGAGTTTCGACGGTTATGGCCGTAATATTAATGAAAAATTCGCTCTCTTTAGTACTGCAGATATTAACGGTACCGTCCTCGCCGACTTCCACGAGGTGAGTACTGAACACAATTCTATATCTGGCCTGCTTTTGATGCACATCTCATTAGATCAGGATGACATTCAACGACACCGCTCTCATAACGGCTTATCAGCCTATACCTTGGGATCTCTCGGCGTATAACATCACGAATGGGTGGCTGTTGGAAAGTTATGCACAGGAAATTGACCCTGCAACAGGTATGTTTCAAGTCTCAATATCCTTGGCCTATAAATTCACGGTTACCCCTAGGAAAAGCTATCTTTACATGCATGTTCCTTAGTTTCTATCGCGTTCAGCTGATTTACCTTACTCTGGGGTTGTCTAGGGGTAGCAAGTGATCATGTCAACCCGTCCCTTTGCTACGCCACTCCTGGAGCATCCGGCACTGCTGAGGATAATCCTTGGGACTTTTTCGTGAGTTTTAACAACGTCTACATATACTATTTCTTCTTACATCCACTGCCATTTATATAGCACATTAACGCTATTAATAAGGACGATTTTGGTAACTACCTCATATCCAGCCGGCATTGCCATTCACTTTACTATGTCGGGAGCGATGGAAATATCATCTGGAATATCGGAGGTATGTACACAGACACAGATATTGTTTCCTTCTTTCCAAGTATGCACTACCTTCGACGTTTTAATTAGGCATGAACTCTTCCGTCACTATGAACAACGGTACCACATTTGCCTGGCAGCACGACGCACGCTTCAGAAATAATCAAACTCAGATTAGGTGCCACTATCCCCACCGTTGCTCAGCCACGTCTGATTTACTCCCTCATTTACAGTCTCTTTGATAACGAGGGTACAGCTTGGGAGTTGGATAGCTCGAACTCTCGTGGTGTTTTACTGGACCTTGATCTTGCTAAAAACCAAGTCTCTTTAAACAAAGAATGGCTCCCGTATAATCGCACAGTATCCGAGTCTCAAGGAAACGTTGGAATACTAGATTCTGGCAACACTATCATAGGGTACGCTTTCATTCGACTGTGCATTTCGCAACTCTGATTAGACTTGCACAATAATCAGTTGGGGGCAGGTCCCATGGTTCTCCGAATACGACTCCAATGGTCAGCTACTTTATGTTGTTCAATTTGGAGTAGGCAACGTCCAGGGCTGTGAGTTTAATTTCATCCAAGAGATGACTTAGTTTGACCCCTTGGGTTAGACCGCGCTTATAGCGTTAATTGGACCGCGACTCCCACAACTCGTCCATCCGTGTTTGTACAAGAAAACGGGTTCAATACAACGATTTACACCAGCTGGAATGGTGCCACGGAAGTCGTTACCTGGCAATTGTCCGGATCGACCTCCGAGTCTCCTCAGCTAGCCATCCCACTTTCTAACACTACCAAAAACGGATTCGAGACTGTTATTCCTTTCAACAGCTCCAGCACCAACTACAAATATTATCAAGTCGCTGCGTTCAATTCGAACGAGAAGATCATCGCCTTCTCCAACTTTACTGCTTCAGATGGATCGTCTCAAGCTCCTGCAGCCAATCAAACTGTAGATTCGTCTAGCAACTCTACTACTGGAAGTGCTACTCCTAGCAGCAGTGGTGGTTTAAGGAGCACTGGTAGTCCTAGTCCCTTAAGCTCGGCCGGTGGTGCTCTCCAGAATCTCTTGCGCTTACCCTCCGTGCTGGTGGCACTATGGATTATTGTCGCCCTATCGTAAAAGGAGAATTGTGACTGGAATACTTTTCTCACATTCCAGGTTGATACGAACAACAGTCGTTACATGAACTACCGCGCCATTGTGCTCACCTTCCTGTATGTCTCCACTCCTTGTTCCACCGTCCACATTCGTTTAGTCAAGGACTAAATGTTGTGCACTAGAGGCTTTATTCTCCTTGTAGTTGTTATGTATATACCCTCATTGTTTGTACGTACTTACAGCAAGAACATTTCAAGCAGCGTTGAAAATATTACTGTTTGCGGCGAAGACATGAAGATGTGTTTGCTGAGTTGTTTTCCTTGGTCTTGGTTATCTACTGACTCGGTTACATCTGGTCAAACATATTCAGTGTCAAGATCCAGTCTAGAATTTATGTCGCATCTACGGAGACCAGAAGAATTAACAGGTTGGTTTCGAGTCTCTTGACACTAATTATGTTTGACCAGATGACTCGTACGTAGCTGAGTCTTCCAATTGATCGCGTTGCGCAAATCACCAACTGGTTTCTGAGAGATCTGTGTGATAGCGTATACTCAGTCAAAGCTGAGGATACGATCGTTTGACAGGAAACATTCGTATGATGCCGAAGACCTAGGCCTAAAGCGATCCCCTCTAAGTTCGGCGTACAAGGACCTGCTTCAGGTCTACCGATGACCAAGAATACTAATTTACCAATTTATGGACTAAGATTAGCTCGTGGTGCGTGTGAAGTGCCAACGAGACGTACTAAGACAAACCTTTGCTTCAAGACATCCCTGTTCAACACGATGATACCCAGAATATACCCGTCCTTGTCTACGTATCTGCAGCGGCGTCCCCATGATGGTCCTTGATATTCTTGAGCTCACCTTCCTACATTGTGAGGAGCAGAGTGATAAGATAAGCCGAAGATCAGCACTTTTTAAGGTTTTTAAGACCAGCTTTGATTTTCCGTGTTTGGAATCGCGGCCCGGATTACCCGCACTTTTTTTTCGGAGACCTTCGAGAAAATTCGGTGACGCTACAAAAGGATATGATCCATCCGATGCACCTTCTCCATGTTTCTCAAGGTTTCTAGAACTCTGTTTCAAAAGTATAAAGGGTGACTGGCCCACCCACTTCTGCATCCCACTCACTTATACTAGTTATGTCTATCGCGCGCCAACTATTCAACGAGTTCCGGCCTTTCTTCCGCATGCTTGAGGACCCTATCACTCGGGGACCTGCTTCGCGGTACAACTCATTCTTCAACGACCCCCTCTTCGCACCCGCTGCTCTGGCACGACCAGCATTGGATGTATCAGAGGAAGGAAACAAATACATAGTCGAGGCAGAGTTGCCTGGAGTCCCAAGAGAAAATGTTGATGTTCGCATTGGGGATCACGGCCACAGTGTTACCATCGAGGGCAAAGTTACTAGCCGTAGCACGCCTAGTACTGCTGCCGGGGATTCTGCACAAGCCAGTTCGGCTTCCTCTGGAACGAGTAAGTATTCGTGTTTCCTGATAATCATAAATCGTACTGACTGTTACGTTCTAGCCGAAACTACTGCCGTCACGAACCAAACTAATCAGTTATCCGTTGAACGCCAGCTTGTTAATAACGTCGCATTTACTCGCACCATTTGGCTTTCGCGGCCCGTCGACGGGAACAGTGTCTCTGCTCAGTTGAAGGACGGGATTCTTACCCTCACTTTGCCAAAGTCTGAAGACAAGGGCTCTGTCAAAGTATCAGTGGATTGAGCATTGACATCTCTAGAGCTCTTCCGGATTTTGTCCGGATTTTACATTCGAACGTTTGTATCATTAGTAGTCGATTCAACTCTGGAGGTCAATGTATGTGTAAAGTAGAGTGTACTTAACTGTAATCTGTAATCTGTAATCATCCCAACTGCCGCCTCACTGCGTTTCTCCTGCAATATTATACTGCGCTAGCTTTCAAGAACTCCTCAAATAATAAACAACTGGTATCTGCCATCGACAACAACGAGATGGATGGAGGGATTAGCGTGAGCCTTGAAGGTAGCTTGAAGGCGAGAAGTCCCAGTTTTGAATCGATTACGATGAATGAATTGAAGTCTTGAAAGTGAAAATTAAAGACCGCGACTGGGCGCTTGTTACTCCATTCACGTGGTGGAACGCAAACGGAAATGAACTTTCTGACTCGTCTTCATCGATTTATACCGCGATTATCAAGGAAAAGCATGTCTTTCGAGGCTTCCGTATCAAAACTCCCCCTACCAGTTAAAGATCTCGTTGCATCGGCTACAAAGGAAAATTTATCACTAACTGGGACAAACGAAAAAGACCAAGCAGAAGTTGTCCAGTGGATCGAGAAAGTTGGTCAGGGAGATGTTGTCAAGCAAAGCAACTTCAAGGCAAGTCGTATTGAATCATGCTTTGACTTTATTATTATTATTCTTAAACGCGCGCGATTCTAGGATCTGAACTCTGTGCTGGTTCCTCGGACTTACATTGCAACAAACTATTTAACAGCAGCGGATTATGCCTTGTACGGTGCCCTGCATCCTGTGATAGTACGTGCTTGTGTTGTTCTCAAGCTGAATAAACCTCAGCAAGCTTTAGGTCAAAATGCAAGCAGCGGAATACCATTCACATCCTTCAATAACGCGTTACTTTGACCATATCCAGTCCATTCCTGCTGTACGAAAAACAGCTGATACCTTCTCCTCTTTCTCCGTTATAAACTTTGATCTGGTAAATGCACCTAAAGTTGATCGTACTCCTGAACCCCCCAAGAAGAAAGAGAAGCCTGCTGAGCCTGCTCCCTCGGATTCGGCCGCTACACCTGCTGCTGAGCCAGCTGCTGCCACTAAGGGAGCTGCAGACGAAGAAGGAAAAGTTCAAAAGAAAGAAAAGAAAGAAAAGAAAGAGAAGCCCGCTACCGACGCGGCAAAGGATGGTAAAAAAGAAGGTAAAAAGGCAGGCGGAGGGAAGGCTGCTCCGGCTGCTGATGAAGGGGAGCCTGTACCTTCAATGATTGATCTTAGAGTGGGCCACATAATTGATGGTGCGTGTGTTATCTCCCTAGTGGCCAATCTATCTAATGTGTTCTTAATAGTTCAAAAGCATCCCGATGCGGATGGACTCTACATCGAGGTACATCATCCTACTGAAAAAATACTGTGCGATCAATGTGCGATTAACAGTTCCATAGCAAATTGATATCGGCGAAGAAACTGGGCCTCGTACTGTCGTCTCTGGTCTTGTACATTACATTCCTATCGAGCAAATGCGGGACAAGTACCTTGTTGCAGTCGTACGTGAACTTTCACCGGCTGAGATCTTGACTCATGCTGAAATCCTCAATTCTACAGTGTAATCTCAAGCCAGCAAACATGCGTGGCGTAAAAAGTTTTGCTATGGTTCTCTGCGTAAGCTAGCGTCCTGCATTCCTGTGCTATTAGACTGACCATGCAGCAATAGGCGTCCTCGAAAGACGGAAAGGAAGCTGGAATCGAGCTCATACAGCCTCCACCAAACTCCAAGCCTGGTGACCGTATCTATTTTGAAGGTGCAGATTTCGAGAGTGAGTTTGAGTCACTATTACAAGTGTGAAATACTCATGGAATTTTCAGACGCAACGCCCTTGGCTCAACTGAACCCCAAGAAGAAGATTTTCGAGACAGTTCAACCAGGTATAATCCTTCTATATGCTCATGGCCTGGAAGACTGATTGCGTTTTGTAGGATTCATCACTCTTGAAAACCGCGAGGCTGCTTGGGTCAACCCAGCAACAGGATCTGTTCATAAAATACGAACCAAAGATGGAATCTGTGTAGCACCAACGCTTGTTGGCGCGTCATTATCTTAGGACTTGCTTATATCTGTCACGTAGGCCGTATTGAGGTATGGCACTGTAATCGGTACCGTTCGGTACCACGACTACTAAGCTTATATGTGACTGCCCGGATTCAAATATTCGACAATGACTGGTCGAAGGAAGAAAGAAAATCAATCTGGAGGTCACAAATTCCGAATTCCTCATAAATAGTCCTTGTCAGAATAGTATTTCGAGGCTCGAGCGAGGTGAATTTCAATTAGCGAATACTGCATGGCCAAATTATTTTATAAACGCCGAAGCGCGCAGCTCATTTCGAGGTCAAATTTTTCCCGAAGCTAAGTATAAGTGCTGAGTAACTCCTCCGGTTGTAGCCAAGCTGGGACTAGTACTGACCGGTATTAACTTATAAGTTTTAATAGTTACTATAAGTAGGTTATGTTACTCGCTCGGATTCGGCCGCGGGATGATATTCGGCCTCGGAAGTGTGTTCCGGGTCCTTTTGCAAAACTCCTGCGCTCGTTCGCATAAACGATGACTGTTCAGGCGCATTATAAAGCTTTGCGGATTCTATCTCTTCCATGTCGCCCAAAGGCGAAGGAGATTCACACACAACGATGTTGGAACATGGCAAAGACGCAGTATCTCTGTGGAGGACGATAGGGATCATCGTGAGCTGTACGCTTGCTATGGTTGCGAATGTGCGTCTGTATTCATTATTTGGCTTCAAATTTACTGACAACTTTTTTCAGACGGCGAGTAACTCAGCTGTCGCAATATCCTTACCTACGATGGAGCAAGACTTGCACATTCCTCAAGCAGCTCTGCAATGGGTTGTCTCCGCAAATCCGCTGAGCAGTGTTCGTGTGCTCCAATCCAACCAAAAAATCTGTAAAATTGATTCTTTTTGGATGTAAACAGGGATGCCTACTGTTGTTGTTTGGGAGACTCGCAGATCTCTATGGAAAGAAGAAGGCTTTCCTAATAGGTTCCTTATGGTTTCTTGTATTCAGTCTTGGATGTGCGTTTTCTCAAAACCCAGTTACCCTTGACATCCTTCGAGGATTTCAAGGCCTCGGGAACGCTGCGACTATTCCTGCGGCTGTCAGTTACTACGCTGTGGCACTAATACAGATTACTAATTTAAACATATAGCTTGGAACCCTCGCCCACTCTTTCCCCCCTGGTAGATCCCGTGCTCTAGCATTCGCCACCTTTTCTGCTGGTGCCCCTCTAGGCGGAGGTGCAGGTCTAGTACTAGGAGGTTTATTGACCGAGTTAACCTCGTAAGTATCATCGTCCTTGAGGGATCTTCGACTTTAACCACCACCATGTAGGCAAGCTTGGCGAGCACCGTTCTATTTGTAAAAGTCTTTCTACTTCTCCGTCTTTCACGGCTGAATTTTTGCCCTTTAGATCATGCGTAAGGGGTTCGGTGTCTATTACACAGTCAACGTTAATCGGATGTATAGGGTATCACTGCTTTGTCAATGTTTGGAGCTATGCTATCTTTCAATCGAGACCAACCGTCGAGTGAGGAGGACCGTCGCGTCGATTGGATTGGCGCGTTTTTAGTAACTGCTGGGCTTGTTCTGATCGTGTTCGTGCTGGGACAAGGAGAAGTTGCTCCAGAACAATGGTCAACTCCTTGTAAGTATGTCGAAATCATGTTCCATCCCCCATTAACCACCGATTGCTTAGATATCATCGCCTGCCTTATCGTTGGAATAATCCTTGTGATCTTATTCCTCGTTTGGCAATACCATCTTGAGCGGGTCCAAGATGCGGCTGCTCGAACTAGAGATTATCCCAGTTCTGGTTCACGTTATGCGTCCCTATCGCATCTTGCATTACGTTGGATCCCCACCCCACCACCGATCATGAAGATGTCACTGTGGACCAGGGCTCACGGGGGCGTAGCCGTAGTTTTCTGCGTTGCATTCTTGAACTGGTGTTGTTTTCAAGGTTGGATATACTGGGTTGTAGTGAGTCGAAACATCTTTGCCTATCTTCAAATTAACTTCTCCCTTGTTCACCAGTTGTACTACCAAAATTATGTTGGCTATAGCGCACTGCGTTGTGTTGTCCGTCTACTTCCTATGATTTTCACAGGATTAGCATGCAATGCTTTCATTGCTTTATTTGTCAATCATATTCCGATGACCATCCTTGTCGGTGTGTTTTACTCTCTCTATTCAGGTTTTTGCAAAACTTATAGTGTTTGCAGCTTGTGGAACCGCTTTAACGGCTTGCGCTGCCCTCCTCTTTGCCTTGATCAACCCCAACGCAGTATATTGGGCCTTTGGCTTCCCTTCTGCTATCATTGCTGTTGTCGGCGCAGACTTTGTCTTTGCATGCGGGACAATGTATGTCGCAAAGAAGTGCCTTCCACATGAGCAGAGTGTGGGTGGGGCGGTATTTCAAACCATGACTCAGGTGAAATTCAGCTGTTTTCCCTGGGTCGAAACCCACTTATTGGATATCGTTTATTTAGCTAGGAACCGCATTAGGTGTAACAGTCAGTACTGTTGTATTCGACCGTGTTCTAGAGTCACGGGAGGCAGATAATGGCTTTAATGTTGACAACTCGACTGCATCGACCGAGCCCCAATGGTTGACTTTTCCGGCTTACAAGGCAGCTATGTGGACATGTTTTGCTTTTGGAATGTGTGGTGCGTGACGGATTTTACACGGTAGAGTGCTATGTATCTGATTATCTTACAACAGCCTGTTTTCTCACAATCATTTTCCTCCGTGTTGGTGTAATTGGGCATGGAGACGCAACTCCTGCGGAGGTGCCAGAGGACGTGGAGGAGCAAAAAAACAGCGACAAATAGTGAACGAGGAAGTACAGACAAAGAGAAAACGCTTCGGGAGGAGTAAACCGAAATAATGTGTTCTATATGTGCTCCTAGTATCGATCGATCATGTAACGGGACTACTCTACTCTTGCTTAAAAAAAATAGACGCATCATTAATAGATCTACCACCGAAAGGGATCATTCTTGTAGGTAGAAGAGCTTCTCAGGTGGTCACACGCATTGATGCTGACATTTGTCGCTGCACGATAAGTAAAAAATTAGCGAAAGAAGACTACCGGCTTCACGCACTTACCGAAAAGGACTGGTTTCGGGGATCCGTCACAGGAGGAGCTATAATGTCGGCGGCTTTGGATTTAACCAGCGGCCAATAATGTAAACGTTTGTTATCATATCTGCTGCTGCCAAGCAGGATCTCTTCGCCTGTACGGTCGAGCGTATACAGAAGGAAGATATGAAACCAATCCTCCTCTCCAGGAAGCCTAAAACTCGGATTATGTGAAATTTGCCGAGCATATTCACCACCGATATGCAATGGAGTACAGGAATCCCAGTCAACGACTGATGCAAGAGACCCGTCGCGGTCCACCAGAATATTTCTAGGTTCCAGGTCGTTGTGGCGAAGCCCAATGCTAGCAAGTTCGCGAACTATGTAGTGTGCCAAGGTTGTTACCTCCCAAGGCATGTAGTCCAACCCCCACCGACGTAGAACTCTGGCTAAACTTTCATAAGGGACGCGCTCCATCAGGATATACGCGCAGTTCCCTGAGTAGCCATAACGTAAGACTCGAGGTACTGGGAGTCTGGTACGAGCTAGATCCATATTCGAGACAATAGAAGAAACGTCAACCAGGTACGAGTAAAGTTTCAAGAATTTATCGTCGTCGACCCAGTAAATAGCTCTGCCTTGGATAGATATGTATACCCTCACTGAGCTAAACTCAGCTAGATCTGCGGGATCCATATAGAGAGGACCAGTCTCGATGTCCTCTCTGAGAAAAAAGGCTGAGCCGACATCGTGACGAGAGAAAGGCGGGGCGGATCTGCTTCGTGTTCCCATAGATGTGGAAATGAAAGGAAAGATAAACCGGCCAGGGGCTGGGAGGGGCTGGGACCCACAAATCAGCGTGCAATAATTTGCCATCAATGCATCAGAAGGACATTAAACTTGCAAATTCGCGTGCAGCAGCATATTTTCTACAGTGAGATTTGCCGTATCTCTTAGGGTGTTTGCTTCTCGCGAAACAGATTTCAAGTTAGTGAGCTGGCCCCGGAGATAGATAGATAGATAAATTGCGCGGTGCTGGCCCCTGGGTTGTCGTTTTATTCCTTTGCTGTCTTCTTATTCTTCTGATCTATCTATCTATGTATCGCTTTTAAACCCTGATCTATCGTAGTTCACTCAGTAGTACTTATAGAACCCCAATTAGATATCGTATGATAGATAACAGGTAATACTTACTTTACATCACTAAATCGGAGAGGTTTCGGCAATGAATGGTAGTTGCCCGAAATCTAATGTAACTCGGCATAATGATCGTAATATCAGTAAAATATTTCAGCTCAGATTATCATCTATTATCATTGAATATATTTGAGAGGCAAGTAATCTGTGATGACCGAGAGTTACAATACATGACAATATCTGGAGGATATTAGAATCATGCACAATTATTAGAGCGTAAGGCATTCACAGGTATTAGAATGTAATGAACGATCTTTAAGCGCAGAAAATGCCCTGGAATCTTGGGGCGAATAAAATTCTTGCCACCAGTGAATTTTCGTTCAGAATGCTCATGATACGAGAACGTGAGGTGAATAACGTGTATTTGCACGAATACTTCTAAGTAAATTGATACAGTGGAAACGAATGCTACATGAATCATAACAAGGACAGGAGTAGGAGGGGGGAAGAAGACAGTACAGGATACAGAGGGAGTGGGAGTGGGAAGAAAAGCGGGTTGGGAACCGGGAAAGGAAGATAAGTGGGCGGAAAGGGAGCTGGAAGGGGAACGAGCGGTCACGTCAACCCAAACTTGTATCTTGAAGACTTGAGCGTTGGTTTTTGGACCGGTGGGCTTGATTTCTTTAAAAATCTTCTCGTCTTGGTATTAAAACTGGTTGTCATTTTGAAAGAGAATCAGTTGCAGGACAGAGAAAATTTGCTTGAGGAAGCAGTGTCTTGCGGGAGTTGAGGCGTCTTGCTGTCTCTTGAGGGAACAAACGCGACGGTGATGGGGGGAGAAAAAGAAAGAGCGACTTATTGCTGAACTCAGGGTGCGTCAAATAATATAATAGGTTTTAGCGAAGAAGCTGCCGGGTAAGTCAGCCTAAGTCATCAGCAAACTGTCGCTGGGTGCTGATGCCAAGCAGGGTTGCTCTTGTTGTCCTTGGAGTAAACGGACTTGGTATTTGTTTTCAAGGTTTCATGATATCCTGCCTTCCAGAATCCAATTGCGAGCTTTGAAAGAGGAGCTGACTTTGGCCTACTATCAATAGATTAACACTAACCTCAAGATTCAAGGCTATGACTGAAGTCAAAAAGATGCATTGAAACCTGCAGTAAACAATCAGAGAGGGGGAAGACGCACTGGAAACGAACCTTGTGGGACATAATTCTTTCCAACTATAATGAATGGTATCACCAATGAAATATGGGAGGACGCTGAACATCACATATCACACCAACATAACATGAAGCTAAGACCATGATACTAATGTAATTTGAGATTAAAACCGTAATACATCACAATATCGTCTTATAATTCCTTGGCTATGGGACGTATGATATTCTATTATGATAACACAAAAATTTGATGCGTAATTGCCCTTTTGTATCATCCGACAGCAGCTTTCCCCCGATTTAGTGATGTACTTATAGTTACTCTATAATGCCAATATGCTTTCCGTTAAGTCCATGTCCGTTCTCAATATCACTGAGTCTGTCGAGTCCTTTCTCGTTAACGCTGCTGGAAAGATTGTGAGTATGATTCGTCTATAATATTGGACAGTTAGTATCGCACATACACTAGAAGAAAAAGTAAAATTTACTTACCAAAAGATTTGTGAAAAAGATTCTTACTTTATTGAAGGCTCCGGCGATCCGCGAGTAAACGCAACCTGATAATCAAAGGTTAGTTCAGTTTGAAATATATCATAATGTTCAGGCATACGTTCAAGAAACCCATGTCCATCATCTTCGCCAAAGCGATAGGCACAGGATACCAGGATAAACGTGAGCGTAAGAATGAATGCGGCGAGGGAGAAGAAGAGGTTGTCGACGATGGTGGTGGTAGAGGGGACTGTCATCTGAACGAGGGCTGATAAGAGGTTAGTTTTAAGAAAAGAAGAAAACGTACACAGAGTAAATATAGAAATAAAAGCCGCAATATAGTCTTCAAGGCGATGGAATAACTTCGTAACAAGCAGCACGCCAATAAGGACAAAAATGGCCAGAACGCAGAAGATGCTGGGAAGAGTCGGACTACTATGGGATACGCAAAGCAACAATACTGAGGCGAGTAGAGTGATGATGATAAATATTTCGACTCGTTATTGAGTAATATACCCTTTCCAGCCGAAGGTGGTGATAGTGGGAGTGGTCGGGTCCGGGGATCGAAATAGTTCTGGAGTGTGGACGACTGAAGCGTTGGAGTTGTCGTACATCGCGTATAATATGTGTAGAATTATGTGTATCACTATTAATGTGGGCGTAGAGTATATGTAGTGGGCGTAGATGTATTGGGCGTAGATGTATGAGTTTTGGTGCTTTATCCAACTCAGCCATATAACCGGTTATATGGCTGAGTTGGATAAAGCACCAAAACTCTAACAGTAGTAGGCGTAGATGGTTGAGTGCCAAATTGAAAGAAGTCGACCTGATCTATAGTTATAGGAGCGCTTATCGGCCGGATCGGTGTAAACGCTTGCAGCTTTACGGCCCGGATACTCATGTCTTTTCTTCGCATAATGATGCGTTATAAAGCGCTGCGGGTTCTATCTCTTCTCTGTCGCCCAAAGCGAAGAAGATTCATACACAATGATGTCAGATAGGAAACACGTAGTACGTATCCCTGTGGAGGACGATGCCAGGGATCATCGCAAGATCATCGCGAGCTGTAAGCTTACTATGGTTGCAAATGTGCGTCTGTATTCGCTATTTGGCTTCAAATTCATTGACAACTTTCTTCGGACGGCAAGTAACTCGGCTGTCGCAACATCCTTGCCTACGATGGAGCAGCACATTCCTCAAGCAACTCTCCAATGGGTTGTCTCCGCAAATCCGCTGAGCAGTGTTTGTATGCCACTCCAATCCAATCAAAACATCTGTAAAATTGATTCTTTTTTGGATGTAAACATGCTTGTTGTTGTTGTTTGGGAGACTCGCAGATCTCTATAGAAGGAAGAAGGTCTTCCTAAATGGTTTCTTGTGTCTTGGATGTGTGCGTAGTTACCCTTGACATCCGTCGAGTATTTCAAGGCCTTGGGAACGCTGCGACAATTCCTGCAGCTGTCAGTTACACCGTCACGGTTTCATACTAACTCAACTATATCTTGGGATCCCGTGCTCTAGTATTCACCACATTTTCTGCCGGTGCCCCTCTAGGCGGGGGGCAGGCCCAGGTCTAGTACTGGGAGGTTTATTGACCGAGCTAACCTCGTAAGTATCATCGTCCTTGAGGGATTGAAGGATCTTCGACTTTAACCAGGCGGGCACCGTATTTGTACCAGTTTTTCTATTTCTCCATCTTTCACGGCTGAATTTCTGCCCTTGAGATCATGTGTATGGTTCGGTATCTCTTACACAGTCAACGTTAATCGGATGTATAGGGCATCATCGAATCACTAGTCACTTCTTTGGCAATGTTTGTCCTTCAATCAAGATCAGCCGTTGAGTGAGGATCGTCGCGTTCTTAGCAACTGCTAAGCCTCTCTATGAGGTTGACGTTAAATAAATAAGAAACCTAGGTAAAATTTATTTCCTAAAACAGCCATAAGTCTGTGCCACGGTCCGGAGCCGCTTTGCAGCCTCAGGTCCCACTATCGAGGATCGTTCATTAGGCTCATGTCCTAAGTCTGTACATGCGCCGTGGAAATCAAGTTTTTTCAAGTTGGGGAAAGAGAAAAAAAAAAGAAAAGAGAGAGAGATTATATAGATATACCTTCGTCACCTGTACACCATTTTTCCACTGAAAATGCATTTCTTAGCTTAAACTCAACTCGCTATGCATACAATCAAGTTGATTCTAAGTTGCCGGTGCGTCCTGAACGAAGCCATTTAGTCCTAAGTCGTTTTACGGCATCTGACTTAGGACCTAGCCAATCGTTTTCAAGATTTCACAAATCGGCAGCGGCAGAAGAATCCATTTACCGGCCGGTACCCGAACTATTCAAGATTTTGTAACGATAAAGTATAAGAAAATGCTGATGGCTAAGTGGTTAATGCTATATGTTCGACTTTTTGCTCAAAGACGTGTCCAAGTTCAAGTCCCTCCCGCAATAGTTTTATTTTTTCTAGATAACCGCGCGGCTCGGATACTTAGTTCAGATGGTAATACTTAGTGGAATGTAAAAATACTACTAATTTTTCTCAAAATTATTCTCAAGGAACAAGAAAGAGCCAGTGGTGCTAGTGAACCACTGGGAGCCTGAGTGATTTTGAAGCGGATGACTCTGAATGAGAAATATTACTGGTTTTTTCTTGGAATTTTCTTCCCTGTGATAATGCACAGTCCTACTCAGATCTTACTAGGACTAGCAACTTCCAAAACTTGTAGTAACAGTAAGTACGGGCCAAATTTTCTCTCGTACATACAGTATTTGTATTGATTCTCGGGATAGAACGGGATTAAGGTCATTAAGCGCCCATCAATCAAGTCCCAAGTACTTGGGCGTGTACAGACGTGGGCTAAGGGCCGTTCATTACCAACCTCATAGAGGGAACTGTCACAGGTCTAAGTAACTGCTGGGTTTCTTCTGATTGTGTTCGTGCTGACAAGGAGAAGTTGCTCTAGATATCATCGCCTGCCTTATCGTTTGTGATCTTCATCTTGAGCGGGTCCAAGATGCCTCTGCTTGAACTAGAGATTATCCCATTGCAGGTTCATGTTATGCGTCCCTATCGCCACCCCACCACCGATAATGAAGATGTCACTGTGGACCAGGGGTCCAGGGCTCACGGGGGTGTAGCCGTAGTTTTCTGCGTCGCATTCTTGAACTGGTGTTGTTTTCAAGGTTGGATATACTGGGTTGTAGTTAGTCGAAACATCTTTGCCTATCTCCAAATTAACTTCTCCCTTGTTCACCAGTTGTACTACTGTACCATTTCGATCAGTTCGTACTCACATGATGTAAATACCCAAAAAATTAAATCCAAAAAAATCTCAAAATTCAAAAGAAAAATAATGGCGGGGTTTTCGGAAACGGGTGTGACCTGTGACGTATGAACTGCTCGAAATGGTACAGTACCAATATTATGTTGGCTATAGCGCACTGCGTTGTGTTGTCCGTCTACTTCCTATGATTTTCACAGGATTAGCATGCAATGCTTTCATTGCTTTATTTGTCAATCATATTCCGATGACCATCCTTATCGGTGTGTTTTACTCTCTCTATTCAGGTTTTTGCAAAACTTACATCAGGAAAAAATGACAGTTATATGACCCTGTACGTACTATATGTATCAATTGTATAGCTGTTTAAAGGTCCCCCTATATGTAGACTACTGTATTGCTCTGTACTACCTGTATACCTCTGCCAAGTGTACAGTATCAATATGCGTATCTTTGTACAATATATATATCCTCACTTCCAGTACTGTATAAGTACTGTATCGATTCATAGTACCATGTTTGAGTCAGTACAATAGGATATGAACCGCCAGCGAGCCACCATTGCTCGGCCTCACTGAATCCAGCTACTTCTGTTCAGACCAAAGAAATTTGCAAAAACATTGATTACGATGTAACTAATACAGATATATGTAGAGGTAAAGTATGTATGCGCAAACTTCTGTAATGTAGCCCAAACAACCTTCCACGTCTAATGTCATCACATTCCATGATGACAAGCCCAGACAAGTCATAGCGAATGGCCTGATTCAAACAACGTTAACGAACGCGACATCACAATCAACAAGGTACGTACGTTTCATAAATTTTAGAGCGGGTACCAGAAGACTACTACGCAAACAACAGCAAAATAGCAGCGCAAAAAGTGTTGGCGCGCAGAGATTATCCAATGAATTTGAGAAAGCCAGGTATGCGAGTCTTGTCATCTATCAGTTTGAGCAAGTAAGCATCGATGTGAGCCTGCCTCATAATGTTAGTGAGATGGTAGCGCAGAAGTTGTGGAGCACATACCTTGTACAATAAATCTAAGAGCCAGTCGCGCGAGAGAATGAGAAGCGGGGCGGGAGAATATGCGTGGTCGCACGGAGGTGTAGCCGCTTCATACGAACTTTGCGGTGAGAAAAGTTTAAGCCTACTACACAATGAACAGAGGAAGTTACAACACACACGTATGCGCAACAATTTTTAAAAAATCAACCTCAAATGATTTCCCTGTACCTATGTTTTGCCTCCCTGTGTACTTAATGTACACGGCGAAACCCTCCCTTGCGGCTTGGGCTGAAACGATCCGGATGTCCTGAGTCTTAATTTGATTTTGTACTGAGGAGGAAAAAAGTGAACCTGAGTTTCAAACGGTTAGATAGCGCTCAGGATATATTTTTTCTTGTACTTCAATCATATTGAGCGAAATAATCTACTCAGCACGTCGCCGTTTGTGCTAGATTTGGTAGACTGATGTCATATCATGGCAAACCGGGCAAACCGGCCCCCTAAAGGCTTTGATGACAGACAAGGTAACTGCCCATCCGTTTTCCCCAATAAAATCTTCAATAAATTCTCTAGTCTGGTGTCTTGAAATTGAGCAGAAAGAGTGGCGTGTCTATGGTATAATTTTCCGAGATAATGCTGGCTTGAAAACACCATATAAGTAATGCCTGTTCAGTACGTCTGCAGCACAAAACCAAGCCTCCCGTAATGCTAGTGTACCTGGTAGCAGTGTGCTGGTGTCATGTATATAGATGTATGAGCAATATATAATAAGTTCTAATTTTTCTCCTTGTCGTCGCCTGTAATCTTTAGCGCGTTGTGAATATTGCCTTTGCTGAAAGGACTGGCAATGACGTGTGAGATTTATTTTCTTTTCTTTTCTTTTCTTTTTTTTTTTTTTTTTTTTTTTTTTGTGGAACGTTGCCAGAAACCAGCGACTTTTGTCGCTTTAATCTCTAGCACCATCGGAGGACTCACATTGTCGTCCCCTCCTGGCCGTTAAGTTTGCAAGGTACAGGACCGAGTGACTTTTTAAGATTTCAACCACCCGAGGGAATGTGTTACGCACTTGCCAGGTAGGCAGTCTGTGGGACTCCGGGCAGGCTCTCCTTCCATCTCCTTCCACTCCCCTATTTTTGTTAGTAAATATAAATCATAATTCTGTGTACCTTGCATAAACCCCCGCCTTCTTATGCCCACCCGTCTACACCACTAAAACCCTGGGCCTGGCCAGTATAATTTGGTCGGGACTAAGATCTTCCTGGACTATGTGCACCCAAGTCAATCTCACCACGCCTTTGGATAGTTTCCGCTGGCCGTATTTGCTTGATGTGAGGAGGGTGTCCAGTCGGTACCGGCTTTCCAGTGTCCATCGCCACCGGTTCTCAATTTCTCATTTTGATGGTGGGTTTTCCCCATTGATTACGCGTTTGTTTCTCATCTTCCAGATCAAGTATGCGCTTTCTGATACAAGGATGCGGTATAGGCGTGATTCACCAGGGAGGGCTTTCCCATCCGCATCACAAAAGTTTGTTGTGCCACAGGCCATCATTATTCCCAAGGTGGGCTCTATCCATTCTGTGGGTCGCTTCTCCCATGCCTTCTGGGCTAGCTCCCATACCTCCTTCTGACCCGGGCAGGAGCACTCAAAGAGGATGTGTTCCATGGTTTCGGGAACTTGGCAGATATTGCATCTCCCTCTATGTTCAAAATTTGGGACATTGTCCCAGAAGTCCCCTACCTTATATGCATTATGGATAACCATCCATAGGAAGTATTGGAACTTCTTGCTGAAGTCTTTATGCCTGATCGATTTCCAGAGGGCTTCTTCAGACGGGATTGCTTCACATATATCGGGAGCACATGCTTGGGCTCTGCCCAAGTTGATTTTTGTTGCTCTGCGGTTCATGCGCTCTCGGTATGTTTTAGTCTGCATTTTCTTTCTTCGGATGGCTTTGTATGCAAGGGATTGTGTTACTTTGGATAATTTTACCCCTGTCAGTTTGAGGTCTGGCTTGACAGATAAGTCGATTTCATCATGTCCCAGCTTTTCTCGTCCTTGGTTGGCTAGCTCATCAGCTTTTTCATTTCCTTCGATCCCAGCGTGGCCCTTGACCCATACCAGCTTTGTCATTGCCTCTCGTTCCCTGAGCTTTGCATTTATTTTCTTTTCACCTTCACTCCCAGTCTCCCAAAGCCAGCCCACAATATGGCGAGGGCAGTGTAAGATTATTTGTACTGTATTTGTTCAATCATATGATCTGCGAAGTTTTGGCCCTCGCCATATGGGGGCTGGAACAACTCCACCGGCTTGATTTTCGGCAAGCTTATCGGTGTTTGAAATACTACTGCACGATCGTTCTAAGTCGATCGTTCTGAGTCCTGCTTAATGTTATAGACGGAAAATATACTTACATGACCCAAAATACAACCTTCATGACAGACCTATCTACTGAACAGCTGAAAGCCCTCTTGTACTCAATCCAGAGGTATGCAGCAGAACCCGCTGACTTCCTCATCTCGTTTGCCCGTAATGCTGAGCTCAAAGAGGAGAAGACTGCTCTTGGAGAGCGTCTTGAGGAGGTGTTGAATGCGTTCAAAGCATCTGAAGAGCTTCATGGAAATACTTAATAAATAAATAAAAGAGCGGTAGGCAACGACGCGAAAGTCGCTGTGTTAAGAGGTGATAACGATAGACGATAAACAGTCGCGCTGCGCGCGTTCTCAGGTGATCTCTTAAGCGCCTGAGGGTGCCGAAAATCAAGCCGGTGGAGTTGTTCCAGCCGTTCTGGAGTGAGGATTCTCACTTTTGAAATGATCTGATTGGCTGATGAGCTTTTATCCGCGTGATCTATAATATGGCTCATCCTCACGGAAGGCCGGCTGGCTTTGGGAGCCTGCTTCACTCCCATCAACCTCAAGAGCTCACGCTTCAAGCTCAAGTCCTCACGCCTCAAGCTCAAGATCGTTGCTCTCATGTCAAGTCAGTTCAAGATATCCTTGATCAAGTGTAATAGCAAGAGTCAACGCAAGCAATTTGCTATCGTCTTCAATTGTCTCAACCATTTCAAGGTTCTTTGGTTGCTTTACTCAAGCTTTCTTCGCTATCTGCAAACCATTTTCAATGTAGGTTTTTGATAAGATTTTAACAGTTGAGTTAGTCGTCTTCCTTGCACAACGTAAGTCCTTGTCTGTAAGCCCTGATTTTACTTCGCTGATAGTTTTTTCAGGTGTTTCCTTTTTTTACTCCAACGGTATGTTTTCTCTTACAACGGCGGTACGTTTTTCATATCGGGTCTTTCTTGTACCGTGGCTTCGATTTGGATTGCGGGTATATGTCGTTGTACAGCGTGTAATATAGTCTAGCTAATATTATAAATGAAAGCTTTTTTAAACAAACGAAAAGATTAAGAATAAGAGAATGGGGGGAACCGGAAAGGCAATGGAAAGATCGGGTGCGGCAGTGCTGCATGAACTTCCCGAGCACAATATGCCGTTGATCCTGAGCACAAATCTGGCTCCACCTGAGTTTAAAAATCATAGATTACACCTCAGGACATTCTTGTACATTTTAGACTGAATTGGAGGCTGGAGCTAGTTCGTACTAGGGATCAACGGCGCCGGGCGGACCTGGGGTGAATAGGATGTCGCGCCTGTGGTAGTATTGTACAAATCCCTCACTGCCGTATACTAATTGTAAATAAGTCTGCGTACCCTGATGCCACTGATACAGATCATCTGTATTGATCCACTTTTGTACAGATAGTAGGGTCAATAGTACATATGATATGAAGTATACAGGATGCTACATACACATCAGTGGGGGATACACGTCATTTCACTGTTTCCTGATGTACAGTGTTTGCAGCTTGTGGAACCGCTTTAACGGCTTGCGCTGCCCTCCTTCTTGCCTTGATCAACCCCAACGCAGTGTATTGGGCCTTTGGCTTCCCTTCTGCTATCATTGCTGTTGTCGGCGCAGACTTTGTCTTTGCATGCGGGACAATGTATGTCGCAAAGAAGTGCCTTCCACATGAGCAGAGCGTGGGCGGGGCGGTATTCCAAACCATGACTCAGGTGAAATTTCAGTGGTATTCCCTGGGTCGAACTCCACTTATTGGATATCGTTTGTTTAGCTAGGAACCGCATTAGGTGTAACAGTCAGTACTGTTGTATTCGATCGTGTTCTAGAGTCACGGGAGGTAGATGATGGCTTTAATGTTGACAACTCGACTGCATCGACCGAGCCCCAATGGTTGACTTTTCCGGCTTACAAGGCAGCTATGTGGACATGTTTTGCTTTTGGAATGTGTGGTGCATGACGGATTTTACACAGTAGAGTACTATGTATCTGATTATTTTACAACAGCCTGTTTTCTCACAATCTTCCTCCGTGTTGGTGTAATTGAGCATGGAGACGCAACTTCTGCTGGAGTGCCAGAGGACGTGACCCGAGGAGCAAAAAACAGCGGACGAGGAAGTACAGACAAAGCTTCGGGGGTAAACCGAAACGATATGTTCTAGTATGTGCTCCTAGTATCATTCTTTAGGGATCGATCATGTAACGGGACTACTTTACTCTTGCTAAAAAAATTAGACGCATCATTGATAGAGCTACCAGCTACCACCGAAGAGCATTCTTGGGGTGGTAGAGCTTCTCAGTTGGTCGCACGCTTTGATGCTGCCATTTGTCGCTGCATGAGAGAAGAAGAGAAGAGTTAGCGAAAGGGAGACTACCGACTTTAGTCACTCACCGAAAATGACTGGTTCCGGGAATCCGCAACAGGAGTGGCCATAATGTCTGCGGATTTGGATTTAACCAGTGGCCAATGATGTCGACGTTTTTTATTAGATCTGCTGCTGCCAAGCAGGATCTCTTCGCCTGTACGGTCGAGCGTATACAGAAGGAATATATGAAACCAATCCTCCTCTCCTGGGAGCCTAAAACTAGGCTCATTTGATGCTTGGCGAGCATATTCACCACCGATATGTAATGGAGTACAGGAATCCCAGTCTACGACTGATGCAAGAGACCCGTCGCGGTCCACCAGAATATTTCTAGGTTCCAGGTCGTTGTGGCGAAGCCCAATGCTAGCAAGTTCGCGAACTATGTAGTGTGCCAAGCTTGTTATCTGCCAAGGCATGTAGTTCAACCCCCAGCGATGTAGAACTCTGGCTAAACTTTTATAAGGGACGCGTTCCATCAGGATATACGCGCAGTTCCCTGAGTAGCCATAACGCAGGACTTGAGGCACTGGGAGTCTGGTACGAGCTAGATCCATGTTCGAGACAATGGAAGAAACGTCAACCAGGTACGAGTAAAGTTTCAAGAATTTATCGTCGTCGACCCAGTAGATAGCCCTGCCTCGAATAGATATGTAGACGCTTACTGAGCTAAACTCAGCTAGATCTGCGGGATCCATATAGAGAGGACCAGTCTCGATGTCCTCTCTAAGAAAAAAGGCTGAGCCGACATCGTGAAGAGAGTAAGGTGGGGCGGATCTGCTTCGTGTCCTCATAGTTGTGGAGATACCAAGCTGGGACCCACAAATTGCCACAAATCAACGTGCAACAATTTGCCATCAATGCATCAGAATTTAGCTGAAATGGCTCTTGAAATGTCAGACAGTGTCAGACTCAGTCCGGAATGCCCACGACCAGGTGGAACCTCCCGGCTGTTTCTCAATGGGACCACGCCGGTAAGTAAGCCTACAAACCTACAATCATCAGGAATTTTGAAACGGAACAAGAGTCAAGACCCTCTTCAGCCAGGAAGAAAGATCCGTGATAAGTTCTCGGACTTATTTTCGGATAAGATAGCAAGACCAGCCGAGAACGTGGGAGCGTTATCTTTTTTGCTCCTGGCTGCCATGCGTCTCTCGTATTCGTATTCGCGTTTCCCACCCTCCCTCCCTTACACGAAATAGCTACCCATTCCAGCAGCTGGACATATCACCCAGTCGCTCCAGCCTGCCCGCCGCATCTCTGGGTTTCCCACCCGCACGCCGGCCCAGGCCCACGCAAAACATCTTCTACCTAACTTCACAGAGTTATCTCTACTTCAGACATATCACACAACTGTGTGTGATTATAGAAATACTTTAGCTGGTGCAAGCTGGTAGCCTTTTTTATAGGAAGGAAACTGGCCACGGGTCCCTGTTTAAGGAACAGCCCGGGCCCACACCAACGCACCATGGAGAGACTTAGCTGAGAAAAATACATATTAATTGACATACTCGCTTTGGAAAGTTTAGTACATTGATAATCAGATTCGGATATGTTGTTCATAAGAGGCTACATAGCAATATTGGCATACAAATGTGACATGCTAGAAATAAGGAAAGTATTCCAACCTCCCCTCGAAAGAGTCATAAGGCCTTAAAGGTTCAAGGAGAAAATTAACTTGGCCTTCTAACTATACTTCAACTTGTAGGGTCAAGGGTTTCAGAGTTTACAGTCGGGGGACGATGGCAAATGTCCTTGTGATCGGGCAAATTAGATCGCATGACAGGTTCCTTGCAATACGGGCAACGCTCGCAGTCTACCACGTCAAGCTCCCTGTCAGTGAAGTCAGGCAGCCGAGGGCGCCAGTGAATATCCTCGCTGCGCAGAGAAGGACCAGTATGAGGGGAAGGACGATATCCAGGATATCGGTGAAGCCGAGTTGCAACAAGCCTATCTTGCGTCTGTTGAGATGGCAGACAATATTCCGCAGTCGACGCGACACTCAAGTAGTTTGAGGAAGAGGAGCTTTCAGTCGAGCCATAGCTCCATGTGTCCAAGGAGGGTCCGTGGGCATTATTGAAACCGGGGTTCAGACCGGTCAACGGAGGGACAGGTGCATGGGGCGCGTGTATGTTAGCAGGGTTCCCGGGACCAGTATGTGTAAAGTCTCGAGAAAAAGGAGGCGGTGGATACGGAGGAGTACCAAATGCATTGGGCGGAGGAGGATAGCCACGGCGGAGGTCATAGTTCGTATGTGCATTGGGATACATACGAGGATAACGCACGGTTCTGAGGATAACCGCCACGGTTCTGAGGATAACCACCGCGGTTCGGAGGATAACCACCACGATTCGGAAGATAACCGCCGCTGTTGGATCCAGGTGGAGAAGACTGATCATTTCCTTGAGACATGATAATGGCTAGAGAGAAGGAGTCAATGTAAATACTATGCGTTAGAATGAGATTCGGCTCACTAAAGATGGAAGAGAGTGCGAGAGAGGCTACGAGTGGGAGTGTAGTGTAGTGAAGGTTTTGCTTCTCGCTCCAGACCTTAAGTACTCGAAGTTGTGGGTATTTTCCGAACTAGAGTGACGAGGCTCATTCAATTGAAAAAAAATTCATCTGGCGTGCACCGCCGCATTGGTGGGTCGTTCTGGTGGGTATTTCTGTACAGCTTCACTTATTTGGGAAAAAGAGTCAATCTAAGCCATGATGGCATGAATATCTGAAAAACATTCCCGTTTTGGTACTTACTTGTGGCGTACAAAAGACACATGGACCCACAAAGCATTACTCGGAGAAAAGATGGATTGATGAAACAAAAGATAAGTAGCCTTCGAGTCATCGATATTGTGGGAGAGAGACCTATCAATCAATTTTTGTGTTACACACCAAATGGAAAGACTTTCTCGATATACAGAACTGCTAAAGAATGGACCAATTTTGTTCACTAGTATAATCTTGAATAACTAGCTAATCAATCGTACCTACAGCAGCGCAAGTGGACGGCAGGTTGCCTGTGAGTCGTAGATGTGTTGGGTTACCATAGGACTGAAGTGAAAAAGCACCGAAGATCGAAGCACAAAATAGTGAAATTATCGTATCCCCATCAAAAAATTATGTTTGATTGACAGAAAGAGCTTCCCTGGCCAACATGGGTGTATCTACATGATTTGAGTCAGTGTTATCGGAGCAACTCCAAAACAGCTTACTGACTTTATGTTTCTGCTCGAGACTCATGTCAAAATCTAGTCAAATCTAGTCAATATATGTACATCACGCTAACAGTGGCACTGCTGAATACAGTCGTTTTGTGAGGCGGCGGGGTAAAGTAATCTCAGAAGTACACCCACGGCTATTTGTTGTACAAAAGTTCCAACACGCCACTTAGAATACCCAAACAAAGATGAAATTCTCAAAAAAGGTTAGCACGGATTAGAGTACCAACTCCGTACCTCCTTCGGCCACCCAGTCGACTCTGTCCTTCATGATTCGTGTCCAACGAACCAAATAACTTCCCTCTCTGACAACTTCTGACAAATGCAGATTCCAAGTCTGAAAATACTAGACATAAATTTGAGCAAGACTTGAATTTGAGCCAAGTTGAAGGGTGCACAAAAAGCGATACCACTGTCTGTGTCTGACCAAACCCATGACCAAACCTGTGGTTGTACTAATAGTACGTCTCACCGATGCACATGATGTAGATGTGCCACTGGTAAACGAGGCAAGCAAGAGGCAAGTTCTACACTGGCAGGCCCGAATGACAATTTGCTTGAACCAAGTCATCGAGCAGGTGCGACGCGTGACGCAAGGGCTTGGATAAGATATCCCCGTCCGGTGTCGGGAGATAAGTAAGAAAAATAGTGAGAGTAAAGTGAAAAGTAAACGGGCGCTCGAGTAGGCGCCTTAGGTAACTCGACACTATGCCGGATTGCATCTTATGCTCGCTCCCAGAACCGACGACCCGCTCAAAGTATCAACACCGCCGATATCGATACTCTTGATCTCTGATTATGTTCTAATAAGTACTTCAAGCCATGGACTTCCTTGGACTGGAATTTTACCTCATTTTCGAAAATTCAAATCGTAGTGCACACAGGTTCTCACTGGCACACACGTCACGGTTCACTGATAACTTGCCGTATTGCCTGCCTGCGAACAAGTCTACCTAGATAACGGTTCTAACGTTCAGTACTTGGAACGCCATGTCATAAACTCGTCTTCCTTTCTTCCTTCACTGTCCATCTCATGACCAAATCACAGCATTCTAACCTCAGCTGGCCTACACGAGTTCATGGCGGATGACAGTCCAAACAATACCCTACTAGCACATGCTGACTGACTCCGCGCTCGCTCACTGATTTAAAAGCCATCGAAGGAGCATCTCCGAACGCTTACGATGGCACCCATGTCTTTCAAACTAGTCCTTCTTCTTGCAGTTTCGGTGGCAGCCCTGGCTCCTGCTGGTCCCTGGGATGCTTTTAATTTTGCTCCATCTACAAGAAGCTTTACTCCGAAATCGGTCCATTCAATTGTGGGCCAAGTAACAGGAGCAGATAATCTTCTGGGAAACTCAAAGTCAACCCATGGTGCTACGATCGCAGGAAACGGCTCGTATGTTGTCTTGGACTTTGGACAGGAAGTGAGTATCAGTCGACTCGTGAATCTGAATAGATCATAATAACAAGTTCGAAAGGTAGGAGGCAGACTATCCATACAGATCGACTCTGCCACCCGTTCTTCTGCCATGGCTCTCTCTTTCACGGAGTCTCCATTATTCATATCTCCTACGACGTCAGATGATTCCTGTATGTCTGTTCCTACCGAAAATTTCGATGGCGTGCTTCACCTCCCTACTCTTACGTCCAATGAAACTTACATTCAAACTATTGGAGACCAAAGGGGTGGATTTCGCTTCCTGACCATCGTATCTAATGGCGAGGAACCCGTCACAATCTCAAATATCACATTAAACGCAACGTTTATGCCACAATTCGATGATTTGAGTGCTTACACCGGATACTTCTACACGATAGACACCAGTGGATTTCATGATCCAGATTTTCTGACCAAGTTGTGGTATGGAGGGGCGTATACTGTACAGATGAATACGATAGACTCGCATGAGGCTAGGCAGCAACCCTGCCCAATAGGAGGGGGTGCGATATACTTAATAACGCTTGATGAATCTCTCGCTGAACTTCTACTGCAGGTTGGGCAAATAACGCATCTGGTGGTCCGGTCGAAGGTACCATCCTTGTTGATGGCGCAAAGCGAGATAGGTAATAACAGTAATACTTTGAACATTTGAGAAGCGACATGCTCAAATCTTTCATCAGGAACGTCTGGCCTGGCGATATGGGTATATCTACTCACACTGAGCTAGTCTCCACGTTTGATATTCAATCCTCACAAAACTCCTTGTTGGTCATGTTTTCGACTCAAGACCCCGCAACTGGAGCTTTGCAATACTCTGGCCCTCCGATCAATGCTGTAGGCAGTGATACCTATATCTGCTGGTCCTTAATCGGTACACATAACGTATATCTCTACACGGGAGATTTGGACTTCGTAGAGAAAGTTTGGGCCAATTACACATTGGCTCTGTCCTTCCTACAAAGTCAAGTCGATGATACTGGGCTAATGAATGTTCCAACTTCCTTTGATAATGACTGGGGTAGAGATGGTGGACAAGGTCATAACTCGGCGGCAAATGCTCTCTTGTACCAGGTATGATACACACTTTATTGTGAGGGCAGGCTGACCTACACACATCGGTTCCCAGACTTTGATCACAGCATCAGAACTGGCCATGGCACTAGGAGATACCGGCCTTGCAGCAGCATACGTTGTCAATGCTTCTTCCATCAAGGAAGCATACAATAAAATACTTTGGAATGAAACAGCGGGTATGTTTAGGGACAATGAGACGGTAAACTTATTAGATGCTGACTGGTCATGATTACTTACGTTCGATGTAGACAACTCTGCTTCCCCAAGACGGAAATTCCCTTGCGGTATTGTTTAATCTCACCAACAACGGTAGTCAAATACAAGCAATTAGTGAGGGTTTGACACAATTCTGGACGGATATTGGACCGCTCAGTCCAGAGGTGTGTTTGGAAAATTATCACCCGACTTCAAATCTGTGTTTAAGCCAAGTTTCAAGCTTAACGATACGATTATACCATTCATTGGCGGGTTCGAAGTGAGTTGTGGATATACGAATCGCTCTGAGCGCTCAATTAAAATCTACAGCTTCAAGCACATTTTATCGCTGGTCAAGGCGAGCGTGCACTGGACTTGCTTCACCGGGAGTGGGGTTATATGCTGTATACGAATATCTCAGTACAGTCCACAATGCTTGAAGGCTTTACCGCAAATGGATCTTTAGGGTTGGTGCGAACCTGTCAAGACTTGGAAAGGTTTCTGACTCGCTACCTTTAGATATCGCTCGGCCGCTGGATATCACTTTGACCATTCAGACACAAGCAACGCCCATGGATGGGCGACAGGACCTACATTTTCGTTGGTATTTTATCTAGTAGGCCTAACGGTGACCTCACCTCAGGGTGCGACTTGGTCGGTAGCGCCGGTACTGAGTGGTTTAACTGCTGCTCAGGGAGGATTTGAAACGAACCTGGGGTGGTTTGGAGCAAATTGGACGTTGACGGATAACACCATCTTTACACTGGCGATTGAAACTCCAAGCGGAACTAAGGGTACGGTAACTCTTCCTGGTGCAGGCCATATTTCGGTGGATGGGAGTGCAACGGATACGAAAGGAGGAGATCTGATTCTGAACCTCACCGGGGGTTCACATGTTATCGTGCTACATATGTAGATTGAAATCGATGAAGACTATAAGTAATCCATCGGACACTTTCAGACTAGGATCGGTCACAGTTAGACATTTGGCCAACGACACCAACGGCGTACGATGATACCCACAATTGAGACTCGTCTATTCCGTTCAGAACCCCACCAACGCCCTTATTTCAATTAGTCACGGTGTTTTTCTCGAAAAATGGCGCAAGGCCACTTATCGTTTCAATCTGTTGCTGTGGCCGTTCTTCAACATCAGCTCTTCTCCACTCTCCCAAAACTATATCAACAATACCAAGACCTGCCATCCTTCATTGCTTTTGCACCACTCCTCGCAGTTCGTCTCTCAAGTATTCAGATCCATCTTTGAGTCAACATTTCTACTGCAAATTCAGCAGCATATTTTCCATGCGCTACAGCTTCAGGAGAATTTTTTCGCCAGATACTTTCCCAAAAAGCAAGTAACGTTCTAATCCTTTCATTCTTCATCACACACGCAAGCTCCTGTGGAAACGAGGCCAGGGGAGATTTGTCAGTAAACCCACTTGGGGTTGTAGTGACGATGGAAGCTTAGTCCGTACTAGGAACACGCGAAGTAGTGGGTTTCGTTGACTTCTTCGATTCCTCTTGTGTCCTTTCCTTTAGCTTCATTTCCGCGTTGAAGCTGACAAAATCAAAAGCCTTTAGAACCCGACGGGACAAAGGCGGGAGTGGCAGATACCACTCCACGATTTGCTCGCATAGCCAACGGAGAATCTTGATCAATTGGAGCTTTGAGTACCTTTCCACTCGCAATGGGGTCACCAAACAGATTGAGCTAGAAACATAAGCATCCCATTTAGTCCAGGACCTAAGGCCTAAATACTCACATCTTCGTCTATCATCGACCCTAGCATTCCTGCCCGTTTCGCCGCGGACGTGGAGCTTCAGGCGAGTCAGATCTCTCAATCGAGTCACCAAAAACTTTGGAATCATCCATCATCTCATTGGCCATTGATACTCCAAGCGGAACTAACTAGGGCACGGTAACTCTTCGGCGTTTCAGCTTCCTGGTGCAGGTCATATTTCGGTGGACGGGAGTCTGGAGTAGACGGGAGTGCAGTGGATATGAAGCTTTGTCATGCAATTGATCTGTACACGATCAAATTCGTTTACAGTTGTTTGTCTTTTATACCACGGTCCATCCTTACTTACCTCCATGTCCAACAACACTCGAACTGCTTTCCGCCGCCCAAACACATCTGCTCCTAGCGATGGTTCTCGAACCCTCACAATCACCACAGCCCCTCCAAGCGAAGATGAAGGTGGTTCATCCAACGAGCCCAGCGCCAGCGGAACGCTAAAGCTCCGCGGCTCCACAAGGAAACCACGCCAGAGGGTTTTATGGAGAGATGATGTTGTGGATAATGAAGGTGCTGGGAAGAAGTCTTCGAAAAGTATGTTTATTATCCAGCTCTCATAGGGGATTTCTGATCTTTAATTCCGACAGTTTGTTGTATCTATCATAAACCGAAGGCTTTCGATGAATCTTCAGATGAAGATGATAGTTCCGACGAGGATTCGGATTCCTCTCATCGTGCACACGAGCATGAGCATAGGCATACACACGAACATCGAGCGCAGGCGGGCAGTGTTCATCACGCGCACGACACTGGTGCTACGATTGAACATATCGAACATGCAGATCCTTCCAAGAATGCGTATGAGCTGGCGCCGCAGAAAGGAAAACACAAAGCGAGCTGAGGCCTAGGACTCGAGAGTTTTTGAACATTTAAAACTATTATGTGCGTATGTTTCTACCCGGTTGTTGTGTATGTCTCTAATTTGGAACATAGATACCGATGTAATTATATATGAATTCGAAAGATGTGTATTACCCAGCCGGCTTCCAGCGTCCATATCGTCATCCCTCGTCAAGAACACAATTATAATGCCACCAAGATTTCGCTTGGCTCTCTTTTGTTCTCGTCTCCTCTTCTCCGTTCCTCTTATCTTGTTTTGTATGAACAATATGGGTCGCAAAGGAGTGCCTTGCGCATGAACAGAGTCGGACTCCAACGATCTCGCACTAATTGTATTCGATCGCGTTCTCCCGATTACGAATTGCCTTTGTGTGCCGCTGGCGTGCATGTATCTGACTATCTTACAACAGCTTGCTTGCCCAAAATCATATTCCTTTCGCTCTGGTGTAATGGGACTGCGTGGAGATACAATTTCGAAGTTCGTTAGAATTAATCATGTCAGAGATCCAGCCCTCACATGCACGCCTAGCACAGAAGCTTTTCAAACGGTCACATACACTGATGCCGTCGAAAGTGCCATGCATATGAACCCTGTCTTAGAGTTCGAAGAAAGGATATTACGGGCACTGCTCTTGTGATTGTCCCAGTTAGAGTTCAAGACCTTACTTAGACGACTACTCTGCAACGGACAACGCCTGCGCTCTGTCGTGTCAAGCTCAAGGTTAGTCAAAGCATTAAGCCAAGAGGAGAACGATGATTTCCACGAGGTTGGTGGCGTTGAGCCGCAATGAGGTTATCTTGTGTCAATCCGCGGAATATACCCAGGTCTGGATAAGATGATCGAAGCCCGAGGCTCAAATGGTGACGATACTGCTAGTAGAGCCAAGGCTCGTATGGCCCACCGCGTTTGTGTCCGAGGAGTGCCCACGATTCACGTGTCCGTGGCCATGATTGGAGATTAGAGTCTCAGGCAAGTCTCCGCTACTCGAACCTCATTTTCCGGGCATGACAAGGCTCATTGAACCAAAAAAAACAATTTGTCTGAGCTGACCCCATGTGCACAATAGCGCTAAAGAGTCATTGAGGGGAGCATGTTCATGCAGGTGGACCAATTTAGAAGAAGGGGAGTTAAAATCTATGGGATAACATATAAGCATCCGGGAAATACGTGTTTTAGTACAGGAGATACACGGACCCACAAAGGCATTACCCAGAGAAAAAGATGGACTGATGAAGCCAAAACTTGCTTCGTCGAGTCACTTGATGACTGGGGGATACAAAGCCTGGCTAGCCGTCTTGTAGCGCCTGAAGAAAAATCGTTTGTAAGGTTACGGGATATATTCACCAGGGGAACTGAAATTGATTCGGGGACTTCTTTCGCTTCTGGAGGAAATACAAGAGGATACCAATAAGCACTGTGATGCCTTCACCCAGCTGGTAACCTCAATGTCTGTGGAGTACCTAGGTATGATGGAATGGTATATCTCGCGGGAGTTCAGGTTGTGCCATTTCCGCAGGTTGCCAGCAGTGGAGGATGAGTGTCGCGCGTTGCTGGGTTGCGAAGGTCAGGGGGTGTTCGCACCGGATTTGCTGGTTGTTCGCCAGGGCTTGTACAACCTGCTCCGTAGGTCGCTGTTCGATCGTCGGGTTCTCACCTTGACAGCGAAGATTACATTTGATGTACTAAGTATCTTCTCTGGAAAGGAGCCTTATATACCTGAGCCGCACCTGTATGTTACATAGTTCGCAGTGAATTCTATTTTTCTCGAAGTTGAATATGCGCATCACTGTATGATACTCGTGCACGCAGTTGGCTCGGTGCACTGGGGTGATTGAGTCCATCCTGCCACTGCGCGGGCCCTGGTTGTTCCTCACTGATGATGGGACCGCGCCGGTTCTTTCTTCCTTCCTTCCTTCCTTCCTTCCTTCCTTCCTCCCTTCCTCATACATAGCCACATATATATCAGGTACGTATATTATCTAATCCAATTGCTCTTGTCCTTTGACCACCACATCGTCGCAGTTCCACTCGCTCTGAGTGTCAATGGTCTTGTTTTCATCAACATACTGAGTGAGTCCCACAGTTTGTAAGCACATATCTTCAACCACTGACATCTTCATGTGGACTATAATAGAAATACAAGAGGGAAGAATGCACTACAAAACTGTTGTCAGACAAATGTAATCCGGTATACAAGCACTGTACAGACCCCAATTAATGGTATCAGGATACCCAGCCACTGTATCATGGACACACAGAAGACCTGTAATCTATTCTCCGGACCAGTGAATAGTACAAACCCACTTGCAGCATATAACAGCTGCATAAGATATGAAATTGGAACCGAATGGTAAGGAAATGAATAACTACCTGGAGAACACCAAAAATGAAACCTGACTCTATCCAAAGGAGTAACACTTGTTGGGCTTTGGTAATTTTAAAGCCCCTTTTTCGCAGGTCCCGCCTATGCAACCTAATGATGCTTGAGAGATGCTTGCTACTGGACATTATGACAACTCACCAAGCTTTCAGGCCAATGAGAAATGTGGCACTAACATTAACGAGAAAACTAACGGCTACTCCCATTGTGTCATTGGAATTAAACACAACATTTGCCAAGACCTGATACTGGTCAAGACTCAGTACAGAAGTCTCTATCAAGTGATCGAGAAGATTGAAAAGGACCGAAGGTAACACTTCGATTGTGATTGTGAAAATTTGCATCCCTTGACATAAGTTGTTCGAAGACCTTTGAATCCAAGGAAAGAACACACTGACCAAAATTGAGGGCTGTCAGGATGATAAGGATGGTTTGGACATATCTGTTGAAAGGCCATATTGTCCATGCTCTCCATACAACAAGAGAATCTCCAAGAAGAAGTGTTACGGGGAGTGTCATCTTGTTAATGACTACCCAAAAGTTTAAGATAGAAACACCATTCCCATCTGGGATGGGAAGATTTAGCCTGTCCCTCAAATCGTTCAATGCAACTGCGACATTGAACAACTGAGATTCTGTGTTTGCCAAAAGGTACAGCAGTAGCAGAATTTCTGATAGGCAGTTGACGATAATGCACATCGAACTGGATTTGCCCTTGGTGTTGTGCCTTGAGTCTTTCCTAGATAAAAGTATTGTTGGATTAGCAACCCCTTTACAAAGTAGATTAAGTGCTTGAATACTTCCAGAACTAATATAATGGTAAAACCAATGAAAAAAATACACATGCCTCGAATGGCATTAGCGTTATTCGATCCAAAAAATATTTGGATAGAGTTTACCGTACGCTACTGCAGCAATAATGTTGGAAGGCAGTACATTCAGTGTGCCTGAGACCTGAGGCAGAATGTCTTGTCCCATAATTGTGGAGAATTGTGGTCGTTGATGAGCTGGGGAAATTGTTGGGAAATTGGGGAATAGCACATGCCACACAAAGCGGCTATATAGTATGTAAATCTTGCCGCTGGCGGACTCCCGTGGTTCAGGCGAGTGGAGCTCAAGTGGTGCGATAATTTCGGTTACCTGAATAGGCCTTATTGAAGTCTATTGAAGTACTTTCAGTGTCAAAAATCTTGAAGTCAGGATCGGGGTTCAAATCATGTTGATCATGGTTCTTGCATGGTTCTCACCGCCGCCGGAAAGTACTCAGAAAGTGCTGCAATAAGATAAGATAATCTTGAGATAATCCTTTATAGTTTATCATAGAATTTCAGTAACACTGAGCAGGAAAGAGACTCACCACGTGAAAGGGTGCAAAACTTTCTCTACATCCAAAGAACGGACCGATTTTGTTCAACTAGTGTATGATCTCAACCCATTAACACTTCAATCGTATCTGCGACTCCGCAAGTGGACGGCAGGCTGCCTGTGAGTCGTAGTTATCATACGACCGAAGAAAAAAACACCGAAACTACCTATCAAAAGATGATGGGTTTGTCACATCGCAATCGAGGAGTTTAGGACACAGAATAATATTCTCTGCACAACACGTGTGTATATCTAGGAAGAACGATACCATTTATCGAGAGCTAGCTCACCCAAGCATACCAGTTCCAATGTTTCTATTTCGGAAACTCACAACATCAAGATCTCACCTGTCCATCTCCCTCGCACAGCACGAAAACTTTCGTGGGATGAAGTGAGGCGAACTAGTCCGAAGCATAGCTATCGTTAGCATTCGTTGTACGAGGAGTACGACAGTACAGTGCATTCAGACTATAAGATCCCAGTGCGTCCCTGAGCGAAGGTAAAAAAAAGCGTAACCAACAAAGATTAGGGCCCAAAATATCATACCTCCCGCCGCAAGTCTAAGTCATTCAATCCTCAGTCCTTCGATGGCTCGCGCCCAGCGCATAGCATTCAAGCACACCACAACCATCTTCCAGCAGGCATCAACAAATACGCAAATCCTACCACACCAATCAAATAGGCAGAAACAACCCTCCCTTTCCTTCCTTCGCTCTCCCCCGTCCGCAAATCTTCAGCAAATTCCGGAAATCCCATAATATTGCAAAATACATGAGCGGTAATGGGCACGAAAATAGAGTGACCAGTTTGAAGGAACAGATATGCGCAATGCGCGCCGAATAGTGTCGTATATGCCATTTGGAATACTACACATAAAGATGAGTTGAGTGGAACGGTGCACAAAAACACAGTATATGAAGCTCACCAGAACTCAGAATGGCACGCTTCAACGCTGCCTGCGTCCGTCCAAACCTATTGTACGTCTCCCACGCATGATGCAGATGTGCCAGTCCAAAATTAAGCGGCGTGGTAAAAACAAGGCTTGCCTTCGACGAGGCGAGCTTCGGAGAAAGCTGGTACACTGAAAGCACGCAAGCCCGAAAGACAATCTCCTCAGTTATAGGAGCAACCACATAGTTTCTTAACCCTGCCCAATTAAAGAACAACGTGCGCGTCCGTGCTGCTAGAGAGTCATATCTCGATGAAGAGGAAAGAAATGATGCGTAGAGTGGGCCCAGGAACAGAAGTGGTGTGACAAGATGCGGAGCAAGGGTACAGTATATAGATGACAGCGAGCTTGGAAGAAAAGGCCAGAGTCCCAACCCAGCCAGAGCTACTGGAACGGACTGGTGAATCCAACATATTATACCGACACATAATACTGTTGCAATCGAAACAGCAGTGATTCTGGATTTGATGACGTCTGGGTCATCTCTCCAGCGTTCATTATGTGCTCTCATCCGTTCTCGAGGTTTGTCTGCGGGACCTGCCTTTGTGGGCTGAGTAGTAAACACCAGCCGAGTCGTTTTCAAGACGTATATTGATCCAACGTAAATGCTGGCGAATGCAACTCCGAGAAGATGGGCTGTGTGTGGTGACAGGGTGGTCGACATGAGTGGTTGTGGTGGTACGAGAAAGACCATGATGAAAGACTTAAAAGAGACAATAAAGAATATAAGCGCCTGCATCGAAGCGCCCGTGTTATTGACAATACGACTGTTCCTAATTGAGACTGTGCTGGTTATCATCCTCCTCCTCCTCGACAATACAAGCCCTTGTATAGGTTCATGGAAATACAAAATATACATTTTCCTAGTAACTTGTCCACTGCATACAACTCTGAAGCCTCGAGGTAGCACCGCCCACCTTACCACGCTCTGTGTCAATCGTACTTTCCCTTCCCGTCAGCAAAGTTATTGCCAACTTTCTTCATGAGAAATTCTCCGTAAACAGTTGGTTTGTATTCTTTGCTCTTCACTTTGATCTCTCCTGCCTGAACATCACCCCCAGCCAGCTTGTCCTTGTTTTCCCTCTCTTGAGTTCGAAGGGCGGCGGCGAGAGGCTTGACTAGCGCATTGAAGTTTGGTTCGAAGAAGAATGGATTCTGAAGAGGATTTAAATTAAATCAGTTGGTCATTTGAAACTCGCTTAAGGTGCAGTAGATCCAATGGAAGTTGAAGGCACTCACGAAACACTATACAAGTGGCGAGTAAGCTTTCGTTATAAACAGAGACAAGGGAAACCTTACCGGTAATTACTACCTCTATGAACGACGCGATGGAGAGTTGACTTGTACAGACCCCCAGACCAGATCTCCCCTTTCAAAAATCATCAAGACAAGAGGTAAGCTACACTACTAGAAAAAACGTACACACTAGTCGCATCAGAACATAATCAGATCTAGTAAAACTCCAACACGACGCTAAAGCTCAAACCGACTCACTTTCTCCAATATTACAAACTACGCATCCGGATATGGGATCAGCAGTTATCCAGACGCCTTCTTCATCACCTTGCTCTGCAGGTAATCCAGAAAGATCTGGATCGATATCAGAACGTGAGCGTCGGAGGAAGACTTGTAAAGCGTTGGGTGTTGGGTCGGCGTAGAGGAATCTTTGTATGTATTAGAGTGGCGGAGAGAGAGCCACGAAGAAACAAGGACGTACGTCAAGCACCCATAATCTCTGCGTTCACCGGTGTCAACACGGATTATGAGCAAGGAGACACGATACTTACTTGTGAGCACCACACGAGAACCCGTCATGATCATTAGGCAAAGGAGGATATCCTAAGTAAGAAGCCCAGTCAACCAGTAGTCCACGATCAGACCCAAAACCACAACTACAAGACCTATTGCCCTCATAACCCAAAAGCTATTGTCAACTTGACCACGAAGGTCTTTCCATTCGTCTGCAGACATTCCTAGTCCAGATGCCATTCTACAAAACCGAATCGAAAACATAAGCATTTCAGTAACACATAGGCCTGGCGATTGAGGGACGCACGCTTCCATAACCACAAGACCTAGCATCTTCATCTTTTCCACCCAAGCCTCGTACTTTTCCCTGAACTGAGGGACTTGAGGCCATTGATTCTCTCCCCATAACGGTTTGGTCTTGTCTGGATTGTCAACTGGACGATAGAAATCGATTCCTTCATGATTATCAGCTTTCCCATTTGTTACATTCTCCTTTAACCTGTATTCATGAACAACTACGTGAAACTTGCTGGGATCGCGATGGCTCACCTGGCATAACCTGCGAAATGAAACGAAACAAGATTTTTGAGCAATTGTGTAACTTACATCGAATCAATCACAACAGGCTCACTCACCCCTCGCAGAATCCTGATTACTTAGTGCGAGTTTATCCTTCTCCTCCTGCGGCAGGCCAAAAAAGATCCTAGCCAACTCGGTCAACTCTTCCGGTTCACTCGGATCTGACATAGCAGAGATATCGAGATAGAAAAACCCGAAATCGCGACACGCTGCATGGAGAGCTGAGGATACTGCTGTTCTTGCAGTTTCGATTTCGACTTGGGATTGAGCGGCAGAAGGTTGAGTGAGATATGGGGCGATGTTGATGATTGGGAGGGAGAGTGAGCTTGCTGGTGAAGACAAAGGATTTGGCTTTGGAAGGGAACTTGAACTGGAGACCATCGTTGTGTATGAAGAAGCTCAATGTAATAGATAAGGTCAAATCCATAAATGGAAATTGATAAGATCTCTCGGACTGCAATTACTCGAACATAGGAAAATAAAAAATTCATAGTTATTATAATAAGTAACGGAATGCAAAAATGCTAAGGCGGAGGAGAATCCTGAGTCTGAGTATAAATCGTACGTCCAGAAGGATTTCCTGGCCCCTGCAAAAACCCAGTCGCAGAACCACCACCACTAGCTGCCGGCCCTGTGTACGCTCTACGAAATGAAGATGGTTGTATCTGTGGCTGAGAAGGCTGGTTCGTCGACGCAGAAGCAGAAGCAGAAGATTCCGAATTCTGAGTTGGAGCTGGACTAGTCGTATCATTCGGCGAGGCCGAAGCAGACGCAGACGCAGATGTCGTGATAGTTATAGCATCGCGTCGTTGCTCTGGCGCAGCAGCAGCAGCAGTATGCGATTCTGCTGTCGCACTCGTAGTGGCAGTCGCAGAATGGCGTAAAGAATCCACAGTTATCGGTTCCGTCCAATGCGTCCATGGTCTCGCATCGAGAACGTTACTAGACCCTGATCCCTGTGCACCATCCCACGTCATAAGCTGACCGCCGCCAGGTCTGTTATTACTCGTGCTGGTACTGCTAGAGCTTGCGAATGCACTATGCGAATGCGTATGCGCTCCATTCACCTGCAGATGTTCACTATTGCCATTTCCATTGGCGACCCTAAAACTGGACGTGGTGCTGTTATCATACTTGAATTCGCGTGGCGGCAGCAGAACCCCATTATTTCCGTTCCCGTTTACAGCTTGTTTTGGCGGCTTTGGCTTAGAAGAGGAGGAGCTGCTTGCTTTTAGGGGTAATGGCACAGAGGCGGATTTCGACAAGAGTTTTGCCTGTGGAGAAGGAACGTCGGAAAAGGGGTCTTTTAGTGCTGCTTCTCGCAATTCAAGAGCATCGGAGAGAGACATGGGATAGGGTATGATGTCTGTAATTTTGAGGCGCGTCAATAACTGAGCGGAAAGTACAAGCGGATTAGGATACCTTTGAGAAACATAAACTCTTGGTATTGTCGCGTGGTGTCGGCTTGAGAAAAACGAAGGTTAGAGAGATTTGACATGTAGAAGTAAACACACACCCATGTCGCGGTAATTAATCGCGTTTCTTCTAGCCGTAGTAGCTTGCCTGTGACCGCCTTGGACAAGACGCTTGATAAATTCTTCCTGAGATATACCTCAGGCCTCGATAAGTGATTCAAGATACATGAACTGCCTACCGTAGCAACAGACAGAACGAATAAACCTTCTTTTGATAATGAAAGACTGCCAGTCACTCCTGGATAGATCATTAGAGAGCTGAAAATGAACAAACAGGGAACCCAACCATCTGCTTGTAGGATATTTTCGATTTTGACTGCAGGCATAATCGTCGTTCCTGGTACACGGCGGTGATGTTTTGAGCCACCAGAACTATCGAGAGAATCATCCTCGGGTTCCGACGCAGACGCCAATTCGTCAATTTCCTCTTCCTCGTCTTCAATGATCTCGTCTTCTACATCCAAACCGTTCTTTTGGCTGAGATTCCAGGGTGGATTATTCTGATTCATTGTGGGCGTAGAGTCTACTATCAGCGTTGCGGGTCCGGAGGAAATAGACATAGCGAAGGGGGACAATGGGATTTTCAATGCTTATGTGTAGAGTTACAACTTGACAGAGAAAGAGAGAAAGCCGGAGGAAAGGAAATAAAAAATCAACACAACAACAAGGAACGAGCAAGCGGCAGGAGTCCAAACACTGTTCAATAAGTTTTCTCGTCGGAACTATCATGTCCAAATTCGCTCCTCATCACCGTGGCACCAATAATCCACGGGCGACATCTAGTACAGTTTGCCAGAAATGCCTTGGAACAGGTATGTACATAGGTTTCCATGTCTTTCTAAATCTCAACTAATTATCCAACGTACAGGCCATTTTACCTACCAATGCAAAGGGACAACTAAATACCTCTCCAGGCCATCGAGAACACAGCAACTGGAGAACCCTCGTGTTTTAGCCAAACTCAAAGCCAGCGGGCAGCCATCGGTAGAAGTTCCTGAAGAATTCAAAAAACCGTGCGTGAATCTGTTATTCAACGCCGTGGAATTTGTTCGTTTACACGTTTTATTAGAAGCGGAACGGCGAATCGTTTATTAGAAGCAAAAGAAAAGGAACGAGCAGAGTCGAGTAAGAAGAGAAATCGACAGTACGTTGTTGTATATCTCTTACCAGTCAAGCTACGCTAAATCTGTTTACAGTTCATCGCATTCTTCGTCCGGCGACTCCAATAGTGATAGCGATTCGGACAGCGACAGTAGTTCGTCTCACTCTGACTCAAGTTCAGACTCTGATTCGGATAGCAATGCTAGTCGCTCCCGAACTTACAAGCGACGAAGAAGGAGCACCAGCAAGGATAAGGACAAGGACAGAAAACGGTCCGCATCTGCGGATTCACGATGATGATTTCTATGTGTACAGTCTTGATTATGGATTCGGGTATGGGGTATGGATGATGGATGAACGTGCAAGAAGATATTATAGTGCTGTAACACGGAATAGATCGAGAGCATGACGCATTAGCGACATAGATTTTCGAAACCGCTAGCGACCTTCGAGTTCATGATCAGTGCAACAATTAGTCTGAGAAACGGTCAGAGTTGTATGTTGTAAGGAAAAGCATAGCATGACGTACCCATACAATCCCAACACTTCGGCGAAAATCAGGATGAGCACCATCGACACAAACACTTTGGATTCTTGGAAGTAGGCTCGTACACACTGCAAAGTAGCTTCAGGAAACATTCCAAAAGAAAGAAATCGTAGTAAACATACCGCGTCGCCAACGATGCCAATAGCATACCCAGCAGTAAGCCCCGTAAACCCACAAGCCAATCCAGCTCCTAGGTGTACGAAGCCAGCAAATAGAGGGTAGCCTTCCGGTGTTACTATATGAACCGGAAATACCTAAGTACAAGTGGCGGGTGGGTTAAAGTACGACGGATACATACATGAGCCGGAAATTAGCACAGAAACGACGAGCCCATACACCGCAATTATACCAGACATAACGACTGGTATAAGTGACTTGAAATACAGCTTTAGTTGACGTATAACACAAACAGAGGTAACGCACTTTCATGATTAATTCAGGCTTGAATGTTCCAAGACCTGCGATACCGATTCCTGCTTTGGCTGTACCAAAGGCAGCTCCAACCGCTGGATAGGTATTCCTAGTGAGTTCCAAGGTACACTGAGACAATTTTATGAAGCATCGTACTGCTGAGAATCATCTGTATGACGAGTCAGTTAAGGTATCTGGCTTTCAGCTCTTACAGGCTTACTGCAGAAGCTACGCCTGCAAAGCCGAAAAACGGCGCATATGGTGGGCAGACAGACATAGTAGTTAGAAAGAGCAACGGTACGATGAGGAACGGCAGGCAGTTCGGAGTTTGAACCGGGCGTCTTTATTTTTTTCTTTACATGATTCCTCGACTAATAGCAAGAGTAGCTCTTCGCTCTTTCAGCTCTTCAGCTCCAGCGTACAAACACATATCCCACATTGGCGGAAAACCAATAACATTACCTCCAAATGTCTCTTTTTCTCCTTCTTCCTCTGCCCTCACTGTCTCTGGTCCTCTCGGAACAACTTCCGTCCCTCTTCACCCGTTCGTTCGCATAAAATTCCCGGTCGAAAATATTCTAGAAGTGTCTGTCGAAGACGCAGAAATAAAAGTCCAGCGTCAAATGTGGGGAACAACGCGTACTCATATTTTCAACGCCATTGTCGGAATGACAGAGGGATTCAAAGTTCCGCTGTATCTCGTTGGCGTAGGATATAGGGCTCAGCTGGAAGAAGATCCTAGAGGGACTCTGGACGGTGGAAATGGCAAAAGATTGACTATGAAGCTGGGCTATTCGCATTCAGTGCATGTGCCTATACCGCCTCATATCACTTGCGAGGTTCCATTACCAACCAAGATTGTAGTTTCGTGTACGGATAAACATCTGTTGGGTTTATTTGCGGCAAAGGTTAGAGGGTATCGAAAGCCGGAGCCGTACAAGGGCAAGGTAGGTACTTTTCGTTGCGTTTTTGATGAAAACTCACAGCGTTGTAGGGGATATTCGTTGGAGACGAGAAAATTAGAATAAAGAGTGTCAAGAAGAAGTAATTGAACGAGTTAATGTATACGATTTTGACGCGTCGTGTGGTCCTACGCATCCCAAAGTACAATCCACAAACCAAGTCAAGGCTTCAGTTAAACTTCTTACACTTGAAGCCTGTTACGTTCGTGGAAGAGAAATCTGGTTCGTGTTCTCTGCCACTGGGTCTCGTTTTGAGGTTCAGTGGGTTGACAGAAAGCTGAACTGTTTAGTCCTGCGTAGAGTTGAGTACGAAGCTTCTTCTGCTAGAGGATTTTTTTCCCCTTTGTACTCGTAGTGTTGGGACATACATTTTGCGCTTGAATTACAATGATGTTATACTGTGACTGCTCAGCCCTTCGAGGTGCTCGTAGTTTTTCTTGAGATTTGGCAACAGAGGATGGGTATATAGCACACCTACCGCCGGTTTATAACAACGGGCGTATGGTCTAGAGGTATGATACTTGCTTTGGGTTGTTTGGCCATTGCAAGGGGTCTCCGGTTCGAATCCGGATTCGCCCCAATTTTTCTTCAGCTGAACTTTTTTTATATCCTTCTTTCTCTCGTCTCGTATCGCTACCCCAGTCGATCGTGCTCTGTAATTACTGATTTTTGGAAGAAAATGAGACAGTAGAATGTGTTGGATCCAAAAAAAAAAATATCAACCCTCATCCTGAGATTCCTACTGATTCCTACACCCTTGAACTGTTAGAGTAAATGTAATTATACGTAGTTGTTGCTCGGGCATTCCGCCACTTATGTACATAGTTTACTTATAAGTATACTCTGTAGGTAGAGTAAATACTATTCGCTCTTGTCCTTTCAATACCCCCACGTCGTTGCGATTCTGCTCACTGTCGTGAGTGTCGACCGTCCCGCATGCCTCAACGACTGTAAAGTATATAGAGGCCATCCTCCACGGTGATATCTGGATCAAATGAGGAGCCATCCTACATGGATTTATCCGAGCTGTAAACTTGAACTGGGCGAGTGAGAAAGTGATTCAACCTGGACTAAACAGTATTAAGGGAAGCTCCTTGCTGCAGCAGCCTAGGGGGTGCGAAGATTAAGTCCGACTGGACGATGTAGTTTTCTGAGCCACTCGGTTGCGTGCTCACACGGATAATGATGAGGTTGAATGCAATCGAAAGAATTTGGAGTTCCTGTTAATTTTTATTATCAGTCCAGACCGTCCGAAAAACATATCCTCCGTGTGCCTACCACATTTGAGAGCATATAGAAGATGTCATTGCCCACTGCGAATGTAACGAAGGTGATGAAAGCCACAGTCGTGTACATCAGACCCGACTCGATGATAATTCGAGTGACCCTTTGGAGCCTCGTCTTTCTGCGGACACTGCGTCCAGAGAGGCCTGGGGAATCCTGCACACTGTCCATCGTTATCTGACTTTGAATCCATAGAGACTACTCTCTCTGTCTACACGCCAGATGCGATATACAATGAAACCTTGGATGAACGCCAGTAAGCGTTTGCTAATAAATAATGCATGGATTTACCAGTGGTAATGATATTAATGGCTAGCGAAATAGTCCATGCGGCACTAATAGCGGCTTGGGGGTCCGATGCTGCCTCAGTGAGCAGTACTGGAGGTTTCCCTCTGGCGCTTGCTTCCAGGAAGATGATGAATAACACCATCGCGACCTCCCCGAGCCATAATAAGAAAGGAAAGGCTACCACAGTGATACTGCGGTTCAATACAATCCAGCATCGGTATATCTGGAGGCGAGTGAGATTTGAGGTAAAGTCAGCTGTGGCTATCAATTGCCCACCAAAATGGCGTCACTGATAAGCTTGCCGAAAGCAATGTTACATGTCTAGATACACATACGAATACGATGGTCAAAATGAGTTCGATACGGACAAGGGTACAAGAGGTCAATGTAAGCACTCACCCCCAAGATATTGGGCATGTGGGACAATCCAACGAACTCTGTTGTTGGACCACCTGGGCCGGTGAAAAATATAAACGCCTGTATGGGACGCACCACTAGCAATACAGTGTTGAATGTGCACAATATCAAAAGAACAAGGGCCATTGCGAGCATTAACCAGTTGATTGACGATGCAGGCTTAAGCTTAGCGCCTTTTGCATTGGACTCCCAAAGAAGATAGCGCAAGCAGTAGGCAGAGGTGATTAGGTACATGCCCCAGAACACGCTAGAGAGAAACACGGTTAACAGTTCAACCTCGCTGATCCCAATTGGCATTGGGGATACTTGTTGATGATGGCGGGACGAGTTGACGATCCTGTGAGTCTGAGTGTTTTTAAACGTTGGCGAAAACCGTCACAAACCTCCAGACGTCAAACTTATTTCCCCGTTGCGTCTGTAATCAATCATTTGGAAAAGCAGATGATTTAGATTGTGATTCCTCATTCAACAGGAATACCTCCACGTTCCAGAATCAAGATGTCCAAAAACCAGGATGTATCCCGCCGCGAAGAAAACGAGGTTCTGGTTTAGCCCAAGAACGTCATCAGAATGGTGATTACTATACACTGGTGTCGGCGTCATTCAGGAAGAAAATTGAATGTAGACTAGTGTAGACCCAAAGGGCGGGTTTGACGTTGTTATCGAGTTTAATCTGTTCCTTCGCAGCAGCCATTGCAACCTGGAAGAGGGGCATGAGCACTTCGTCTCACGATTTATTCATCATTGTACCTTGCAACGGCCTAGTATGCATTAGTTTAATGAATCAATAATCAAGTATCAGCGCCAACTAGTTTATTCTGATTTGACAGTCTGGAAGGCAGATCCTGGCTGATCTAATTGAACCAAGCAATGAAAAGAATGAGTGCGAGGGAACTTATACACTGTACATGCGCTGGGTGAAAATTTCACTTGATCCATTTTGACCTTAGTAACTACAAAATGAAAACCGAGCGTTAGATTAGCCCTTGGGCAAAGTTCCTCGGAGGAAGACATCAAGAATTACTGAACCTTGTGAGGGGATTCAAAAGTCGGAAGACTACTTAGTACTTACTATTGAGAAGACTGGAGTCAAGAGTAACTTCGAGAGGCGACGAAGTCGAGTTTTGAATCAGTCCAAACCTGTAGCAGAGTCAAGGCTCGATTGATTAGCAGTGAAGCAAAGTACTTACCTCTTTGCTTTAACCGTTGTCAATGCTTGAAGGTGAACTCGATTATTCGATTATTTTTTGTTTCTAAGCGCTTATGTGTTGCCAGGCGCTAAAGGCCGCGGTGTGAGCTATCCGTTCGCACAGCGATGTATTATAATTTATCTTCATTGTCTTTACATTCCGACCGTCGAGTTGTGGCCGCCGTAGTCCTAGTGAGAATACTTACTTAGTACTACTATGCATGGTACCCAACTTCCAAGAGTTAAAGTAGACACTCTAAATTAAAATCTTGGCCATAGTCGCCTAGCTATACTTATAATAATACATAGCGTGTGGTATAGGGGTATGATACTAACGCTTTGAGGAAAAATGTCCATTGCAAGGGGTCTTCGGTTTGAATCCGGACTCACCCCGATGTTTATACCTGTGAGATATTGTTTATTTGTTCGTATTGGTTGCTATGAGCTGGAATTTTATTAGTCCTTCGTGGCCTAGGCAGCTAGATATTTCTCAAACTACCAAAAGTAGTATTTATAGTATTTGCTGATTTCAATCTACATCTGTAGCACGATCACATGTGAACCCCCGGTGAGGTTCAGAATCGAATCTGCTCCTTTCATATCCGTTGCACTCCCATCCACCGAAATATGACCCGCACTAGGAAGGGTTACCGTACCCTTAGTTCCGCTTGGAGTATCAATAGCCAACGTAAAGACGGTGTTATATGTCAGCGCCCAATCTGCCCCAAACCATCCCAGGTTAGTTTCGAACCCCCCCTCAGCAGCAGTCAAACCACTCAGCACCGGCGCTACCGACCAAGTTGCACCCTGAGGTGAAGTCACCATTAGGCCTACTCAGGCTAGATAAAATATCAAAGAGAATGTAGGTCCTGTCGCCCATCCATGGCCATGGCTAGTAGCTATGTGGTCAAAATGAATCTATCCAGCGGCCGAACTCGGAACGATATCTAAAGGTAGCGAGTCAGAAAGCTTTCCAAGTCTTGACAGGTTCACACTGACCCTAAAGATCCGTTTGCGGTAAAGCCTTCAAGCCTAGCATCGTGGATTGTACTGAAATATTCGTATACAGCATATAGCCACTCCCCGTTGACACGCCGAATTACGCTGTACGCCGAAATTCAAGCGAAATGTCATCATTTAAAAGACCCCGTGAAACACGTCACATCACTACCTAGGGTACGTTATGTATTAGACACTTTGAAGGTCCACTTCAGGTATCTAGTATGTAGAAACCCATTTGAAGGGAGATACACTATGTTTTAAGAGGCTACATTACTGTGCAAGGATGCATCGTTGACCCACAAACTCAAAATCAATCAAATTGATTTACCTAGATTGATTTAGGCTTGCCAGATCTAAAGTCTATTCAATTAATACTACCTACTACAAAAAGTCCTATACAGGGATATACAAGACAGTATTAAAATAGATGAAGAGAGACGAATGAGGGCAAGCATAATGCGAACCCATATCCGTTTAAAGTAAGAGAATCGAAGCACTGGTTCCCTGGAACGAACCACAGAGAGAAACTAGACGATTAGTGATGAATTAGGCGCCGGGGATCAAAGTGGCCCGGCGCCGGCAGTAAAAGAAAGGCGGGGCGCGTCCTAGCGACATGCCTATAATAAAATTTATTCGGACCGACCTACGGGACGGTCCACCTGTATACAAGTACCCGGTAGGACCCGGGAGGAGAAGAGAAAAGGGGAGATACGGAACGACGCCGCAAACTTGAACCGCGGGACGGACGGACCGCCCGGCGCTTAAAGCGCATCAGAGTCGAACCACTCATCGGGAATGCATCGTTCTTCCCTCCCCTCCGTTACTTATTAAATAAAAGGTGTAGAAAAGGTGTAATATGGGTAGAGGACCCATGAGACAATGATATAGAGCCCTGGGGACAGTGTAGGAACCAGGAGAACACTTATAAGCTCACTTATGGCTTAAAAGGGCAACATGAGATTTATCATCTTGGCTCTTGGCAAGCCAAGAGCGTCTTACCAACCCATGGTACCTTAATTAAGAAAATTTCAAGGACCTAGGAGTATAAAAAGGCAAGGAAATGAAGAGAAAAGCATTCTTTCTTACCCCCACCAGGTGTAGCAGCTCCTTATCAGGCTACTACTAAAAGATTGAATTGATATAAAGACTGGGATTTACAGAGAGAAATTGACAAGCAATTGAACTTGAGTAAAGAGACAGAAAGAGATTCAGTGTGAACTGAGTGCAGAGAAGTTAAGACAAAGACTTAGAAAGGACTTTGAATATTATTTTCAAACCACAGTTAGGCTGCAGTCAGAGCTCTGTCTGAGTTATAGGGACACCCTCTGGTCAGTTGTGACTTGTGTTAATTTGTGATTTTACCAAGGGACTTAGGAATAGTATTTGTTTGACAGCTCAGAGCTTGGGGATCAGCTTAAATAAGTCTGTACTTTGAAAGGGAAGGCACTTAGTGAAATAACACTCAGTGTAGCAAGGAAGCACTTGAATAGATTGAAGTTTAAAATATATATTATTTGGCTGAACTAAAAACCCGAACTGAGTAATAAGTTGTGTGTGTGTTTGGTGTGGTTGTGTAAGCCATTTCTAAGTTCACCCCAGTTTAGACCTCTCACCGTGAAGCAAGTTGCGCGCGCTGTGATAGGCTGTAGGTTTTCAAAAACCGCTCAGAGAAATTCGCATATCCACGACTTACTTCGAACCCGCCAATGAATGGTACTTATAATTGTATCGTTGAGCTTGGAGTTCGAATGGAACTCAAATTCAAACTTGGCTAGAAAACTTCCAGACTCAGTGGTCCAATATCCGTCCAAAATTGCGTCAAACCTTCACTAATTGTTTGAATTTGACTACCGTTATTGGCGAGATTGAACAATACCGCAAGAAAATTTCCGTCTTGAGGAAGCAGAGCTGTCTGCATTGAATGTAAGCGATATGTCTAGTTGGCACCGGAGTCTCATTGTCCCTAAACATACCCGCTGTTTCATTCCAAAGTATTTTATTGTATGCTTCCTTTCGGATGGAAGAAGCGTTGACAGTGCAAGGCCGGTATTTCCTAGTGCCATGGCCAGTTCTGACGCCGCGATCAGAGTCAGGAAACCGATGTGTGTGGGTCAGTATGCGCTCACAATAAAGTGAGTATCATACCTGGTACAAGAGAGCATTTACCGCCGAGTTATGGCCTTGTCTACCCTCTCTACCCCAATCATTATCAAAAGAAGTCAGGAAATTCATCAGCCCAGGCTGCCCAGTATCATCAACTTGACTTTGTAGCCCAAACTTTCTCTACAAAGTCCAAGTCTCCTGTGTAGAGATATACATTATGTGTACCAATTAACTTGAAGGACCAGCAGATATAGGTATCACCGCCTACAGAGGGCGGCGGGCCACAGCACTGTAAAGTGGGGCCTTGAGTCGAAAAGATGACCAACAAGGAGTTTTGTCAAAGTTTTGTGAGGATTGAATATCAAATGTGGAGACTAGCTCAGCGTGAGTAGATATACCCATATCTCCAGGCCAGATGTTCCTGATGTAGATTTTCAGTATATTGCTTCTCAGATGCTTGAAGTATTCGCGTAGAAGTATCCGGATCCGGTGTATGCTCTCAAATCATCGAATTGTGGCATAGACGCTCATAGACGTCGCGTGTAATATTTGAGAATTGTGGCGGGTTCCTCGCCATTGGATACAATGGTCAAGAAGCGGAGTCCACCCCTAGTACATCAAGCTTCAAAGCTTCAGTTCTAGGACAACCGGAGGAGTTACCCAGCGTTCAACGTTTAACGTAGCATCTGGGCTTGAGCGCTTAATTTCAATGCTTTGAACTTCAAATGTTATACGGTATTTCAAATGTTTGTATTTCACGTGTTAAGCTGAAGCCTATATAAGTGGATCTGGCCGCCTTCTTTCAATTTGGCCCTCGACGTCCGACGCCCACTAATCTAACTTTACTAATCCACTAATAACATGTCTATCACCCCCTTTTTCTCAATGAATCGCCTTTCATCGGCCAACGCTGGCACTATGGTCACCACTTGTTATTACGAAAGAGACAACCGCCGTCAAAGAGGAGGTGTTTGGATCTTACTTGTGTTATTGCTCGCAATTCTCGGCATCTCAACATCGTTCTGTCCAAACGTTCTCAGCATCGCTTCTTCCGTCTTTATCTTCATTTTCATTACTGGACTCTTCTTGACGAGATACTGGGAGCGGGACGAAGATTACATTTCGTTGCTTGTTCTCTTTCTCACTTTAGGTACGTTTTCTTTTTTTTCCAGACTCGCTTTTCAAGTCCCAACTAACCTACTATTAGTTCTGGTGCAGGCAGTGGTGGCCTCAACTATAACTCTCTTGAACAACCTGCTTCTTACTTTTCTTGCGTTCAACATTGCTTTCATTTTCATTATATCCGCCTGCGCCGAACGCTTCCGCGAAGATCACGCAAAATACGGATTAATCAAGAGTAAGTATGACAGTATAACAACTTGGTCAGAAAATCTGGATCATGAAATCCACTGGTGTCTATCGCATAAAAGTATCCGGTGTATGCTCTCAAATCATCGAGTTGTGGCATAAACGTCGGGTTCAATGTGATATTTGAGATTGTGACGGGTTCTTCGCCATTGGATACAATAGTCAAGAAGCGGAATCCACCCCTTTGGTCTCCGATGGTTTGAATGAAAGTTTCGTTGGATGTAAGAGTAGGAAGGCGAAGGACGCCATCTCGATCTTCGGCATCGATTATACAGGAATCACCTGACGTTGTAGGAGATATGAATAGTGGGGACTCCGTGAAAGAGAGAGCCATGCCAGAAGATGCCGCAGAGACGATCTGGATATTTTTTATTTTTATTTTTAATTCCCGTTTATTCGCCTCTGCGCAGTAGCGTATGGTAGCGATTACTCTAGCAAATTGTAAACTGTAACAATAGGTGTGTTCTGGGAAGAACATCTGAGTCTGTGTCTGATGATCAGCAGCCAGCAACAATTGGATCCCATGGGGTTCCACGACGGAAGTGCGAGCACTTCCGTCTAGCCTCGAAGGCTTTATTAAGCACTTGTCACGTATATAAGAGGAAGGGTAATGTCCGTGCGTTGGAATGGTATCATATGTAGGTAAGATAATTGAGTTTTTCTTGTGCAAGAGAAAGAGGGTAAGGTAGGAAGAGGGATCAAAAGCGAAATCACCACCTCAGCCTCAACCTGGTAGCCTGCTCCTTCCCATGCCCTTCCCACTCCCAGATTCTTAGCCTCCTGTTCCCCTGAAGGTCCTTCGTATAGCGAGTTGACAGGCGCAAGCCACCACAGTGCAGTGATTGATCTACTGCTACTGGAAGCCATACAACTCATTTTTTCGGGTGACAAGGCCGGGCGGCAGCCAGGGGTGGATGAAGTCCCTGCGGAAGGCCTGAGCTTGTGGCCAATATGAGGATCATGAATATGCTGGATGGAGAAACTTGTGTAGATCCCGTTACAACTGCCATGGGCCAGGGCCCAACGATCTGGATAGATGGTCTGCCTCCTACCTTTTGAACTTGTTATTCCGATCTATTTAGATTCGCGGGTAGACTGATACTCACTTCCTGTCCAAAGTCCAGAACAATGTACGAGCCGTTTCTTGCGATCGTAGCACCATGGGTTGACTTTGAGTTTCCTGGAAGATTATCTGCTCCCGTTACTTGGCCTACAATTGATGGACCGATTCGGAGTAAAGCTTCTTGTAGATGGAGCAAAATTAAAAGCATCCCAGGAACCAACGGGAGCCAGGGCTGTCACCGAAACTGCAAGAAGGACTAGTTTGAACGACATGAGTGTCATCGTAGCATCCGGAGATGCTCCTTCGATGCTTTTAAATCAGTGAGTGAGTGTGGAGTCAGTCAGCAATTATTGTTTTGACTGTCATCCGCCATGAACTCGTGTAGGCCAGCCGAGGTTGGAATGCTGTGACTTTGTCATGAGATGGATAGAGACGTCATCCAGGAAGTAAATTGAATGTAAACTAGTGTAGACCCAATGGGCGGGAAGTTATTATCGAGTTTAATCTGGCCCTTCGCAGCAGCCATTGCAACCTGGAAGAGGGGCATGAGCACTCCGTCTCACGATTTATTCATTATTGTACCTTGCAACGGTCTATAGTATGCATTAGTTTAATAAATCAATAATCAAGTATCAGCGACGACTTGTTTATTCTGATTTGACACTCATCTAATTGAACCAAGCAATGAAAAAAATAAGTGTGTCAGGGAATTTAGACACTGTACATGCGCTGGATGGAATCACTTGATCCATTTTGCCCTCAGTAACTGCAAAATGAAAACCGAGCGCCGTTAGATCAGCCTGTGGCCAAAGGTCAGGCTCGGAGCTCCAAGAGATCAAGACTACAGACTCGGAGTCAAGAGTAACTTCGAGGGAGACTAAGTCGAGTCATGAATTAGTCCAAAAATGTAGCAGAGTTAAGACTCAGTTCATTGGCGGTGAAGCAAAACACTTACCTCTTTGCTTCAAACATTGTCAATGCTTGAAGGTGAACTCGATTATTTGAGCGCTCAATGTGTCACTATTGGGCGCTAAAGAGTGTGCTGGCCCCAGCACTGTACTATCTTCACTGTCTTAATATTCCGATTGTTGAGTTGTGGCCGCTGTAGCCCTAGTAGCTGGAATACTTACCTACTATGCATGGCACCCAACTTCCAAGAGTCAAAGTAGACGTTCTAAATTCAGATCTTGGCGGCGCTTGGCCATGGTAGTCGCCTACTAGCTATATTTGAATATATACTGCAGGGCGTGTGGTATGGGGTAATAATACCAACGCTTTGAGGAAAAATGTCCATTGAAAGGATTTTTCGGTTTGAATCCGGACTCACCCCGACGTTTATACTCAGTGTGAGAGATGTTGTTATTTTTTCGTATTGGTTGCCATGAGCTGGAATTTTCGTGGCCTAGGCAGCTAGATATTTCTCAAACTACCAAGAATATTTATAGTATCCACTGATTTCAATCTACATGTGTAGCACGATTACATGTGAGCCCCCGGTGAGGTTTAGAATCGAATCTGCTCCTTTCATATCCGTTGCACTCCCATCCACCGAAACATGACCTGCACCAGGAAGAGTTACCTTACCCTTAGTTCCGCTTGGAGTATCAATAGCCAACGTAAAGACGGTGTTATCTGTCAACGTCCAATTTGCCCCAAACCATCCCAGGTTAGTTTCAAATCCCCCTCAGCAGCAGTCAAACCACTCAGCACCGGCGCTACCGACCAAGTCGCACCCTGAGGTGAGGTCACCGTTAAGCCTACTAAATAAAATATCAAAGAGAATGTAGGTCCTGTCGCCCATCCATGGCCATGGCTAGTAGCTGTGTGGTCAAAATGATATCCAGCAGCCGAACGATATCTAAAGGTAGCGAGTCAGAATGCGTCCTAAGTCTTGACAGGTTCATGCTGACCCTAGCGATCCATTTGCGGTAAAGCCTTCAAGCATCGTGGACTGTACCGAGATATTCGTATATAGCATATAGCCCCACTCTCGATGAAGCAAGTCTAGTGCGCGTTCCCCTTGACCAGCGATAAAATGAGCTTGAAGCTGTAGATTTTGAATGACCGCTCAATGAATTCGCATATCATAATCTGTTTGAACTTACTTCGAACCCGCCGATGAATGGTATAATCGTATCGTTGAGCTTGGTGTTCGAATTGAACTCAAGTTCAAACTCGACTAGAAATGAACTCACCTCTGGACTGAGCGGTCCAATATCCGTCCAGAATTGTGTCAATCCTTCGCTGATTGCTCGAATTTGACTACCGTTATTGGTGAGATTGAACAATACCGCAAGGGAATTTCCGTCCTGAGGAAGCAGAGTTGTCTGTATTGAATGTAAGCGACACGTCTAGTTGGCACCAGAGAGGCATACCGTCTCATTGTCCCTAAACATACCCGCCGTTTCATTCCAAAGTATTTTATTGTATGCTTCCTTGACGGAAGAAGCGTTGACAGCATATGCTGCTGCGAGGCCGAGATCTCCTAGTGCGATGGCCAGTTCTGACGCTGTGATCAAAGTCTGAGAACCGATATATGTAGGTCAGCGTGCGCTCACAATAAAGTGAGTATCGTACCTGGTACAAGAGAGCATTTGCCGCCGAGTTATGACCTTGTCCACCATCTCTGCCCCAATCATTCTCGAAGGAAGTCGGGACATTCATCAGCCCAGTATCATCGACTTGACTTTGTAAGAAGGACAGAGCCAACGTGTAATTGGCCCAAACTTTCTCTACGAAGTCCAAATCTCCCGTGTAGAGATATACGTTGTGTGTACCGATTAAGGACCAGCAGATATAGGTATCGCTGCCTACAGCATTGATCGGAGGGCCAGAGTATTGCAAAGCTCCAGTTGTGGGGTCTTGAGTTGAAAACATGACCAGCAAGGAATTTTGTGAGGATTGGATATCAAATGTGGAGACGAGCTCAGTGTGAGTAGATATGCCCATATCGCCAGGCCAGACGTTCCTGATGTAACGTTTCAGCATACATATCACTTTCCAGATGCTTGAAGTATCACCTATCTCGCTTCGCGCCATCGACAAGGATGGTACCTTCAACTGGGCCACCCGATACGTTATTTGCCCAACCTGTATGCGAAGGAATTCAGCGAGAGATTCATCAAGCGTTATTAAGTATATCGCACCCCCGCCTATGGGACAGGGCTGTTGCCTAGCCTCATGCGAATCTATTGTATTCATTTGTACAGTATACGCTCCTCCATACCACAACCTGGTTAAAAAATCTGGATCATGAAATCCAGTGGTGTCTATCGCATAAAAGTATCCGGTGTATGCTCTCAAATCATCGAGTTGTGGCATAAACGTCGGGTTCAATGTGATATTTGAGATTGTGACGGGTTCTTCGCCATTGGATACAATAGTCAAGAAGCGGAATCCACCCCTTTGGTCTCCGATGGTTTGAATGAAAGTTTCATTAGATGTAAGAGTAGGGAGGCGAAGGACGCCATCTCGATCTTCGGCATCGATTATACAGGAATCATCTGACGTCGTAGGAGATATGAATAATGGAGATTCGGTAAAAGAGAGAGCCATGGCAGAAGAAGATGTCGCAGAGTCGATCTGGATGGATAGTCTGCCTCCTACCTTTTGAAGTCAGTCTCATCGATTCGGATTCACGAATGCCTGATACTCACTTCCTGTCCAAAATCTAAAACAACGTAAGAGCCGTTTCCTGCGATCGTAGCACCATGGGTTGACTTTGAGTTTCCTAGAAGATTATTCACTCCCGTTACTTGGCCTACAATTGAATGGACCGATTTCGGAGTAAAGCTTCTTGTAGATGGAGCAAAATTAAAAGCATCCCAGGGACCAGCAGGAGCCAGGGCTGTCACCGAAACTGCAAGAAGAAGAACTAGTTTGAAAGTCAACAGTGCCATCGTTAGCATCTGGAGATGCTCCTTCGATGCTTTTAAATCAGTGAGTGAGCGTGGAGTCAGTCAGCATATATTATTGTTTTGACTGTCATCCGCCATGAACTCGTGTAAGGCCAGCTGAGGTTGGAATGCTGTGACTTGGTCATGAGATGGATAGAGAAGGAAGAAAAGAAGACGGGTTTATGACATGGCGGTCCAAGTAGAACTACTTGTTCACAGGCAGGCAACGCGGCAAGTCAGTGGACCGTGACGCGTGCGCCAGTCGTTTCGAAAAGAAATGTCTGGCCCGAGCCTGGGATAGATAAGACTCGAATCACCATCTGTGTGGCTTTTCCTTCACTATTAGAGTATCGGTGGTGTTGATAATCGGAGCCGGTCTGGGCTGTTCTGGGAGGTTCTGAGCATATACTTATTCCTAAGCGCCTTGGCGCCAGCCTTTGCTCTTTACACCACATCTTCTTGTCCATATATTCCTAGCGAGGTCGAAGGATACAAGCATTTCCCTGACATATTCTGACATCTGAACTACACACTTGTACCGCCCGCCACTGTTCGTCGCTCCCGGCGAATCGCTAGCAACTCACTTTTGTCACTTCCTTGGAACAATTTCGTGTTCTCTGGTCTTGGACCATCATATACATATCCTATCCAGGATCTTGCATCACGCGTCATAGCTGCTCGATGACTTAGCTCAAGCAGATCGTCGTTCGGGCCTGCCAATGTACTTTTAGTGCACCTATTCTCCCAAGAATTCGCCTCGTCAAATGCGTTTACCAGAACATCACGGTGAGACGCACAACCATAGGCTTGGTCGGAGCATCGAAGCGCGCCGTCGTTCAACTTCGCTTCAGAATTATGTCTAGTATATTCGGACTTGGAATCTGCAGTTATCGGAGAGGGTAGAAGGTTCTGTTTATCTCCATATTTGGTTTGCGTTGGACGCGAATCATGGAAGGACGAGCTAAAACTGCGGGGTAGTTGAAGGAGGTACTCTAACCATGCGCTAACCTTTTTGTGAGAATTTCCGTTTTGTTCAGTATTCTCAGTGGCGTGCTGGAGCTTTGTACAACAAATAGCCGTGGTTGTACTTGTGAGATTACCTTACCCCACCTCAAAACGACTGTATTCCATGCTGTGAGCGCGATAGGCAATGATTAATGAGGTACATCGAGGTAATCTCCTATAAACGGCGTATCCGAGTCTAAATATCAATACACTAGACTCTCGTATTCTTTCTCAGCTAAGTCCCCATGGCGCACATCTGTGATGCGTTGACGTTAAACAGCCTACAGCGACCCCGTGGCCGGTTTCTTTGGTTCCTTCTTGACTGAAGGCCCATGCGGTTCAAACTCCTTGATGAGTCTGACAGTCTTCTTAATACTGATCGCGAACGGGCCCTTACGATGCATTGATGGCAACTTGTTGCAGGTTGATTTGTGGGTCCCAGCTTGGTACCTCCACATCTAGCGCTAAGTATCTTATTCCCAGTTCTCTGTATAAATCACAGTCGAGGAAGGCCATTTGTAACAAATGAAAAGAGAGATACGGTTTCGTTGGTCATCTACATAGCACACCAACACGCATATAAAGCACTTTATCAAGAGACTATTCACAGAAGGTACAGTTTAGTTTCAACATCGGACATGGGGCTTTGAGGCATAATACTTGTTTTACATGGAATTGAGACGACCAGAGTCCCTCAGAAAATCAACTGAATTATAGTTGAGAGTCTTTAGACTTTGCATTCACATCTTGAACAGCAGCAGCGACCCCTGCGCCAGCTAAACCTCCAAGCCCTGCAGCTGCAATGGAACCAATAGCAGGAAGAATGCCTCCCATTGCGACGGATTGCGCACCAGCGAACAGACTTCCCGCCGCGACGTTTCCGATACCCGCTTGTATGCCTGCTGCAGCACTACCTGGATACGGCTAATAAGTAAAGAGAACGCACACTGATGGTAACAGTCCAAGGTACTCACCTGCGACAACACCTTTACCACCAAAACCAACAATACCCAGAACAGCCGGAGCAACCACTGGAGCTAAAGCAATACCGACGGCGGCACCAGCGACAGCACCTGTTTTTATAGACCGCGCTAGTAAGTACTGTTGCTTCATCGCATGTTACAAGATGCTCACCAATAACTTTAGGAACGGCAGGGTCCATATCCTTCGTGTATGGCTCGATAGCTACAGCAGCTGCAGAGATGTGTTTCCCCACTTCTTGACCAATGGGAGCAAGGACTTCGTTGGCCTGGGCAGCATAGACCGCACCTATAGTGGAAATTATCGAAAAAGCTTGAATTTCCTAGTAGTGTTTGACTCACCCAACTTGACCGCCTCTGCTCCAATGGGACCCATCGCATCACCAGCAGCTTTTGCTCCTTTGGCAATAGTTTCACCAGCCTGAGCGGCAAACGGAGATGCGGCTTCCCCTGCTACTTTGATGTGCTCTGAAATGTGCTTCAAAGCGCCCTGTCCGATTGGCGTTGCTGCTACAATCGCTCCTTCGACGATGGCTTGTCCAGCCTGTGCAGCTTGGGCGGCTAAGGGAGCTGCAGTATTGGAGAAGTCGTTAATGGCTGGCCCGGCCGCGTTGGCTATGGCTTGAGCTGATTGAGAGACTGTTCGGAGAAAGTCGAAGCCTGAGAGGGTTTATAATAAAAGTATACAGTACGGGGAAGAAAGGAGATCTGTACTCACCCATTGTGCTCTTGACGATGATGGGGAGGAAGGAAAGATGTGCGCTAGTGACTATGCTGTCGCTTCACACGTAAAAGTTTATCTTGAGCGTTAATCGAAAACCTTGACAGTATGATCTACGTAAATATTACTTATGTAGGAGCAAACGCACTGGGATTTTCAAGGCTGCTGAAGCTGCGGAACATTATACAAGAGAGTCTAGTCCCAGGAAATCGACAGTGTCTGAGGTTACTGGACTCAGTAACTCAAAGGTCGGTGGGAGTGAAGAGGCAAACAGTACCTGGGCGCTCATATAGCGCTAAACTTCATGATCGCAATCAAAAGTGTTCCGCCTTCCTCCCTTCTGCTTCCGCCCACCTGTGGCATCGGACTGCACACAGTTCCAGCTACTACCACAATCCCAAGCCCAGCAACTGCCGCGGTTTCGATCGTAATGCCTATTACAATGTTTTATAGATCGATTTTGACAATTCTAATTTGAACTCGCAAACCTCAACATTTCTGAACGCTTCCGCCTGGTAAGTAATACATACTCAACTGCACGTATTACGCAGACTGCGCGGATTGCAGAAATGACCCACTACGCTCAGCTACACTCCCACTCCCCACTGTAACCATCATCATCGAAGATCTCGCTGCCTTGGATATCATTTTTAGTCAATAACGCCTCTATTGAGCATTCTCTGGGTATCAAAAATGCTCTCAGAGTCTTATCGCATCACGTCCGAACAAAAAGCTCTCGACAAACCCCATGGTTCATTTGTAGGATGTACTTTGATCTACTACATGCACCCATAGCACCGCTCGTCAATCGATCTTTTCTTTAGAGGTTATAGCCACAATTTCAGGTTCCTGCAAGGCAGTGAAGGCACCCGGTATCATATAACAATCATGAGCAGTATGGGATACCTGGCGTACTTAGGCATTACTTCTCCCTTTATTATAAAGGCCCTTTAATAAGCCCTTCTTTCCTTTCTTGGGCCTACGCAGACTGGTTTTTCTTCTCGGAACTCCAGACTCAACTGGAACATTACCAACAAACGTTTATCTTATTGCACTCATTTCAGCTTCACGCTCATCCGGAAAAAAATCAATACAAGACTGGCTTTCTTCGGTAACTCTAGTCACAGATCGCCAACCACTAAATAATCATCCTTCACCCACACCAGAATCGTATTTTCCCTTCCTTCTTTCCCGGTTCAATTTGTGCACTAACAGCCCCCTTCTCGATCTTGAATGACCCTTTCAATCTTTTCCAGTCTTTTCCCTTCTTTTCCCCGGTCTTACTGTCTGATTGAAACGGGAACTTGGCACCGTCGGAATCGAAGGCCGTACGACTACCAAAATAATAATTATTCCAAAGATCTAGAGCACTTTATCACTCATGCGTTTCAAACAGTTGTTTGACCTTCCCTGACAGTGAGACGAAAGCGATGTTTCATACTCTAGTGTCTATTCTCGTGACCTTCAAAGAAGATAAAGGAATTTCAATATCATCAAATAGTTCCCGTCGTCCGAGGTCAGATAGTGGTCAGATGGTCTGAACAGGTCTGCACAGGTCTGCACTTGTCTGCACTGTCCTGTTATCGTTAAGCCAAGGGTGGTCATTTAGTAACAGTCATCTGTCTACTCTGCCAAAAACTCTCTTTTGGCCACTATGCATTGCTCGACCCATCAGAGTGAACTGTACTCCCATGAACAACAGTAGAATTGAACTTATTTTTGGATATCTACGAATTTCGAAACTTTCCAACTGGGGTTGATGGACTCTCCGACCCCACAACTCCCCACAACCCCACTCGGCCCAGGTCCGAACCCTGAATGAGGTACAAGGGGGCCGGCCCATGACCCGTCTCCGCTCTCACTTTAAAAGCCAACCTACTTTCGAAATTGATACCCTGTTTTCTTTGCTGGCCAAAGAGATCCTCTGCCTACTATCAACCAGACATCTTCTCCTTCCTCTTCCAGTCGTTCATCCACCTTCTACTTGACAACATGCGATTGAATCCTGTACTCGCTATCCTTGGATTTGTATGCATTATATATGCGATGCCCCTCTTGGTAATCGTTTTCTTCTTTTAAACCTTGATATAATTTCTCTCGCTTACTAGCGGCTACCCAGGAGTCTGACTCTCAAGTCACTCGGAGAGCTATCTCAGAAATAACACTAAAGGTCGAATTCACCTACGAAACAGTGCCCCTCCAGCAGACAAAAACGCAAAACCATGGAGATAATGGCAAACAAGACAAACGCGGAATTGTTTACAACGGAACTGGCGCCATGTTCGCTCGTCGTATCGTCGAGGAGCTTGCCAATGAATTCTTCAAAGGCAGCTGGGTTGAGTTTGAATGGGGCATATTCATTGAATCCCAATCCTACGTTTCAAAGAATGAAATACAGTTCACCCTTACAAGTAGAACAAGCCTCATACGTAGAAAGAAGATTTTCTATGGCCGCGGATCACTTGTAGGATGCGCATCACTTTTAGGAAAAGGAACAAAATCAAAAGAAAGGGGCATAGTACAAGGGAAAATAACTCGCACAAAGTATCGCGTAAGTGCACCTACCCCCACTGTACTTGCCTCTCATGTGTTCGACAGAGGCCTTGGCCTTGGCCTTTTGGCAAAGACCTTCCACCACCAAAGATTGATGCTAAAAGTAGTGCGAGCCAACCCGGGCTTCTGAAAGGGATTGGCGGCGTGGGGCCCCCGAAAAAGCTTAACTTGAGGTTAGATTAAGAAGTTTCTCGACGGACAGAGACCATTGGCCCATTTCTGACATGGGGCCGACTCAATCATATAGGATCGGGGCTTTTCCTGGGACAGTGTTGTACACCACCTTATGTATCGTTTATACACCTACAATCATAACTATGTAACTACGGCGAGAAGTCCCCAGTTTCAGATGAGCAAAGAAGACAAAACAAAACCCAATTACAGCAAAGTAGAGGCTAGTCAAGCTTTGAAGATTACTGATATTCACCTCAACATCACAACACCCAACTGATGTAGACATGCCAAGCGGGGTGGGGTGTGGCATTGATGTAGCAATCAATTGTCTCAATTCCCCCACACTGCCAATAAAAGGGCTAATATTGTGAGTTAAATACTAATAAAGAAAGACCACCGGCAGACTTTCCTTGTGCCGGTTACCGTTCATAAATTGTCCCGCCATGCACGGCGCTAAATAATTTACTTTCAGACGTTCTCAACACTGCCACTGCCTTCATTTCTCTGCGTCGCATTACTTGCAGGCAATGAATCTCTTATAGCATTTTACGGTGTTCTGACCGAAAATTGCAACGAAACACTACACAGCATGGGGCAAAAGTTACGCAAAGTAGTGCAGTCATACCTTACGGAAGGCAGATGTCGTTGTTAACGTTAAGGCTCGGCCTAAGGCCTAAGGGATTATCGATTGGCCGCCAAACGAGACGCAGTACAGCTGCGATTCGCTCATGCGGCACAAGGTGTGTTTCTAAATTTTATTATGGCTGCCTTTCACTCAAATCAAGTATTAGGACATGGTTCTGAGTCTCTTAATCTTCTCTGTGATCTTTCGGGCGATACTAGCAGCATGCAGGATGAGTTTTTACCTGGCAACTTTGGGATTGACAAGGCATGGGCAAGCTTGGTGCTATACCTCATCTCTTTAGAAACTCTGGAGCTCTTCTACACTATATCTGTTACGATATTGCTTGTACAAACAAAAGTCACGTACATTCCGTATCGCTAAGGCTACTGAACTGCAACCTCAGATGCATTTGATACATCATCCTCCGACACAATCTTAGCTTGTGAGCTGGGTCATGACACAGAAATCTATTGAGTCCTGCATAGCTGCCCACCCTGTAACTACCAGGTGATTTGCAGCTTTATTTCCCTCGCTAATGAGTCCCTCATTTTCAACAGCAGATCAACGATGAACCCCCAATGGAATTCTCATGGATGTTTGTTTTCTATGGCAATAACTCTCTAAAGCGCATGGTAACTATGTAGTATAGGCGTTCCCTGGTGTAAGCAATCTCACCTCAAAAGTTTACTTGAAAACAGTAGCCACAAACTTAATTGATGTATATCAAAGGGGACGAGAAGCAATAAAATGCCGTGGGAAACTTGCCCGCCCACCTGCATCGGCAAGCGTACCTCTGTGCGCCTTTGACCTTGTGGACATACTTGAGCCATAGGACACCGGCGCGTAGCTCGTAGTCGCTGTACAGGTATATTTTCTATGTTACTGAGGTGTCATTTTCAAATGACCTTGTGTCAGAGTCTCTCTATATGTCAAAAAGTTAGATAACTGTATGCATGGCAGAGTTGCTCCTGCGACGTAAGCCAATATGCAATTCTGCTATTGTTAAGATCATATGCTGAGCAGTCCCTCAAATCTGGCAGTACATACTTCTACATCAAGAGGGTACTCAAGTAAACTACTTAGGATTTCGAAAACAAATGGGATTTCGGGGCAATTTGCTAGTGTGCAACTTCACCAAAACCACAAGTTGAGGTGGAGTTAGAGTCGTCTTACACTAATCTATAATGGACTACTATTTTCTATTGAGGTCTAATTTTATGGCTGGGAAGTTGGTAAAGAACTACACTATTTGACGACTCGAGTTTCTCTGAAATGTCAAACCAACTGTAACTCATTTGTAGGTTGTACAATGAGTGTAAAAACACATATATGGGCTGCTTACACACATACAAATATTCTCATGCTGGAAAAACTAGGAAAACTAACATAGATCAACTCTCCTCAATGTTACAACCGGTGAGCTCAAATCCCGGGATCACGGGCCGTGTCCGACTCGAACAATATTTACGTTCGTTCAAGCATGAAAAGCTACAGAATTTCATTGGCAGCAAAGTATTTAGCTACGTATGCAGTCCAAGCTGATTCCAAGTTTACAAACTTCCACTTTTGCCTCTGCTGTTCCCGTAGCATCGTATAAAATCCACAATCCACCCAGTGGAAATTCTCTCCAGGTGAATGCTGCATGGGAGAATGGTGCATCTCGTCTTTACCTACAGTCATATTACCGTGTCGACAAGCTCCGGAAGGGATCGCTATGAGGAAGCCAGGGGGAAATATGACTCCGAATACTTGATGCTCGCTGTCAGCATAGGGAATAGCAGCACCCAAGGAGATTCAGCAGGGTCTTAGCACAAATACAAGGTAGTACTCACCTAGCTGTGCCTTTATGACGTTGAAGCCTAAAAAGATACTTGGAAGGCGGCACTGTTGGGAGCAAAGCATTGAGTGGGATTTTTATGTGCAGGGGTATCCTCTGCAGTCTTGCAAGGTGCATCTTGTCTCCAGCATCTCATACTCCTTTCCTCGCTCCCACTTGCCTGTCGATAGATTCTTTGACAAGCCTTGCACAGCGTTGGGTTCTGATGGCAGCGCACTCTGGGGTAGCAGAGGCAAGGGCGGAGGTGTAGAAGGAGGCGATTGCGAATGGGAGGGTCGGAGTCAAAATCATCACTGTCTAAGTAGTCCGAGGTACCCGAGTTTGATGGCTTGAGGAAGAGCTGAGGCCTGAGGAGTAGTCAAAGTCACTTTGTAACAGGTGACCTGAGATTGATGATTAATGAGTGTTAGGGTGTGGTGCGTCTAAAAACCCGCTTGCAGCCCTACTCTCATATTCCCAGTGCATGAGTACGCAAGAGAGGCTGTGGTTTGCGCATCCGGGCACGATGTTCACACAAACACGACCCCAAAGCTGAAAAGTTCTATTTCGCTTATGTTTTCGAATTTCCGTGGCACGAATACTCAAAAAGCAAGGGACAAAAATCCTCAGCAACTGCTTCCAATGCAGCGATGTTTGACGACAAGGAACAGGAACAAAGACTCACCAGTGCCACCACTATGCAGTTTGAGCTCTACCTTCATGGTAGTTGTTGTAGCAAGATAAACTTCGGCCCAAGTGTTATCCGTAATCAAAAATTGGAAATTTACATGGACCATGCATGTCAAAAAACCAAGTAAACAACAAATCCTGGAATCGCTATGTTTTTAGTAGGCAATCCGTAGATGTAAACGGTGAGCTAGTATTTAGCGCCTTACACGGTAGTTATTTGAATTTATGTAATGACATAGCGCTGAGGAACGGTAACCGGCACAAAGTCTGCCAGTTGTCTTTTTCGCTCTGGCTAGACTCCTTCTTTATTAGTATTTAACTCACAATATTAGCCCTTTTATTGGCAGTGTGGGGGAATTGAGACAATTGATTGCTACATCAATGCCACACCCCACCCCGCTTGGCATGTCTACATCAGTTGGGTGTTGTGATGTTGAGGTGCCAATATTGTAAAGTAAGACATAACTAAGCCCAATGGAGTATCAGATTCAGCGTCCTGAACAGGTCCTGAATGCAGTACAACTGGATGATAACTTATGATAAGATAAGAAACATGCCGAGATTTAGGATAGTCGGTGGCCCAGAATTTATCAACAAAGAATCTTCAAGATTACATAGATGCGGCAGTCGTAGTGACGAGTGGAAGGAGTACACCATCCGAACTCTTTGCGCATTTTACTATAAGAACAATGTTCCTTGTAGTATGCCTTGCTAAATCCGGTACAGTGGGATTCAATTGTTCTTAAAGAACAAAGAGTAGTAGTTATCTATTGTTTTAAGAGTTCCTTAAGAAAATTTCTGCTATTGTTCTTACTTGACTATCCATCACCCCTTGCAACTTGAACATTTCTTAACAAATTCTTAAGTACTTTTTTTAAGAGAATTGTTTTACCCAATTCTTAAGTGAAAACATTCATTAAGAGCTCACTCCTTAAGAACAACTTTGTTAAGAAATTGTTTGCGACAGAATTGTTCACATTCATTAACGACAAAATCGTGAGCAGATTGACACTTATCCAACAAAATCAAGCCCACCACTTCCACTTCCCATCCCTCGATCACACCATTACCTGCCAATCAAATGCAGACCTTTGATCTGGGCTTGAATCAACGCCCAAAAGCGCATGGCGCCCTAAATCCAAGATTCAAGAATCCAAGTCATCTTTCTAAAGCACACAAGCAGAAGGATGGCTGGGGAAAAGGAGGGAAAAGGCAGCAAATCGCGGGCGGTTGAGCATTATAAGTTCTTTTGTCTACTGTTTGAATACTCCTTTTATGGTTTCAAACAATAGACAATTGAAAAGGAGGGGCCAGGCCAAATTGAGGCTGAAGTGCGGATCCGCTGGATTAACGGGCTTAGTCCAGATTCACTGCCACTGACGGTGACGCAGCGTGGAAAATGCAAACTCGAGCTTCTCCAGACTCCAATAAGTACCCCTCGTTTAGACCTGGATTATTGAGGATATCCGCTGTTCTAGGATCCGATTGGCATTGAACTCGAGTTGTGGTGGGGCCAAGGACAATGAACTATGTCCCTCTCATTGTGATAGTTCTTGGCATTGATGTGGTATATCCTTGTATCGAGATCTCTTCCATACCTGCTCTTCTTATTGGACTTAGCAACACTGTGAGCCTTCCTATCTCGACTAGTTTGACATTACATCACCTACTTTCTGCATCTGAAGAGTATGAATTAAACTGTACATACAGTTGAAGAACCGAGTGTATCTACTAAACCTGCTCTACTAGTACTTAGTAGTATCTATCTTGTTTTGATTGTATCCATGTTTTACGTATCAATTTTCCTTTTTGTATTTAGAATAATAACTTTATTGTTTTGTCGACAACAAGCGGTGCTTTGACCCTTTGCCAGGACCTTGTAGAAATATTTAAATAATAATGACCAATGCCATCATAAAACCTGCTTTGGCCCTCATCACGTGCTTGATAGAAATGGGCGCTAACACCACTTTGTCTCTTTCTTTCCTCGAACAACCAACGACTGTTGTTGGATCCCATCACCTCTATCCTCCACTGACTGCCGCTACTAGATCCTGGCTGCCACTTGGTGTGGTGGCCTGCCTGTATACTTGGGTATTAGACTTTCAACTCGTGTATGGTGCAGACTACCGTGTACAACTCTGTGCCAGTGCTACACAATATGTCTCTTATTTCCAGTGACGGCAAGCGTTCTGTCATTCCTTTTTCATTCTCCTTGTTGTTGAAACATCATCTGCCACCCTCTCCTGAACTTCCAAAGAAAACAACACGCCACAAGTCAGGATTCAATCTGTGCTAATCAATCAAGGATTTGCAGCACTTGGTCAATGCTCAACACTCTCTCAGGGGATAGAGGCGAGAGTAGTAAAAGAGAGGATGAGTGATGAGATACTCAGTAAGTCGTTAAAATCATCTTAAGAACTTGTTCTTAATAAGGCCCTTAAGATCCCTGCTACCCTTCCATTCTCACCGGTGTGTTTTAAGACCATTCTTAAGAAATACCCTTCTTAAACATTCCTTAAGGTCCTTGTCTTTGCGTGAACCTTTCCATTCTCGTGTTCTGGTGAGTTTTTAAGAGAATTTGTCTTTGCGTGTAACCCCAACTCCAGATAGTTCCCAAACAATTTTGTATTCTTAAGTATTTTGTAGTCTTTAAGTGGCGTCCTTAAGTAGTATTAGCCTTAAGTAGTATCTTTAAGTACTTAGAATGTTCTTAAAGTATACATATCAGTAATAAAGTTGATTACCTTAAGAGAATGGTATCCCATTCCTGAAATCTGTGACTCTAAATGGAAGGTGATTGTGACGAAAAAGGAAACTAACAGACGCTTTGACATTTCCTAGTACGTTTCCCACGACAACATCGAGCATGGATGATTATTCTCAGTGACTAGTCACTTCACTTGGGAATAGCCTACATTGAACTTAAAGCAGTCTGGTGCTGAATGCCTCCGTGATGTAATATGCAGCTCCATCCCAAAAAATGTCTCCATGGGGGAGGTGTTGTGTCCAACCGATGAAACAGGTAGTACGGTTTGACTCCCCCGAAACATTGTCCGGCCAAGTCGTCACTACTTTATGATTTCGGCCTCAAAACACAAGATGAACTTGGTGGTTTCCGTAAACCCCAGGTGAGTCCGCTTTCTTTGGCGCAAGTTACGAAACTCGTACATACGGTGTTTCAAATTTCCCTGTGCCAGACGTTGGAAGCTGCACAAACCTAGATCCTATCATCCTGCGTAAGATAAACTATATGTAGCCGTCCGGTCAATTTGCTGACCAGTGCGGTACCGGGTAGGCAAAGAAAAGTATTACCCAGTAGGTATAACCATAATCGTGAATATGATACCATCACTTGCCGCCGGTCAACTTGAATCAAAGCAGGCCTCACAGCGCGATGCTGTAACCTATGAACGAGAGACGGGGGTAAAAATGGGAGGAGAGCCACTGAGACGTCGACCAACCACACCTGATTCGGCGTAACCGTGGACGAAAGAAATATCGTCAGCCCCGCAATCAACAAAACATCAATAAACACTCTCGTCAACATCAAAACATACCCACTACAACTACAACAAGGAACAAACACCGTAACGATATTCAACAAAAAAGCCCCGCAGCATTGAGATGAGGATGAGCGGCCCCGACCTCCCGAGCTCGTTAAACGGCGCAAGGCTCTCCGTGAAGGGAATTGCGAAGGGGTTGGGGAACATGCATGTGGGGCGTAGTAGCGTGGCGGCACCGGCGGGTCCCTCTCTGTCCATCTTGGTGCAGGAGGATCCGAATCATGACAAAACGCGGAGCTTCAAACGGGTTGAGATGCTGGGTTAGACCTCCCCTGAAATGTTGAACCCGGACAACAACGATAGCTTAAGATACGCTATGGTAGGACACAAATTTGCCGACCTAGAATCTCCTTAGAATACGTTAATGCGGACAATGTTTGTGTTGGGCCTTCCGGGTCTCACTAAGTCCCAATTTCTGATATCCAGTTCATCGAATGAAGTGCGCAAACGTAGATTCGGGTCTGACAGTATCCGATGAAGTTGTGAACTGGACTCGGTGTCGAAAAGATCGTGAGAATGCGCGCTTATTCAGAGTAGAAGCAGCAAGCTACGTCATACGTAATGAAATCTTATCCGACACTTGCATAAAGGCCTCGATGATTTGGAGATTTTCAAAGTACTACCCTCCTTCAACATGTCGACAAATGTCCTGATCGTGGGTCATCTGAAGTGCCTCTTCCCTTTCTTCTGCTGACATTTGTGCGGGTCGGTGCAGGTCCAACGGATACGAATCCATCGATTTCTACTCGTATTATGGAAAAATAACGGGCTCTGAACCTCACCCGCAGGCCTCAATGCTGCCCTATTGCTCCTACGCAATGGCCTAACTGTGCGCATTATTGAAAAGCAGTCGCAGTTCCATCCAGGCGAACGAGGAGCTGGAATAATGGTTAGAGCTCTCCTTCCATTGCGCTCAGAAGCATTTACCTTATCCCAAGTGTCGAACTCTGGAATTATACAAAGTACTCGGCATATTACCAGATATTATCAAGCGAAGCACGATGCCGCCCGAGTTTATCAGGTATCGTTCTTCGCCCGATGATGGCAAGCCCTCACGTCTAGCACTTAACTGAAAAGATGGAAAATACCCCAGCGCGTCCCTTGGTAGCGATCTTCTCGTTCGAGTTTCCGTTATTGTTATTCAACCTCTTCACTTAGCACAACCCGCTGTTTCTGGGACAGAACATCCACGAACAAGTCCTTCGGGAGCATATCTTTGCTGATTATGGTGTACAAGTAGAACTCGACACAGAATTACGTTCATTTGAGCAGCATGCTGACCATGTTGTTGCTCATATCGTCAAAGCCGCCGATCTGAAGGAAGAGAACATTAAGGTAGATTGGCTAATTGGGGCCGATGGTGCTCGGAGTACTGTCCGCAAACAATTAGGCTTGACTTTTGTGGGAGAAACGCCCGCTGAGATTGGGGCCGTTATCGGTGATATTCATATAGCTGGAGATTCTATCAAAGGAGATGAGGTTTCGGACTACCCTTCTGTTGCTTTTCATGGACTAATCCCCATATAGATCCTTGACGGATGGAAAGAATCCGGATCTATATTTTTTAATCATGGGCGGTCATGTCCAAGTGATTTTAAACTTGTTTAAATCATCTTTGGCTGTATTTAATCCACAACTCTGCTCTACACTGACTGTACAGCTCCTACAGTTCTTCAATATCTAATTAAACGAAGAGATTTAAGTAATAGATTTAAACAAGTACTTTAAACAGAATATCCAAACAATGTATCTAAACAAAAACCGAAAAAATCGCACCACTGTGATTTAAACTAGAATTAAACAAAGGTTTTGAACTTTTAATTACAGCGCTTTGTTCAAACATGGACTCGGCCAAATTCAGTTGAAGGCACCTGAATAAGGCATCCCAACGCTATTCACGAATCACATATACTTACCTAAAACCTTGCCAATTGCTTCTGCCTCTGAACACCTGGCCTCTCTTGACCTGCAGGCTGCTCTTGACACTATTTTGTCAGATAATGATCATGGAGCGAGTTTATGTCACAACTGCTACTCACGTCGTGCATTGAGATAAGGTAGCTAGGTGAGTGGTGCCGAAGGTGGTGGTCGACAAGAGAAAGGCAAACAAATAGAACCAACTTCGCCAACGGCAGTGGGCTAGCCACGTGCGTCGTGCACTGAACAATAGAATTGAACAATACTTGGGCATTTGAATTTTTGAACGGTTTGGGCCACAAGAAGGAAAAAATCCATTGTCTGATCTTTATTGTGTAGTGGTCAGCCGGTAACGGAAAGATCTATCACCTTCGCTTATTTACTTTTCTCTTGTCAACTTCCATCACCTTCACCTTCAGTGCCACCCCTTTGCCACTGCAGTTGCTGGCAAGCTAGCCACCTCATTTCGAAATTTTCAACGACTTCCACAGATAGAGTACATCTCTGCACGAGCGTTTTGTGTTTGATTGGTGAGTTTTTTGAGCTCCTGAATCCTGATCATCCTGAAACTTGCAGCCTTTACTGAGATCTAACCGTACATCTGGAGGCTGAAGGATTTGGAGTTGGACAACGACTCAGAGAGTTCCAGGCAAGTTCCGTCTAATCAGGTTATTTTAATTTCGGCGAGTCCGAGGCGTGCGTGTGTTTGAATAATGAGCTACGCCAAGTTGTGGTTTAGCTTAGTGTACATAAGTTTAAACGGTGAGGATTCTTGACGCAGTCTTTGTTTAAAGTGTCTGGTTTAAATTACAGTGAACCAGTTTGTTTAAATATTGGTTTATGTTCTAATTTAGATGTTTTGTTTAAATGCTGGCACTCAAACTTGAAGTTTTCTTAGCTATAGTTGTTTAGTTATGGTGTAGTGGTAGTGACCGTTTAAACAACAGTAATTAAACCAAGAATTAAACATGTTTAAATGCGCTCGGACATGACCGCCCTTGATTAAAGAATATAGATCCGGTATCAGGGATGGACAATATGGGGTCAGTTACATTCCGGAATTGCGTATGTCGGATTCATTTCCGTCCAAGACCCCTCATTAAATGCGTATCAATCTATAGGGTTTCGATAAGGGCATGTATGATACCGGGTCAAAACCTGTTCAGCTTTGTTATTCGTTCTGGGGAAGGCTTGCTTGACTTGGACAAAATAGCGTCGAGCCGCGAGGAACTGATCAAGGTGTTCTACGAAGCCACAGGAAGGACCGATATTCAGTTCGGAGAATTGGTGTGGATGGGTGTGTGGCGGTGAGAGGTTGCAACTCTACAGGATTGGTTTGGTGATTGATCATCTCGTTGTAGACCGAACATAAGGATGGTCAATGAATTTGGGAAAGGAAGAGTATTCGTGGCAGGAGGTAACGCCCCGTTTTGAACTTACGGTCATTGACTTATATTGCATGCTCAGATGCATGCCATGTTCACAGCCCAACGGGTGGCCAGGTTCGGTACTTCATAATCCATTCTATCCAAAAACTAACTCGAGCTTCCACCACACAGGGTATGAATTCTGGTGTCCAGGACTCTGTAAGGCATCCATATAAGTAATAAAACTCTGGAACCAGCTAACTATTAATCGGATTAACAGTTCAATCTGGCATGGAAGCTCGCGCTGGTTCATAAGGGTCTAGCACCACGATCTGTCCTTGAATCATATTCACAAGAACGTCTACGCGTTATTGCATCAACACTCAACAAGACCACCGTGCTCTTTAAGAAGGAGTTATCAGGGAAGTCGAAGGCGCCGACGCACCTGAGTAGAGGGTACGAGTTGCGAATGTTCAGTATTAACTATCGGGACAGTCCTCTGGTGCTGGATGAAAAGTACCCAGAAAGGGATTTGGAAGACGTAGACGCATACCGTTCTGGAGACGATGGGACGGTTCAAGGAGGTGACAGAGCTCCAGATGCTCCCTGTATGACTTATTTGAACCAGGACACCAGGACAACCCTTTTTGATATCTTTAAGCCGAATCATCACACAGCTCTCGTTTTCTCTGGATCTGGAGGCGAGGCGTCTATTACCCAGATTCTGGAAACTCTCCGCGAATATTCCTCGGGCTTGGTGAAATCTATCCTTATCCTTACTGGGTCTTCATCCTTCGGAGCTCCATCTGAACTAGTCGACGTGGTGACCGTTGTTGATACCGAGGGATACGCATATAAAAACTATGTGGTAGAGCCTCAGGATGGGCCTACTGTCGTTATCGTTCGCCCAGATGGTTATATAGGTGCGCTAGTGACGAGTGGAAGCAAGGGAATAAAGGATTATTTTTCCCTTATTTTGCTGTAAAGACGATGTTTTCTGTGCACATACGTACATCCATCTTATCTCCAGTTCTCTGTATAAACGAGGAAGGCCATTTGCGACAGGCAAAAAACCAAAGAAAAGAGATATATGGTAAGTTCGTTGAACTACATAACGCACCAACACAGATATACAAGTGACGCGCTTTATCAAGAGATGCCCTCGGGTATCTAGTCTTTCGCCTCAGAGCTCCTCAGAGTCATGTGTCGCATTGGCCCATAAACACTTTCAGACAGGGAGGAATCCAGAACATCCATGAATTATACAACCATGTCAAGTGGTGTAAGTGTTGGAGTAAACCCAAAGAAACCATCGAGTAAAGTTTAGGTTCATTCCGGTCTGTAGGAGTACGCCCTAGCAAACATGCAGGGGAAAGTCATATATTGAAGACACGCCACAGGTACAGAGAAACATATGGAGAGATATATCATAAAACATAAAGTGAAATGCATACATAGTAGAACTGATGAGCTCCAGGAGAAATTTCGGTAGGAAAAACTTTGGCAAGCAAACCAATTGCATCAATATCACCAACAAAGAGAAGAACCAAGTAGAGTTACAATTTACAACAGGCAGAGCCTCAGAAATTTGACACCTCCCATTGCAAAAGATTGCACCTTAGCGAACATACTTCCAGCCGGGACGTTTCCGATACCCGCTTGTATGCGGGCTGCAAAGCTACCTGAATACGACGAATAAATTCACATCTTGAACAGCAGCAGCGACCTCTGCGTCAGCTAAACCTCCAAGCCCTGCAGCTGCAATGGAACCAATAGCAGGAAAAGAAAGAATGCCTCCCATTGCGACGGATTGTGCACCAGCGAACAGACTTCCCGCCGCGACGTTTCCGATACCCGCTTGTATGCCTGCTGCAGCACTACCTGGATAGGGCTAATAAGTAAAGAGAACGTACACTGATGGCAACAGTCCTAGGGTACTCACCTGCGACAACACCTTTACCACTAAACCCTACAATACGTAGAACAGCCGGAACAACATAACGATAAACTAAATAAATAACACCGATGGCAACCGTAACACCTAGTTCAATAGACCACGCTATAGTGAGAGTGCTGTTGCATCACCGCATGTTACAAGATACTCACCAAAAAATATAGGAACGGCAGGGTGCATATCCTTCGTGTATGGCTTGATAGCTACAGCAGCTGCAGAAACGCGTTTCCCCACTTCGTAAAAGTTTGAAATTGCTAGTGTCGTCTTCATAACTGTCTGACTCACCCGACTTGATCGCCTCTCCAATTTTGGGACCCATCGAATCACCAGCAGCTTTTGCTCCTTTGACAATAGTTTCACCAGCCTGGGCGGCATATGGAGATACAGCTTCCTTTGCCACTTTGAT